>LR738711.1:830286224-830316257 GCA_902687465.1 Secale cereale | reverse complement strand
CCGCGCACACTCTCAATACGTATTTCTCTCCCTCCCCCTCCCCCCACCCCAACAATGAAAGCAGAAGGGTGACAACTCGATCTGATCGTAATCTGTCAATTGGTTTCTCTCTCGAACATTGTGTCTCTGTGCCTCGCTCAGTAGCCCCCTTGATATGTAGACTTCTCGCGTGTGCACAGTTGTAATTACAACGACGCTAAACCCAGTGTGCCTCGTTTTTACCGGCCTCATGTGATAGTTTTCACCCTATTTTCTGTTAATTAACAAGGCAACCTTTTCTTTGTTACTACTAGTGAATCTGAAATCATTCGGGGCAGACATAAAATATATCACTTCAACCCAATTATCACAGTAACTATTTTAAAAGAAACTAGCTAGATGCCCGTGCTTTGCACGGAACATCAAGATGCATTTGTATGAGTAGTTTATCTTGTGAGAGAAAAGGATGAACGATGGTAGGCCGTATTTGCGAACGTGGAGAGGGGTGTGGGTATATTTTTGCAAAATTACCATAGTTTTCTTCCTATCCGTTAGATATAAATCCGACGGCCTATATTCCAGGATGGCACGCACACCATCATCACCAACTCTGTTTTCTACTCCCTCTGTTCCTATATATTTGTCTTTTTAGAGATTTCAACAAGTGACTACATATGAAGCAAAATGAGTGAATCTACACTCTAAAATATGTCTACATACACATCCGTATGTGGTAGTCCACTTGAAATCTGAAAAAGACAAATATTTAGGAACGGATGGAGTATAAGAGTAGACATGGAGATATATCTCCAGCGTGGTCTACAACAAAAATGTGTTGGATTGGTTAGCGCCGGATGCTCGCAACGCGATGACATGAGTTCGAATTCTATCTTTGACTTTATTTATTTTTATAGATTACTTATTTAATATATACTTCTTTCGCTATTGTACTGACAGTGGAACCCACGGAGTACTTAGAATACAAGATTAAGGATGGACTTGTTTCTTTTTAATTTGTGTACGAAGCTGTAGTCACCCTGCAAGTCACGTGTACACTATACATGCACTTAACTTTTTATAGAGGGACAATCATACACGCAATTAACTCAAATGGATTTGGATGTCACTCTATTATTTCCATCATAAGAGCATCTCCAACGGCAGCCGGCAAATTTCCTCCCGCTTCCTTCCGCGGAGGACGACATCAAATGCCATCAGCATACATTTTCACAACTCTAACCAACCAGATGAAATTCGTGCAAACACGGACTGATTTCGTATAAGCATGAAGGAACTTGTGTAAAAAAGTCGGATCTTCATATAAACATGATGGATTTCATTACATTTACATGAACTAAGCGGTGCCAATCCGGCTCTCTTGGTGTAATTAATACTCCCTCCGTCCGGAAATACTTGTCCTAGAAATGGATGTATCTAGACTTATTTCAGTTATAGATACATACAATTTATCCATTCTTAGAACAAAAAATTCCCGCCAACTGGAGAGGGAGTACATAATCTAAATGGCCGCCCGCGGATCCCTTTGTCTTCCTCATGTCCGGCAGACACTTTGCGGGGTCGACGAATGTAATGCCCAGGATGGAGTTATACCTCCTACGTGTCGAGGCACGACTTAAAGGCATAAATCCATCCTAGAATGATCTCAAGTTTGGTATCTTTGCACGACTCATGTAAAAGAGGGATTAAAATGCAAAAGGAGATAGTTGGCTTACACTCGCCACTTCACACAATACAATACATAAACAAACATCATACAAAACATCACAACCCGACTACGGGTGAAGATCCAAAAGAAAGATACCAAAACAACATAAAAACCACAGGTCAGGATCGAATCCTAGTAGAAACCACTACTGAACATCGAAACGTCACGAGCAAACAGTCAAACTCTTCATCGAGCTCCCGGTGAAGAACTGATCCAACTTCTGCATCAAACTCGGCTGAACCTGCAACTGGTGTGGTGAAGTAACTGTGAGCCACAGAGGACTCAGCAATCCCGTTCCCGGGTAACAAGATTATTTAAGCCTTGGGTGAGGACAAGGCTGAAGAAAGAACGAGAGGTGAAGGAACAAACAAGAGTCTGCAGCAGCAACTAGCACTAACTTACGTAAAAGAGAGCGAGAAGAGAAGTGCATCGGTCGAAAGATGATCACGAAGTGATCCTAACTACAGCCGGTCAAACATAACCCCACCGTGTTCAACTCCCGAATCCCTATTCGGAAATTGACAGTCACGGTACACACGCTGGTAGTGTATTGAAACATTGTGTCAAGTTATCTACAACCGGAATTAACAAGCTCCCATCTGCCACATAACCGCGGGCACGGCTTTCGAAAGTTCAAACCCTGCAGGGGTGTTCCAACTTGGCCCATCACAAGCCCACGATCCGCGAAGTCGCAACTCCATAGGTGGGAAGACCCGAGTATTCTCGGAATCCCGTGCTCAAGTTAAACCGAACTAAGGTAAGGCTAATCCAGCAAATCCTCCCGGCGTGTCGACACCCTGATAGTAGCCGCGCGTATCTAAGTCTCAGGACACGACCGGATGGGCGAAGCTACGGGTATACCAAATACCTCGGGTTGCCCCAAGGCGGCCCCGCAGGCTCCCCGTTTGGGACCAACACCATCGGCACTGGCCCCCCCTGCTATGTAGAATTAAGAATCCTCGGGGACGCGACCCCCTATGCAAATTTAATTATTTAATTAAGTTGTTATTAAGAGGCAAATAGTACCAAATGTTGGGACTTGCTGGAAAAGACTTAGCACTTAGCGGTTTATCAAGGGGGTCCCATACACCCCAACCGTGTTAGGAACGCATAATCAAGGAACATAACACCGGTTTATACGGTTCCTAACGGCATGAGTGGAACAAAACACCAAGCAAAAGGCTTAGCCTTCCACCCTGCCAGTATATAGATGATTTCATTTAGCATTTATATAGTGTGATATAACCCAACCAAACTTCAACATGAAGCAAGCATCTTCAATCTTCACCTGCAACTAGCAATGCTATAAGAGGGGCTGAGCGAAGCGTACTTAGCCAAGCAACGGTTTGCGTAGGTAGGGTGGTTAAACATGGCAATGGTTACAAGTAGGAGGCTGACAAGAAGAACATGGGCATCGAGGCAAAACTATAGATCGAGACTTCTAGCAATAGGCAAAGATAGTAATGGTATCCGGGTTCGGTCATCTTGCCTGGGATTCCACAAGGGAGAAGAACGGATCCAAGAAGAAGACGGAGCAACAGTCGAGCGGATCCTCACAACTCCGGAAAGGAACCGAAGCTATCAAGAGAAGCAAACCGGAAAGAAACAAACAACACGGGGTAAACACACAATCATAAACATGGCATACGATGCGCAAACAAGTATGATGCATGTCCGGTTTAATTATGCATGGCATGGCAAAGTGCACAAACAATACTACAAGTTAAGTGGAGATCAATATGCAACGGGTTGCATATTGACGAAACACCACATTAATTATTTAATTGACTCTCGTTATTAACAAGACAAGATTAATTGTTGGTTAACATGGCAAGAGGTGAAGCATAATAAAACTACACTATTTAGACATTTTAAATGAGGCCGGAAGAAACAACAACATATCCGGAAAATCCCCATGAGCATGTTTAATAATTATAAGCAAACAACAATTAGCCATATAATGTTGTTATCATGATGCGGATGACATGAACAAGAATGCAAGTTTTATTAAAAGGTTGACATTAAGAGATATGAAGTTTATGTCACCGTGGTGGATGGGAAGGGTGCCACGGCAACGATCCGAAATGATGCAAAGGCAACAACTCGGTTCCGGTAACTCGTTGAGAGTCCGGTGCAAAAGGTAGAATCGACGTGAGCAAGACGAACAAGATGAAAGTGGGTGGATCCCGTCACCGGGTTCCCACGAGTCGGTGACGAGGCAACCGAGGAACAACAAAAGGGACGAAACAGACACGGTGCTCACACGGGAAACATTTCATACAACACAACAAGCATGCACGGGTCATCCACGGGGTCATCTCGTTATACCTTTGAAGCGTGCGTTAACGGAGGGGTTCGAGACGTAGAGGAAGGAGTCGTTCACGTCGGAGAGGAAGTAGCCGTTCCGTAGAGGGAAGTAGTTGTTCCGGCGACGGTAGTCGTTCACGTTCGTGTCGTGGTACTTGCGACGTCGGGGTACTTGGTCGAAGACGTTCCGTAGGGGTACACGGGCGACGGTAGTCGTTCATGTAGTCGTTCTCGAGCCCGTAGTCGTTCGGTCATCGTTATGTAGTTGTACTCGGGTCGTAGAGGTACTTGGCGTTCGACGGCGTCGTTCGTAGTGGTACTTGTCGAAACCCGCATCGAATGTAGTCGTTCATGTAGTTGTACTCGGGTCTCGGACTTGTCAACGGGTCTCCTGACAAATTCACAGCAAGGCAACACAACAAAACACAAAACTACAGCAATGTTCTTGCGGGAAGGGACCCTGGCAGCGGCTCGGCGAGGTAGTGACGAGGCCGGGGCGGCTCGCGCTGCGGTGCTGGTGAGGAAGGGAGGCCACGGGCCTCTTGCGCAGGGGCCATGGCGGACGGGCGCCGAGAGGAGGATGGCCCCGCTGGGAGGAACGGCGACGGCGAGGCGGAGGTGAGGCCGCGGAGGAGAGAGCCTCGGAGCTGCTGGCCCGTCGGAGATGAGGCTCTGGCCGGCGCGAAGGAGGCAGCCAGATCGAGGCCGCTGGCTGGCCGAAGGCGCTGGGGCCTCGGGACGGTGACGGAGGGCTCGGGGCGCCGTTTCGCGTCGCTGGAGGAGGGAGACCCGAGGGCTCGGCCTGGCGCTGGTCTTCTGGAGAAGGAGCGCGGCGAGAGGAGGAGGGCGAAGGACCTGGCGAGCTGGGCGCTGTGAGAGAGGGAGACCGAGGGAGAGAGAAGGGGATCGAGGGGGTGGCGAGAGAGAGTGGCGGCGGCTCGGGGGGAGGAGCGAACGGTAGGGCTAGGGTTTCGGTGCGGGAGGAGTTGGGCCAGCTGGCCTGGGCCAAGGAGGGAGGAGGAGAGGCCTGGTGGAGCATGGGCCGCTGGGGCCTGGGCCAAAAGAGGGAGGAGGAGAGGCCTGGTGCGGCTGCTCCTTTTTGTTAATAAAACTGCTGCTGTCTTTCTGAATTAAACAGAAAAAAAACAACAACAAGAAGAAAAGATAGAAGGTGCTAGAAAAAAAAGAGTTAGGGCAAGAATTAGGACAAAGGGTAATTTTTCCCGGGCTCGTAAAAATGAGCACGACCGGAGAAAAATACAAAAGGCAAGGACGGGAAATAATTCAAACATATTTGAATTTAATTCAAATAGGTTTGAACTAAGACGAGATTATTGAGGTGTCCAAAAATGTCCGGAATTTTGGAGGAGCCTCGAAACAACGGAAAGAATTATCGGCAAGGTTTTGAAGGTGAAACACGAAGTGAAAGACATGGGGAAAAATGCAAGTGTGTTATGTTGATTCCGAAGCAAATGGAATACTTATTAATATAGCTCCCTAAAATAATGAGAGACTTTTATATGTTATAAAGAGAAGTCATTCTTCCCTCGATTTAAATGGACCGAAGGTCCACACGAATTATTTAAGTTGAGATGCAAAATAAAATATGACATGATGGCATGATGACATGATGCAATGCAAAATAAATAAATAACACAAGCACAAAAGAACACACGGGCAACCCGGAACATCTGGAATCTTCGGGAAGCTTCTGGAATCTTCTGGGACATCGGTCTCGGGCGTCACAACGAAGGTCCTCGAAAGAGACGAAGAAGCAAAGAAACCACCAGAGTGCGCAGTCGTCACCTCGGCGATGGCCTTCATGGGACCCAAGTGGCGGCGGTCTCCCGTGTTCTACTTCTCCTCGATGATGGCTGCGGACACAGAGAAGCTAGCACCGACTCGTCGCTCTCCACGCACCCGGCTTCTGTCTCTGCCTGCATGGCGATGCCGTAGGCACGGGAGGCGTGCCCACAGATACGGGAGGCGCGGCACCGCAGACACTGGTGGCGCGGTATGATGCGGCAGCGACGACGCATGTATCGGTGTGCTCACTGCCGTGCCGGCGTGGAGCAACTCACCACTCTTCATCGAGCTGAACGGGAGCGGCGAGTTGCTGAACCACGTGCCTGCTTGGGGCGGCAACTGGCTCCGTCGGGCCAAGCAACGTTGGTGAAGCACCGAGCGGCCTCACCCATATCCGGAGGGCTCGGCGGGCCACCCAGCCAGGTAATATGCCAGAGAACGGCTCCTCGGAAGCCATCGGAAGAGTGGAGAAAATGGTGAAGGAGGAGATGGGGAGCGGAGGAGGGATGCGATTCTTGCCCGCTGTCTGTCTGGCCTCGTGTAAATAGAGGGCGGACGGTAGGAGCTTGGCCGGCGTCTGGCCTCGTTTAAACTGAGGGCGGACGGGAGGAGCTCAGCTGGTGTTACGTTTAATTCCAGCCCGCTCATGAACGGACGTGTGGTCGGAGTAGGTTTCTCGGTTTGCATGCAGGTTTAACGGAGGGTGATACGTCTCCAACGTATCTATAATTTTTGAATGTTCCATGCTATAATTTATGAAATCTTGGATGTTTAATGGGCTTTATCATTTACTTTTATATCATTTTTGGGACTAACCTACTAACCCAAAGGCCCAGTCCAGATTGTTGTTTTTTGCCTATTTCAGGGTTTTGCAGAAAAGGAATATCAAATGGAGTCCAAATGGAATGAAACCTTCGCGAGAGATATTTTTGGAGAAAATCACGCCAGAGGAACTTTAGAACCACGTCAGGGGAGCCTCGAGTGGCCCTCGAGGGTGGGGGGCGCGCCCCCCTTCCCGGGGCGCGCCCCCTACCTCGAGGCCCATTCGAGCGTCCCCCGGTGCCCTCCTTCTTCCTATATAAGTCCACGTACCCCAGAAACTCCATATACATAGAGATAACCCTAATTCCACCGCCGTAGCTTCTGTTCCCGTGGAGATCCCAACTTTGAGCCTGTTCCGGAGCTCCACCGGAGGGGGATCCATCACGGAGGTCTTCATCATCATCATCATCATCGCCCTCACCATGAGTTGTGAGTAGTTTACCACAGACCTTCGGGTCCATAGCTAGTATCTAGATGGCTTCTTATCTCTCTCTGGATCTCAGTACAAAGTTCTCCTCGGTCTTCGAGGAGATCTATTCGATGTAATCTCTTTTTGCGGTGTGTTTTTCGAGATCCGATGAATTGTGAGTTTATGATCAAGGTTATCTATGAAAGATATTTGGTTCTTCTCTGAACTTTTTATGTGTGCTCATAATATCCTTGCAAGTCTCTTTGAATTATTGGTTTGGTTTGGCCTACAAGATCTATAGTTCTTGCAATGGGAGAAGTGCTTGGCTTTGGGTTCAATCTTGTGATGTCCTTTCCCAGTGACAGTAGGGGCAGCAAGGCACGTATTGTATTGTTGCCATCGAGGATAAAAAGATGGGGTTTACATCATATTGCTTGAGTTTATCCCTCTACATCATGTCATCTTGCTTAAAGCGTTACTCTGTTCTTATGAACTCAATACACTAGATGCATGCTGGATAGCGGTCGATGTGTGAAGTAATAGTAGTAGATGCAGGCAGGAGTCAGTCTACTTGTCTCAGATGTGATGCCTATATACAATGATCATGCCTAGATAGTCTCATAATTATTCGCTTGTCTATCAATTGCTCGACAGTAATTTGTTTACCCGCCGTAGAATATCGCTATCATGAGAGAAGCCACTAGAGAAAACTATGGCCCCGGGGTCTATTCTCAACATATCAATCTACATCTACTTTACTTTTACCGCTTTTATTTGTTGTTCTTATAAACCAAAAATACCAAAAATATAAACTATCATCTCTATCAGATCTCACTCTCGTAAGTGACCGTAAAGGGATTGACAACCCCTTATCGCGTTGGCTGCGAAGTTCTTATTTGTTTGTGCAGGTGCGAGGGACTGGCGCGTGGTCTCCTACTGGATTGATACCTTGGTTCTCAAAAACTAAGGGAAATACTTATGCTACTGTGCTGCATCTCCCTTTCCTCTTCGAGGGAATACAACGCAAGCTCAAGAGGTAGCAAGAAGAATTTTTGGCGCCGTTGTCGGGGAGGCTTACTCAAAAGTCATATACCAATTTCCTATCACAAACCCTTATCCTTCGCATTACATTTAATTGCCTCTCGTTTTCCTCTCCCCCACTTCACCCTTGCCGTTTTATTCTCCCTTCTTCCGTCGTGTGTTTATCGTCCGCTTGCTTCTTGTTTGCTTGTGTGTGTTGGATTGCTTGCTTGTCACTATGGCTCAGAACAATACCAAATTGTGTTACTTCTCCAATACCAACAACAATGATTTTATTAGCACTCCGATTGCTCCTATTACCGATGTTGAATCTTGTGAGATCAATGCTGCTTTGTTGAATCTTGTCATGAAATATCAATTCTCCGGCCTTCCTAGTGAAGATGCCGCTACCCATCTAAACAACTTTGTTGATTTGTGTGATATGCAAAAGAAAAGGGATATGGATAACGATATTGTTAAATTGAAGTTATTTCCGTTTTCACTTAGAGATCGTGCTAAAACTTGGTACTCCTCTTTGACTAGATATAGTATTGATTCGTGGAATAAGTGCAAAGATGCTTTTATCTCTAAGTATTTCCCACCTGCTAATATCATCTCTCTTAGAAACGATATTATGAATTTTAAGCAACTAGATCATGAGCATGTTGCATAAGCTTGGGAGAGAATGAAATTGATGATACGTAATTGCCCTACACATGGTTTGAATCTATGGATGATTATTCAGAACTTTTATGCTAGCTTGAATTTTGCTTCTAGAAATCTTTTAGACTCGGCCGCCGGAGGCACTTTCATGGAAACTACCTTAGGAGAAGCTACCAAACTCCTAGATAATATTATGGTTAATTATTCTCAATGGCACATCGAAAGATCTACTAGTAAAAAAGTGCATGCTATCGAAGAAATTAGTGTTTTAAGTGGAAAGATGGATTGTCGGGGAAACTGATCGCCCACGAACACCTATGGGACCGGAGCCCCTTTTCGGTACGGCAGGGGGCGGAGGTAGCACAAAGAGCGGATCGAGGCGAGCACACGAGTAGTTTACCCAGGTTCGGGCCGCACGGATGCGTAAAACCCTATTCCTGCTTTGGTTTGTATTGCGTTCTTGCTCGGGAGCGAGGAGAGCTACAGTACACTCTAACCGCTAGCAAGACCGAGCGTGGGAATGATCGATGTTCGGAACCCCCTCTACGTTGCGCATGGGCCTCCTTTTATAGGTCAAAGGGGTCACCGACAGGTGGCAACACAGATGGGGGTAAAAATGTAAAAAGGGTAGTAGTTGGAACAGTGTTCCATACCTAACCCTGACGGTAGGGGACAAGGGCATTAAATGCCCGTCGCCGTCGCCCAAACAGTGCGAAAAGTGGTCGTCAGGGGCACCACCGTCCGCCACGACGGTAGCCTTGTCATCGCTGCTTGCCACCGTGTACCCCAGGCTGCACAGCCTTCCGCCACGTGCGCCTGGGATGGTCCCAGAGCGACACGTGGGTGGATGCGCTGGAGCGCGGGTACTGAGTGGAAGCTTACCGCGGCAAGCGCGTTGCCGCGGTCGCTATCTTGTCGCTTCCGGGAGCTTGTCGCTCACCGGGCCTTGGTTGGTCTTCCCGGCAAGCTCCTCTTGCCGGGGCCTTGTGCCTTGAGTGGTCTTGTGCCTTGAGCGGCCTTCCCGGCAAGCTCCTCTTGCCGGGGCCTTGTCTCCTTGGCTTGGATACTTTGTTCTTGAATGGCTCCAAAGGAACCACGAGAGGTCTTGGCGGTCACCTGGCTAGCCTTGCCGTGGGACGCTGCGACTGCCCGTGCACCAGTTCGGGGTACTAAGGGTACCCCTACTTTAGTACACCGACATGGATGAACTTATGAAATTGTTTGCTGCTAAGAGTGCTTCTTCTGATCCTAATGATATGCCTTTGTCCACTTTGATTGAGAATACCAATGAATCTTTGGATGTGAATTTTTTTGGTAGGAATAATTTTGGTAACAGTGCTTATAGAGGTAATTTTAATCCTAGGCCCTTCCCTAGTAATTCCTCTAATAATTATGGTAATTCCTACAACAACTCTTATGGAAAGATGCCTTCTGAATTTGAAACTAGTGTTAAAGAGTTTATGATCTCGCAAAAGAATTTCAATGCTATGCTTGAGGAGAAATTGCTTAAGGTTAATGAATTGACTAGATGTGTGGATAGAATTACTCTTGATGTTGATTCTTTGAAACTTAGATCTATCCCACCTAAGCATGATATCAGTGAGTCTCTCAAAGCCATGAGAATTTCCATTGATGAATGCAAAGAAAGAACTGCTAGAATGCGTGCTAAAAGAAAAGATTATATTAAATCGTGTTCTTCTAGTTATCATGAAAATAAAGATGAAGATCTGAAAGTTATTGATGTGTCTCCTATTAGATCCTCGTTTTCTAGAATTAATCATGATGATAATAGGATTGGAGATGATTCTGCTTTAAGGTGTCCAAATGATTCGGAGTTTTTAGATCTTGATGCTAAAACTGCTAAAAGTGGGAATGAAGAGATTAAAACTTTGCATAGTGATGAACCCGCTACTTTGGATTTCAAGGGATTCAACTATGATAATTTCTCTTTGATTGATTGTATTTCCTTGTTTCAATCCGTGCTAAATTCTCCGCATGCTTATAGTCAAAATAAAGCTTTCACTAAACATATAGTTGATGCTTTGATGCAATCTTATGAAGAAAAACTTGAGTTGGAAGTTTCTATACCTAGAAAGCTTTATGATGAGTGGGAACCTACTATAAAAATAAAAATAAAAGATCATGAATGCTATGCTTTGTGTGATTTGGGTGCAAGTGTCTCCACTATCCCAAAAAAATTGTGTGATTTGCTAGGGTTCCATGAGCTTGATGATTGTTCTTTAAATTTGCATCTTATGAATTCCACTGTTAAGAAACCTATGGGAAGAATGAATGATGTTCTTATTGTTGCCAATAGGAATTATGTGCCCATAGATTTCATTGTTCTTGATATAGATTGCAATCCTTCATGTCCTATTATTCTTGGTAGACCTTTCCTTAGAATGATTGGTGCAATTATTGATATGAAGGGAGGAAATATTAGATTCCAATTTCCATTAAGAAAAGGCATGGAACACTTTCCTAGAAAGAAAATAAAATTACCATATGAATCTATCATGAGGTCCACTTATGGATTACCTTCCAAGGATGGCAATACCTAGATCTATCTTGTATCGTGCCTAGCTATGGGCGTAAAACGATAGCGCTTGTTGGGAGGCAACCCAATTTTATGTTTTTTGTTTTTGTTGCTGTTAGGGAATAAATATTGCATCTAGCCTCTGATTATATGTGGTTTCATGTTTTGTTTAGTGTTTGTGCCAAGTAGAACCTTTGGGAAGACTTGTGAGAAGTTTATATAATCTTGCTGTGAAAAACAGAATCGTTAGCGCTCGCTAAAGTAGTCGTGGAATTTTACTGGAGCGTGATTTTTAGTTTATTCTTTTTGCAGATGATTGGTAGACAAATTGCGCAAATTTACCAATTTAGTTTGAATTTTTTGGAGTTCCAGCAGTACGCGAACCCTGCAGATTACTACACACTGTTCTGTCTTTGACAGATTCTGTTTTTCGTGTGTTGTTTGCTTATTCCGATGCATTTATGAGTAGTATTGGAGGATATGAACCATAGAGAAGTTGGAGTACAGTAGGTTTAACACCAATATAAACAAATAATGAATTCATTGCTGTACCTTTGAGTAGTGGTTTGTTTCTTATACTAACGGAGCTCACGAGAATTTTTGTCTAAGTTTTGTGTTGTGAAGTTTTCAAGTTTTGAGTATTGCTTTGATGGACTATGGAACAAGGAGTAGCAAAGTCCTAAGCTTGGGGATCCCATGGCACCCCAAGTACATTCAAGATAATCAAAAGCCTAATCTTGGGGATGCCCCGGGAAGGCATCCCCTCTTTCGTCTTCATCCATCGGTAACTATACTTGGAGCTATATTTTTATTCGCAACATGATATCTGTTTTGCTTGGAGCGTCTTGTATAATTTGAGTCTTTGCTTGTTAGTTTGCCACAATCATCCTTGCTGGACACACCTATTTGAGAGAGTTTGGCCTAGAAATCGTTAGAACACTCTATGTGCTTCACTTATATCTTTTGAGTTGGATAGTTTTTTGCTCTAGTGCTTCACTTATATATTTTAGAGCACGGTGGTGGTAATATTTTGTAGAAATTGTTCAACTCTCATGCTTCACTTATATCCTTTTGAGAGTCTATTAAAACAGCATGGTAATGTGTTTAGGCTAAAGAAACTAGTCTTCACATGATAGACATCCAATGTCAATGTAGTAAAAAAATCACACCAAGTGCATTGAATAGAATGAGATGTTGGATGCTTGATAATTGTTTTGAGACATGAGGATAGTGATATTAGAGTCATGCTAGTGGAGTTATTATGAAATTGAGAAATACTTGTGTTAAAGTTAGTGATTCCCGTAGCATGCACGTATGGTGAACCGTTGTGTGACTAAGTTAGAGCATGAGGTATTTGTAGAGTGTCAACCTTTGTGTGGAGGTCGGGGCGCGCGATGGTTAACTCCTACCAACCTCCCCCCTAGGAGCATGCGTTGATTCCTTTGTTTTGATGACTCGTAGATTTTTGCAATAAATATATGAGTTCTTATGACTAATATGGAGTCCATGGATTATACGCACTCTCACCCTTCCACCATTGCTGGCCTCTCTTGTACCGCGCAATTTTCGTCGGTGCCATAAACCCACTTTATATCTTTCCTCAAAACAGCCACCATATTGTTCCTCAAAACAGCCACCATACCTACCTATCATGGCATTTCCATAGCCATTCTGAGATATATTGACATGCAACTTTCCACCGTTCCGTTCATATGACACGCATCATATTATCATATTGACATCGATGAAACGTGATGGTTGTCGTAGTTGAACTTCCATGGACAAGCTATCATGTCTACGGACACATGCATTGCATATCGATCACTGGATGGAGTAGTAGAGAAAGCTAGGCGGATAAATAGTTCCTTATAGTCAAGCGGACCCACGCTACTACTTGTTCCAAAGACATGCACACCACCGAAATAGTCCATCTATATCAATATACATAGAGAGGGAATATATTTTTATAAGAGAGGAAATAGTTCATCCATCCATAATGCCCTGCTGCTGGTGCAACATCTTCTTCTTCTTCTTCTTCTTCTTCTTCTTCTTGTTCTCATTTTCTGTGGGAGACGGCTTCGCAACAAGCTCTCTGGACCTTGCAGCTATCTCGAAACTCACACGGGCATCGAGGGCAACATATTTTATCCGCTCGTACGTCAAGGGATAATTCTCCCATCCAAACGACCTTAATGCCAGCGTCTCGTCACCCTTCTAAAGATTTGTTCCTAGCACAAAATTTGCTACGTCGGATAGGGATGGTGTCGGTTTATCACAATCTTCTATAGGAATTTTTATTCTGGTTTGTAGGTCAGCGATGCTTTTCAAGTCAAGGTTGTACGGCTCCAACTTATGTTTGTCCCCTGCGATGGCTGCCCCACAGAAGTATATGTCCTCCCGAGACAAGAAATCATGAAGCTCACCTGGTATGGAGGGCGCGTGTATGATGTGGTACACCAAAACATCATCTTCGAAACACAGCTGAAGGACGACGGCACGTTGGATCTTCCCAGTGGCACGCTCCGTGTACTCTGCGTCGAGACAGATGACATTCATCTCCACCTTTTGGAGGGAGTTGGGTACATTGTTGATCCACTTCCGAACAAACCTTGGGTGGTCGGTGACTGTGGCAACTATGCTCAACGAGCCTTCGACGAGGACATGTTGGACGCTAAAAACCTGCATCTCGATCTCTTTCGCCATTTGGAACCACTGGACCGGAGGGCTATGGTTTGGAGAATTAGGATTAGATGGCTAGTCTAACTGAAGATGATGATTATTTATAGGGGCTTCGGAATTACCCCAGGAGGATGTGAAGAGGTTAAAACAATGTGAATGCAGTGTGGTTTGGATGCAAATGAAGATCAAGGAGTCGTGAAGAAGCTGAGGAAAATTGGTTCCCGATGGAGAAGTAAATGGTAGAAGTGGCCTGGAGGCAGTTGATTAGACGACTAGGTAGAGTAAACGAAAAGGCTACGCGGGTAGGCTGAGGAGTGGGGCATGTCCCTGTACATGCCCATCCTTCTAGCGCTACATGTGCCACTGGCTAGTTGAGGTCACTCTTCCAAATCACTTTGGCGAGACATTTTATGATTCCTTTTTATTTTTGCACCCCTCCTGACAGGTGGGACCTATGCAAACCAAAATTTGGTTCTGCTCGCAATATGGATGATACCTGGAGGATGAAGTGAACCCGGAGGCATGCTAGCACGAGATTACTACTCTTGTTCCTACTACTCCTACTAGTAGTAGTACAACTGTGGTACACTTGATGGTCAAAATACTATTATTCATCCGGTCCTCACAGTGAAGTGACAAGACCCTGCGCCCGAGGTGACACCAGTCCAGGCGGTGTGTCCGGGTTACCAAAGTTAGCCTCACCTTGTGCACTGTGCAATCACTGTCATTGCCGCTGTGTAGCATGCCTCGCCTCGTCTCCCTCTCCCCTAGCACCACTCCATCTCCATCTCCGTCTCGCCGGAGATCCTAAGGTCATTCTTCATTATCTCACTATGCCCCCGCATACCCTCGCCTCGCTCGCCTCCCCCAGTACCACTATTCCCTCGCTAGCCGCTCCAGCACCGACAGCCTTCTCCCCCGTAAATCAAGCCCCCCAAAACCCCACCTTCCAAACTCCACCATGGCCAAACGCGAACCGCGCAGGATCCATATGAGCCGCGATTGGAGCAATCTCCCCAGTGATGTCCTCGACCTCTGTTGTTCGTGTATGGATATGTTGAGCGCCCTATGGCTGGCTGCATGCTCGAGGGGCATGCACACGACCATCATCGACGCAAGGCCAAAGCTTTTCAAGACACCCTGCTTGCTGCTATCTAGTCTTGCGAGATTGTCTCACCATGGTACGGAGGCGTACATGATGCCCCTCGACTTCAATCCGGTCTCCATTAGCCGAAACTTCTTTGCAGGTATGTAGTGGGTCGTCGTACATCATTTCCCTCGACTTCGATCCGATCACCATCGCCCGAAACTTCTTGGCAGGTATGTACTGGGTCGGCATGAACTCCCACTGGATGGCTGCCTTCAGAGAAGACGATAAAAAGTTGGTGCTCGTGAACTTCCAGACCTCCCATGAGATTATCCTTCCTCCATTGGATTATATAGAGTTGTACCATCGCGGTCCTAGTCATCTAGATTACCACATCGGTTGGACGGACCTTGTTTTGCAGAAGATTGTAATCTTCCAAGTGCCCACACGACATGCAAATTACGCAGACTTCAAGCTAATTGCCTTGTTCGACCGCGGACTCGCCTATCTTTACGCCGGTGCCTTCTTTAGCTAGAGACAACTCAGCTCGCAGTGGATCATCGTCAAAGCTGATACACACTTCTGTGATGCTATTGAACACAATGGCATCATCTACGCGGTCGACAAAGCACATGGCACAACGTATTGCTGGGACGGTGCGTGTAAGTTGTTTCCGTCTCATGTTAATGATGACGCCATGACACTGTTTGAACTTTTTGTGATGATTGGCATATCCTTGTTTGAGCAAAATTTGAGTAGAACTATGGCAATGTATTAGAGATGCTGTAAATCAGCTATATTTGGAATGAGTTAATTCATGCGATTGTGATCATGTCATTACAACCAATTTGTACCCCTGAATAATCAAACGGTTAGGAATATATGGATATTCTCCTTATTTTACAGTAATCTATATACTACTACTAAATATGAGTGTGTATCAATGGCCATGTTAGTTTCCTCATTTTCATGATGTACAAACATGCACCACATTGTTGGTTTCATCTAATCATACATTAGGGAAGTAAATGTGCATATGGAGAACTCTATATTTGGAAGTAGTGAAATCATGTAATGCTTACCATGTGTACATACCTATATTCGCCCTTCAGCAATCAATGGCTACAATAATATCCTCACAAAAAAATTGCCCACAGAATAGGAGTATATGACAATGCATGGTCTATTAGTTACCTTAAAGAATTTGTTTGTGGGGACAAAACATGATTCCATAACATGCATGACATGATAGTTTCCTGTGAAGAATCGATTGCGGGATAACATGAGTATAACCATGCATGGCACTTCTATATTTTCAAACCCAGTATACATTTCCTTGTATTTTCCTCCCAGTTCCAACATGGACATATCAATGTTGTTTCTTGCATTATCCTACTCATACTCTGAACAATGATGATCTTACATTAACAATGCATGTCCTTTTTGATATGATGCAGTGTCCCTACAGTTACTGCCCTTTGTAATCACACCACCTTTGCCAAAAACAGGGAAGCACAATTGGTTCCTCGCTCGATCAGACGATGGCAAAAGACTGATGATCATTCGGACACATGAGCCGGAAAAGTTATATTGCAAAAACCCCACTGTATACAAGCACCATGAAATACGTGAGTATCCAGACAGTGGTTGTTACGTCTATGAGCAGGATACCAGCTTGTTGGGGCCTTCAGGATTTTTTAGTTGGAGGCGGGTAAACAGCCTTGGTTCACACTCTCTGTTTCTCAGACTCAATTATCTGATTAACCAGGAGATCACCGTTGGCAAGGACCTTGATGGTAGAGAGGCTCTGTTTGCTATGGAAAACTATGTCTACACGGCGAGCCCTAGGAGTTCGGGAGCAAACTCCCCTGATTGTCAACGATACAACCTGCAGCCAAAAGAAGGTGAGAATGACAAAGGCATCCAGATTAACTTTGATCCTTGGATGTCTCAATTACGACAGGCAGTGATGTGGTTCAAGCCTTCGGGTTGATAGGTAATTGGGTTGTTGCGTCGAAAGGGTGGAGTACTGGTGTCTCCGGATCATTGGTCGCTGAAGCGGGGCTACAAATTATGATAGTGTTGGGTCATCTCTTCGAATGACTTTGTTGTCTTTGCTGCTTGTTCTGGATGGGTAGTACTTTCTTTTGTAATGCATATTCCTTGTCATTTGGTCATCCTCATCTATGTCACTCTTACTATGTAATAGTTGGCTCTGTTTAGAATGTCATTCTCGTCTGGATCACGAGAGTCTGAGCGCTGCAGATGGGTGCATTTTGGTGGTGTAGCAAGACTTCTTATGAACTATCATGTCTTGTTGTTTATGTCAGTAGTAGTCACTAGTCAGTGTTTGAATGTTCTATATATCGTTGTTTCGAAATGTTTATTGTCTCGAACTACTGGTGGGCTAAATGAGGGCATCACCATTCTCCAGTGTTCAGAGTGTATCTCCTTTTTTCAAGTTATATAATTTGAGCTCAGTGTCTTTTCGATGATGTACACTTGTTTAGGCCAGTGAGGTGTCGTTGAATATGGGCCGAGTAGTAACGCAATGCCAAACAGGTCAATTATGACTCTCAGGTCGGGCTCTCAAAAGATCCTCAAAAAAAGGTTGGGCTCTCAAAAGGTCCTCAAAAAAAGGTTGGGCTCTCCAAAAAAGAAAGAATAAGGACTCTTAGGCCGACATGTGGGCGCCACCGGTGTTTTCGTGCGCTTGCGCGCCGAGAGCATATTGGCACGTTTACGAAATTCAAGCTACCTTTTCATCCCCAATCTCCCGCCCCTTCCCCACCTCTGGAATCTCGATTCCTACTCTAGTTCCCCCAAACCCCCTTCATGTACTCCATGTACTCAAGCTCACTATCATGTCGCCGGTCAATGCGGATCTCCGAGCCGGAGATCCTGAGGTCCGTCCTGCCTTCGGTCGCTGCGTGCTGTCGCTCAACAGTGGCATGGTGGCGCTTGATGACCAGTTTGCCGGCAAAGTGCTGATGGTAACCATCAACGGCGACCGGCCTCTCGTCTCGCCGGACGACCTTGTCAAAGCCCTTGGCATTGCGCACGACATCCAAATAAGTGACTTGCTCGTCGAAGTCTGTCCGCCACTGGCTGATTTCTTGTCAGGTTCCGGACAACTTTCGATTGCAGTCGTGTGTTCGAATCTTCCCGGCGTTTGTTCTGTGATGGCGCACTGGTGAGCTTTGATCGGTGGCGCCCAGGATGGGGCTTGGTGCCCTCTGAGCTTGAGTTTTTAACAAAGCTTACCTTCCACGGCATGCATCGACGTGCTTGGAACAGCGAGTCCATGAATGAGCTTATCAACGACCTTGGAGGTGAGCTCGTAAGTATGTTTGTTCCTCCAGACAACTGGGCTCTGACGGTTATGGCATGGATGAAGAAGCCGTCCACCATACCGAAGGTGATTGGTGTTGAGATACCGGTGCAGGAACCGGGGTTGTACTATTCATCGCCACCAAGGCCGCCGCGGACCACGTTAGGGATGTACCTGTATCGAGTGTTCGTGCATGTCGAAGAAGTGGTCAATCCATCAATCGAAGTCCTGCCGCCGCCGCTGGTGCCAGGGTCCGTTGACGATGTCCATTACAGGAGTCAACGTCAGACTTTCCCCGTGTTGCTTGGAATGATGGATGGCACAGGGCCTACTCCATCGCGCAGCGGAGGCCACTGCTTCTTTGGGAGAAGAGGCAGGGCTGGCTGCCTGGATGTGCTCTAATTTGAGGTAACAACTGAATCTTGCCAGATACTAGTTAAATCTGAGCTATGGGTGTGAAGCACTGATGTGCCAGTACATTTGATTGTGGCATGTTCTAATTTTGTACCTGAACTTTTTTAGAAAGGGTTGTATGTCAACTTAATGTGCTAGCAGAACTTATTGTGTTGTCTGTCTGTTTTCTTTGCACAACATTCAAGATATTTCCATGTCATTGATAAAGACGATGAACCGTTATGTACGAGTTCGTTTGTTTCAACATAGCCCTACCCGTAGCGATCCACTGCTTCCATCATGATTGTGCCGCTTGCGTGAAATTTTTGTATGCAAGTTCAGTGTGCTATGATGTTCTATATGATTTTGTCAACTATATAAGTTTTTACTGAGCATCAGCAATGCATATGGCTGAAAGATGTATTTACGAGCATCGACCGATGGGTCTCTCTCTCACACACACACACGCGCACACACACACACATAAGTGGGACCCGTTGAATTATTTATTTGCTCGTGACAGCTTTTAATTAGGTTTCACTGTAATCTAACTTTTTTCTTAAGTTATTAATTGAGCTCAGTGACTTCAAAAAGTTATACAGAAGCCTTGTTTGGGCATTTCCCGTGTCGCTGAATATGGACTGAGTAGCCATGTTAGGTTGTACTGTACTACATAGGCCTTTTTTCGACATCAGCAATGCAACTGAGCCAACAGTTGTACACAATATCCGGGTCAA
The DNA here is from genome assembly GCA_902687465.1 of Secale cereale. Lineage (NCBI taxonomy): Eukaryota > Viridiplantae > Streptophyta > Magnoliopsida > Poales > Poaceae > Secale > Secale cereale. The sequence goes on along the minus strand of LR738711.1, from coordinate 830,296,762 downwards.
CTTGTTATTCTCCGCCCCACTGGGCTGCAAACTTTCCTAGGAGGTATGCATTAGGATTAACAAGAAAATGGACTTTAAGAAATAATAAATGGGATGTAATTATAATAACTGTGCAGTAACTATAAAAAAATGCACCAAACGCGTAATTAGTTAAAAAATATTATTTTTGGAATTAGAAATTTTAATTTCATTACTTGTTGCACGCGCAATATTTCCTTGGATTTTAACTTAATACAACTTTATTTTGATATTATATTTAATTTGACTAGAAATTTTGGATAAAAATATTTCGGATCCCATAAAAATGTGGGAATTTTTTTCCAATTCTGTTTTGAGCGGTTGGTTGAAATTATTAATCGTTGTCCTAGCTAGGAAATTGGTTGTACTTTTAACAAACTGTAAATGGGCTGTAGTAAATTCCATTAGAATTAAAAAATGGGTTGTACTTTCTTACAAATCACAAATGGGCTATATGTTCTGTGTCACACACTTGTGGGCCTTCTAAGTTGACGCGTCCCCTAAAAAAACTAAGTTGACGCGTATGCAAGGCTTTGTCAACAACACACGGTTCTGGCAGCTGTGGTCGTTGGATGTCCATCCAACGTATGTCGTGCTTCTTCTTCAATCTCGGATATTCTTGCTTCAGCCTCCCAAAAAATGATTCCTCCCCCTGACATCTGGGGCGCACCGTTTCGGAGGCTGACCTGTGGGCCTACTAAGTTGATGCGTACCAAGGGCTTTGTCAACTTAGTCAATATAAACGATTCTAGCTGCAGTGACCGTACGATGTCCATCCAACGGTCGTAGTGCTTCTTCAACCTCTGGTCTTCTTGCTCCAGCCGCCCAAAGCAGCTCCGGTCGTGTCGCGTGCTCCTGCCTCCCGTGGCCGGCTGTGATGCTGCGGCGGCCTCACCGCCCCCTACTACTCCCACCGCTGGCCAGGCCATCCCTCTACTCACCCACACCCCCTATTATTCCGCGGCGACGGCACCCGCACACCGCAGACGAACCAGTGAACCCTCGTACTCCTCTCCGCGCGGGCTTCCACTGTCGCATCTTCACCGGCTCCGTGTCGTCCCCTTCCTAGGCATCGCCGTCGTCCACTGCCTTGGTGCTCTCGGCGCGGCGTGGTCAACGTGGTCAAGGAACGACTTCCATCGGACATGCACTGTACGTGGAGAGGCTGACAACTGGTTCCACGACGACGGCAAGGAAGTGCCTCCTTATTACGCGGAAAGTAATGATTCCTCCACCTGACAGCAGGGACCCACCGAACGGGCCACCGTATTTCGCGAAAAAAATGTTTCCCACCTGACTGTTGGGACCCACCGGACGGGCCATCGTATTGCGCGAAAAAATGTTTTCCCCGCTGTCAGCTCGGACCCACCGGAAGCGCCTCCTTATTACGCACAAAAAAAATGAATACTCGCCCTGCTGGTTGGGACCCACCTTGGTGGGAGGCTGACTTGTGGGTCTACTAAGTTGACGGAAACGGAGTGCGTTGTCAACTTAGTCAATATGAACGATTCTATCTCCAGTGACCGTACGATGTCCATCCAACGGCCGTAGTGCTTCTTCAACCTCTGGTATTGTTGCTCCAGCCGCCCAAAGCAGTGTCGGTCGTGTCGCATGCTCCTACCTCCCGTGGCCGGCTGTGTTGCCACGGAGGCCTTACCGCCCCCTACTATTCCCACCGCTGGCCAAGCCATCCCTCTACTCACCCACACCCCTTGTTATTCTGCGGTGATGGTAGCCTCACACCGCAGCGAACCAGTGAACCCTCGTACTACTCTACGCGTGGGCATCCACTGCCGCGTCTTCCCCGTCTCTGCGTCGTCCCCTTCCTAGGCCTCACCGTCGTCCACCGCCCTGGTGCTCTCGGTGCGGCGTGGTCAACGTGGTCAAGGAACGACTTCCATTGGACGTGGACTGTACGTGGAGAGGCTGACAGCTGGGTCCACGGCCGCACCAAAGAAGTGCCTCCTTATTATGCACAAAATAATTATTCCTCCACTTGACAGCGGGGACCCACCGGACGAGCCACCGTATTTCACAAAAAAACGTTCCCCCCTGACTGCTGGGACCCACCAGCTACATCTTCGAACGCAAGAAAGTGCATCCGGGCAAAAAAACGATTCGCCCCCCTGACTGCTGGGACCCACCAGCTACATCTTCGCACGCAAGGAAGCGCGTGACAGTCGGGACCCACCTGGTCGAAGCGTACGTAGCGTTGTCATTCTGGTCGCGAACGTGTACGTACATACTGGTCGATGTAGAGGCGCGCACGTGTCGTAGTAGAGGCGCGCACGTAGCATGTACACGTACGTACAGCGGCAAGGGTGCAAGAAAGTAAATACGGCCACGTACGTACATACTGGCGGGGTCTCGAACGCCTACTCGCGTGTACGTACGGCCATGGCTCGTGTACATGGCTGGGTCGGAACATAGAAACATCGTCGTCGTCGTGTTCATGGGGAGCCAACAGGCTGGGTCGGAACGGAATGCGTCGTCATGTTCATCTGGAGGGCTCGGACGGAATAGCCTGTGACGCCCGAAGACCGACGCTCCAGAACATTCCAGATGTTCCGGGTTTTCCCGTGTGTTTCATTTGTGCTTGCTTTATTTATTTTGCATTGCATCATGTCATCATGCCATCAACTCTTTTAATTATAAAACTCAACTAAATAAACCGTATGGATCGTCGATCCATTTAAATTGAGGGATACTCACTATGGTGACTTCTCTTTATAACATATAAAAGCCTCTCAATATTATTAGGGAGCCATATTAACTTATTCCATTTGCTTGGAATTCACCATAACACACTTGCATATTTTCCCCATGCCTTTCTACTTCAAGTTTGACCTCCAAACCTTGTTTATAATTCTTATTCATTTTTATCGAGGCTCCTCCAAAAATTCGAACATTTTTTTTGGACGCTTCAAAAACCTTGTCCTAGTTCAAACCATTCGAATTTAAATTCAAATGGATTTGAATTTAAATCTTTCAATTAGGCAACTTTTATTTTCCTGGATGAGGCTCATTTTTATGGGTCCGGGAAAATTACCCGCATGCCAAAAATCTTTTCTCTAACATTTGTTTCTTCACTCCTTCTCTTTCTTCACATTTTTCTGTAATTGGGAAATAAGAAGAAGAGAGAGGGAGAGCAGCTGCCAGCTGGGCCGGCCTCCCAGGCCAACCACCTTCCCCGCGGCCCACTTAACCCCAACCCTAGCCCATTTCCATCTCTCCCCAATGCCCGGCCCTCTCCCCCATCGTTCTCCCTCGCGCCGCCATTCTGTCCTTCGTCCTCCTTTCTCCAGCGACTCCAACGCCGCGCCCCGATCCGCCTCTCTCCTTCCACCGCTCCTCTCGGGCCCTACCTCACTTCTCAATCCGCCCCTCCGCATCGACGCCGCTGCTCTGCTCCGCACCGGGCCGCGCCTGCGCCGTTCCCCATCGCCCCGCCGACGCTCGTTCTCCATCCCGCGCCCGAGATCCTTCCCTGCCGCTCCGCGCCTCGGGTCCTGCTCCGGCCGCCGCCCGCGTCGGCCACTTTCTGCGCCGGCCTCAAGCCCATCGCCGCCGCGCCATGGCGTCACCTTAGCTCCTACCTCCTCCACGCCTATGCCTCCGCCGGAGTGCCTGCCTCGGCATGTCCCCTCCGGCCTCCTCCTCTCATTGCACCGCCGTCCGCCACCTACGTGCCCGGCGCCCGCGCGTCGGTCGCCGAACCGCGCCGGCAGGATCCCTTCTCCTCTGCCCGATTCGCTGATGCGTCATTCCCCGTCGGACCTTGCACTATCGTCGAGCCGGCGAGCAGAGGCCGCCGCAGCGTCGCTTGCCTTGCCTCGCTGTTTTGCTCCTGCGCCCGCGAACACCGCACCTCTGTCCGCTCGCCTTGAGACCCATATGCTCTTTCCATGGAGCCACGGCCTTTCCAGCACTGTCACAGCAGTCCGACGGCAAGAACACCTCGAGTTCAATCACACGGATCAGCAAGTACCTCTACGCACGGATACGCCAAGATCCCAAGTTCGACTACAGCACGAAGATATGTACGACTACAGGGATTCGCCAAGTACCACATCGGCAAGCGTGTACGCCCGAACGACTACCTTCGCCGAAGACTCGTGAACGACCATACATCTAGAACGCGGCAAGTACCACGACGCCCGGAGCCCTCAGAACTGCCAAGTTCCTCTACGACTCGGGAACAACTACCGCCGTCGTGACATCTACAAAAACGTGTTCCGCTACCATCGCCGAAGAGGCATGTACAACTACCGGCGCCGTGTATGACTACTTCCACTACGAACTCAAACAGCTTCGAAGGTATAACTATCGAGCCGATGACCCCGTGGATGATGCATGTGAATGTGTGGTGTATGAGATGTTCACTTGTTGCATCGAGTCTGATATGCCCCTCGTTTGCCTCGTCGCCAACCCGTGGGAACCCAATTGCCGGGAGCGCCCCATCATCTTGTTCGACATGTCCACGCCACCTTTTCTTTTGCATCGGTATCTCGACGAGTTGTCGGATCATCGGAACGTTGCCGTGGCACCGTTTCCATTCTCACCGCCATGACACCCCTTTCCTTTTCGTCGTGGTGACCAAATGCTTCATATCTTGTTAATTGTCAACTTTTACTAAAAACTTGCATTTGTCATCCGCATCATGATAACAACCTTTAAATGCTTGATTTTGTTCTTTGCTTTAAGAATTGCTAAATATGCACATGGGGAGTTTCCGGAATTGTTGTTGTTATTTCCGGCCTCTTTTAAAATGACTAGATAGTGTATTTGTTTAAGCTTCACCTCTTGCCATGTTAACAAACATTTAATCTTGTCTTGTAGATAAACGAGAGTCAACTAAATAAATATAATGTGGTGTTTTGTCAATATGAAACTCGTTGCACATTGAGCTCCACTTAACTTGTAGTACTTGTTTGTGCACTTTGCCATGCCATGCATATTTAAAACGGACATGCATCATACTTGGTTGTGCATCATATGCCATGTTTATGATATATGTGTTTACCGTGTTGTTTGCTTCTTTCCGGTATGCTTTTCTCGTTAGCTTCGGTTTCATTCCGGAGTTGTGAGGAGTTGTTCGACTACTTCATGGTCTCGTCTTCTTCCTTGCGGGATCTCATGCAAGATGACCATTCCCCGATATCACCTCTATCTTTGCCTATGCTAGATGTCTCGCTCTTTAGATATTGCCTCGATGCCTATGTCTGTTTGTCAGCCCCCTATTGTTGCCATGAAACCTCTAACCTTTGACACCTTCCCAGCAAACCGTTGTTTGGCTATGTTACCCGCTTGCTCAGCCCCTCTTATAGCGTTGTTAGTTGCAGGTGAAGATGAAGATTGCTCAATGTTGGAACTTGTTGTTGGAATATCACAATATCTCTTAAATATATTAACACACCTATATACTTGGCAATGGGTGGAAGGCTTGGCCTTTTGCTCGGTGTTTTGTTCCACTCATGCCACCTTAGGACCCGATAAACCGGTGTTATGTTCCCGGATTTTGCATTCCTAACACGGTTGGGGTTTATGGGCCCCCCTTGATAACTCGCTTAGTGCTAAAGCTTTTCCAGCAAGGCCCAACTTTGGTTCTACATTTGCCTAACAACTAAAACTTTCCGAGGGAGTAATTAACCCGAGGATTTATTAATCAACCCCCTGGGCCAGTGCTCGTTTTGAGTGTTGGTACAAACTGAGCAGACTGCGGGGCCACCTCGAGGAAACTCAAGGGCTGATAACAACCTGTAGGATGACTTATCTGGTCGTGGCCTGAGACGAGATACGTGCGGCTACTATCAGGGTGTCGGCACGCTGGGAGGTCTTGCTGGATTAGTTTTACCTTTGTCAGAATATCTTGAGCATGGGATTCCGAGGATACTCGGGTCTTCCCACCTTGGAGTTGCGACTCCGCAGATCGTGAGCTTGTGATGGGCTAAGTTGGGACACCCCTGCAGGGTTTGATCTTTCAAAAGCCGTGCCCGCGGTTATGTGGTAGATGGGAATTTGTTGATATCCGGTTGTAGAAAACATGACACTCTATCCTTATGAATACACTACCTGTGTGAGTTCCGTGATTGTCTCTTCTCGAAGGGGTTTCGAGAAGAAGAACATGATGGGGTTATGTCTGACGTGAGTAGTTAGGATCACTTCGTGATCACCTTGACGATCGTTGGCTCTTTCTCTCTTCTTGCTCTGAACTCGTAAGTTAGTTGCTTAGTGCTTGCTGCAAACACTTTTAAAGCCTTCCCTCACCCAAGGCTTTGTTACTTTTGATACCCGGGAACGGGATTGCTGAGTCCTTCGTGGCTCACAGATTCTACACAACACCAGATGCAGGTACAACCGAGTACGATGCAGGAGATGGATCAGAACTTCAATGGGAGTTCGATGAAGAGCTTGGCTGTATGTATGCGACGTTTTCGACGATCAGTAGTGGTTCCTACTAGGGGTGATCGGGACCTTGTGTCGCTTTAATTATGGTATCTATCATTTGGATCTTCGTCCGTAGTCAGACTCTGATGTTATTCCGATGATGTATGTTAATGTATTTCATTGTGTGACGTGGCGAGTGTAAGCCAACTACTCTTTTACTTTTTCATCCCCTCTTTTACATGAGTTGTGCAAAGATACCATACTTGAGATCATTCTAGTATGAGATTATGCCTTTAAGTCGTGCCTCGACACGTGGAAGGTATAGTCTCATACTAGGCATTACACAGCCGGTGGAAACGAGGCCTGACGTACCGCAGAACGGAGGAAACGGTCTTGTGTTCGACCGGCCACGGTCGAAACGGGATCATGTTCATCGGGAGGGGTCTGGCGTACCGCAAAACGGAGGAAACAGACCTCCTACGGTCGAAACGGGTGTCATGTTGATCGGGAGGGGTGTGGCGTAGCACAAAACGGAGGAAATGGACTTGTGTTGGAGCGCTACGGTCAAAACGGGGGTCCTGTTCATCGGGAGGGTTGTGGCGTACCGCAAAACGGGACTCCACGGGATATTGTTCATCTCCACCATCGAGCCCCTCCAGCCTCCACGGGCTACTTTTCATCCACCGTCAACCTCCTCCAGCCTCCACCTGCGATTGTTCATCCACGGGCTCCTGTTCATCCAGCCTCCACCGCGCGCTACTCTACCGGCTACTGTTCAACCAGCACTCTCCACGGGATCCTGTCAACCACCCCTCCACGGGCTACTATTCATCCAGCCCTCCACCATCTACTGTTCATCCAGCCCTCCACGGGGTGGTCCTGTTCATCCTGCCCTCCACGTAGTCCTGTTCATCCAGCCCCAATCGGCTCGATCGATCGGGGTCTTGTTCATCCAGAGGCAACACCACAGGGTCCTGTTCATCCACCCCACCAGGAACTGTTCATCCAAACCCCCCAGCAATGCTCACTGTTCATCTAGAGGCAGCATCGATCGGCATCAGTTAGCAGCGGTAGCGAAGGAATCGCTCGATCGAGTTCAGTTAACAGCCATCGATCGATCGCTCGGGTTCGGTAATGCGTAGCCTATAGTGCAATCGCTCGGGTTCAGTTAGAGCCCAACGACTCGCACCCACGCGCATGCGTGTACGAGAGAAACGCGCATCGCTCGGCCCGACCACCCACCGTAATCGGGAACACCCCGATATTTTCCTCGCCCTCGCTTGTACCATGATTTTTTTCCGGCATGGACGACCCAAAGAATGTCATGCAGCTGCGTCTCCGGCCCGCCCAGGACGAAAAGCCCATTTTCTGTAATGATTTTTTGTCATAGAAGTAGGACCCCACCACATCTATGATGACACCGGGTTTTGTCACAATTATCGTCATAGAAGTGTCATAAGTATGACAGGGAAAAAAATTGTTCGGTCCAAAATGTCACGGATGTGTCTTTTTTTGTAGTGGAGTGTCGAACACAACGAGGAGCTAAAGGTAGAACAAATATTCCCTCAAGTTCTATCGACCACTGATACAACTCTATGCATGCTTGATGTTTACTTTACCTAGAACAAGTATGAAACTAGAAGTACTTTGTAGTTTTTGTGGGATAGGTTTGCAAGAATATAAAGAGCACGTAAATATAAACTAGGGGTTGTTTAGGTAAAGAAGCAATAAAGTTAGTATAGCAAGTGTGGAAAAGTGGTGGTAGGAGTTGCGAACTTGCCCCTAGGCAATTGGCTACGTTACTAGACCGATAGCAAGTTTTATGTGTGAGAGGCCACTGCTAGCATGTCATCCCTGACTTGCAATTCTATGCACTTATGATTGGAACTATTAGCAAGCATCCGCAACTACTAACGTTCATTAAGGTAAAACCCAACCATAGCATTAAGATATATTGCCCCCCCTTAAATCCTGTATGCATCAATTTCTACGCTAGGTTGAAGCTTCCGTCACTCTTGCCCTCCAATACGTAGTCCTATCAACATACAACTAACCCTATGGTGTGATCCACGTGCGCGCTCATATGATGGGCACCAAAGGACAGCAACATAACCACAAGCAAATTAAATCAATCATAGTAATTCACCAATCATCGATCGGACAACGAAAATCTACTCAGACATCGTAGGATGGCAACACATCATTGGATAATAATATGAAGCATAAAGCACCATGTTCAAGTAGAGGGTACAGCGGGTTGCGGGAGAGTGGACTGCTGTAGACAGATGGGGGAAGGTGATGGAGATGTTGGTGAAGATGACGGAGGTGTTGGTGTAGATCGCCGTCACATGATGATGGCCCCGGTGGCACTCCGGCGCCACCGGAAGCGAGGGGGAGAGAGCCCCCCTCCTTCTTCTTCTTCCTTAACCTTCTCCCTAGATGGGAAAAGGGTTTCCCCTCTGGTCCATGGCCTCCATGGCGGCGGAGGGGCGAGAGCCCCTCCGAGATTGGATCTGTCTCTCTGTCTCTCTGTGTTTCCACGTTCCCAGATTCTGGCCCTTCACCATTTCTTATATTCCAGGAGATCTGTAACTCCGATTGGGTTGAATTGTGGACACGATTTTTATCCGGATATTAGCTTTCTTGCGGCAAAAGAAGGGCACCAACTGCCTTACGGGGTGGCCACGAGGGCCCAGGGCGCGTCTGTCCCCCTGGACGCGCCCCTCACCCTCGTGGGCCACTCGGGCATCGTCTCACGTTGATTCCATATCCCAAAATTCACATATATTCCAAAAAAAGCTCTGTCCGTTTTATAACGTTTGGACTTGATGGCTTCTCGCCCCTCGTTGGTTACCCCAAGTGGGAGGTTTGAGATGCAGTGTAGCGGAAGTTTTCCCTTGGCAAAGATACCAAAATCGATTTCCCTGAGACTCGCAGTTTCAACAAGAAGGTGTCAACTGCTAACGGCGCCAGATATTAGCAATCAACGTGGACCTGCACACAGATACAAATAACTTTGCTCCCAACGAGTACAGAGAGCTTGTCAATCCCTCCAGCCTTGTAGTTTACAAAGGATCAGACGCAAGTGATAATAGTGATAGGTAATGCTGCAAATAGTAAGTAAAAACAGAAAGTAAATAGCGGATGTGATCAGTGATGGTAATATGGACCGGGGTCCCATGATGTTCACTAGTGATGTCTCTCTCCCAAAAGACGATAAAATAGCTATGTGAGGTAAACGAATTATAGCTGGGCAATTGACAGAATTATGTGCGCAAACCAATGCTAACTATGTTACAAGAAAGGTAGAGGTTCAAAGCATGGGCGGTACGCCAAGGCAAGTAGACCGAAATCCATCTGCATCTACTACTAATCATCCACCTTGAGATATCTATCCAGAACATCTCGCTGGTATTAAGTTGCGAGTCCCACCCATAGTGTAAACTCAAAGCAACAGACAGCTGCATTAAAAGAACTTTGCGTAAAGTAAACAATCCTTGCACCCGCGGGCACAAGCACCGTTGTTTTCCCCCTTGTGGCAACAGCACATCCCCTAGACTCATGTTTCTGTCACTCAAGCTAGTCATCGAGGGGCATGAACCCACAATCAAGCATAACATTCCCTCTTGGAGTCACTACCTACTACTTGGCCAAAGCAATAAATAACAACGGAGAACATGCAAGAATTACTTACGAACATAAATATAAAAGAGGTAGATCAAATATATTACTCAAACACAATCTGAACATAATCTCACAATCCATCGGATCCCAGCAAACTCAACATAGCAACAGCATAAGGCTTACATATGTGCCTCGATCATGTAGGGCAGCTCACGAGGACTAATTAGTGAAGCACAAGAAGGGGAGGAGAACATCACATAGCTACTGGTCATGGACCCATGGTCCAAGGGAGACTACTCACAACTCATCCGGGAGGCGTCCATGGTGGTGGAGAGGCTCCCGGTGGTGATCCTCCCCTCCGGCAGGGTGCCGGGAAGAGTTCTCGTGGTGCTCCCGATCTTGGAAGCGCGGCGGCGGCGGAACAGAGATGAGATCGGGAAAAAGGGTTTTTCGTCTCGATGGTTTCGGGACACGATATAATATATGCCAAAGGGGGGCATCAGCGGAGG
>LR738711.1:830229975-830280967 GCA_902687465.1 Secale cereale | reverse complement strand
CCCCCCCCCCCCCCCCGGCGCGGCCAGGAGGGGGGTCGCGCCACCAGGGCGCCTGGAGCCCTGGTGGCCCCCCTCCGGCTGTACTTTGGCTGCTGGGAAGCTTCTGGAATGCTGATTTTTTATATAATTTTTCTGGGATTTTTCTGGCAGTTTACGTGGTGGGAAAACCTGAAATACAAAAACAGAGAAAACAGAAACTGGCACTGGGGTGCACTGAGTTAATAGGTTCGTCCAAATATGATCAAAAGTGTATGGAAGTGTATAAATATCATAGCAATATCACCCAAAAGAGGCATGGAGCAAGCAGAAATTATAGATATGTTTCGGACGTATCAGGACTCCGTATGATATGGATATTCTGCGAAACAAAAAACATGCAACAAGCAGGAACTGTCATTGGGCACTGGATCGATATGTTAGTCCCAAAAGTAGTATAAAAAGTTGCCAAAAGTATATGAAAGTTGTAGAATATTGGCATGGAACAATAAAAAATTATAGATACGACGGAGACGTATCAATAGCCGCCGTCTCGCGTAGGAGCATGTTCTCTTGATCTGTAGATTGATCTGGCCTGACCGGCTTTTTTTTCCAGGTCCTGACGTAAATCGTACTTATGGCCCTGAGCCGATGTATCCTTTCTTTTACGGCAGGGAGGTGTGGGCTGATGTACGGCATTGCTGGCCGCTTTGTCCCGTCCATGAGGTGGTCAGTCCGATTGATCGGCCTGATCGTACTTCGGCGGAATTGGCGCAAGGGCCTCGTCGTCGAATTGGGGCAGCAGTTTGCGCTTGGGATAGCTCTTTGTTTGACGCTGGCGGCCGTATCTCTCCTCGGCGTCTAGTACCTCATTCCATCTGTCGTTGAGTGTATCTTGTTCGGCTTTAAGCCGCCGCTGCTGTTTTTTCAAGCTCCTTGCTGTGGCAATGAGCTGTTGCTGGAAGCATTTTTGTTCGAGGGGTTCCTCTACTACTATGAATTCTTCATCTCCTAGGCTGATGTCCTCTTCTGAGACCGGTAAATAGTTGTTGTCTTCAGAATCGTCGTGATCGACGAGTTGTTGTGAACTATGTTCACCATCTTCCCGCTCGTCCTGCTCCACCGCTGGCTCTACGGGTGAGGGAGTCCTGGATAGGGGGGGTCCTCAGGTGGCCGTATAAACTCCTGGTGGGCCGGACTGGTGGGCCATGAATATTATTATAGAAGACCTCGTATCCGGATAGGACTCCTGGATTCTTGTAATGGCAAGTTTTAGGCTCGGGTGTAGATTTTCCTTCCTCTACAAGATGATATGTATGAACCCTAGGCCCCTCCGGTGTGTATATAAACCGGAGGGTTTAGTCCGTAGAGGCTAGAATCAGAATCATACAATCCTCATAGGCTAAACTTAGGGTTTAGCCTTTACGATCTTGAGGTAGATCAACTCTTGTACACATATTCATCCATACTAATATAGCAAGAAGTAGGGTTTTCCCTCGGTCGAGAGGGCCTAAACCTGGGTAAACATCATGTCCCCTGCCTCCTGTTAACATCAATCCTCAGACGCATAGTTCGGGACCCCCTACCCGAGATCCGTCGGTTTTGACACCGACATTGGTGCTTTCATTGAGAGTTCCACTATGTCGTCGACAGAAGGACTGATGGACCACGTCGTCAACTACAACGGCAACGTCGAGGGGATTTTTCCTCCCGGCCAACTCTTCGTGTTCGGCTGCTTCGCGCTTCGGGCCAACACCGAAGGCCACCTTGAGCAGATCGAGAGCTATGCCCCTGGCCATCATGTCAGATTTGGTAGCCTGAACTACATTGTTGATGTCCGTGGAGACTTGATCTTCGCCGGATTCGAGCCAGCGGCAACCCCTCTCTACCACCGCAATGATCATGACTTAACTCTGTCATCGGATCAGGAAATAGCACCTGCAACAGTTCTGGCCCTAGATCCAGAGCGTATTGCACCACTCGAAGATGGGAAGCTCAACCCCACCACGAGATCTGCGGACTCTACGGCGATGGAGCCGCACACGAACCCAACTAATGGGGTCTGTGTTACCGGAACCTCGGACTTAGCTCCGGTCTCTGATTCCGAACTGCGTGTGACGACACCCCTCAAATCCAATCAGGCGCCTATCGCCGAATTATGTGTTGCGGATGTTTTCCTGCACTCACCACTTGGCGACATGTTAAGGTCGTTGAGATCTCTCTCCTTGGACGAGAGCACACAGCCGCATTATATCCGGTTCGAACTGGAGGCAGATGAACAGCCGCGCTATACCTAGGGGGTGAAGAATTTCGTTCCCCACCCACCACCCACCTGGTAGCCATGGTTGAAGATCTAACTGATCTACTCGACTACGCTTCAGAAGACTTCAATGGGATGGACCTCAGAGCTAAAGCAGACACAGATCAAAGCCGACCCATAACAGGACGGTGGAAAGCTACGTCATCATACGACGTGTATATGGTGGATACACCAAAAGAGGTGGAAGGCAACGGTGAAAACAATCCCGTAGAGGATAAACCTGCCGAAGAACCTCCCAAGAGTCGGCGTCCAAAACGCCGAGCAAAATCCCGTAAAGGAAAGAACAGCAACACCGCGACTAATGATGGTGATATTCCGGAACAAGCCAAAGACCCCGCAGATCCAGTGATAGAGCAGGAGGAGCGAGAGACGGCAAACAAAGTCCGAAGCCGCAGTCCGATGACAGCGATGCCGAAGACGGTGACTATGAAACGATCTCCGAAGAAGAAGTTAGCCTGGATGACGACGAATATACCGTCCTAGAAGAACCCTCCGAACAAAAATGCTTCCATCGGCGGCTTATAGCCACCGCACGGAGCTTAAAAAGCAGCAGAGACAGCTTCGAGCTGCACAAGACACGCTCAATGATAGATGGAATGAGGTGCTAGACGCCAAACAGAAACATGGCTTTAACGGCCAAACCAAAGGCTATCCCAAGCGCAAGCTACTGCCCGAATTTGACGACGAGGCCGTTGCGCCCGTCCCACCAAACAATAACACCGCCAACAAGCCGGACCGACCACCTCGCGGACGGGATAGAGTCGCTAGCAATGGCATAAACAAGCCCCCACCCCATAAAGGAAGGGAGGGTGCAACCCAAGTCCAAAAGCATGATCTGCGTGAGGACCTAAACAAAAAAGCTAGCAAGACCAGGTCTATATTCAGACCAAGAGACCGAGCTCCCGCACGGGACGGCGGCTATCAAGCCAATTGCGCCGGTGACATACCAGTTCGGGGTCAATACCGAACACCACAACCATCAGACATATGCCATGATATAGCAAGATACAGAGGAGCTTCACACCCTCTATGCTTTACCGATGAGGTACTGGGTCACGATTTCCCAGAAGGGTTTAAACCCGTGAACATCGAAGCGTACGATGGAACGACAAATCCTACCGTCTGGATAGAAGATATTATCCTTCACATCCACATGGCTCGAGGAGATGATCTCCACGCCATCAAATATTTACCCTTCAAGCTAAAAGGACCAGCTCGGCACTGGCTAAACAGTCTCCCAGAAAACTCCATTGGGAGTTGGGAAGAACTTGAGGACGCTTTTTGGGCCAATTTTCAAGGGACTTATGTCCGGCCCCCGGACGCTAACGATTTAAGTCACATCATCCAACAACCCGGGGAGTCAGCCCGCAAGCTTTGGAACCGGTTTCTCACTAAGAAGAACCAAATCGTCACTGTCCGGACACCGAAGCCTTAGAGGCATTCAAGCACAGTATCCAGGACGAATGGCTAGCCAGACACCTTGGACAAGAAAAGTCAAGGACAATGGCAGCCCTAACTACACTCATGACTCGCTTTTGCGTGGGTGAGGATAGCTGGTTAGCTCATAGAAGCACCAGTGACCCTGGAACATCTGAAGTCGGGGACGACAATGGAAAGTCACGACGTAATAAAAATAAGCGTCGAAACAATACTGGAAGCCCAGATGATACAACGGTAAACAGTGGATTCAGCGGATCCAGACCAGGTCAACAGAAGAAGCCATTTAAAGGCAACAAAGACGGTCCATCAAGTTTGGACAAGATATTAGACAGGCCCTGCCAAATCCACGGCACCCCAGAAAAACCTTCCAATCACACCAACCGTAACTGTTGGGTTTTTAAGCAGTCCGGCAAGCTAAATGCCGAACAAAAGGGGAAGGAGCCTCAGAGCGAAGACGAGGATGAACCTCGCCAGCCGAATATAGGGGGACAGAAGAAATTTCCACCGGAGGTTAAAACAATGAACATGATATATGTCACTCATATCCCAAAGAGGGAGCGCCAGCGCGCACTTCGAGACGTCTATGCCATTGAGCCTGTCGCCCCAAAATTCAACCCATGGTTAGCCTGTCCGATCACTTCGATCGCAGGGATCATCCGACTAGTATTCGGCATGGGGGTTCGGCTGCCTTAGTGCTCGACCCAATAATAGATGGATATCATCTAACCCGAGTCCTTATGGACGGCAGTAGTAGTCTTAATTTAATATATCAGGACACTGTCCGCAAAATTGGGATCGACCCATCAAGAATCAAGCCAAGCAGCACAACCTTTAAAGGAATGATACTGGGCGTTGAAGCTCGCTGCACATGCTCTTTAACATTGGAGGTTGTATTCGGTTCTCTCGACAACTTTCGAAGCGAAGAATTACTCTTCGACATAGCCCCATTCCGAAGTGGCTATCTCGCTCTACTCGGAAGGACGGCCTTCACCCGCTTTAATGTAGTCCCGCATTATGCCTATTTAAAGCTCAAGATGCCTGGACCACGTGGCGTTATCACGGTCAATGGAAATATGGAGCGCTCTCTCCGTACGGAGGAAGATACTGCGGCCTTAGCAGCCGAAGTACAATGCGGTCTATTCAAGCCAGATAATGCATCAATAGCGGACACAGGTAAACGTGTTCGGCACACACCTCAGTGCGGCAGCTCATATGACATGAGCAAGATTGATAGTTATGCCCCATCGACCGCCCCATAAGGTAATAGCATATGTGCCTCGAGTACATAATTATGCCCTAAAAATTCCTTGGGCGGCGACCGGGGGCACCTACATACAGTCCGTAGTTCGGCTAGACCCTATTCGGACTTTAAACTTATCTTCTCTTGGTTCATTAAAACGAACCGGACTTACTTTGGCCACACCGGATTGACTTCTTCGTTTCCAGGTTTATTTCTTTTTTCTACATATGGCCATCATACTCGTACCTTCAAGGACACATTACAGAGGAGAAAATGGCGCAGACGTGTAGCAGGGACCCTCACTAAGGTTTATTTTTAGATTTAAGACCCTGTGTAAACCTTGTTTCTATTTCTTGTTATATACCTTTTTGGCATGTAAAATGTCCAAAAAAGGTCGTCGGCGTTATCTGTAAAGTTTGCGGCTCGCCGTACTATAGAGGGATATTAATAGAACAATTTTATTCATATTATGTCCAGAGTTTTTCACTCACCATGGAATGTTCTCTTCTCGCATCAGATTGCCATATGTGCCTTGTCGATAAAGGTTTATTACCAGGGGCTGCATTCAGCCCTGGTATACGTTGAAAAGATCGAACACCTATAGGGAGTGTTCGGCATCCTGGATGTTTGCATTATATGCATCAGTTCCGAATCATGTCTTCGGTCAATAGTTGGGTTGCCCGGCTCCTGTGCTTACCCCTACGTTCCCGATTGTTTGGCTAGGGTGTAAAGGGAGAACTACTGCGATAGTACTTCTGGCTAGTCCGGTCAAGTACCTCAGTAGAGAAAGCCGAAAATTGACTGTCATGGTAAGCGATAACCTGGTCTGCAATCCGGTGACTTAGTTTTATACTATGATCGATAAAGATGTACCCCATGTTATATGAAGGGTTGGTTTTTCCGCCCAGCCAAGTGCAATTGGATACTTTATCCGCACCAGGGGCTAGTACCTAGCCCCACTTGTCAAACTCCTACGACTAAGTGAAAGGAATAACGCCGCATAGTCTGATTGCCTGGTTCGCTCTGCATACACCTCCTATACGGACCAAGACGTTGGATAAAGAGTGTATTTGCATATGACCGAACACCAAAGTACTATGTACCTGGGGACTGAAGCCAACGACTGGAAACTTTCAGATTTAAGATAAACAGTCACACATGAGGTAAAAAAACATTGATATTATAAATAGCGCAAAAGTTATATATACATCGGATTCATCAGCCTAGTCTTTACATCCGGATACAATCATTCAAAGGCAACATCCTTCAAACACTGGCCTTCTACAAGGCGGGCGCCCTCGATGACGTCCTCGAAGTACTTCTCCGGCTTGCGGTGCTCCTTGCCTGCGGGCTGGCCAGCAGTGGCTATATGCACTGCGTTCATTTTCGCCTAGTGCACTTTGACGCGAGCGAAGGCCATCCGAACACCTTCTATGCAAGACGACCACGTTAATGCGTCGACCCGCGGAATCGCCTCGAAGAGACACTTCACCAATCCGAAGTAACTACTTGGGATTGGCTCAGCGGGCCATAGCCGGACTAGTAAGTCCTTCATGGCCGAAGTCGCCATGTTGTGCAGCTCGACCAACTGCTTCATCTGGTCGCTAAGGGGCATAAGATGCTTTGGCACCTCGAACTGCGACCAAAACAGCTTCTCCATGTTGTTTCCCTCTAGGGCACAAAAATACTAGGCGGCGTCTGCGCTGCTCCTTGGAAGATGAGCAAACACGCCTTGAGAACTCCACAATCGTGTCAGCCCAATATACTTCCGCCCTCCGAAGATGCTCTGTAAGAGAAATATCTTACTAGACGCTATCTATCATGCCTGCTCAATCTCTTGACGAGCGTTGCGCGCCTCGCCTCGCGCATCCTAGGCAGACTTTACTGCCGCAGACAGCTCGGTCGCCTGTTCCGAAGACTTGTTCTCCAATGCCTCACACTTATGGATGGCATCTTGGAGTTCAACCTCGACTTCGGATACCCGGGATTTGTGCTTCTCACACTCCGCCTTTTTGGCCTCCAAATCAGCAGCCGCTTTATCAGCGGTCGCCTTGTTCTCCTTGGCCTCCTCCTTGGCCTTGGCAACCTCGCCCTTGAGGGCCTCGAGCTCAGCGGCGCCAACTGTGTAATACAGAATACAATGTTAGAGTTTGTACTCATACTCGATCAATTAAGTCTTATTGTGTGATAGCCTGGCTTATTAGGGATGATAGACTACTCATATCAATAAGGAATTCCTTCTTTCTCGGGATCCCATTCGGACAAAACTCCAAAGTCAAGCGTGCTCATCTTGGAGTAGTTTCAGGATGGGTGACCGACCGGGAAGTTGCTCCCCGGTGCGCACGAGTGAGGATAAAGTGCGCAAAAAAGACTAGTATTGATATGTGAGGTCAGTCTAGATCCCGCCAAGAGTAACGACCACCAGCGGGTGTGTCCGGGGCGTTACAAGTTGGTATCAGAGCCGACCCTCGCGGTTACACAGATGTTTGTGGACATGTGCTCGGTCATGTTGTTCATGACGTTTGTGACCCGTTGTGGCCACGACATGGCACATGTATCGGACTGGATGCACAGACGGTTGTGCCAAGAGGGAACGTTCCTGTGTCCCAACGAGGACGTCGGTTCCTCTGAGTGGGGGTGTATGTGATAGCCTGGCTTATTAGGGATGATAGACTACTCATATCAATAAGGAATTCTTCTTTTCCGGGAGCCCATTCGGACAGAACTCCAAAGTTAAGCGTGCTCAGCTTGGAGTAGTTTCAGGATGGGTGACCGACCGGGAAGTTGCTCCCCGGTGCCCAAGAGTGTGGACAAAGTGCGTAGAAAAGACTAGTATTGATATGTGAGGCCAGTCTAGATCCCGCCAGGAGTAACGACCACCGGCGGGTGTGTCCGAGGCATTACATATTGACATTTAAATAAAAATCCGCATACCTTGCGTTTCATCAAAACGCCGGTTGATGCGGTCGAGGTCTGCATTGGCCACCTCGAGCTTCCGATTTAGTTCAGCGACCTCTACGTCTCGCGCAGTCGCCGTAACTAAAGAAGCCTACACGGCAGTTCAGCTCTGTAAATATGCTACTCTATGGATACTTCGTCCGATTCTTTTCAGAATCATACAAAACATCAGGGCTACTGGTTATATATGTGCATTTAAAACAAATAAAATTCCTTACAGCGTTACATGACTTACCTCAAAGCCTGTTAAAAGGCTGTTGAAGGCTTCATTCAATCCGCCCTTAACGGACTGAATCTTCTTCATCACCGCACCCATCACGGTGCAGTGTTCTTCAATGACGAGAGCACTTTGCAATGCTCCCTCAATAGAATCCGGCGCCTCCGGATTAACTCCGGGCACCGCCGTATCCTCCTCTGCTTGAGGAGCTGGATCTTCAAACCTCGGAGCCGCGCTAGGCTCCAGGACGGTGTTCGGTGGGACCCCAGATTGTTCAGGCCCCACATCTTCGGTCTCCATGGGGGTCGTTTCCCCATGGTTAGCAGCCGCGGAGGTATTACCCTCGGCCGCCCTGTCTCCTGCCCCGCCCTCATCTCCTTGGGTGGAGAGAACCCGCTGGGACGACACTTCAGTGTCCCCACCGATTACGGGCGATGAAGCCCGGACTGGCGGGTCACTCTCCATCTCCCCAGGCGCTAGAGAGTTCCCCTCTGATGAGGTAACATCGGGGTTTACACCGGGAGGGCGGTAGATCAGCAGGAGAAGAATACTAAGTAGGTATCATAAATACTGAATAAACAAAAGTGAAATAGCCAATCCGGACAAACTTACGATTCGGGCAGGGGTTTCACCCTGGGCTTCACCACGAAGCTATGTTTGGATGAATGGCCCCCCTCTTCCTCCCCTGCCTTGCGCAGGAGGCATTTCTTCTTCCTCCTCTTCCTCCTCATCATCTTCCTACGCCTCATCGGAGGAGAGAATGTGGAGGTCCTTGGGCTTCTTGCCCGCAGGACGGGGGTTGTCTCCGGCCCCCTTGCCCTTTGTCTTCTTGGGCTTCTTGGTCGACGCCTTGTACGGTGCCCGAACCAGCATCGCCGTTAGTAGAGGCAGTGATGGCTCTTCGGCAAATGCGCCGGACACTTAATCCGGGACGCCTTCTTCGTCCAGCCATGTATATCACGTAAAAATTCCAACTCCTATTATCATTAAATAAGGGAAAGGATATGTGTTCGGCAAGGATCGTTATTACCTCAGTGGCGGAAACTTCAGTGCTGAAGCCCGCATCCTCATCCTCTTTGGGCCATTCCTTCTAGCTCTTGAAGAGGTGCTTCTAGATATCTTTGTGCGTAGAGCTGAAGAGATGCTTCAGTGGCTTGTCTCCTGCCGAGTCAAACTCCCATAGGGAGGAATCCTGGCTTTGGCAAGGGAGAACAAGCCGGATCAACATCACCTGGACCACGGAGGAGAGCAGGTGCCCCTTGGAGATCACGTCGGACACACGGCTCACAAGAGTCGTCACCTCAGTGTGCGACCCCCAGTCCAGACCCTTTTTGGTCCAGGAGGTTAGCCTCTCTAGGGGTCCGGATCTTAAAGCAGGCTCTGCCGCCCAGTTGGTGTCGCGGGGGTTCGGTGATGTAGAACCACTCCTGCTGCCAGACCTTGTTCGTCTCCACGAACGATCCCTTGGGCCAAGTTGCGTTCCGGAGCTTACTGATCATAGCGCCCCCACACTCGGTGTGTTCCCCGTTGAAAGGATCGATATGGTTGACTAGAGGGGGGGTGAATAGGCAACTAACAATTTTTAACTTTTCTTAACCACTTTAAATTAAACGACAAAGTAAGTTGTCTAGATATTCTACTAAGATGACAACTAAAGGAAAGAAGGGTAACAACTACGCAAGCATGCTATAGGAGTTGAACAAGTAAAGCATGCACAAGTAAAGGTAAGAAATAACCACAAGTGGAACCGGTGGAGACGAGGATGTGTTGCCGAAGTTCCTTCCCTTTGAGGGGAAGTACGTCTCCGTTGGAGCGATGTGGAGGCACAATGCTCCCCAAGAAGCCACTAGGGCCACCGTATTCTCCTCACGCCCTCACACGATGCAAGGTGCCGTGATTCCACTAGTGGTGCCCTTGAAGGCGGCGACCGAACCTTTACAAACAAGGTTGGGGCTATCTCCACAACTTGGAGGCTCCCAACAAAACCACGAAGCTTCACCACAATGGAATATGGCTTCGAGGTGACCTCAACCGTCTAGGGTGCTCAAACACCCAAGAGTAACAAGATTCGTAAGGGATTAGTGGGGAGAATCAAATATCTCTTGGTGGAAGTGTAGATTGATGCCTCCTCAAGCAATCCCGAGCAAATCAACAAGTTTGATTGGCTAGGGAGAGAGATCGGGCGGAAATGGAGCTTTTGGAGCAACAATGGAGTAGTGGGGGAAGAGGTAAGTCTTCTTGGAGAAGAAGACCCCCTATATATAGTGGGAGAGCTAATCCAACCGTTATGAGTGTTTTCAGCCCGCACAGAGCGGTAGTACCGCACGTAAGTTGTGGTACTACCGCTGGCTGAGCGGTACTACCGCTAGGCAAAAATATGCGACATGCTTGACGACCACGGATGAAATAAATTACATCCACGGCTACATCCGCAGGGAAAACGGTAGTAGCAAAATGCGACACAGTACTACCGCTTGGACTAAGCGGTACTACCGCATTGGATGCGGAAGTAAAAAAAATTACTTCCGCACCTACTTCTGTACTTAGAATCAGCGCCGGGCCAGATACACGGTACTACCGCTCTGGAGACGCGGTACTACCGTCGGAGCGGTACTACCGTGTCGGCAGGCGGTACTACCGTGTGGCTGCGCGGTACTACCGCTTAGTTGAGCGGTACTACCGCTTGCCAGGCAAATGATTTAGTTAAGAAGTCACAGTTTTCATATACGATAATAAACGGTTGGAACTCCAGAGAAGCAAGGGAAAGGTGGTGTTGGAGTAAGATGTGTACGTGTTGATTCCACCCAAACCTTTCCGAAGCGGACCCCCTCTTAATAGTACGGCTTTCCTATTACTCAAAGCCACCGACAGGGAGCAACAAGAAAACACCGTCTTCCATCGAATCCGAGGGGCAATCAATCGTCTTGTGCCTAAGTGAGATATACATGTAGGAGCTTAGAGCACACGATCAGTCCGCAAATGCATTGTCATCAATCACCAAAACTACTTAGGGAGAAATATGCCCTTACAATCTCCCCCTTTTTGGTGTATTGATGACAATACGGGATTTGCACAGGGATAAAATAAGAGAGTATGCAATCCAAACACTAGAATATAGGTGAGCTCCCCCTGGATGTGTGCCTACACAAGATTGTGCTTTGGACTGCACAACACACATACCAGGTACAGTGCTCCCCCTATATTCTACACATAAGATACTCTATATATACCACAGAGCACAAAAACAAGGGAAAGTAAACTAACTGCTCTTGATATAAAAGTAAAGACATAACGACGAGTTCAACGATAAATGAGCATATGTCTTACACCATACGATAGTCTCACGCACACGACACAAAAGCACGTAAATAAGCAGAGTTCAACCAACGAAAAGAAACAACTGGCACAAGAGCACAAGACGCAAATCACTCTCCCCCTTTGTCATCGAGACACCACAAAGGGGAAAGAGGACACTAAGAAGGGTGGTGACCCTGGAGACACTCAGTCATCGTACTCGTCACCAGACTCCTGCTCCTCCTCCTGACGCTCCTCGTCAGACTCTGACCACTTGTACCCCTGACGGGCCATCCACGCGGCCTCAGGGGTGATGTTGTCCTCTGACCCGTTGGACACATCCTCTCCATAGACCGCGAAGAGCTTCTTGTCACGCTGGCGAGTCTTCTTGTCAGTCACATGAGCCATGTGCTGTCCTTTAGCCTGCATGCAGAAGAGGGCCTTCATCTTTTGCTTAAGCTTTTTAGCCCAAGAAGGCTCTGAGGAGGAAGAAGGAGCAAATCTTCCTGGGCCTTCCTCATCAGCCTCCTCCACGGGCTCCTCATCAGTGCCCATCTGAGCAGCAGCAGCCTGAGCACGAGTGGTGGTATTGGCCCATCGAGTCTTGATGCGAAGACGGATGGGATCATGACGGATACAGTCGGCCTCGAACTCCTCATTGGGGTACAGCTTCTTCCAGGTCTCAGAGATCAGCAGAAACAGGAAGGGACCATAGATGGGTACCGTGCGAGAGTAGATCGCAAAGCGGAGCTCACACCACATGATATTGGAGATGTCAAGTGGTGGAGACTGCTCCGTGCGAGCCGCTTCACACATCAGCAGCATGTCAACCAGGTAAGCATGGACCTTGTCCTTGTCGCCAACGCGAGGAAACAGAGTGTTGCAAAATATCCGATACATTATGTCCAGGAATGGGTTCAACACCCAAGTCGTCTTGCCACTAGCAAGAGTCTTCTCCACATAGAATGGCAGCAACTTGTCCTTGTTGGCGGATTCTGGTGGAGTGTGAGGCCTAGCTCCAACTGGGTTGTCGAGTCCTTCGTCAGCAATCTGTAGAAGGTTCATGAAATCCTTCCAAGAAGCAGTCATCTTGTGACCATTGGTCATCCATGTCATCGGGCGATCATCCTTGGAGTGGAAGTGGACTGACGCATAGGACCGAGCAATAATCTCCGGATCAAAATCCTGCTGAAAGGTCATAATGTGCTCTAGTCCAAATTGCTCGACCAGATCCAGAGCCTCGGCAAAGTAGGCCCGGTTGGCGTCCTTCCTCATGTGGGCCACGTCCACCCAGTGAGCATCCACGTATAGGTTGGTCTTGGTCTTGAGCACCTCATGGTAGATGCGAAACTGCTGCTTGGTCCAGAAAAGCTCATCTCCAGGAAAGTGCTCACGGGGTTCTCCATATGGGTTTTGCTTCCTACGTGACATGAACTCAGTAGCGGGCATCTCCTCCATAGACATTGAGGATTCCTTGCGCTTGTTGGCGGCAGTCTTGTACCTGCGCTGGGGATTGGAGCCCTCTGGCACATCACTGGGGTTGCGCAGACGCTTGGATCCGGTGTCGCAGACAGGGTTGGAACGACGAGCATCGAAACCGGAGCCACCACCTAAAGCACAAACACAAGAACACGACAAAAACACAAAGAGAATCAATGCAAAAGCCTCAAAAAGCACAAGAAACCAGTAGAAAAGGAATGTGTACATGCTACGAAGAAAATATGATACAAGAGGTAGTACTGCTGGACAGGCGCGGAAGTAAAAAATTAGTACCGCTTAGTAAGCGGTAGTACTGCTTTGTGGATGTGGTAGTACCGCATACTCTGCGGTAGTAAGAATTTACTTCCGTGTTTAGGAGCGGAAGTAAAAAATTAGTGCTGCTTGCGGAGCGGTAGTACCGCGTTGGGGTGCGGTAGTACCGCTCGGCAAGCGGTAGTAAAATTTTACTTCTGCCAGAGCGGTAGTACCGCTGAGGACAGCGGTAGTACTGCTGAGGTCAGATCTGATCTGGACCAGATCGGGCGGTAGTACCACGGTTCTCCAGCGGTAGTACCGCACGGAACAGATCTGAGAGGAACAGATCTAGTCAAGGCCACATAGATCGACTAGCGGTACTACGGCTGATCATAGTAACTTGGTAGCAACATACATATTCGTATTTCTAGTGCAAAAACACTCTCCTACATCCTAAACTTCCATGGATAAGAACACGAAGAACACAAGAACACTAAGCATCTCCCCTAACCCTAAAAATCAACAACAAGGCAACAAGAAGTGGGGAAAAGGGGAGAAACCTTCATCCATGGCAAGAGGGCGCGGTGGGGAGCGATCCCACCGGTCGGAATGCGAGGAGAGTGGCCGAGGGAGGAGATCCGGCGAGGTCCTCCGGCTGCGTTCTTGAGAGGGAGAGATAGGGACGACGTGGGGGTTAGGAGTGAATGGGTATGGGGGAGTTGGAACCCCCCCTGCCTGCTTATACCCCCCACCCGTTCGAATATGAGCGGTAGTACCACGGTCATCGCGGTAGTACCGCCTTACCAGCGGCAGTAAATAAATACTGTCGTGCTGGACGGGCGGTAGTACCGTAACCCCTTTGTGGTAGTACCGTAAACAAGCACGGTAGTACCGCTCTTCCAAGAGCTTGCACGATTTTGACAAGAGGCTTTAAGCAACGAAGAGAAAAACAAACGCACGCACGAGCAAAGCAAATAACACAACTCCTCAGAGGAGGGCGGTGGCCGAGGCCACCTATGTTTGAGTTCATAGATATGGCACCGCGAAGAATTATCCTTGGGCCCATGACCAATACTCGACTTGAAGCACTTAAACCAACTATGTATGGCAAATGATAAAGACTTGATTAGTTTATGCATAATGGGGGGAGGAGCGGTTCATTGAGAGAACAATACTCCCCCTATGTCCATGTCTACATCTAGACAAGATAACTATATTGAGTGTGAGGGGTGTGTGCACAGACTCAAACCACATTGCTCAAATCGATGATATTTAGCTCATGCCTTAACTCGCGAAATCTTGCTTCATCCAATGGCTTCGTGAAGATATCTGCAAGGTTATCATGAGTGTTGACGTAGTGAAGCTCGATCTCTCCTTGCCTTATGTGATCCCGGATGAAGTGATACCGAATCTCAATATGCTTCGTCTTGAAGTGTAGCACCGGGTTGAGAGAAATCTTGATGGCACTTTCATTGTCACACCAAAGAGGCACTTTGTCACAAGTGACACCGTAATCCTTTAAAGTTTGCCTCATCCATAAGAGTTGAGCACAACAACTTCCAGCAGCCACATACTCTGCTTCGGTGGACGAGAGAGATACACAACTTTGCTTTTTGGAAGACCAACTAACAAGAGAGCAACCAAGAAATTGGCACCCTCCCGAAGTGGACTTCCTATCCACTTTGTCTCCCGCCCAGTCAGAATTAGAGAAACCTACAAGGTTGAAATTTGCTCCTCTCGGGTACCATAAGCCAAAGTTTGGGGTATGAGCCAAATATCGAAAGATTCGCTTGACAGCCACAAAGTGACTCTCCTTAGGTGAGGCTTGAAACCGTGCACAAATTCCTACACTCAACATAATATCCGGTCTAGATGCACAAAGGTAAAGCAAGGATCCGATCATAGAGCGATATACCTTTTGATCCACCGCTTTACCATTGGGATCAATGTCAAGTTGGCATTTGGTTGGCATTGGAGTAGTAGCCGGCTTGACATCACTTAGATTGAACCTCTTGAGCATGTCTTGAGTATACTTGGACTGTTTGATGAAGATGCCTTCTCTTCTTTGTTTGATCTCAAATCCAAGGAAGTACTTCAACTCTCCCATCATGGACATCTCAAAATGTGTGGTCATGAGTGCGGCGAACTCATCATTGAAAGCTTTGTTAGGAGAACCAAAGATAATATCATCAACATATAGTTAGCATGCAAACAACTCCCCTTTGACCTTCTTAGTAAAAAGAGTGGGGTCGATTTTCCCAATTTCAAACCCACGTTCTTGTAACAACTCGGTAAGATGCTCATACCACGCATGTGGGGCTTGTTTAAGGCCATAGAGTGCCTTATCGAGTTGGTACACGTGATTGAGGAACTTAGGATCCTCGAACCCCGGGGGTTGTTTAACATACACCAACTCATTAATGGGACCATTAAGAAATGCACTTTTCACATCCATTTGTTGCAACTTAAAGTTATGATGGGAAGCATAGGCAAGCAACAAACGAATGGATTCAAGATGAGCAACGGGGGCAAAGGTTTCACCGTAGTCGATACCCTCAACTTGGGAGTAGCCTTGAGCCACCAGACGCGCCTTGTTGCGGATGACAATGCCATGAGCATCTTGCTTGTTCTTAAAGATCCATTTGGTTCCAATGACATTATGGTTCTCCTTTGGTCTTGGCACCAGACGCCACACCTTGTTGCGCTGGAAGTTATGGAGTTCTTCATGCATGACATTGAGCCAATCAGGGTCTTCGAGCGCCTCATAAACCTTCTGAGGTTCAACACAGGAGACAAAAGCTTGATGAGCACAATAGTTTGCTAATTGTCTACGAGTGCTTACCCCCCTTTTGATGCTTCCTAGAATGTTCTCGATGTGATGCTCGTTGGAAGCAAGCCTGGAGGCAACTTTTGCAGCACGACGCTCTAATTGCTCTTCAAGTGTTAACTGAGGAGCACTGAGTTGATCATCTTGAGCGTCGTCAGGAGCTAGATCTTGATCTTGAGCTTCCTCTTGATCTTGATCTTGCTCGGGGGACAGAACTTGGCCTTGTGCATCATTTGGTGGCTCTCCACCAACTTGAGATTGATCTTGCACTTGGCCTTGTTCATCAGGTTGAGGGCCTTCACTTTGTTCTTCGGAAGTGTGTGGGTCTTGGGTTGGTGATGGTTCCACTTGAGTGGAACATTGTCCTTCTCCTTCGGCCACAAGGGGTTCCTCAATGGGTAGGATATATCCAACACCCACTCTTCTTTTGGCTAGAGGAGGAATTTCATCACCTGCATCACAAGTACCACTTTGCTCCACTTGTGAGCCGTTATTTTCATCAAACTCTACGTTACTCGTCTCCTCGATGAGTCCATTGGACTTGTTGAGGACACGTTAAGCATGAGAGTTTGTAGCATAACCAACAAATATGCCCTCATGAGCTCTAGATTCAAATTTAGACAAACGAACACCTTTCTTGAGAATGAAACACTTACACCCGAATACCCGGAAGTACTTGAGATTGGGCTTGTTACCAGTAAGAATCTCATACGGAGTTTTGTTCAAGCCTTTGCGGAGATAGAGACGATTTGATGCATGGCAAGCGGTGTTGATGGCTTCGGCCCAAAAGTTGTATGGAGATTTGAATTCAGCCATCATGGTTCTTGCAGCATCCATTAGAGTTCGATTCTTTCTCTCTGCTACACCATTTTGTTGAGGGGTATATGGGGCTGCATATTGATGTTTGATCCCCTCATCACCAAGAAACTCATCCAAGGTGTAGTTCTTGAACTCGGTGCCGTTGTCACTTCTGATCATCAAAATCTTTGCTTCATGTTGTCGTTGAACTTCATTTGCAAAGTTGATGACGGTTTGTTGGGTCTCACTCTTCTTCTTGAAGAAGTATACCCAGGTGTATCTTGAGTAATCATCTACAATCACCAAGCAATACTTCCTACCCCCAAGACTATCAAAAGATGGAGGCCCAAAGAGGTCCATGTGGAGGAGCTCTAGGGGTCTCTTTGAATAGATGATAGTCGTGGGAGGGTGAGCCTTCTCATGTAATTTTCCTTCAATGCAAGCCCTGCAAGCACAATCTTTGGCAAAGCTAACATTTGTTAGTCCTCGGACATGGTCCCCCTTGAGAAGACTTTGCAAAGATATCATATTGACGTGGGCCAAACGGTGATGCCAAAGCCATCCCACATCAACTTTAGCCATTAGGCATGTCGCGACCTTAGTGGGTTGCTTCGAGAAGTTAACCACATAAAGGCCGTTCTCGACATGCCCAACATAGGCTACTTTAAGAGTCTTGCTCCACAAGAGGGCCACGGTATCAATATCAAAGAATGTAGCAAAGCCCATGAGTGCAAGTTGGCGTACAGAAAGTAAATTGTATGCAAGGGACTCAACAAGCATGACTTTCTCGATCGTGAGATCATGAGAGATAACAACCTTGCCAAGTCCCAATACCTTAGAGGATGAAGCATCACCCCATTCGACGTTGGTGGCCATAGATGAACCGAGATGCACGTCCACCACCAAGTCTTTGCTTCCGGTCATATGATTTGTGGCTCCGCTATCGAGCAACCATGATCCCCCACCGGAAGCAAACTCCTACAATAGATCAATGCTTGGATTTAGGTACCCATTTGGTAATGGGTCCTTTGAGGTTAGTAACAAGGGTCTTAGGAACCCAAATGGACCATTCAATGTACTCATAAGAAGAACCAACAAATTTAGCAAACACATGACCATCACTAGCACGGCATAAAACATATGAAGGGTTAAAATCGCAGGCCATGTTTGATGGTATGGTGGAGTTTTTCTTGACACCACCACTTTTCTTCTTCGTTGGCATGCCCTCTCCTTCTTTCACAAAAGATTGTCGGAGAGGGGGTGGTTGCTTGGTCTTGTCATTCTTCTTCTTCTTGGGCTTAGGAACAAACCCAATTCCTTCCTTTGCCACAACTTCCTTTTGATTGCTCAAAAGGGTGTTGAGGTTCTTCTCACCTTGTATGCAAGTCACAAGGCCTTTCTCAAGTTGCTTCTTCAACTCGGCATTCTCTTCAACAAGATGCACATGCTCGCAATATGGGTTAGTAGCATTTGCATTATCAATTAAAACCATGCGAGGAAAGATAGCCTTTTCCTTGGTTAGCGAAACTTGGAGTTGGTCATGAGACTCCTTGAGAGTAGTATGCATACTTTTCAAGGCCTTGTGAGCCTTGTCAAGTATGTCAAACTCCTCTTTGAGTTTAGCATGGTCAACCTCAAGTTTTGCCTTCTCGGAGTTAAGGACGCGAGAGACAACTAAAGCATGATAAAGATCTTTCTTTAATTTAGCATGACCATCGTTGTGTGACTCCTCAAGAGCCAAACGAAGACCACACTCTTCCTCTAGGGCGTTAGAGAGATCCGATATCTCATCGGCATAGTCTCGACTATGTCCTTCCATTTTAGTAATGGTTTCCTCGTGAGCCTCGATCATGTCATTGGCCTCACCGAGTTGTTCCAAGAGAGCAACAAAATGCTTCTTGGGTTTGCCCTTGATATTTTTCATGAACAACTCAAATTCATTTCTCCCTCCTTAACACCCTCACCCTCATCAATACAATTGGTCAATGAAGGATTAGAAGAGATAGTAGTATTGATGTTTGGGGTTACCTTGTTGGTGGCCTTGGCCATGAGACACTTGGCGGTGATGTTCTCGTTTGGTGAGTCGAAGAGAGATGAGTGCGGAGTAGTTGCAATTGCAATTGTGGCCATAGTGGTCACCTCATCGTCTTCATCATTATCATCATCCTCCACATATTCTTATTGGGACACCAACACTTTCGGAGGAGTCTTCTTGATGAAGTTGTTCTTGTTGGGATAGGACTTTGACTTGTCCTTCCGAATAAGCTTGCCTCCAAAGTCTTCTCTCTTCTCATACGGGCAATCCACAACGAAGTGACTTACATTTCCACAGTTGAAGCATGTCCTTACTCGTTGCTTCCCCTTGTTCCCACTGGAGTTGTTCCTGTTGAAGTTGGATCTTGTGTTCTTCTTGCCCCAGAATTGCCTTGAAGCAAGAGCCATGTGCTCATGATAGGCATATTTGGTGTCCTCGGGGCTACACTCATCATCATCTTCTACTTCCTCCTCTTCCACACAAGCCTTGGCCTTCAGTGCAAGATTAGGCTTCTTTGATCGTTGAGCTCTTAAGACCGCATTGTCGGCGGTCACATCCAAGATCCTCATGGCAACAAATTCATCCAACACTTCATTTGAGGATAAAGTGTGGAAGTCCGGTCTCTGACGTATGACAGAGGACATGGCCTTATGATAGGGCATCATGGCCTTGAGGAACTTGCGCTTGATCCAATTGTCATCCGTATCCTTGCTGCCATGATCTCGAAGAGAAACCGCAAGGATAGTTAATCTTCGATAAAGTTCACGAGGATCTTCATCTTCGATCATAGCAAACTCATCAGCTTCATCTTGCACCACTTCATAGTTGGAGCGTTGAATACTGGTGCTTCCCTTGTACATCGTGCCAACATGGTCCCAAGCTTCCTTGGCCACAGTGAAGGGTCGAAGGTGTGCAATGTCTTCAGGAGGGATGGAATCTTGAAGAATGCAAAGAGCAGACTCGTTGAACTGATGATCTGCAGTTTCTCTTGGAGTCATGTTGTCGGGATCATACGGATAAAAACCTTGCTCAATGATTCTCCAAAGGTTAGTGGAACAATGATTAATATGACGTTTGAAACGAAACACCCAAGTAGCAAAATCAGTATTTTTGATAAACTTGGGAGGGGGCCCAATGGAATTTAAATGCGGTGTGGGAACATGTCCTCCATAGTGAGTAGGAGGAGCAGATTGGGCAAATTTCCCACTCCCATTCTTAGTAACAGGGGCTTGCTCACTACTAGCTTCTCCCTTGTCGGGATTAGCCTCCGACACGTTGGTAGTGGGACGAGCCACTTCCAACGGTGTGGTAGATAATTTAAGCCCCTCAAGCAACTCCTTAAACATGCCTTTGACCTCGCTCGCTAGTGATTCTTTCAATGTGGTCAAGGCCACATTGAACTCCTCACGAGAGACCGAGGCTCCCCCATCTGACGTAGGCAAGGACGGAGCTCCACCGGAATGGTCCTCCGTCTCGACTACGCTGTCACCCATACTCTTTGGATGGTAAAGTCCTTAAAAAGAGACGAGGCTCTGATACCAATTGAAAGGATCGATATGGTTGACTAGAGGGGGGGTGAATAGGCAACTAACAATTTTTAACTTTTCTTAACCACTTTAAATTAAACGACAAAGTAAGTTGTCTAGATATTCTGCTAAGATGACAACTAAAGGAAAGAAGGGTAACAACTACACAAGCATGCTATATGAGTTGAACAAGTAAAGCATGCACAAGTAAAGGTAAGAAATAACCACAAGTGGAACCGGGGGAGACGAGGATGTGTTGCCGAAGTTCCTTCCCTTTGAGGGGAAGTACGTCTCTGTTGGAGCGGTGTGGAGGCACAATGCTCCCCAAGAAGCCACTAGGGCCACCGTATTCTCCTCACGCCCTCACACGATGCAAGGTGCCGTGATTCCACTAGTGGTGCCCTTGAAGGCGGCAACTGAACCTTTACAAACAAGGTTGGGGCTATCTCCACAACTTGGAGGCTCCCAACAAAACCAGAAAGCTTCACCACAATGGAATATGGCTTCGAGGTGACCTCAACCGTCTAGGGTACTCAAACACCCAAGAGTAACAAGATCCGCAAGGGATTAGTGGGGAGAATCAAATATCTCTTGGTGGAAGTGTAGATCGATGCCTCCTCAAGCAATCCCGAGCAAATCAACAAGTTTGATTGGCTAGGGAGAGAGATCGGGCGGAAATGGAGCTTTTGGAGCAACAATGGAGTAGTGGGGGAAGAGGTAAGTCTTCTTGGAGAAGAAGACCCCCTATATATAGTGGGAGAGCTAATCCAACCGTTATGAGCGTTTTCAGCCCGCAAAGAGCGGTAGTACCGCACGTAAGTTGCGGTACTACCGCTGGCTGAGCGGTACTACCGCTCTGGGGAGCGGTACTACCGCTAGGCAAAAATATGCGACATGCTTGACGACCACAGATGAAATAAATTACATCCGCGGCTACATCCGCAGGGAAAACGGTAGTAGCAAAATGCAACACGGTACTACCGCTTGGACTAAGCGGTACTACCGCATTGGATGCGGAAGTAAAAAAATTACTTCTGCACCTACTTCTGTACTTAGAATCAGCGCCGGGCCAGATACACGGTACTACCGCTCTGGAGACGCGGTACTACCGTTGGAGCAGTACTACCGTGTCTGCAGGCGGTACTACCGTGTGGCTGCGCGGTACTACCGCTTGCCAGGCAGATGATTTAGTTAAGAAGTCACAGTTTGCATATACGATAATAAACGGTTGGAACTCCAGAGAAGCAAGGGAAATGTGGTGTTGGAGTAAGATGTGTACGTGTTGATTCCACCCAAACCTTTCCAAAGCGGACCCCCTCTTAATAGTACGGCTTTCCTATTACTCAAAGCCACCGACAGGGAGCAACAAGAAAACACCGTCTTCCATCGAATCCGAGGGGCAATCAATCGTCTTGTGCCTAAGTGAGATATACCCGTAGGAGCTTAGAGCACACGATTAGTCCGCAAATGCATTGTCATCAATCACCAAAACTACTTAGGGAGAAATATGCCCTTACACCCGTCCACCACCTTCGGCTTCACGTTGAAGGTCTTAAGCCATAGGCCGAAGTGTGGGGGAATGAGGAGAAAGGCTTCACACATCACTATGAAAGCGGATATGTGAAGGATTGAGTTCGGGGCTAGATCGTGGAAATCTAGCCCGTAGAAGAACAAAAGACCCCGAACAAACGGGTGGAGTGGAAATCCTAGCCCCCTAACAAATGAGAGGTGAAAACTACCCTCTCGCCCGCCTTAGGAATGGGTGTAACCTGGCCCTTAGGAGGACTCAATGTGCGATGTCGCCGGCGAGATACCCCGCGCTCCGTAGATCCTCCATGGTCTTTTCGGTGACCGTGGAAGCCTCCCACTTGCCTCTGGCACCGGATCCAGCCCTTGCTGGGAAGGGGAGTAGTGGTTGAGGAACGAGGAGTTGTGGGTGCAAGAGATGAGAGTACGGGGGCAAGGGAGATTGGAGAGCTCGAGCTTGAGGGAGGCGTGGGGCTGATGAAAGGAATTGGAGTCCTTTTATAATGTTGCGAATACAGAGCGTCCCCCCACCTTAGCCATAAAACTCGCCGGTTCCCAAAGCGGTCGTGCGTAATGCGCGGCATGGGTGATCACGTCACAATGATGAGAATCCCACAATAAGCGGGCACGATCTCTATTCTGACGGAACGTGTCAATGAGGATATGCCTCGAAACGCGAAACTAGGACCAAATAAAATGGTTTGATATGTTAGTGGGTTGGACGCGACGCTTCACCCAAAAGTTGTCAGTAAAGCCTTGCCTTCGAGGCTAAGGTTGTACTAATCTTGCAGAGCCGAACACAATCCATCTATTTGCAGAAGATATATTTGGGAAGAGGAACCCTCCTTGCAATGCCGAAGACAATATGGAAGCCGAACTCATCGCCATCGAAGGCAAGTTCAGGGGCTACCGAGGGAGTCCTAGATAGGGGGGTCCTCAAGTGGCCGGATAAACTCCTGGTGGGCCGGACTGATGGGCCATGAAGATTATTATAGAAGATCATCTCTCGTATCCGGATAGGACTCCTGGATTCTTGTAATGGAAAGTTTTAGGCTCGGATGTAGATTTTCCTTCCTCTGCAAGATGATATGTACAAACCCTAGGCCCCTCCGATGTGTATATAAACCGGAGGGTTTAGTCCGTAGAGGCTAGAATCAGAATCATACAATCCTCATAGGCTAAAATTAGGGTTTAGCCTTTACGATCTCG
This sequence comes from Secale cereale, assembly GCA_902687465.1. Taxonomy (NCBI): domain Eukaryota; kingdom Viridiplantae; phylum Streptophyta; class Magnoliopsida; order Poales; family Poaceae; genus Secale; species Secale cereale. The sequence continues at coordinate 830,257,866 of LR738711.1, read as the reverse complement.
ATCGAGGTAGATCAACTCTTGTACACATATTCATCCATACTAATATAGCAGGAAGTAGGGTTTTACCTCGATCGAGAGGGCCTGAACCTAGGTAAACATCGTGTCCCTGCCTCCTGTTAACATCAATCCTCAGATGCATAGTTCGGGACCCCCTACCCGAGATCCGCCGGTTTTGATACCGACAAAGGGGTCATCGGCTTCCTCCGGATCTTCGTTGTCTCCGGTGCCGGTGTTACTTTCCTTTCCTCGGCACGATCGTGAGCGGTGTTTTTTACGCCAACGTTTAGGAGGTTCATCGACGACCTTATCCTGCTCTGGATCCTTATCGCCGCCGTCTTCCTTCTCATTGGGTGTATCCACCATGTACACATCTTAGGTGAAAGTGGTCGTCCATCGCCCGGTCACGGGGCAGGTTTGTACCTAGACCGGCTTCGACGTCGTGGTCCATCCCATCGATGTCTTCATAAGCATAATCTAGTAGGTCGGTTAAGTCTTCGACCGTGGCTACCAAGTGGGTGGTGGGTGGGAAGCAAAATTCCATGTCCTCAGCCCCCAGTTCAAACTGGGCACAATTCGGCTCGGAATCCTCTGTTAGGGTGAGAGATTGCAGTAAGTCCAGCGCCTTGTTTAAGAGCGAGAGATGGATAGGCGTTTGGGAGTCTGCGGGGCCAAGCTCGGTGACAACTGCTCCATTGAGCCCGGAGAGTGCGGATCACGTAAGTTTGGAGCTCATAATCAGGGACGAGTCCGGTATTCCAGCGGCGGGGAGGATCCTGCTCAATTATGGATCTGTGAGTGGCTCAAACATAGCTAAGTCTGCGGTTTCCATGGCGGGGTTGACCTTCCTGTCTTCGGACAAAGCAATTTGCTCCGGATTTAGGGCTAAATCCGTCGCAGGTGTTGACCCCTAGACGGGACTTGATCACAGATCTAAGACGTCTTCATCGTGTAGGTAGGGGGCAACAGCCATGTGAGTGAATCCGTCGAAGATCAAGTCTCCACGGACGTCAACAACATAGTTCAAGCTTCCAAACCTGATCTGATGACCAGGGGCATAGCTGTCAACCTGCTCGAGGTGGCCGTCTGTGTTGGCACGAAGCATGAAGCCGCCGAACAAAAAAAAACTGACCAGGGAGGAAAATTCCCCCGGTGGTGGCACCGTCGTTGATGACGAAGCGAGCCATCGATCCTTCTGTCGACGACACAGTGGAACTCTCGATGAAAGCACCAATGTCGGTGTCAAAAGCGGCGGATCTCGGGAAGGGGGTCCCGAACTATGCAGGATCGATGGTAATAGGAGACTGGGGACACGATGTTTACCCAGGCTCGGGCCCTCTCGATCGAGGTAATACCCTACTTCCTGCTTGATTGATCTCGATGAATATAGGGTTACAAGAGTTGATCTAACTCGAGATCGTAATGGCTAAACCCTAGAAGTCTAGCCTAGGATGTTGTGATTTTGTCCCTACGGACTAAACCCTCCGGTTTATATATGCACCGAAGGGACCTAGGGTTGTACATGATCATCTTGCAGAGGAAGGAAAATATTACACTCGGACTCTAAACTTGTTATTTTACACATATGGGAGTCATGTCCGGATACGAGGGATAATCTTTAGCGATAATCTTCACAGCCCACGAGGCCGGCCCATAACGAGTAATCCGGCCATCCGATGACCCCTTAATGCAGGACCCCCTCAGCCGGCGACGCACAAAGCCGCATCCACTCCCCGAGCACAATGCTTTCTCTGAAAGCACATTTACTCCCTTGGTGATTTTGATAATTTATGTCAACATACATGTTGTTGGACCAACACTTTCACCTAGTATATTTCAGAAAAGTTCAACATGCGCATGGCAGGGACGTGATGTGGACCCCTTCAAAATGTGAAGGACATGGATTGGCAAAAACAATAAGACTCCACAATTTTGGTTAAGTGATCCGATCACATTGAGTCCACACGAAAGCCAATAATATTAAAAGGGGAAGAGTTTTTGATAATGACTTAGTTGCTTAGGTGCTTGGAGAGTTGCTCCAAAAACCTTCAACCACTTTCTCCAAATCCTTTATGTCCAAACTCTAACAATCCAGCTCAGTCCCACTGACTTCTTTCCATCCAGACCAACCGAGTTGATCCTAGACAATACCAGAGCCAAACTCTATTGTTTCGGTTGTATTGAGATGATGATCGGTCCCATCGATTTGCACTGACCAGGTTTTTGTAATTCAATTAGTTCATTTCGGAATCGTCGAGTTGAACCGATTGGAATTACCGAAACACGGTCTTACTTAGGTCACCGCATATGAGTTTGTCCGAGATTCTTTGTTCGGTCCCACCGAAATGCCCAACATTCGAATCTTTTACATAGGTCGGTCTAACCGAGTTTTTGGTTCAGTGTCACCGAATTGAGTCAAAAGACTGTAACAGTTGGATTTTGGGTGAAGGGCTATTTATACCCCTCCACCCACTCACTCTAAGCGAGAGCTATCAGAACGAAACTACACTTTCACCATTCACGTTTTGAGACAAAAGCACCTACTCATGTGTTGAGATCAAGGCATTCCAATCCAATCATTTGAACCTTGATTTCAAGCCTCTTCAAGTTGCTTTCCACTCCAGTGCCTCTCATACCCAACCCAAATTTGTGATAGAGTGATTGAGTGTTGAGTAGACTATCATTCGAAGCACAAGAGCAATGAGTTCATCATCAATACAATATCTATTACCTTCTAGAGAGTGGTGTCTTCTAGATTGATTAGGTGTCAGTTGGAGCCTCCAATATCATATGGAGTTGAACCAAGGAGTTTGTAAGGGCAAGGAGATCGCCTACTTTGTGAAGATGTACCCCGAGTGAGATTAGTCCTCCGTGGACGTAAGCCATGATGGAATAGACAATGTTGCTTCTTCGTGGACCCTTCGTGGGTGGAGCCCTCCGTGGACTCACGCAACTGTTACCCTCCGTGGGTTCAAGTCTCCGGCTTGCACGGGTGCGGGCCGCCGGCTGTGTGCCGGCGAGAAACCTATTCATTTTGGAGGCTAGCTGTGTTGCCGGCGAAAAAACTATTCATTTTGGAGGTTGGTTGTGTTGCCGGCCGCTGGCTGTGTTCCCGACGAGGTCGTGTAGGCGGGCTGTGTTGCCGGCATGAACTATGGGTGTGGTTTATTCAAATATTTGCGTTTGAAAAAGAAGACGGGTAGGAGGTGGCTAAAGAATGTGTCCGCGCGTTGGACGCACGGGCCACCGCATCTCACAGAAGGCTTGGACATGTGTCATCCCAAACGGACAGAATCCGGATCAAACGGACGGTGGAGTGGAGTGGCTTCACGGTGAGAAAGACGGCGGCGGGCGTCCATGGACCATGGATTTGGATGCGTATGGCTGGCACTCTAGAAAGAAAAACTATCGCGTGGGCCAACCTGTCAGTGACCCGAATACCTTCTGACTCGATCAGGAAAAGACTACGCGCACACGTCAAACTGTCCCACACGACCGGCACCTACTCCCCGCCCCTCCACGCGACCGTCCACCCCGCGTCGTCTCCGGCCACCGCCGCGCGCGGAAACCCTACACCCCGCCCGCCATGGCGGACCCGCCGTCCGTAGCAGCCATCGCCTCGCCGCAGCCCGACCAGCTCGGCGGCTCCGCCTCCGCCCCGCAAAACTCCAACCCTAACCCCCTCCTGTCCCCCCAAATCCCCCCCTCCCCCACCGTCTCCGACCTCTCCGTCATCTCCTCCCCGCAGCTCGATCCAGCCGCGGCAGCTGCGGGCGGAGGGTCCGCGGACTTCCCGCCTCGTCCGCAGCAATTGCAGGCGCCTTCGCCCACGCAGGCAGTGGCCGGCGCCGGAGGCTACGGCCAGATCCAGCGCTCGGGTTCGGCTTCCCGCCTCGCCGGTGCCAGCCAGCTTCCACAATACTCGGCGGCAACGGCCAGGATGTACGGAGGGCAGATGAGCTTCTCAGGTGGCGCAGCGCAGCTGGGGCAGCAGCAGCAGCAGCAGCTGGCGGCCCGCGCGGCAATGCTTGGTCAGGGGCAGCTCGGGATGATGCAAGGGCAGGGCAGCGCGGCTTCTGCTGCACACTATGGGCTCCAGTCACAGATGATGGCACAGGTGAAGTTAGAGTTTGGGGCATACGTAATCTGAAATGTCGCACATTAGCCTTATCATGCATAAATGCCATTTCTAACAAGAAGGGAGGAAGAGAAAACCGTGCCTTTGATTACAAACCATTTTTTCTCGGTAGATCACGTTTAATTGTGGTTAGACATTGCTTGTTTTCTTATCACTTCATTTGTGTAACATTCATTCATGGAGGCAGTTTTATGTCATCTTATAGGGAATCCATCCAAATGTCTGGATGAAATTAAATTTGCAAGAATAGGATTGACCATAGCTATTTACATGCGATGTGAGTCTGGTTTAAACTTTTTTAATGTACTCATCGGCATCTGTCTCCAAAAATACCACGATGTACAATTGTGTTGTATTTGATAAATAAATACTCCCTCCGTCCCATAATATAAGAGCTTTTTTTACACTAGTGTAGTGTAAAAAACGCTCTTATATTATGGGACAGAGGGGGTAGTATAGTATAATAGAAATTAATAATCAAAGTTGTATTTTGAAGATTGTATTGGTGTCCAGAACGACACCTTTTAGAGGACCAGAGGGGGTAAAAATAAATGGTTCATGGATCTGGAATTTTGAATTCGTTTAAACTGCTCCCATGGCATGGAGAGAGGGAAGGATGTCACCTATTGGGTGCGATGGTGCATTGCAAATTAAATAAAAGTGAACATCTTGTTTATACCTAGAATCTCCTGGCAACTCATTTGAATAGTAAATGTTGTTCATTATGCTTGTGAGAATTCAAGACTAGATGCTCATAACGAAATAAAGACCAAATTTCTAGCCCCAGATTAAGGTCTTCCATTTTTTAACACTTGTCTTTGCTGTCTACCTGCAGCTGGTTATAAGCCTTGCAGTGTAATTAACCTTTCCTGTTACTGCAGCCAAGGCAAAAAGGCATGGTACAAGGTGCACAATTTAATACTGCCAACGCAGCTCAAGCGTTGCAAGGGATGCAATCCATGGGAGTCATGGGTACTTTGGGGATGAACCAGATGAGACCAAATGGAACTATTCCATATGCTCAACAACGCTTTGCCCAGGCCCAAATGAGGCCGCAGCAAGCGTCGCAGCAAGCCGCACTATCTCCGCAGGTACCTCTAATGACTTCTGATCTGTAAGCGAAAGCAATTATCTTTGGTTCCCTTTCATTCTTTTCTCAAGTATGTTGGGTGTAATATCTGTCCATGGCCTTGTGGTGGTTCTAATGTTTGAATGCTATGATTAAGCAAAAGGTTCTTCTTGGAAGCACGTCCGAGGCAATAACCAATATCTCTGCCGCATTTTATTCAGTGTTACGGGGCAATATGAAATTCTTATGGCACAAGGAATGAACCAAACAGAAGTTGAGATATTGTGTGTGCTTACTCATGTTTTTTGTCGCTCCATGTTACATGAGTACGAGTTCTCATAGCCAGGGTTTATCTCATCTTCTATCCACATGCTGCATGCTGCCATAGTCACTTGTTTATCTCGGTTTTGCAAAGGCTTTCATGTTATGCGGTAGTTTCTTTTTGCCAAGGACCACGACCTAAATTTGATATCGGTTCTTGTCAGAAGGGAGTTGCTCAAGGCTTGTCGAGAACAGCATCGATCACAGGATTAAATTCACAACTGCCTGGAGTGTCACAAAATGGGCAGGTGATGCAAATGTCACCTTCGCAACAACAGCAGCAGCAGTGGTTGAAGCAAATGCAATCATCTTTGGCCTCACCATCAATTCAGCAGCAGCAAAGGATGATATTGATGCAACAACTTCAGAAACCAGGACTGACTCAACACCAGATTGCACAAGCCCAACCACATCTCAATGCCCAGCAGCAGCAGCTTCAGCAGCACATTATGCAGCAGCTTCAGCAGCAGCAACAACAACAATCTCCAAGGTTGTCAGCATCTGGCTCCCAGAAGTCTGCAAACTTGACAGGATCGCAGCCGGGCACGCCTTTGTCAGGGGGAACTATGGCTGGTGGAAGTGGAAGTCAAGGAGCAGAAGGAACTAACCAACTTCTTGGGAAGAGAAAAATACAAGACTTGGTTGCACAGGTAATTAACGGCTCCCCCTTTTCTGGGAACATGCATTTTAACTAGTATATCGTTGGCGACATGGGATTAATGTTTTCAGGAAAAATGCATGTTCAGTTTGTGGCTGACTGTAGTCTGGTCCGTCTTTGAATTTGAAATCCTTATTTCAGGTGGACCCCCTCGGCAAACTTGATCCAGAAGTGGAAGATTTGGTTTTAGAGATTGCTGATGACTTCATTGAATCGGTATTGTTCATTCTTTGTAGATCGTCCTGTATTCGATTCAGAGTTACAGTAATGTTTTCTTCTGGTTTTGGTCATAATTATCTGCTGGAGAATCTTGTGATTTGCCTGCCTGACTTGGGTTTGTCACTAGGTGACTGCATTTGCGTGTACCCTGGCAAAGCACAGGAAGTCATCCGTTCTGGAAGCCAAGGATGTGTTGCTGCACTTACGTATGCTCTCTCTCTCTCTCTCTCTCTCATGTGGTGCAAGCAATTTTTTGTGCTTATATATTCAGTATTGATTTCACGCAGAGAGAAATTGGCATCTGACAGTTCCTGGTTTTTCGAAGGAAGACAAGAATCCACAGAGAAATTATGTAAGATGAAGGGTATTTTGCCATTACTTATGTTCTATATGAAATCACCACAATGCTGTTATCCCATTATATTCAGTACATATGCATTTGTGCTATGCACAAATCCCACTGAACTCTACTGGCCATGGCACTGTCCTGACTATTTCAGTAAATTTGCTGTATGTTTGGGGCTTTTCCAGCTTTCGAAGTTGACAAGCCGGTAGTCTCTCTCACAGTACAAACAGTTAGTACCTGATGGAGTTTCAGCCTCCATTGACTATGCTAATCTGCTCATTTTGTGGTCATGGCTGAAAACTGAATTAGTCTTTGCTTTTTTAACATGGACAAAATATTAACTTTAATGTGCATGGTGTATTTTTTGAAATGAATGTGCCTTCTTCGTAATCGCTTTTACTTGCATCTGCGCCTCTGCTTTTAACATGCACAAACAAAAGGTTGACTGGATTGTAGAACTGCAACAGGTAAAGGCAGTAGTGGATCCCCAACAGCCAGAGTGTGATGCTGCTGGAGTTAGAAGCGCAAGCAATAAATTAGTTGCTAATAATTCAATTGCCAACCATCAGACAAGAGGTCCGGTTGCAGATCCTTCACCAACATCTACAGTGGGTCCTCTGTCAAAAGTTCCTCGTTTCTGAGCTCTGTGCTGTTCCCCTCGGTGGAAGGTAATTTCAAGTCCACTGTTTCAGCAGATAAACCTGTTTTTATTCTTGTTTTAACACTGCTGGTAAGCCCGAACAATCTGTAATGGTCGGGAAATGTGTATCATAACAATCTATTGAGAGCCTTCTGGTAGTTTGACCGTGGAAATCTCTGCTGCAATCACACGTTATGTCACATCTGGAATATTACTAGATGCCACCAATTGGTGCATAATTGATTAATCCATGTCTGAACAAATACCCCTGACTACCTAGAGTTCCATTCAGTGGTAGTGATATTGGCATGATCGTGCAATGAAGACCTTCTATTCTCACCATGTTCTTACAATCTCAAATAATTAGCACACACAGCAAAAAGCTTCCGCTCTTGCATATATTCTTTCTTGGGCTTGTTGTATCACACGATGTTGCATCATTCCGCTCGGGTCTGACCAGTTGAAATTGTCAGTGCAGGCTATAGGACATACAACTCACCAATGGTCTAACTCAAGGGATGGAAGCACAGTGGATATACGAGCATCTGTGGACAAAATGACGGCCGATTGTTTACCTGTCCAAACCGGATGCTTGTCTCAAAGTCGAAGGAAAAAAAAAACAGTTGCTAGCTGACTGGGTCGTTTGCAACGGGCAATTGCATGAGTCGCCTGTAACCTTGTTATCCTTGAATCTCTGTAGCTCCCCCTGTTCGTTGTACATAACGTTTTGCAAACGGGGCAGCCCCTTTTTTCGGTTTGAATGCTTTTATGCAGACATGGAGGCTATACATATATATTTGTGTCCTATGCTGTTGCCTCGTGCTGCAAGGAAAATCGCAAGTTTGTGCAAATACTACAAGCTTGCCATGTGCTATCAGGGCATTGATCCTCACTGCTGCCTTTCCAGTGGTGGGTAGTTGGTGTAAGAGATGTTTGTGGATACTACAGGTAGATGGTTTACTGAATTTATGTAGCTGCAAGAGCTTGAGCAATGACAGGTTGGTCTAAAGCTCACGGTGGTACACTTAATTATACAGAAAAAAGAGGAAACATGGCAGCATCTTCAGCTCTGCCGGCTATTTGTGTCACGGCGAGAAAAATAAACAGACCATGTTCAAAAAGTACATTCATTTCTGGCTTCAAGCTTGAACTGATAGCCAATATTACACGGGTGTACTTACAATCAATCCTTGTGATTACATATCTCCTGTGTTTGTGCTCATCATGCAGCTAGGGTAGTGATATATACCTCCTTGTCTGGTCCTGAGTTCCAAACCGATGGCTGGAGCCGGTGGAATCTGGATAAATTTTCTTATGATATTTGTCTATGTCGCTCACTCATTTATTTTATGCTCTGAGAGCTGTCTCTTGAGATGGTAACATTTGGAATTGGATTGCGGTTTATGATTTTGAGTAACTTAGTTTCAGAGAACTGTGTGAAGCTTGAGTCAACCACACATCACATCGGAGTGCACTTCAGAAAACTGTTATGATCTTAAGAACGCATCGAATTTCCTGTTGCCAAGTTGGAAATGGCAATTTTGAAAGGGAATCAAAGTGTCATATACTACTCCCTCCGTTCCTAAATATTTGTCTTTCTAGGGATTTCAACAAGTGACTAGATACGAAGCAAAATGAATGAATCTACACTCAAAAATATGTCTACATATATCCGTACGTTGTAACCATTTGAAATGTATAGAAAGACAAATATTTAGGAACGGAGGGAGTAGTATCCAATTATCTGCTTTGTTCCATACATTTTGTCTGAGGTTTGCACTCAAGATGTTACCTGAGTATCCTCTCAGCCTGAACCTGTATATTTTGGGTTCTTGCAAGGATTGCAGCAGGTAAGCATTTTTTTTTCAAGTTGATTTATCCGCCTTCTCTTCTCATCCTTAACAACATCTTACAATTTTACCTAGTAGTGCTGGTTTATCTCCTTCCCATGGTCTCGAGTATCAAATCGATTGGCGTAGTCGGTGGAAATTTGGATAAGTTTTGTCATGATGTTTGTTTTTGGAAGCTTGAGTCAACCTCATAGCACATTGAAGCACACTTTCAGAAAGGTGAACAAAATTATCGACCAGAGACAGGTTGAGCAAGAGGCACGCGAAGGAGCTACTTGGATGTGTTTTTTCTGTAAAGAACTGGGATCAGTGGGCCACCTGTTATTTCAATGCGTGGTTGCCAAAGTAATCTGGAACAAGTGAACTGCTTATATCATGCGAGCTTCAGCTATTAGCACGGTTTCTTCCACTGCTATCCTATACGCGGGCTTGGAATCACGGCATGATGATCAGGTGTTTCACAAAGATCGCTGGATCCAGCGTCAATCGGGTGTGGCGGACATTTCTATGTTTCTTAAGAGAGAAGAATGGAGGTTGCTGCACAAGGCTGGAGTCACCCAAGGTACGTTGGGCTTTGACGCCGGTGAGTCGCACAAATGAGAACGCCTGGAGAATGAATGATCTGTTGTGCTGTGTGTTTTGCTTCCAGTTCATGGCTTTGCTGTATCTAGGAAGAAAATAAATGTTCTGCTGTGATCTACTCCCTCCGTCCCATAATATAATAAGCGTTAGTTTGTTCTCTCATGCGTTGTCTGAATATTTTGGATAGTAGCGTTAGTTTGTTCTCTCATGTGTTGTCTGAATATTTTGGACCTAGGCATGAACAGCATTCTTCAGCAGCGAATGCCAGCAGCAGAGCAGAACAAACGGCAATTCAGCTCTGAATCCGAAACGGTTTATACTTATAAAGTTTTTCTTTTGCTTTGGTTGGGGTGCGCCGGGCCCAGGCAGCAGTGCAACGCCTGGGCGACACAAGAGGGCCCCAATGGCAAGCCACTGTGGTGAGCCCTCCCCCACAAAAAATAAATTTAATATCGTTGTGGACACATGGCCCACATATCAGATATTAAACTGATAAGAACAGATATTAAACTGATAAGAACAGATACTACACTTGATCTTAGCCAAAAGGCCGAGAAAGGTATGAGTTGCAACAAACGCCACCCCTTCCATCTTATAGCCTTGCCGACCCCCTCGATCCCTCTCGCTGCGCGATGTGGGACTAAACGAAACGACCAGCCTCCGCTCCTCGCACGCACCGGCACAGGTTTGCTGTATCCTGAAGCTAACCGTGGATGGGCTTTTGTTTCTGCAGCCCGATGGGCTTTGACTTGAACTGACCGACTTGATGCTGATCGCGTGCAACTCAGGCCCAGACCAGGAGGGGGAGACGAGAAGAAAAGGGATCGCAGCCCTCATAAAAAAATAGAAAGAAAAAAAGGGATCGCGTGCTCCTCTCTTTCCATACAAACGACCGAGGCAGATAGAGCAGGGAAAAGCGTATGCGTCTCGTCCGATTTGTAATCGAACTTTTTCTCTATATACAAGGATTTTTATAATCAAACTTGGATCGGTTCATTTCCTAGTTTATAGGGGTGCTTATAGGGCGGTTGATCGGGGTGCAGGCTTTTGGCGGACGAGCTTCATGGAGGTTAAAAAAACGATAATTATCTTTTGGAGTTCCAAAAATTTCTGAAAAAAAATTCTACACAGTTTATAAAGTCTGGCAATGAAATAAGTTATGGTAAGAGGCTAAGAGCTACACAAAAAAAGAAAAAATCATGCATTTCTAACAGCAAACATTGTTCGTACTGTTCATCATTTTCAAAATCGCATTTTTTTTTACTTTTTGTGTAACTCTCACCATAATGTATATATTCTTTAGGAAATTCACACGTGTAGAATATATCCATATGAACATGTATGAACTTTTTCAGAATTTTTTGAAACTTTGAAATATGTTTTTTTTTCTTCTTCTAAAAAACGACCTCCTTAGAAGTTACCCGCCATTGGCATTTTCAGGTTGATCGGAGTAGACATGCAAGCTCATTTTCTTTTCAGAAAAGAGGATAACCCCGGCCTCTGCATAAAGTGATGCACACGCACATTCTTTATTAATTATTCAACAAAGTCTTGCAACAACTGACATTGCTCATGCCAACATGATGAAGGAGGTGCACATGATCGGCCGCGTGCCTAGACTTCACACCAACACAAAACATCTAAAACCGGAGGCCTCAACCAGTCCGCCCCATGGCGGGTCGGGGCACAATCCGGTCTAGCGGACTCGCAGCGGGCTGCATGCGCATGCTCCAGAGGCTGCCACCACAGTCTTTCGCCGATCCATCTTCAGAACTGGAATCATCGCATTGACCTTGCCAGGCCTTGTTGGGAAACGTAGTAGAAAACAAAAAAGATCGCCCTACGAACACTCATGAACAATATGACGATGCATATAGGGTTTGGATCAACGACCGTTACTGACTCTGGAGTGCGTCGAAAGTAGACGAATCGGTGTAGATCGTACTTGCAGTCCCTCAAACCATTGATGACGATCCCGCGAACCGCCCTCGAACGAAAATACCGAAAGCACAACCTCTCTACTTGGTTGTAAGCATACGGTCTTCACGATCCGGCAGCGCTTCGCCGTCCGGACCTAATCGTCGTCGGAGAATTAGAGGGAGGAGATTAGAACCACACTGGACTTCTAATTATAAGGATTAGAGGAACTAGGTATGGCTCTAATTAGTCAATTAGGACCAACTAGTACTAAAACTAGATGACTAGAGGAGACTCCAAAACTTGTGTGTTCAATAGTGGCCAATACCTCAAGTATATATAGGTTACAGCGAAAGTGAGAGGTAGCCACCAAGGAGGAAAAGTCCCTCCTTGGGGTGCCCCCCACACACACAAGGAAAGGGGACGCCACCTCCACTTGGGCCCTTGTAGCCCAAGTTGCTTTCCACCTCTTGGCCTTTTAAGATCCGTTGATATTTAATTAAATATAAAAGCCTTCTAATGATAACTAGACCCTTTTATATATAATTTAACATCATCGGAAAACATTTTCCACATGTATATTAATTACCGGGAATACCCGGTATTGATGGAAATATGCCCCAGAGGCAATAATAAAATGCTCATTATTATATTTCCTTATAAAGGTTTATTATTCATGCTAGAATTCTATTCACCGGGAACTTAAATGCGTGTGTGGATACATACACAAATACCATGTCCCTAGTGAGCCTCTACAAGACTAGCTCGTTGATCGAAGATGGTTAATGTTTTCTAACCATAGACATGAGTTGTCATTTGATAACGGGAACACATCATTAGAAGAATGATGTGATGGACAAGACCCAACCGTTAGCATAGCACATGACCGTTCAACTTATTGCCAATGCTTTCTTAATGTTAAATACATGTTTCTTTGACCATGAGGTCATGCAACTCCTGGATACCGGAGGAATACCTTGTGTGCTATCAAACGTCACAACGTAACTAGGTGATCATAAAGATGCTCTATAGGTATCTCTGAAGGTGTCTGTTGGGTTGGCATGGATCAAGACTGGGATTTGTCACTCTGTGTGACAGAGAGGTATCTCTGGGCCCTCTCGGTAATACAATATCACAATAAGCTTGCAAGCAAAGTGACTAAGGAGTTAGTTGCAAGATGATGTATTATGGAACAAGTAAAGAGACTTGCCGGTAACGAGATTGAACTAGGTATAGAGTTACCGACGATCGAATCTCGGGCAAGTAACATACCGACAGACAAAGGGAATTACGTATGTTGTCATAAAGGTTCAACCGATAAAAGATCTTCGTGGAATATGTAGGAATCAATATGGGCATCTAGGTCCCGCTATTGGTTATTGACCGGAGAGGTGTCTCGGTTATGACTACATAATTCCCGAACCCGCAGGGTCGCACGATTAACGTTCGTTAACGCCAGAGTAGTATTGGATCAACAACCGTTGACTGCATATAGGATTTGGATCAACGACCATTACTAACTCTGGAGTGCATCGAAAGTAGACGAATCGGTGTAGATCGTACTTGCAGCCCCTCAAACCATTGATGATGATCCCACGAACTGCCCTCGAACGAAACATCGAAAGCACAACCTCTCTACTTGGTTGCAAGCGTACGGTCTTCACGATCCGGCAGCGCTTCGTCGTCCAGACCTACTCGTCGTCGGAGAATTAGAGGGAGGAGATTAGAACCACATTGGACTTATAATTATAAGGATTAGAGGAATTATGTATAGCTCTAATTAGTCAATTAGGATCAACTAGTACTAAAACTAGATGACTAAAGGAGACTGTCGGATCTGGGGTTCCGGCAAAACCCTTAAGGTTTGAACTCTGGGGTGCGCATGAAGATCTCTCCTTCCGCTCTAGCTCGTCTACCCAACAATCCCAGGCCTAGCTCGTCAGATCCGAAGAACAAGTGACACAAGGTTTACACTGGTTCGGGCCAACGTTGTGGTGTAATACCCTAATCCAGTGTGGTGTGGTGGATTGCCTTGTAGGCTGATGAAGAACTAGTACATGGATGAACTGCCTCCTGAGGAGAGGTGTTCTTGAGCTCGGGCGAGCTTGTGGGTGTGTAGATGGTCTCGATGATCCGATCAACTATAGATGAGATCAAACCCCTCTCCGATGAGATGATCCCAATGGTGGTGGCTAGCCCTATTTATAGTGGCTCAGGTCCATTTCCCAAATATTGAGCGGGAAGAATCCCACAATGGCCAAATTTGAAGGGGGGCAGCTAGTACAAGCTATCCTGTCAAAAGGTGGTCTTCGCCTGCCAAAGGCTCCAGTGATGACGCCACCGTGGGCTCCGTGGTGACCTCCGTCGTGCCGTCCTGTGATACGTCTCCAACGTATCAATAATTTTTTATTGTTCCATGCTATTATTTGTGATGTTTTGGATGTTTAATGGGCTTTGTTATACACTTTTATATTATTTTTTGGACTAACCTATTAACCCAAAGGCCCAGTCCAGATTGCTGTTTTTTTTGCCTATTTTAGGGTTTTACAGAAAAGGAATATCAAACGGAATGAAACTTCGGGAGAGATATTTTTGGAGCAAAATATGCATGGGAGACTTGAGAACCACGGAATAGGGCTGACATGGCGTCCACGAGGGTGCCCCCCTTACAGGGCGCGCCCCCTGCCTCGTGGGCCCCACGTCTGGCCCACGGTGCCCTCCTTCCTCCTATATATATATATATATATATATATATATATATATATATATATATATATATATATATATATATATATATATATATATACGTACCCCGAAACCATCAAAGAGGAGAGAAAACCCTAGTTCCACTGCCGCAACCTTCCGTTCCCGTGAGATCCCATCTTGGGGCCTGTTCCGGAGCTCCGTTAGAGGGGGATCTACCACGGAGTGCTTCTACATACCGGGAATACCCGGTATTGATGGAAATATGCCCTAGAGGCAATAATAAAATGCTCTTTATTATATTTCCTTATAAAGGTTTATTATTCATGCTAGAATTCTATTCACCGGAAACTTAAATGCGTGTGTGGATACATAAACAAATACAATGGCCCTAGTGAGCCTCTACAAGACTAGCTCGTTGATCGAAGATGGTTAATGTTTTCTAACCATAGACATGAGTTGTCATTTGCTAACGGGATCACATCATTAGAAGAATGATGTGATGGACAAGACCCAACCATTAGCATAGCACATGACCGTTCAACTTATTGCTAATGCTTTCTTAATGTTAAATACATGTTTCTTTGACCATGAGGTCATGCAACTCCTGGATACCGGAGGTATACCTTGTGTGCTATCAAACATCACAACGTAACTGGGTGATCATAAAGATGCTGTATAGGTATCTCTGAAGGTGTCTGTTGGGTTGGCATGGATCAAGACTGGGATTTGTCACTCTGTGTGACAGAGAGGTATCTCTGGGCCCTCTCGGTAATACAATATCACAATAATCTTGCAAGCAAAGTGACTAAGGAGTTAGTTGCAAGATGATGTATTATGGAACAAGTAAAGAGACTTGCCGGTAACGAGATTGAACTAGGTATAGAGTTACCGACGATCGAATCTCGGGCAAGTAACATACCGACAGACAAAGGGAATTACGTATGTTGTCATAAAGGTTCAACCGATAAAAGATCTTCATGGAATATGTAGGAATCAATATGGGCATCCAGGTCCCGCTATTGGTTATTGACCGGAGAGGTGTCTCGGTCATGATTACATAATTCCCGAACCCGTAGGGTCGCACGATTAACGTTCGTTAACGCTAGAGTAGTATTGGATCAACGACTGTTGACTGCATATAGGATTTGGATCAACGACCATTACTAACTCTGGAGTGCATCGAATGTAGACGAATTGGTGTAGATCGTACTTGCAGTCCCTCAAACCGTTGATGATGATCCCAGGAACTGCCCTCGAGCGAAACATCGAAAGCACAACCTCTCTACTTGGTTGCAAGCGTACGGTCTTCACGATCCGGCAGCGCTTCGTCGTCCAGACCTACTCGTCGTCGGAGAATTAGAGGGAGGAGATTAGAACCACATTGGACTTATAATTATAAGGATTAGAGGAATTATGTATATCTCTAATTAGTCAATTAGGATCAACTAGTACTAAAACTAGATGACTAAAGGAGACTGTCGGATCTGGGGTTCCGGCAAAACCCTTAAGGTTTGAACTCTGGGGTGCGCATGAAGATCTCTCCTTCCGCCCTAGCTCGTCTACCCAACAATCCCAGGCCCAGCTCGTCAGATCCGAAGAACAAGTGACACAAGGTTTACACTGGTTCGGGCCACTGTTGTGGTGTAATACCCTAATCCAGTGTGGTGTGGTGGATTGCCTTGTAGGCTGATGAAGAACTAGTACATGGATGAACTACCTCCTGAGGAGACGTGTTCTTGAGCTCGGGCGAGCTTGTGGGCGTGTAGATGGTCTCGATGATCCGATCAACTATAGATGAGATCAAACCCCTCTCCGATGAGATGATCCCAATGGTGGTGGCTAGCCCTATTTATAGTGGCTCGGGTCCTCTTCCCAAATATTAAGCGGGAAGAATCACACAATGGCCAAATTTGAAGGGGGGCAGCTAGTACAAGCTATCCTGACAAAATGTGGTCTTCGCCTGCCAAAGGCTCCAGTGATGACGCCACCGTGGGCTCTGTGGTGACCTCCGTCGTGCCGTCCTGTGATACGTCTCCAACGTATCAATAATTTTTGATTGTTCCATGCTATTATTTGTGATGTTTTGGATGTTTAATGGGCTTTGTTATACACTTTTATATTATTTTTGGGACTAACCTATTAACCCAAAGGCCCAGTCCAGATTGTTGTTTTTTTTTGCTTATTTTAGGGTTTTACAGAAAAGGAATATCAAACAGAATGAAACTTCGGGAGAGATATTTTTGGAGCAAAATATGCATGGGAGACTTGAGAACCACGGAATAGGGCTGACATGGCGTGCACGAGGGTGCCCCCCTTACAGGGCGCGCCCCCTGCCTCGTGGGCCCCACGTCTGGCCCACTGTGCCCTGCTTCCTCCTATATATATATCTACGTACCCCGAAACCATCAAAGAGGAGAGAAAACCCTAGTTCCACTGCCACAACCTTCCGTTCCCGTGAGATCCCATCTTGGGGCCTGTTCCGGAGCTCCGCCGGAGGGGGATCTACCACGGAGTGCTTCTACATACCGGGAATACCCGGTATTGATGGAAATATGCCCCAGAGGCAATAATAACATGCTCTTTATTATATTTCCTTATAAAGGTTTATTATTCAAGCTAGAATTCTATTCACCGGAAACTTAAATGCGTGTGTGGATACATAAACAAATACCATGTCCCTAGTGAACCTCTACAAGACTAGCTCGTTGATCGAAGATGGTTAATGTTTTCTAACCATAGACATGAGTTGTCATTTGATAACGGGATCACATCATTAGAAGAATGATGTGATGGACAAGACCCAACCGTTAGCATAGCACATGACCGTTCAACTTATTGCTAATGCTTTCTTAATGTTAAATACATGTTTCTTTGACCATGAGGTCATGCAACTCCTGGTTACCGGAGGAATACCTTGTGTGCTATCAAACGTCACAGCGTAACTGGGTGATCATAAAGATGCTGTATAGGTATCTCTGAAGGTGTCTGTTGGGTTGGCATGGATCAAGACTGGGATTTGTCACTCTGTGTGACAGAGAGGTATCTCTGGGCCCTCTCGGTAATACAATATCACAATAAGCTTGCAAGCAAAGTGACTAAGGAGTTAGTTGCAAGATGATGTATTAGGGAACAAGTAAAGAGACTTGCCAGTAACGAGATTGAACTAGGTATAGAGTTACCGACGATCGAATCTCGGGCAAGTAACATACCGACAGACAAAGGGAATTACGTATGTTGTCATAAAGGTTCAACCGGTAAAAGATCTTCATGGAATATGAAGGAATCAATATGGGCATCCAGGTCCCGCTATTGGTTATTGACCGGAGAGGTGTCTCGGTCATGATTACATAATTCCCGAACCCGCAGGGTCGCACGATTAACGTTCGTTAATGCTAGAGTAGTATTGGATCAACGACCGTTGACTGCATATAGGATTTGGATCAACGACCATTACTAACTCTGGAGTGCATCAAAAGTAGACGAATCGGTGTAGATCGTACTTGCAGTCCCTCAAATCGTTGATGATGATCCCACGAACTGCCCTCGAACGAAACATCGAAAGCACAACCTCTCTACTTGGTTGCAAGCATACGGTCTTCACGATCCGGCAGCGCTTCGTCGTCCAGACCTACTCGTCGTCGGAGAATTAGAGGGAGGAGATTAGAACCACATAGGACTTATAATTATAAGGATTAGAGGAATTATGTATAGCTCTAATTAGTTAATTAGGATCAACTAGTACTAAAACTAGATGACTAAAGGAGACTGTCGGATCTGGGGTTCCGGCAAAACCCTTAAGGTTCGAACTCTGGGTGCGCATGAAGATCTCTCCTTCTGCCCTAGCTCGTCTACCCAACAATCCCAGGCCTAGCTCGTCATATCCGAAGAACAAGTGACACAAGGTTTACACTGGTTCGGGCCACCGTTGTGGTGTAATACCCTAATCCAGTGTGGTGTGGTGGATTGCCTTGTAGGCTGATGAAGAACTAGTACATGGATGAACTGCTTCCCGAGGAGAGGTGTTCTTGAGCTCGGGCGAGCTTGTGGGTGTGTAGATGGTCTCGATGATCCGATCAACTATAGATGAGGTCAAACCCCTCTCCGATGAGATGATCCCAATGGTGGTGGCTAGCCCTATTTATAGTGGCTCGGGTCCTCTTCCCAAATATTGAGCGGGAAGAATCCCACAATGGCCAAATTTGAAGGGGGGCAACTAGTACAAGCTATCCTGACAAAAGGTGGTCTTCGCCTGCCAAAGGCTCCAGTGATGACGCCGCCGTGGGCTCCGTGGTGACCTCCGTCGTGCCGTCCTGTGATACGTCTCCAACGTATCAATAATTTTTTATTGCTCCATGCTATTATTTGTGATGTTTTGGATGTTTAATGGGCTTTGTTATACACTTTTATATTATTTTTGGGACTAACCTATTAACCCAAAGGCCCAGTCCAGATTGCTGTTGTTTTGCCTATTTTAGGGTTTTACAGAAAAGGAATATCAAACGGAGTCCAAACGGAATGAAACTTCGGGAGAGATATTTTTGGAGCAAAATATGCACGGGAGACTTGAGAACCACGGAATAGGGTTGACATGGCGTCCACGAGGGTGCCCCCCTTACAGGGCGCGCCCCCTGCCTCGTGGGCCCCACGTCTGGCCCACGGTGCCCTCCTTCCTCCTATATATATATATCTACGTACCCCGAAACCATCAAAGAGGAGAGAAAACCCTAGTTCCACCGCCGCAACCTTCCGTTCCCGTGAGATCCCATCTTGGGGCATGTTCCGGAGCTCCGCCGGAGGGGGATCTACCACGGAGTGCTTCTACATCATCATCATCGCCTCACCATGAGTTGTGAGTAGTTTACCACAGACCTTCGGGTCCATAGTTAGTACCTAGATGGCTTCTTCTCTCTCTTTGGATCTCAATACCAAGTTCTCCTCGGTCTTCGAGGAGATCTATTCGATGTAATCTCTTTTTGCGGTGTGTTTGTCGAGATCCGATGAATTGTGGGTGTATGATCAAGATTATCTATGAGAAATATTTGGTTCTTTTTTGAACTCTTTTATGTATGATTATAATATCCTTGTAAGTCTCTTCGAATTATTGGTTTGGTTTGCCCTACTAGATCTATAGTTCTTGCAATGGGAGAAGTACTTGGCTTTGGGTTCAATCTTGCGGTGTCCTTTCCCAGTGACAGTAGGGGCAGCAAGGCACGTATTGTATTGTTGCCATCGAGGATAAAAAGATGGGGTTTATATCATGTTATTTGAGTTTATCCCTGTACATCATGTCATCTTGCTTAAGGCGTTACTCTGTTCTTATGAACTTAATACTCTAGATGCATGCTGGATAGCGGGCGATGTGTGGAATAATAGTAGTAGATGCAGAATCGTTTCGGTCCACTTGTCTCGGACGTGATGCCTATATATAATGATCATGCCTAGATAGTTTCATAATTATTCGCTTTTCTATCAATTGCTCGACAGTAATTCGTTCACCCACCGTAGAAATATGCTATCATGAGAGAAGCCACTAGTGAAACTGAAAGTGCAACTAATCCCCGGGTGGTTTTGGTAATTAATAACAACATATATATCATTGAACTAATATTTACTTGAGAATCATTTCAGAGAAGTTCGATGATATGGGTATGGAAATGTCTGAAGAAGTGGACCCCTCAAAATGCTAAGACAAGCATTGGCAAAAGCTCAAGACTCTATTTTTGGTTTAGTGATCAAAGATCACATTGAGTCCATAGGAAAAGCCAATACTATTAAAAGGGGATGAGGTTGTGTTAATGATCTGGTTGCTCAAGTGCTTGGTGATCTAGCTCCCTCAACTATCAGCACTCTTCACTACTTAACACACTCATAAGTAATCTCGGACAAACCGATTCTGCAAACTCAGTCCCACCGAGATGAACCGCCTCAGTTATTCTTCCAAACCCTAATTTCTCGGTCCATCCGATTTTGAGTTTCGGTCTCACCGAAAATGGACTGCCAACCTTCTGTAACCAATTGACATCACTTCGGAATATCCGAGTTGTTACTTTCGGTCCCACCGAGATGGCAAGCTCCAACCTTTGACTCACTTCGGACACACCGAGATGGTATTTTCGGTCCCACCGAAAATCCCAACGTTCACTATATTTGAACTTTCGGTCTGACCGAGTTTTCACTTCGGTCTCACCGAGATTGGTCAAATATGTGTGTAACGGTTGGATTTTGTGTGGAGGCTATATATACCCCTCCACTCCCTCTTCATTCGTGGAGGAGCCATCAGAAAGTCTACCACTCCTACCATACACTTTCTGAGAAGTGAACCACCTACCCTTGTGTTGAGATCAAGCCATTCCATTCCTACCATATGAAACTTGATTTCTAGCCTTCCCAAGTTGCTTTCCACTCAATCCTTTCTTCCACCACAGCTATATCAGTGAGGAGAGTTGAGTGTTGGGGAGATTATCATTTGAAGCACAAGAGCAAGGAGTTCATCACCATCAACACCATCTATTACCTTTTGGAGGGTGGTGCCTCCTAGATTGGTTAGGTGTCGCTTGGGAGCCTCCGTCGTTGAGATGTGGAGTTGAACCAAGAAGTTTGTAAGGGCAAGGAGATCGCCTACTTCGTGAAGATCTACCCCGAGTAAGGCTAGTCCTCCATGGGTGTAGGCCATGATGGAATAGACAAGGTTGCTTCTTCGTGGACCCTTCGTGGGTGGAGCCCTCCGTGGACTCGCGCAGCCGTTACCCTCCGTGGGTTGAAGTCTCCATCAACGTGGATGTACGATAGCACCACCTATCGGAACCACGACAAAAATCTTCGTGTCACCAAACTGTGTTTGATCTTCTCCACCTCTCTTTTACATGTGCAATTTACTTTCCGCTGCTATTACTCTAGAATTGCATGTGTAGGGTGATACTTGAATTGATCTTAATTGTGAAACTGCCAAAAATATTGCATGATCAAAAGGCAGATTTTTTTATATTGTCAAGTAGTCTAATCACCCCCCCTCTAGACATACTTTCGATCCTACAAGTGGTATCAGAGCTTTGGTCTCCATTGTTTTGGTTTCCATTGCATTGGACTCCATAAGCTTGGTTTCACAACCTAGGAGAGTATGGCGTCTAGTGAGGGTAATTATCGTAGAGGTCCTTACTTTGATGGTACAAATTTTGCTAGTTGGAAGCATAAAATGAAAATGCATATTCTTGGTCATAACCCAGCCGCATGGGGCATTATTTGTGTTGGTATGCAAGGTGATTTCTTTGAAGAAGGAAAAGTTCCGGATCGCGAAGCTACACCGGAAGAGTTGCGGATGTTGCAAAACAATGCTCAAGCTTGTGACATTCTCTTCAATGCTTTGTGTCCCGAAGAGTTCAACAAAATCAGTCGTCTTGAGAATGCTAAAGAGATTTGGGATACTTTGGTTGAAATGCACGAAGGTACTGAATCTGTGAAGGAATCAAAGCTAGATATTCTTCAAGGTCAACTTGACAAGTTCAAGATGAAGGATGGAGAAGGAGTCGCTGAAATGTACTCTAGGCTTGCTCTCATCACAAATGAGATTGCCGGCTTAGGAAGCGAAGAAATGACCGACCGATTCATCATTAAGAAGATTCTCAGAGCTTTGGATGGAAAGTATGACAGCGTGTGCACTTTGATCCAAATGATGCCAAACTACAAGACTCTCAAGCCAACTGAAGTCATTGGAAGAATTGTTGCTCATGAAATGACACTTAAGGATAAGGAAGAGCTTCACAATAAGTCAAATGGTGCTTACAAAGCTACAAGTGATGCTCCTACTACCTCAAGTGACAAGCTAATTTCCAATGAAGAGATAAGCCTAATGGTCAAGAACTTCAACAAGTTCTACAAGAATAGAGGCAAAGAAAGAAGCTCAAAGTCTAGATCATATGATGAAAAGAGATCTTCTAGTCGTGATCGAAACTGCTACAATTGTGGAAGACCCGGACACTTCTCAAATGAGTGTACGGCTCCCCACAAGAGAAGAGAAGAATCTCCAAGAAGAAGAGCAAGAGATGAGTCACCTCGGAGAGAGAGAAGGAGTAGAGATGATCGTTATGAACGAAGACCCTCTCGGAGAAGCAAGGATTCGGAGAGGAAAGACAAGTCATCAAGGAGCTACACAAGAAGAAGACATCAAGCTCATGTAGGTGAATGGGTCTCCGGCTCCGACTCCGACAATCAATCCGATGGAAGCTATCACTCTGACTCCGACTACAGTCAAGATGAAGGTGTTGCCGGACTTGCACTCGTATCCTCCAACTCCAACTCCTACGACTTATTTGATTCACCAAATGAGGGAATTGGAAGATTCTTCATGGCTAAAGGCCCCAAGGTAACACACCTTGAATTCATTGACTTTGATAGTGATGAGGATGACTTGCTTGGTGAAGATGAGCTCTTGCATGATAAATCTAGTGAGCTTAGTAATGATGAAAATGCTAGTAGTCTTTATAGTCGAGAAGAGTCGAATGACAATGCTATGAAGGAGATTGAGCGTCTAACTAAAGAACTAAACACTCTTAAGTTAGCTCATGAAACAACTCAAGAAGATCATAGAGAGCTCCTAAGATCTCATGAGAAGCTACGCTTCGAGAAGCTCACTCTAGAGCAAGAACATGAGTTTCTAAAAGCGATCAATGACGATCTTCGAAAGAAGAGTTCTTCATATCTTGCCAAATGACTTCTCTTGTCTAATTTCTTGCCACCTATTAAGACTAAGCATGACAAGCATAAGAAAAATTCTTCCTCTAGTAGTAACAATAACAATGTTAAATCCAATATTGTTGCTTCTAGTAGTTCTCTTGATTCCACTAACAATGTTTCAAGCCAAGTTACACTTGAGCAAGAAAATAGCTTATTGAAGGAAATCATAGAGAAAGGTGTCTACAAGAGTCTTGCCGGAAGCAAGAACTTTGAGGAGATTGTTCGCAAACAAGAAAGACACCGGAAGAATCAAGGGATTGGTTTTGAGCGAAAGTTCAACGCCGAAGGTGTTGAGTGGGAAGAAGGTCAATACCCTACTCCATAGTTTGTTTCACAAAAGGAGAAGTATGATCCTACTTCTTCCAATGTGGAACAAGCTCAAGATGACCTTCCACCACAAGACCACAAGCTAAAGGCCAAGGACAAGCTTCAAGAGGAGATTGATGCATTCATTGAAGCACCTCAAGCCATGGTCAAGTGGGTTCCCAAGGACACATCAAGTTCTACTTCGTCAAGCTCAACTACAACACCAAGGATTCCCATCAAGATGATGTGGATCCCAAAGAAGAAGAACTAGAAGGTTCTTGAGGGTGACTCCGCCAACGAACTTCACTCATATTCATTTTGGCAAGAACTTGTGCAATCAACTTCCACATCATGCACTAGTTCATGGAGTCACAAACCCTCTTGTTGGTAAGTCAAGGGACAAGGTAATCATTGCTTTCATGGACATCATCTTTTATGTACTTCACTCTATGTCTATGGATATTCTTGTTTGTTCCTTGTGGGACTAACCCATGTAGGTATTGAAAGTGCCCAAATCCAAAGGATTGCTCCCAACTCTTGATGATCTACATCAACATTGAGCATCCACATCTTCAACATCTACATGAAGTCTTCTACGACAACCCAAGGTTAGTTTGACCCTTTAAAAGGGGTTCTCACATCTAGGGGGAGCTTTGCTCTAAAAATTGAGCTAAAGCATCTCCAAATGATGTGAACACATAAATGCTTTATGTAAAAGTGGTAACCCCACTTGTGCTTAAACGATGAGTATGACCTATGATCAAATGTTCTCATTTGGCTCCTAAGTCAATATACTCATATATAGATGACCTAGTCATCGACAAATTGTGTGCTAGTAGCTAGAGTGTTGGTTGTGCATGTTTGACACATATTTCAGTTGCTATCTTATTGTGTGAGCATGTTGAATGCATGATTTCATCCATTCAAGGACATCCATTTGTTGTTTTGATTATTTTGATTCTTCTGGCCAAATGGATGGACAGGAATGCCTAAGCACCTTCCCTAGCTATCTATGCTCTCTTGTCTCAAATTCTATTCATGCTCATATCACAACTTTGAACAAGTCTTTTTCGGACAGTCCGAGTGAGGAGCACTCGGAGCCACCGATTCGTCTAAGGCTGACTTCCAAAACCTTCTAAGTCCATTTCGGTCTGACCGGCTTCTCAATCTCGGTCCAACCGAAACGCTTAGATTGATCTAGGTTTCATCTCGGTGAAACCGAGTTCAAAATCTCGGTCTGACAGATATGCGTAACTGCACAACAGTTATACATCTCGGTGACACCGAGTTTTTCAACTCGGTCCCACCGACAGCATGGGGTTATATATACCTGAGGGCTGCGCGCGATTTAATTCTTCAAACCGTTCGCCCCCAAGACCCCTGCTGCCGTCGCCCTGGTCTACGGATCGTCGCCGTCGTCGCCTGTGCGCCCTCGCCGCAGGTCTCCGCCGCCGTCAACGGTAATCATCTCCACCATTGCCGCCGTAGAGGGACACCACCAAGTTAGGGTGTGTCCCGATCCCTTTCGTGCTCCCCATCTGACTCTTGCACGATAGGCTTGCCATGATTCAATCCACGTTTGAGATATTCCCTATACATTAGTTCAGATCCTCTAGTTTCGAGCGAAATTCTTAGGTTTAGGTTTCCACGGAACGCATCTCGGTGAAGCCGATTTTGAAACTCGGAATGACCGATTTGGCCTCTGGCCATTGCACTGCATCATTCGATTTAACTGAGTTATGCAAATCGGAATGACCGAAACGTAGTTTCAGTGAAACCCTAAGTTATCGGTAGGACCGAAACCCATTTTGGTCTGACCGAAAGTGGTGTGTAGGTTTCTGTTG
Source organism: Secale cereale (assembly GCA_902687465.1). Classification (NCBI taxonomy): domain Eukaryota; kingdom Viridiplantae; phylum Streptophyta; class Magnoliopsida; order Poales; family Poaceae; genus Secale; species Secale cereale. The sequence continues at coordinate 830,232,543 of LR738711.1, read as the reverse complement.
AACACTTCGGTTTCACCGAAACTTAAAATCGGTTTGACCGAAATACATTCTGTGAAAACTCAAAACTAAGTCTTGAACTCATTTTTTTTTGCAAAAACCTCTGCAGTTGTGATAACTCTTCTATTCTGCCTATACCTTATCTTTTCACAGGTTATCAGCCATGTCAGATGTCAGTGACAGCCAGAACAGGTCTGAGTCACCTTTTGCTGAGATTCCAGAGGCAGATACAAGTCCTGCTAGCAGCTCCAGTGATGATGGTGAGAGGAGCACCCATAGTGGTTTGCCTCCTGCAGCCACCAGAACCAGGAAGAAGAGAACTTCTGATGATGAGGACTCTGACTTTGTCGCTGAGGAAGTTACCTCCAAACCAAAGAGGAATGTGGTTGCCAAAGAGCACCAAGGGCAGCAGACAAGGAAAGGCACAAGCAAAGTAAAGCAGTCAGCAGTTGCAAAGAAGCTCAACTTGGAAGAGCCTGCTCAAAGCAAGGTGAAGAAGACTTCCAAAAGGAAGAGGGTAGTATATGCTGAACCTCAAGTTGATGCTGCAGAAGAAGAAGAAGAAGATGCACCCCAGCCTCCTCCTCAGAAAGCTAAGTTCATGGGTGATGCTATTCGGGCTCAAGCCTCCTCTAAGCCCAAGAAGCCTGCTCAAGCCAAGGCAACTCCAGCCAAGCCCAAGAGAACAACCAGAAGCATTCCAGCTTCTGAGAAGAACAAAGGTGAGATGCCACCGTCTGAATCAGATGAAGAGCATGTGTTACTTAAGCTCCGTCCCAAGTTGCCACTCCACAATGATGCTCATCCTCAAGCTGAGGACATGAAGGCAAGGAAGGACAAAGGTCTCAGGCTATGGAGACAGTCTGATCCATATGCTGTAAGGAGAAGGACTGCTGTGGACCCCAGATTCCACACCAGAGAGCAGCAGGATTTCTATGAGACCGTGCTGATGGATAAGAAGCCCATTGTTGCTGACACCAGGTATGTTGACTGGAAGTATATTGACAGTGAAGAGCACCGGGACTTCTTTTCCCATGTGCATGAGAGCTTTACTGCATGTGGAGTTGCTGATTTTGTGGGTCAAGAGCTGACAGCTTGGAATGACGAGATGATCATGCAGTTCTATGCCACAGCCCACTTCTATCCTGATGGCAAGATCACCTGGATGACTGAAGGTCAAAGGTTTTCTTCGACTGTTGAAGAAAGGGCAAAACTTCTGAACGCTCCAGTGCAGAGAGAGGACGACATTGATGTCTATGGGATTCCTAAGAAGAGTCATGATTCCATGAAGAACATGTACAAGGAGATCCCGGCTGCTGATTTGGAAGGATGGAAGCTTGGCTCAGTGTACTATCTCCAGGCAGGTCTGACCACCACTAACACTATTCTGAGGCATACATTGATGCCTAAGTCTGGAGACCATCGCATGATTCGAGGCTATTCTATCAACATGCTGCACATTCTCGATGAGAAGGCACCTTTCAAGGTGATGGACTTGATGGTAGAGACCATTAAGAGGACTGCAGCTGACCAGAAGAGGTCGTGTGGGTTTGCCCCGCAAATACAGATGCTCATCAACGCCAAGTTTGGCACGGGCAAATTCATGTTGGATAGGAAGCACTTGCCACTGCAGCCAGAGCATGAGGACAACGTAGTTGTGATGGATGAAGAGGATCCTACCTCAGTTGAAGGACAGGCCAAAATCGAAGCTGCGAAGAAGGCTAAAGCTGACAAAGAGGCAGCAACAGCAGCAGCTAAGCCAAAGAGCTTTGGAGAACAAATTCTTGAAGCTACCCAGAGGATTGAACAACGCCTGACCAGCATTGAGCAATCTCAGGAGAGCCTAGAGAGGATTGTTGAGGACAAGATCCACGCTCTGGACGTGAAGCTGACTGAGATTCAGGTGTCTATCAATAAGCTTGAGGCAGACATGGAGGAAACAAGGCAGGAGAGAGCAGAGCTCATGCAGGATGATCTAGTCCAGGACTCTCATCGCCAGACTGCTCCGGTTCCCAGAGGATCCAGATCTGCAGCTATCCCAGTGACTGACTCCAGGGCTACCACTTCAGCACCAGCTACAGCTCCAGCAGTTGCTCCAGCTCCAGCATCCACTCCTCCAGCGCAGACATCAGCAGAAGTCTTCGCTGATGCAGCTATCTCTACACCGACATCTACCCAGACGGGAGCCGCCAGCAGAGCCCGCAGTGACGCTTAGCTCTATACCTTTTCGAACTTTTTGGTAACTTGTTGCCAAAGGGGGAGAAATTGTTATAGATCATAGGGCTTCGAGAGAGAGAGTGCTCTTTCGTCTTTCGTTCTTTTGCCGGTTTCTTTGAGATACATTGGTTTCTTTTGGTCTTTCGAAACTTTAAGTGTGCTTGCTACTAAGTTTGATGCTACCTTAATGAGTGCTTAGTCATACTATGCTTTAATGTGTGCTTAATGCTTATCATATGCTATTCCTTATTGTATGGCTATTTACTCTTGTCTTGGTGATTAAGTGCATGTCATTCATTCTTATCATTTTGTGCGCTCCACCAAGATGTATGTGACATGGAAGAGTGACCCATA
>LR738711.1:830116683-830229965 GCA_902687465.1 Secale cereale | reverse complement strand
AAGTTCGATGATATGGGTATGGAAATGTCTGAAGAAGTGGACCCCTCAAAATGCTAAGACAAGCATTGGCAAAAGCTCAAGACTCTATTTTTGGTTTAGTGATCAAAGATCACATTGAGTCCATAGGAAAAGCCAATACTATTAAAAGGGGATGAGGTTGTGTTAATGATCTGGTTGCTCAAGTGCTTGGTGATCTAGCTCCCTCAACTATCAGCACTCTTCACTACTTAACACACTCATAAGTAATCTCGGACAAACCGATTCTGCAAACTCAGTCCCACCGAGATGAACCACCTCAGTTATTCTTCCAAACCCTAATTTCTCGGTCCATCCGATTTTGAGTTTCGGTCTCACCAAAAATGGACTGCCAACCTTCTGTAACCAATTGACATCACTTCGGAATATCCGAGTTGTTACTTTCGGTCCCACCGAGATGGCAAGCTCCAACCTTTGACTCACTTCGGACACACCGAGATGGTATTTTCGGTCCCACCAAAAATCCCAACGTTCACTATATTTGAACTTTCGGTCTGACCGAGTTTTCACTTCGGTCTCATCGAGATTGGTCAAATATGTGTGTAACGGTTGGATTTTGTGTGGAGGCTATATATACCCCTCCACTCCCTCTTCATTCGTGGAGAGAGCCATCAGAAAGTCTACCACTCCTACCATACACTTTCTGAGAAGTGAACCACCTACCCTTGTGTTGAGATCAAGCCATTCCATTCCTACCATATGAAACTTGATTTCTAGCCTTCCCAAGTTGCTTTCCACTCAATCCTTTCTTCCACCACAGCTATATCAGTGAGGAGAGTTGAGTGTTGGGGAGATTATCATTTGAAGCACAAGAGCAAGGAGTTCATCACCATCAACACCATCTATTACCTTTTGGAGGGTGGTGCCTCCTAGATTGGTTAGGTGTCGCTTGGGAGCCTTCGTCGTTGAGATGTGGAGTTGAACCAAGAAGTTTGTAAGGGCAAGGAGATCGCCTACTTCGTGAAGATCTACCCCGAGTAAGGCTAGTCCTCCGTGGGCGTAGGCCATGATGGAATAGACAAGGTTGCTTCTTCGTGGACCCTTCGTGGGTGGAGCCCTCCGTGGACTCGCGCATCCGTTACCCTCCGTGGGTTGAAGTCTCCATCAACGTGGATGTACGATAGCACCACCTATCGGAACCACGACAAAAATCTTCGTGTCACCAAACTGCGTTTGATCTTCTCCACCTCTCTTTTACATGTGCAATTTACTTTCCGCTGCTATTACTCTAGAATTGCATGTGTAGGGTGATACTTGAATTGATCTTAATTGTGAAACTGCCAAAAACATTGCATGATCAAAAGGCAGATTTTTTTATATTGTCAAGTAGTCTAATCACCCCCCCTCTAGACATACATTCGATCCTACAGAAACCTATGGCCCCTGGGTCTATTCTCAACATATCAATCTACAATCTACTTTACTTTTCCGTTTTTACTTCCTGTTCTTATATCCAAAAATACCAAAAATATCAAACTATCCTATCTATCAGATCTCACTTTCGTAAGTGACCGTAAAGGGATTAACAACCCCTTATCGCCTTGGCTGCAAAGTTCTTATTAGTTTGTGCAGGTGCGAGGGACACGCGCGTGGTCTCCTACTGGACTGATACCTTGGTTCTCAAAAACTGAGGGAAATACTTTCACTACTGTGCTGCATCACCCTTTCCTCTTCGAGGGAATACAACGCAAGCTCGAGAAGTAGCAAGAAGAATTTCTGGCACCGTTGCCGGGGAGGCTTACGCAAAAGTCATATACCAAGTACCTATCACAAACCCTTATCCTTCGCATTACATTTATTTGCATCTCGTTTTCCTCTCCCCCACTTCACCCTTGCCGTTTTATTTGCCCTTCTTTTTGCCGTGTGTTTATCGTTCGCTTGCTTCTTGTTTGCTTGTGTGTTGGATTGCTTGCTTGTCACTATGGCTCAGAACAATACTAAATTGTGTGACTTCTCCAATACCAGCAATAATGATATTATTAGCACTCCGATTGCTCCTATTATCGATGTTGAATCTTGTGAGATCAATGTTGCTTTGTTGAATCTTGTCATGAAAGATCAATTTTCCGACCTTCCTAGTGAAGATGCAACTACCCATCTAAACAACTTTGTTGATTTGTGTGATATGCAAAAGAAGAGGGATACAGATAATGATGTTAAATTGAAGTTATTTCCGTTTTCACTTACAGATCGTGCTAAAACTAGGTTTTCCTCTTTGCCTAGGAATAGTATTGATTCGTGGAATAAGTGCAAAGATGCTTTTATCTCTAAGTATTTCCCTCCTGCTAAGATCATCACGATATTATGAATTTTAAGCAACTAGATCATGAGCATGTTGCACAAGCTTGGGAGAGAATGAAATTAATGATACGTAATTGCCCTACACATGGTTTGAACTTATGGATGATTATTCAAAACTTTTATGCTGGCTTGAACTTTGCTTCTAGAAATCCTTTAGATTCGGCCGCAGGAGGCACTTTCATGGAAACTACCTTAGGAGAAGCTACCAAACTCCTACATAACATTATGGTTAATTATTCTCAATGGCACACCAAAAGATCTACTAGTAAAAAAGTGCATGCTATTGAAGAGACTAGTGTTTTGAGTGGAAAGATGGATGAACTTATGAAATTATTTGCTGCTAAGAGTGCTTCTTCTGATCCTAATGATATGCCTTTATCCACATTGATTGAAAATAATAATGAATCTTTGGATGTGAATTTTGTTGGTAGGAAAAGAATATTTAAGTTCTTGAAGTACTTGGAAGGTTTTTTTCAAATTGTCAACGAACAAATATTTTTTTAACAGGATTTTATTATGCGTTAGTAAATAGTAAGATGAAGAAAAATGCGATATACTAGCTACAATAGCGCCTAAGGGCCCAAAAATTTCTCGAATAGGAATTCTAGGATTCCATTCTTTTATCGTATTGGGATGGTAACAATGCTTATAGAGGAAACTTTAATCCTAGGCCTTTTCCTAGTAATTCCTCTAATAATTATGGTAATTCCTACAATAACTCTTATGGAAAGATGCCTTCTGAATTTGAAATTAGTGTTAATGAGTTTATGAATTCGCAAAAGAATTTCAATGCTTTGCTTGAAGAGAAATTGCTTAAGATTGATGAATTGGCTAGAAGTGTGGATAGAATTACTCTTGATGTTGATTCTTTGAAACTTAGATATATTCCACCTAAGCATGACATCAATGAGTCTCTCAAAGCCCTGAGAATTTCCATTGATGAATGCAAATAAAGAACCGCTAGGATGTGTGCTAAAAAAGAGTGCTTTATGAAAGCGTGTTCTTCTATTTATCATGAAAATAAAGATGAAGATCCGAAAGTTATTGACGTGTCTCCTATTAGATCCTTGTTTTCTAGTATGAATCTTGATAAAGATGGGACCGGAGATGAGTCTACTTTAGTTAAAAGGCGTCCCAATGATTCAGAGTTTTTAGATCTTGATGCTAAAATTGTTTAAAGTGGGATTGAATAGATTAAAACTTTGCATAGTGATGAACCCACTATTTTGGATTTCAAGGGATTCAATTGTGATAATTGCTCTTTGATAGATTGTATTTCCTTGTTGCAATCAGTACTGAATTCTCCGCATGCTTATAGTCAAAATAAGGCTTTTACCAAACACATAGTTGATGCTTTGATGCAATCCTATGAAGAAAAACTTGAATTAGAAGTTTCTATCCCTAGAAAGATTTACGATGAGAGGGAACCTACTATGAAAATTAAAATTAAAGATCATGAATGCTTTGCCTTGTGTGATTTGGGAGCAAGTGTTTCTACTATCCCAAAAACTTTGTGTGATTTGTTAGGTTGCCATGAGCTTGATGATTGTTCTTTAAATTTGCATCTTGCGGATTCTACCATTAAGAAACCTATGGGAAGGATCAATGATGTTCTTATTGTTGCCAATAGGAATTATGTGCCCGTAGATTTCATTGTTCTTGATATAGATTGCAATCCTTCATGTCCTATTATTCTTGGTAGACCTTTCCTTAGAACGATTGGTGCAATTATTGATATGAAGGAAGGAAATATTACATTCCAATTTCCATTAAGGAAAGGCATGGAACACTTTCCTAGGAAGAAAATCAAATTACCTTATGAATCTATTATGATATCCACTTATGGATTGCCTTCCAAAGATGGCAATACCTAGATCTATCCATGTATCGTGCCTAGCTAGGGGCGTAAAACGATAGCGCTTGTTGGGAGGCAACCCAATTTTATATTTTTTTGTTTTTGCTTCTGTTTAGGAATAAATATTGCATCTAGCTTCTGTTTAGATGTGGTTTTGTGTTTTAATTAGTGTTTGTGCTAAGTAAAACCTTTGGGAAGACTTGTGTGAAGTTCATATGATCTTGCTGTGAAAAACAGAATCGTTAGCGCTTGCTAGAATGGTCACCAGATTTTACTGGAGTGTGATATTTAGTTGATTTTTTTTGCAGATGATTAATAGACAAATTCCTCATGTTTACCAATTATTTCAATTTTTTTGGAGTTACAAAAGTATGCGAAAGTTACAGATTACTACACACTCTTCTGTTTTTGACAGATTCTGTTTTTCGTGTGTTGTTTGCTTATTTTGATGAATCTATGAGTAGTATTGGGGAGTATGAATCATAGAGAAGTTGGAATACAGTAGGTTTAACACCATTATAAACAAAGAATGAGTTCATTACAGTACCTTTGAGTGGTGGTTTGTTTTCTTATACTAACGGAGCTCACGAGATTTTTGTCTAAGTTTTGTGTTGTGAAGTTTTCAAGTTTTGAGTATTACTTTGATGGACTATGGAACAAAGAGCGGCAAGAGCCTAAGCTTGGGGATGCCCAAGGCACCCCAAGGTAAAATTCAATGACAACCAAAAGCCTAAGCTTGGGGATGCCCCGGGAAGGCATCCCCTCTTTCGTCTTCATCTATCGGTAACTATACTCGGGACTATATTTTTATTCACCACATGATATGTGTTTTACTTGGAGCGTCATGTATCATTTGAGTCTTTGCTTGTTAGTTTGCCACAATCATCTTTGCTGGACACACCTTTTTGAGAGAGATAAATATGGCCTAGGAATTGTTAGAACACTCTATGTGCTTCACTTATATCTTTTGAGTTGAATAGTTTTTGCTCTAGTGCTTCACTTATATCTTTTAGAGCACGTTGGTGATTTTATTTTGAAGAAATTGTTGATCTCTCATGCTTAACTTATATCCTTTTGAGAGTCTATTAGAACAACATGGTAATGTGCTTTGGCTATAAAACTAGCCTTAACATGATAGGCATCCAAGATGAATGTAGTAAAAACTTTCATACTAAGTGCATTGAATATGATGAGAAGTTGGATGCTTGATAATTGTTTTGAGATATGAGGATAGTGATATTAGAGTCATGCTAGTGGAGTTATTATGAAACTGAGAAATACTTGTGTTAAAGTTAGTGATTCTCGTAGCACGCACGTATGGTGAACCGCTATGTGATGAAGTTAGAGCATGAGGTATTTGTAGAGTGTCATCCTTTGTGTGGAGGTCGGGGGCGCGCGATGGTTAACTCCTACCACCCCCTAGGAGCATGCGTTGATTGCTTTGTTTTGATGACTCGTAATTTTTTTGCAATAAGTATATGAGTTCTTATGACTAATGTCGAGTCCATGGATTATACGCACTCTCACCCTTCCACCATTGCCAGCCTTTCTTGTACCGCACAACTTTCGCTGGTACCATACACCCACTATATATCTTCCTCAAAACAGTCACCATATATCTTCCTCAAAATAGCTACCATACGTACCTATCATGGCATTTCCATAGCCATTTCGAGATATATTGCCATGCAACTTTCCACCGTTCCGTTCATATGACACGCTTCATATTGTCATATTGCCATGCATGATCATGTAGTTGACATAGTATTTGTGGCAAAGCCACCATGCATAATTTTTCATACATGTCACTCTTGATTCATTGCACATCCCGGTACACCACCGGAGGCATTCATATAGAGTCATACTTTGTTCTAGTATCGAGTTGTAATATCGAGTTGTAATTCAATATAAGTGTGATGATCATCATTATTAGAGCATTGTCCCATGTGAGGAAAGGCCAAACAAAAGAAAAAGGCCCTCCAAAAAAAGGAAAAAAAGGAAAAAAAAGGGAAAAAAGAAGAAGAAGAAAAAGGGACAATTGCTACTATCTTTTTCCACACTTGTGCTTCAAAGTAGCACCATGTTCTTCATGATAGAAAGTCTCATGTTTAGTCACTTTCATATACTAGTGGGAATTTTCATTATAGAACTTGGCTTGTATATTCCAATGATGGGCTTCCTCAAATGCCCTAGGTCTTCGTGAGCAAGCAAGTTGGATGCACACCCACTTAGTTTCTTTTGTTGAGCTTTCATACATATTTAGCTCTAGTGCATCCGTTGCATGGCAATCCCTACTCACTCACATTGATATCTATTGATGGGCATCTCCATAGCCCGTTGATACGCCTAGTCGATGTGGGACTATCTCCCTCCTTTTTGTCTTCTCCACAACCACCACTCTATTCCACATAGTGCTATATCCATGGCTCACGCTCATGTATTGCGTGAAAGTTGAAAGGTTTGAAAGAATAGAGTATGAAAACAAGTGCTTGGCTGAAACCGGGGTTGTGCATGATATGAATATTTTGTGTGATGAAGAGGGAGCATAGCCAGACTATATGATTTTGTAGGGATAACTTTCTTTAGCCATAGTATTTTGAGAAGACATGATTGCTTTCTTAGTATGCTTGAAGTATTATTATTTCTTATGTTAATATAGACTTTTGTCTTGAATCTTTCAGATCTGAACATTCATGCCACAATAAAGAGAACTACATTGAAAATTATGTTGGTTAGCATTCCACATCAAAAATTCTTTCTTTATCATTTACCTACTCGAGGACGAGCAGGTTTTAAGCTTGGGGATGCTTGATACGTCTCCAACGCATCTATAAATTTTTATTGTTCCATGCTGTTATTTATGATGTTTTGGATGTTTAATGGGCTTTGTTATACAATTTTATATTATTTTTGAGACTAACCTATTAACCCAAAGGCCCAGTCCAGATTGCTGTTTTTTGCCTATTTCATGGTTTTACAGAAAAGGAATATCAAACGGAGTCCAAACGGAATGAAACTTCGGGAGAGATATTTTTGGAGCAAAATATGCACGGGAGACTTGAGAACCACAAAATAGGGCTGACGTGGCGTCCACGAGGGTGGGGGCGTGCCCCCTGCCTCGTGGGCCCCACGTCTGGCCCCTGGTGCCCTCCTTCCTCCTATATATACCTACGTACCCCGAAACCATCAGAAGAGGAGAGAAAACCCTAGTTCCACCGCCGCAACCTTCTGTTCCCGTGAGATCCCATCTTGGGGCCTGTTCCGGAGCTCCGCCAGAGGGGGATCTACCACGGAGTGCTTCTACATCATCATCATCGCCTCACCATGAGTTGTGAGTAGTTTACCATAGACCTTCGGGTCCATAGTTAGTACCTAGATGGCTTCTTCTCCCTCTTTGGATCTCAATACAAAGTTCTCCTCGGTCTTCGAGGAGATCTATTCGACGTAATCTCTTTTTGCGGTGTGTTTGTCGAGATCCGATGAATTGTGGGTTTGTGATCAAGATTATCTATGAGAAATATTTGGTTCTTTTCTGAACTCTTTTATGTATGATTATAATATCCTTGCAAGTCTCTTCGAATTATTGGTTTGGTTTGGCCTACTAGATCTATAGTTCTTGCAATGGGAGAAGTGCTTGGCTTTGGGTTCAATCTTGCGGTGTCCTTTCCCAGTGACTGTAGGGATAGCAAGACACATATTGTATTGTTGCCATCGAGGATAAAAAGATGGGGTTTATATCATGTTATTTGAGATTATCCCTCTACATCATGTCATCTTGCTTAAGGCGTTACTCCGTTCTTATGAACTTGATACTCTAGATGCATGCTGGATAGCGGTCGATGTGTGGAGTAATAGTAGTAGATGCAGAATCGTTTCGGTCTAGTTGTCTCGGACGTGATGCCTATATATAATGATCATGCCTAGATAGTCTCATAATTATTCGCTTTTCTATCAATTGCTCGATAGTAATTCGTTCACCCACCGTAGAAATATGCTATCATGAGAGAAGCCACTAGTGAAACCTATGGCCCCCGGGTCTATTCTCAACATATCAATCTACAATCTACTTTACTTTTCCTTTTTTACTTTCTGTTCTTATATCCAAAAATACCAAAATATCAAACTATCCTATCTATCAGATCTCACTTTCGTAAGTGACCGTCAAGGGATTGACAACCCCTTATCGCGTTGGTTGTGAAGTTCTTATTTGTTTGTGCAGGTGTGAGGGACTTGCGCGTGGTCTCCTACTGGATTGATACCTTGGTTCTCATAAACTGAGGGAAATACTTACGCTACTGTGCTGCATCACCCTTTCCTCTTCGAGGGAATACAACGCAAGCTCGAGAAGTAGCATCCTGCTAGTCTTGGTCTCGTTGCACCGATATGGAAACCTTTACCTGACGCCTCGGGACTCTTCGTTTGCATCCGCTCCTTTAGCATCAAAGAGGAAACTGGCACTTCTGCGCCCACTGGCGCCCGCCTGGCCTTGGTCGTCACTGCTCACGTCACGAGGGCCTCGTGAGGTGCCCCTTGCCTCGATATCTCCAATCCTCATGAGCTGGCCTGGTGAGGCCGCCCCAGGGGGTGCCTTGTGTCGTCCGCCTCGCGAGTCTTGGCCCCTCACGAGGGTCTTGAGTGGTCGCTGAAGATGCTGGGCCGTACCAAGCCGCCTGACGAACCACGCCCTGGGCCGCAGGCAGGCAAGTCTGGGTACCCCCATTCCCAGAACGCTGACAGTAGACCCCGGGCCCAAGGTGCGCTCGGGCTTGGCTTCGCGGTGAAGCCAAGGGCTAAGAGCGGAGCGTCGTGGGCCCTCAAAGCCTGCGGCCTAGACTGGCGCGTGGCGATTGATGGGACGTGGGCGCCTCCACTTCCCCACGCAGCCTCGGCGGCGGCGCGACTTGACAAGTCCCTGCATCTGCATGCATAGGAAATGATCATTACTTGCGATTACGGAGGCCGGCGGTTGGCCTTCTCCTGGCTATAAATAGGGCGGCGAGCGGAGCCCCCGTCGCCCATCTTGTTCCTTTGTTCCTCTCGTCTCTTCTTCCTTGCCCTGTGCTCGGCCGAGCCGCTCATGGAGCCGATTCGATGATTCTCCGCCGCCGAGAAGGGGAAAACCCCTCGCGAGGAGCCAGGGGTACTCCCTCCGAAGAAAAGACCATTCTGTCCTCATGGCGCTGTCATGAGACCGGAAGTGATGAGGCCTTGGCATGAGCGGCCTCCCCTTGGCTACATGTTGCCCCTTTACGCCAGGGCACCGGGCCATGGTGAGGGGGTTTGCGCCGAGCGCCGCCCGCGCCATGGCTGTATCGACTGCGCCATGGTGGTGCACGCTGTCGTCCCGCGAGCACACGCCAGAGGCTCCTCACCTGAGTTCGTGGTGTGGGCGGCGATGCCTTCTAGATCTTGGATTCGCTTCCCGCCATTCTTCGCCGCGGAGGTGCCGCCGAGGGGGTCGCTCAGGCTGTGGTTGCGACACGCCGAGTGCCGGGCCCCGGCGACAAGGGCGGAGGTTGAGGTTGTCTCCTCAGGCAAGGTCTTCATGACTCACGGATGGGGTGAGGTCACCCGTGCCTGCGGCTCAGAAGGCGCCCTTGCCATCCACTTCGAGTTCGATAGCGCCTCCATGCTGTGCTTCAAGGTGTTCGACGAGGAGGGACGTTGCATGGAATGTTGCCCTGGAGGGGGCCGCCGGGGTGGCGCTGCTTCACCACTTCTTCTACCTCAGGAACAAGGGCACACATTGTTCTGGGAGTGCTAATTTCGTCGTGGCGAACGGGGCCAACATGATCTCAAAGGCCAGGAAGAAGGCCGAGAACTTCAGGAACAAGTGGGTCCTCATGGACGCCAAGTGCTCCCATCCTCGGCTGGTGCTGCCGACAGCGATGCCCGAGTCAAGCGACAGGTGGCTCAGCGCGAAGCTCACCAACCCCCGGGCAGAGAAGGTGTTGGAGAAGATGATTGCGAACCTGAAGCCTGATGACCCAGAGGCGGCAAAGCTAATGGGGCCCATGATCATCAAGGAATTCTTGACATGCCGCGTGGCTCTGCTTCAGGCCCGCTCGCGCCCCTTGTGGACGCTCGGGGACGAATCGGACAACCATCGACTGCGCCGCGATGCCCTGTCTGCCGAGCAGCTTGAGGTAGCTCTCCGTATTCTGGTCGGGGTCGACCTGGGATATCCGCCTGCTTCCCATGTCCTCTTGTACCGCCGCCAGGACGGGGCGACGGTAGCGGCATCCATGCCCACCTTTGACGCGCGCGGGCTCGTGCCTCCGGCGCCCCCTGAAGCTCAAGTAGCAGCCACACCGCTGGGGGTGTCTTCGGAAGATTCCAGCGGGGAAGACAGCTTGGAGGCAATCGTGGAGGGGACTGGAGAGTTCTCTCCCCCACGTACGGCCAAGCTCCTTCGCTCCTTGCCTGACGATGATGGCGACGACGACCACCCGGTGGAGGAGGTGCCGTCTCCGGCCGGAGCTGTCACAAGGTCCAAGCACACCCCCTCGAAGAAGCCGCCAGCGGGAGTCCTAACGAAGAGTCGGTCGGCGCTGATCACCCGAGGTGGCGCCCCAGCCACGACATAGCCAGGTGCCACTGCTGTGCCGCCTGTCTTGGGGGCCCGCGTTCCCGTGGCGCAGACCACAGGACCATTGGGCCCCATGGTCCTGAAGAGGTCTCGGGGTGTTGTCGCAGTGGATCGGTGAGTACCTTGGCCTGTTTTTGTCTTCGTTCTTGATTCCGTTGCTGATCCACAATATTTTGCCCCATGTTGATAGGTCTGCGCCGTCGATGAAGAAGGCGAAGGGAGAGGCGATCGCACTAGAGGCCTCGCGGCCTGGCTTGGCCCCGTCCCCTCTGGCGCAGACGGGTGGTGGAGGAGCTCCTGTTTCTGTTGCACGGGTGCCGTCACAAGGCCTAGGGGACCTGCCTCAGGTGGGGGTCACGGTCTCCGTCGAGCAGGTTTCGGGGACCCCTATCTCTGCCTCCACTGCTAGAGTTGCCAGGGCTCAGGAGGTCTTGACCACGCCACAGTCCTCCACTGTGGTCATGGTGACAGCTCGCGGTCCTCCGGCTTCTCCTAGCGCCTTGAAGGAGGCCTTCTCGGCACTGCAGCAGCTCTAGGATGACCTTCAGGGTGCCGATCATCGTCTCGTGCCTGGGTGTCTGGAGCTGGTCTTTGGCTGGCTGAGTTCCAACGCGTCTGTCCGAGACGCACTGAGCCAGGTGGTGGCAGCCTCCAAGGAGGACAAGCGGGCCGCCGACCAGGCCTCGGCTGCTCGCGAGGTGGCGCTGCAGGATGCTCGGACCGCCCGGGAGCGCTGTCAGTCAGTGGAGATCGAGTTGAGGGACCTACATGGGAAATTTGAGGTGGGCGAGGAGAAGATGAAGGCTCGAGAAGACGTGGTGGCCAGCTGCGATGCCGAGCTGGAGCAACTAACGAGGGAGCTGTCTGCGGAGCGCGGCCGGCTGGAGGAGCTGAAGCGGGCAATGGAAGCGAAGGAGGCCCAGCTGGAGGCAAAGGCGAGGGTCCTGACTGAGGACGGTGCGGCCTTCAAGTCCCTCGAGGAGAGGTCCTGCCAGGTGTTGGGGGCACTCTACGAGAAGGGCTTGGATAAGCCGTTGGCGATAGACGATGAAGGCCTTGCCCAGCTGCTTCCTTATCTTGTCCTGGCGCTCGAGGATGTCGTCCGCGAGATCAACCCCCTGGCGGAGGAGGAAGCTCGCGTGCTTTCTTATTCTGCCTTGACGCGCGTCCTCAGCCACCTGCACCTTCGCGACCCCAACATCGATCTCGGGGCACTGTTCGAGCCCGTCGAGGCGGAGCGTTATGAGGCTGCCGCTGAAGCCGTGAAGGACCATGTGGGGGCTTTGCTGAAGGAGTTCCTCATCGTCAATCCTTCTCCTCCATCCGTTGGCGCCACCGATACTGTAGTAGAGACCGTTTCCCCAGGGCACGGCGGCGCCACTGGGGGGGAGGTCCCTTCAAGCAGCAGCGCCCAGGGCTGAAGGAAGGGCCTGCTGGTGGATGACGGCACTCCCCTTAATCTTTATTCCCCTGCAACATGAGTGAGCCTCGTGGAGGCATCAAAACTTCTGTTTGGTGTTTCGAAGGACAATCTTGGTTTGTAATAATTGCTAGATATTCACGCTTCCTTCCTTAGTTATCGTTCTAGGTCGGCAGGGCCCGACCCCGCACATACCTCAGCCGCCAGCTGGCTTGCCCAGGTCACTGGGTCAAGACCAGGGAGTGAGGGGCTACGTGGCCAGTTAGGCTCCTGAGTCACGATGCTCAGGAGTCTCCCTTAACGTGCAAACGATCCCTAGGTTGGAAGTGCTAGGCAGGGCTTTGGTGTTCTGCGTCGGCAGGACCCGGCCCCGCGCGTACCTCAGCCGCCACTGGCCTTGACCGGAAACCAGGACAAGACCAGGGAGTGAGGGGCTATGGGACCAGTTAGGCCCTTGGGTCGCGATGCCCAAGGGTCCCCCTTGACGTACGAACAACCCTGAGGGAAGTGAGTGCTGGATTTTGGCCTTGATGTTCCGCGTCGGCAGGGCCCGGCCCCGCGCGTACCTCAGCCTCCGCCGGCCTTGACCGGAAACCAGGACAAGACCAAGGAGTGAGGGGCTACGGAACCAGTTAGGCCCTTGGGTCGCGATGCCCAAGGGTCCCCCTTGACGTACGAACAGACCCCATACCTGTCCTCGCCGGGCTTGCGCTCGGGAGGGTTGCGCGTCGACCAGGCCCGAGGGACCTGGTGGGGCGTGCGCCAGGCGTGACCTAGATGCAGCCCCCGTGCCCAGCCCCCTCGCGCTACCCTCCCGAGGGGAGCGCAGTGCAGTGGGGCTAGCCACTGAGCCGAGGGGCTCCATGAGGTTAATGCGGCCGTGAAACTACCCCCAGTTGTTTATCACCAGTGCGGAGCATAGTGCTACCGCTCTTGTGCGGGCATAGCCGCTCCTCAACCGTGTCGTCAGCTAGCGCGGAGCATGGTGCTTCCACTGGACCGTGGGAGGGGACCCCCTACTGCGGAGAGCCCCCGGGCGTATATAGCCCCGCCCGGACACGTGGCTGGCACGGTGGGGCTAGACGAGGTATATCTGGGCACCCGTGAGCCAGCGCGAGACTCACAAGGCCCTACCTCAAGGCGGGTTGCGCCTGGTCTTGGATGGGAGCGCTCGAGGAGATCCTGCAAGGTGGTTAGGCAACCTGCGCCGGGTGAATCCCTCGAGGTCGCCCTATGAGAAGGCCGGGCACCAACGACCCTAGGAGGTGACGTGAACGGGGCCGGCCCGCCAGACAGAGCTCGACTGTTGGATTTATTGACGCTGCAGGGATGAACCCGAGCATAGACGCCGTGCCTAGTCTTCTCACGTGGACGTCCTAAGGGAAGCCTTCCGGCGCGCAGCTCCCGCAGCGACGGGACATGGTGCCGTGCGCCCCGACTCCACTGCTGGCATCCGGCTCGAGCTCGGGCGAGGCACCAAGGGCCATAGGAGGTGACGTACACGGGACTGGCCCACGAGCCAGAGCTTAGCCGCTTGGATTTGGCGACGCTGTAGGGACAGACCCGAGCACAGACACCGTGCCATCCCCCGGCCATAAGACGGATGCAAGCGAGCTTGCGGGGGCGCATGATGTTCATGGCATAAGAGTGGTGGTCAAATAGGTGATTTGAATGCAACATGAAAAAGATGGCAGCACTAGCTTAGGTAAAATGCAAGGGAGATACATGCCACCAGGACGAACCTGCGCGGCCTAGGGATAATGCAGCCCGAGGGGCGTCCCCCACAAGGTGATCTGAGGCGCAAAAAGGATACACGTCGCAGGGACATGCCCATGTGACCTGGGAATAATGTAGCCCGAGGGGCGCTCCCAGTTGAACAAAAATTGAAGATGTCACCTGGCATAGTTGCTGAAGTAGTGTTGGTGTAGCCGAAGATGCTCGACGCAGACGCTGTTCTTTACGTGCCGCCTGGCTCCGGCCCCTTGCGAGGCTCCGGGGTTCCCCAGATCTCGCGGAGGGCCGAGTCCAACTCCACCTGGATCTCCTTGTGCCTGGCCTCACGAGCCACCAGGACTTCCCGCATGTGGCGCTGGTGCAGGGCCGCCTGGTTCGGCAGGCCGAAGGGCATGCGTACGTAGCTGTGAGGGGGACCCTGGCACCGGCCCACCTGGGAAGGCCAGTAGATATCCTGAGATGCGATCCTGTTGAGTGCAGGGACGTTGACGTAGACGCGCAACCCGTCTCCTGAGCCTGGACCGACAGCTGCCCTCAGAGGAGGCGGGCGACTCTCGCCCCGCATGGCCCTGAGCTCCTGTAGGTCTTCAATGGCATGGCTGATGAACTTCTGAGTGCTTGGTGCCTCACTCCTTGAGGCCTCTGGAGGAAAACATGCAGCGAAGCGCTCCTCCATGTGGTACCCGAGCGCCTCCCTCGTGACATTGGCTAGGTCAGAGGCCCTCCAGAGGAGAGCCCCCGAGCCTAGCCTGAGGGGGGCGCCGAGTGCGCCTTCCTATGCGAGAGAGGGAGGAGGCCCCTCCCAAGGTGTAGGTCCCGAGGTGCTGCCGCCCTGCGCCGCATCCTCATGAGGCTCCAGGGCTAGCAGCAACTTCTTCTTCTTGGGGACGATCTTAGGTGGGTAGATGATGCCGTCGTTGTCCGGATCCTCGACCGTTGCCGCCTGGTAAGCGCGCCCGAGTGAGCACACTGCGTCCTTCTCCTCACAGGTGATGGTGATGACTCCGCCGCTCCTCGGCATCTTGAGAACATTGCAGCCGTGGTGAGTCACTGCCATGAACTTGGCCAGGGATGGATACCCTAGGATGGCGTTGTAAGGGAGGTGGATATGGGCGACATCGAAGTCGATGAGCTCAATGTGGTAGTTGTCGCGCTTGCCGAAGGTGACAGGTAGGTGGACCTGCCCCACGGGGGTGGTGGAGCCACCAGTCACTTTGGAGAAGGGCTTGGTAGGCAGCAGTTGATCGTAGGGTACTTGGAGGCTGTCGAATGTCGCGATGGACAGGACGTTGAGCCCTGCGCTACCGTCGATGAGGGTCTTGGTAACTTGGACATTGCTGATGACAGGTGAACAAAGCATCGGGAGGATGCCAGCCGTAGCTGCGCACTTGAGCTGGTCTGCTGAACTGAAGGTGATGGGGCATCTGGACCACCTGAGTGGGCGTGTAGCCTCGAGCTTGGGGAGAGCCGCGTTTACTTCATAGGCGAATTGCTTGAAGAGGCGCTGAGAAGCCGGGGCCTATGCTCCACCCAAGATGCAAGCGATGGCACACAGCTCCTGGAAGCCCCCAGCCCCCTCGTCCTGGTTGTCGTTTATTCTTGGTGGTGGCAGAGGTGGCAGGCCGGCCCTGCCCTGAGGACGGTCCTCCTGGGGCTGGTCCCTCCAGGCGTCATCGCGGGGCTGGCCGCGCCATCGATCCTCCCGAGGCTGGTCACGCCACTCCTGGCGGGGGCCGCGGTCGTCCCAGCGTCCCCCTGTCCGACTTCCCCCGTGGCTGTAGCCACGGTTGCCGCGCTCGGGGCGTTGGATGACGCGTCCTTCGCGGAGGGCCCTGATCTCTTGACAGTCATGAGTGTTGTGGCTGTGCACGTTGTGGAAGGCGCAGAATGCTCGACCGTTCTTGGGTGGCTCTGGGTAGTCGCGGCCGCGCTTCATTTCTGGTTCGGTAGCAAGCAATGCCGCCCCCTTGCGCTTTATGTCCCTGCTCTTGGCCTTCTTGTCTTTGGGTTCAGCAGCGGGGAGCTCGACGAGTGAGAGGGGCCCCTCCTCGGCCATGGCGCACTTGGTCGCGAGGTTGAACAGCTCCAAGGATGTGCACAAATCTTCGTGGATGGCGAGCTCCTCTTTCATCTTGATGTCGCGGACGCCATGTGAGAACATCGAAATGATGGCCTCGTCCGTGACCTTGGGGATCTTGACGCGGACATTGTTGAAGTGTTGGATGAACTTCTGTAGGGTTTCTCCTGGTTGTTGCTTGATACGCCGCAGGTCACCTACGGCCGGGGGACAGTCTCGGGTGCCCTGGAAGTTGGCGATGAACCGCTCGCGCATCTCACTCCAGGTGGAGATCAATCCCGCGGGCAGGTTCAAGAGCCATGAGCGTGGGCCATCCTTGAGGGCCATTGTCGGGGTTTTGGGACGACATATGCCAACAGATGGCTTATCATGCATGGGGTCAAAAGAACGTCGCCGGGCTTGGGAAGCGGGATAAAGCGAAACTTAGGACGCCTACGAATGTTACCCAGCTTCGTGGCTCTTCGAGGAGATAACACCCCTAGTCCTGCTCCGTGGGGGCTCCGCGTCATGACTGATAGCACTAGAGTAGCTACAAGATTGCTCCTTGAGCTGTGATGTCTAAAGGAAGAAGATGAACAAGGCTAGCTCACCTCCTCGCTCTATCTAGGGTTTTTGTCTTGTGATCTTCTAATATCTAACCTTCCAGCCCCCCTTCATGGAGGACACTGGGGGGTTTATATAGGCCTACCCCTAGGGGTACAATAGTGAATTCGATGGCGTGGCCCCCAGCCGTCAGTGTCTTCTGGCGCCGGCCTCGCCGCCCGCGGGCCCCTTGTGATTGTCTTTCACTGTGGGGGTGCTTCCGCTGACGACAGCCTGGCCAAGAGGGAGATGGCTACAGTGCCATCGCCCCTCGCAGTACGCTGCCGCCACGCCCCGTCCCGTCATCTTGATGAGGCTCTGACTTCTAGGGTGGGGTTTGCCGTCTGCTACCAGACGGCCGTCTCCCCTGGCCGCCTGCCAGAGGCGGTTTGTTTGTGAGCTTGCTCGCTGATCGATGGGGCCAGCCGCCTGCTGGCCCCGCCGTTTGCGGGTAGTGGGATCGTGGCCTCCTCCGATCGCTGCTTTGTCACGAGCAGCGTGGCTACAGCGACCCGCCGCTTAGGAGATATTCCCAAAGTACATGGTCACTGTAGCCACGTCCTTATAGATCTTCTAAGGACATGTTCTCCTGTAGCCATGCCCCCGCCATGCTGGGACCCTCCTCAGTGTGTTCCCCGAGGGAGGAGTGCGGGGTCGTCTGCTGGCTGGTGGTGTTGGTGTTGCCGCCTGTTGGGTCCCTGCCGCCTGCTGGCAGCTGGCTCCTAGGGCAGGGTACCCTAGGAGGCGGCCCGAGGAGCAGACAGCCGTAGTAGACCAAGCGGTTGTTATTTGTCTTAAAATACCAAGGGTAGGCGCCGAGGGTTCCCATGGTCAATATCTCCGACAGTAGTCCCCGAAGCTGGTGGAACTCCGATGCGGGTGTTGGAGATGCTGAGGGGTTCCAGCAGCTTCTCCCCTCAAGCATGCTTATCGTGTGTCTCTTGTCTGCTAAAGGAGTCCGTCTGCCGACAGTCGGCTCTGTGCTGCTGGAGCCGGCCTCTGGCAGCCGCATCGCCGTCTCGGAATCTTCGGCGGGAAGGCGCCGCCTGGTCAGCGGGCAGTCGAACAGGCCCGCGGACCGTTGGCAGCACCCACGTGTCATCGTCCTGTCGCATCGGCCTGCCAGCCCACGCGGGTGACAGGACGTAACAATGGGCCGGGGCCCGCCACTAAGGGCCTCGGGCCCCGTGCGGATCCACAGTGGCAGGGGTAAATCGATTACCCTCCCACGCGCGTTTAATGCGCACGGATTGGGCGCGAGAAAATCGGGTGTCGTGCGGGACGTGGGGTAGTTAAGCCCACGCCCGCCCCCTCGCCTTCGACGCCTGGGCCTATATATAGGCCGGGGGAGAGGGCTGGCGCTGCTCTCGCGCTTACTCTCCCCCGTCCTTCGTCTTCTTCCTCGCTCTTCCTCGCCGCAGTTACAGCGAACCACCGTCCGAGCCATGGCTGGTCCAGCGCCTCCCCGACGCCACGGCCAATGGGACGGCAGCGAAGTCTTGCAAGAACACGTAGACGTCCTCCGCCGGTCGCAGAAGCTGCCGCCGGCCGACACGGTCGCCGTGCGCCTGGCGCCGGTGACGGAGATCAGGCCGGCCCCGCAACAAGGCGAGCGAGTCATCTTCCGCTCGCACTTTCAGTGCGGGTTCGGCCTGCCGGCGAGCGGCTTCTTCCGCTCCTTCCTCGACTTCTTCTACATCCAACCGCATCACCTCACGCCAAACACGGTGACAACCATCTCTTCCTTCGTCGTCCTCTGCGAGGCTTATCTTGGCATCCTCCCCACCATCGAGCTCTGGACGGAGCTCTTTTATGTGAAGCTGGGCACCGCCGTCCAGAGCGTGGCCGCTCAGTGCGGGGGATGCATCGCCGTGAAGCGCAACGGGGCGAGAAACTTCTTCCCGGTGCCAAAACTCGTTAGATCAGTGAAGCTGTGGCAGAAGACGTATTTTTACATCTCCAACATCGACCCCGAGGAAGATTTCATCTGCCTGCCGGAGTGGGTGCCGGGGCCGCCTGCTGAGCCTCGAGACTCCTGGAGGACCCGGCCCGTCGCCCTGACTGAAGGCGCCTCCGTCGCCCTGCGCCGTCTCCGGGAGCTGAGAGACGACGAGGGCCTGGAGTTTGCAGATCTGCTGCTGACGTTCGCCGAGCGCCGGGTGCTGCCGCTGCGGCGCCGGCCCCACCTCATCTGTGACATGAGCGGGCGCCGGGACCCCAGCCGGACCTGCACCAAGCCCCTGCCCTACAGGGAGGTGGCCCGACTGGTGAACCACATCTCCAGCTGCCAAGTCTCTGACTCCGGCTGGGCCTTCAGCAAGGCTCCGTACAGCCGCAACAACCAGCCGCCCGTAGTAAGTTTTTCGTCCTTCTCTTTTCTTTCTTATTTGTACGGCTGCGGTAGCCGTCTGGTTCTAACACCCGGCTCAGATCTTCCCAGGCCAGCCGGCGCCAGGCTCCAACCAACTGGGCCGCCCCTAGAGCTGGATCGCTCCCGGAGTGATACGAGCGACCTCGATCTTGGGGCCGCCGCCGCCATGGAGGAGGAAGAGGTGCGGGCGGCGGGGACCAGCCGTTGGGTGCCCAGCCAGAAGGCGGCCTCGAGAGCTGGCCAGACGATGATGAGGGGATGGAGGAGGCACCCGTCTGCGCCAGCCAGTAGGCGGGACCGTCTGGCATAGCTGGCGGCGGGAAACGGCGGTCCTCGTCAGGGCCGACTGGCGCCCCGCCCAAGAAGCTTCGGCTGTCGACCGCCGCCACGAGGCGTCAGGAAGCGGCCGCCAGGGCGAACCTGCCGAAGAAGCCCAAGGCCAGGCCGGTCGTGTCTGGGTAAGTACCCTTCATTCCTTCTTTGCGTCTTATTCTTCTTTCACAGCTGATCCTTTCTTGCTTGATTCTTTGTTTCTTTGGAACGTCCGTGCAGCACGCCGCTTTCCCTCTCGCGGGTGCCAGCGGGCTCTGTGGTAGGAGGCCCAGATGCCCCCCCTGTGCCCCCTCGTGTGGATCCTGCTGCCGTGCTCTGGGAGGCGACAGAGAGGAACGCCCGCGAGGCACGCGCGGAGCGCGAGGCCGCGGAGCATGAGCGAGCGGCGGCCGATGCCGCCGCCCAGGCGGAGGCCGAAGCCGCCAAGAAGGCCGAGGCAGACGCTGCCCGCATCCGAGAGTGGAGGGAAGGGCCCCTAGCAGCCAACAGGCCACGTCGTCCGCCCGACGCCAAGGTCTCAGGAGCTGTCTGCCCAGGCGCCGGCTGCTGACGAGCAGTCGGCTCCAGGCGATGGAGGTGACGAATGCGTCATCTTGGAGACGCCGCCACCACCCCCCGCGCCGCCTGCTGGGGAGCAGGGCAGCCGGCCGGTGGGGACGGAGGTGCCGCCGGTTGGGGGCGCGCTGGTGGTTGGCCCGCAACCGGCCCCCGAGGCCCAGCCCGTCGGCACCTTGTGAGGGCGGCGACTATGCCCCAGCAGGTGGAAGTCGGTGGGGCCAGCTCGTCCGTGCCGGAGAACGAGGCGACCAGCGCGGCGCCATCGAGCTGGAGATCCGGGGGAGGCGGCGCGTGGATCATCGCGTCGCAGGACGTCTTGGACTGCATGAACTCCTTGGGCAATGTCGTGCAGACGGCGATGCAGGAGTTCATCGCCACGCGGTCGTCCGTTCGGGTAAGTGTGTTTCATTTCTGCTTTTATTCCTTCAATTTTTTTCGTGGGGGCGTGTCAGCGCACCCACTGGTGTAGTCCCCGAGTTCCGAGCCGGCTGCTGAGCAGGCGGCTCGGAACTCCAAAGTGTTCACCCAGATCTGATCTTGCTTCTTGTTGCAGGAGTACCACAACCTCCGCGTGGCCTCCTACAACGTGCATCGCCAGGAGCTGGCGCAGCTGCAGACTGCCCTGGCAGACAGCCGAGGTGAGTGCCTCTTCTTCTCCTTGCGAGGGCGCGTCAGCGCATCCGCTGGGTGTAGTCCCCGAGTTCCGAGCCGGCTGCTGAGCAAGCGGCTTGGAACTCCAAGGTTATGTCTTCTGCTGCTCACCCTCGTTCTTTTTCTTTCTCCCTTGCCAGCGGTCGCAGCCAGCTTCCGCAGCCAGCTGGGCGAGGCCCAGACGGAGCTGGCCGCAAAGGAGCAGGAACGTGGCCTTGCTGCCCAAGACCGTGATCGCTTGGCCAAGGAGCTGGCGGACCAGGCGGCAGCTCACAAGGCCGAGCTCGGCAAAATGTCTGACACCGAGTCCCTTCTGCGGGCCGAATTCGAGACTGAGCGCTCGAATTGGGCCGAGAAGGAGGCGGCTCTCCAAGAAGGCTATGTAGCCATTGGAGACATGGTTGATGGTGCGACATCTACCCTCTCTTTTTGTTTTCGCCATTTGCAGCAGCCATGTTGCTTTTCTTCTGATCCTTGTTCTAGTCTTTTCAGAGTTCTTCCCGGGCTACACCGTTGCTGCCACCCAGACCATCGAGGCCGAGCGTGCTGCGAAGCGCCAGGCGGGCCGGGCAATCGCACCCAACGCGCCCAGGACCCCAGCCGAAGAGCTCCTCGCCATTCGGATGCATCTTGTACCAGTCCACCGTCTTCTTCGCCAGCTGCAGCGCGCTGGCGCCCAGATCCTGGCCACCCTTTGGCCAGGTGTGCCAATGCCTCGCACCCCCAGCCGGACGGCCGTCTGGCTGGAGGCGGCCTGCCAGCACTTCGAGGCCTGGAAGGGCTCCGCAGCAAGGGCCAGCGCGCGGACCGCCCTGGAGTTCGCCAAGAGCTGGTATCCTGGCCTGAGCCTTGAACAACTGGAGACCTTCTGCACGGAGGCCCAGCCGGAGCTGGCTGCCAAGCAGAAGGAGCTCGTCCGACGTGCTGCCGCCCTTGCCGAATACGCCGACACCTCCCTTTTCATCCCGGAGTTGGATGACAGGGGCCATGTGGTGCCGCCTGGTAACTTTGGGCTAGACTTGGCGGCGTCGGAGGAGTCGGACGAGGAGATTGCTTCCAGCGACGGTGATGAGGAAGGGGAAGGCAGCGACGAGGAAGCCAGCTCCCAGGAGGTGGACCCAGCGGCCAGTCGCCAGCCTGACCAGTCCTCGACAAGCGGATCGAGGGTAACGGCCCCGCCTGCTGCAGGAGACGGCCAGACTGAGACCCGCCAGGCGGTCTCCCCGGAAGCCGGCTCCGTCGTGCCACCTGCCCAGCCTGCTGCTCCATAGGATTTTCGTTTGTTTCTTCTACCTTTCTGTAAGACTCGTCAGGTTAATCCGAACAATTCCACCCGCTGGGTGTATTTAGTAAGTTATTACTACAAGGCGGCTCTTAAGGCCTTTTGGATGTAAATATTCTTTTTAATGCTGCATTGTTTATGTGCAATTGTGCCGAGTCCTAGGATTAGCCTTGCCCTAGTTCCTTGTGGCGATTTTCTCCTTGCCGACCCCTAGTACTGCCGTCCTGCCAGCCAGACAGCCACTCTGTGGTTCTGTGGCTGGGTCAGGGACTTGGCTGTTTTCGGGGTGGGCAAGTATTCTGCCTTCTGGAAGATGGTCTGGCCAAGCCTAGAACCGGCTGGCCGGCTGCTTGGCAGCCGGCTGTTAGCTTTAAGGGTCGGCTGGTCCTATGTCTTTTATCCTTAGCCATTTTTCATGTGGGCACCGCTTCCTGCCTTTGGCTCCTGCCAGCCGGACAGCCGCGTTCTGTGAGTCTGTGACTGGATACAGGAGAGGGCTCGGATGCCATCACATTACTTGTCTGACTTTTTAAGGAGAATTCTCTAGACATAGGGCTAGGCGGCCAATCCCCGGGCCTGTGGTAGGCTCCGGTGCCGGACAGAAGAGTGAACAACAAACATTCACAAGCATAATTCTTATCATATAGATAAAGGGTTGGGCAGTCCCCGAGAACTCCTCAGGGTTCCCACTAATTCTCAAAATAGCTTTAGGTAGCATGACACATACTGTCTTTCAGCTATAAAAGCGACGAAGAAGGTTTGCGTTCCATGGGTGCTCCGACTCCTTGCCTGAGTCGTCTCTCTTGCGCGCCCTTGGCTTCTGGGCGTCGATGAGGTAGTAGGCATCGTTGCCCAGTACCTTACTGACGATGAACGGTCCTTCCCAAGGAGCTGAGAGCTTGTGCTGGCCGGCTGTTCGCTGGATCAGCCGGAGGTCTCCCTCGCGGAAGGAGCGTGGCTTCACTCGCCGGCTGTGATAGCGGCGGAGAACCTGCTGGTAGATGGCAGAGCGACTGAGTGCTACCAGCCGGGCCTCCTCCAGCAAGTCCACGCTGTCTTCGCATGCTTCTTTGGCTTCAGCTTCCGTGTACATGGTGACGCGAGGTGAGTCAAACTCAACATCGGTTGGGATGACGGCCTCGGCCCCATAGACGAGGAAGAAGGGAGTGAAGCCGGTGGATTTGTTCGAAGTGGTTCTGAGGCTCCACAGGACAGACGACAGTTGTTCGATCCAGCAGCCGGCCGACCGCTCCAAAGGTTCGATCAGGCGGGGCTTGATGCCTGATAGGATGAGGCCATTGACGCGCTCGACTTGTCCGTTGGACTGTGGGTGGGCAACGGACGCTAGGTCCAGCCGGATGCCCTGAGTTGCACAGAAACGGGCAAGTGCTCCTTTGGCAAAATTTGTGTCGTTGTCGGTGATGATGCTGTGCGGTATACCATACCGGACTGTGATATCTGCAATGAATGTTACAACAGTTGGGCCATTGAGTTTCTTGCTTGGCTTGGCTTCGATCCACTTGGTGAATTTATCTATTGCCACGAGCAAGTGTGTCAGGCCCCCTCTGGCAGTTTTGAAAGGTCCTACCATATCCAGACCCCAGACGGCAAATGGCCAAGTGATCGGAATAGTTTTGAGTGCAAAAGCTGGCAAGTGTTGCTTGGAGCTGAAGCGTTGGCAGCCGTTGCACTTCTTCACCAAATCTTTGGCATCGTCCAAAGCAGTCGGCCAGAAGAAACCGTGGCAGAAAGCTTTGGCTACGAGAGATCTTGAGGCCGCGTGGTGGCCGCACTCTCCTTGGTGAATGTCCTTCAGGATGGCCAGCCCTTTTGTTGCTTCTACACAGTGTTGGAAGACGCCCGCCGCACTCCTTCTGACGAGCTCTTTGTTGACAATGGTGTAAGCTGAGGCTCGGCGTTGAACTTGTCGTGCCGAAGTTTCTTCTGCTAGCAGCTCTCCTTTGAGAAGGAATGTGAGGATTGGCTGTGCCCAAGACGGCGCTGAGACTCCAGTTGCTTCGGCCAAAGAGACCAGGGTGGTTGGGCTGGGAGGCGGAGGGCTAGGCTGAGCCGCCTGCTGTGTCCCCGAAGTCCCCGAGCCGCCTGCTGGAGCCGGCGCCTCCTGGCCGTCTGCTGGAGCAGTCCCCAGACCAGGAGCTAGCGCGGCTGTGGGTGGTCCGTCTGTTGGAGTTGGAGTGTGTAGGATCTAAGAAGTATGTCTAGAGGGGGGGGGTGATTAGACTACTTGAAGATATAAAAATCTGCCTTTTGATTATGCAAAGTTTTAGGCAGTTTCACAATTAAGATCAATTCAAGTATCACACTACACATGCAATTCTAGAGTATGGGCAGCGGAAAGTAAATTGCACATATAGTAAAGAGAGGTGGAGAGGATCAAACGCAGTTTGGTGACACGAAGATTTTTGTCATGGTTCCGATAGGTGGTGCTATCGTACATCCACGTTGATGGAGACTTCAACCCACGGAGGGTAACGGCTGCGCGAGTCCACGGAGGGCTCCACCCACGAAGGGTCCACGAAGAAGCAACCTTGTCTATTCCATCATGGCCTACGCCCACGGAGGACTAGCCTTACTCGGGGTAGATCTTCACGAAGTAGGCGATCTCCTTGCCCTTACAAACTTCTTGGTTCAACTCCACATCTCAAAGACGGAGGCTCCCAAGCGACACCTAACCAATCTAGGAGGCACCACCCTCCAAAAGGTAATAGATGGTGTTGATGATGATGAACTCCTTGCTCTTGTGCTTCAGATGATAATCTCCCCAACACTCAACTCTCCTCACTGATATAGCTGTGGTGGAAGAAAGGTTTGAGTGGAAAGCAACTTGGGAAGGCTAGAAATCAAGTTTCATATGGTAGGAATGGAATGGCTTGATCTCAACACAAGGGTAGGTGGTTCACTTCTCAGAAAGTGTATGGTAGGAGTGGTAGACTTTCTGATGGCTCTCCTCACGAATGAAGAGGGGGTGGAGGGGTATATATAGCCTCCACACAAAATCCAACCGTTACACACATATTTGACCAATCTCGGTGAGACCGAAGTGAAAACTCGGTCAGACCGAAAGTTCAAATATAGTGAACGTTGGGATTTTCGGTGGGACCGAAAATACCATCTCGGTGGGACCGAAAGAACAAAAGATATGAACGTTGGAGATTTCGGTGGGACCGAGAAAGAAAACTCGGTTGGACCGATTTGAGAAAAGACAGGAACAAGCCAGAATCGGTGAGACCGAAAATGCAATATCGGTGAGACCGATTTGAGCCAAGACAAAAGCTTGCGCATTTCGGTGAGACCGATAATACAAACTCGGTTATTCCGAAATGATGTGAAATGGTTACAGAAGGTTGGCAGTTCAGTTTCGGTGAGACCGATCTCAAACTCGGTATGACCGATTTTTCTAGGGTTTGGGAATATGGCTGAAGTGGTTCATCTCGGTGGGACTGAGTTGGAAGAATCGGTTTGTCCGAGATTACTTATGGGTGTGTATAGTAGTGAAAGGTGCTGATAGTTGAAGGAGCTAAATCACTAAGCACTTGCGCAACCAGATCATCAACACAACCTCATCCCCTTTTAATAGTATTGGCTTTTCCTATGGACTCAATGTGATCTTTGATCACTAAACCAAAAATAGAGTCTTGAGCTTTTGCCAATGCTTGCCTTAGCATTTTGTGGGGTCCACTTCTTCAGTCATCTTGCCATACCAATGTGATTGGATTTCCTGAAACATACTTGATAAAAGCATTAGTCCAACCACAAAGTATGTTGTCATTAATTACCAAAACCACCCAGGGAGCAAATGTGCTTTCAATCTCCCCCTTTTTGGTAATTGATGGCAACACACTGAAATTATACTAAACAAGACATCAAAGCTTATTGAAAGAAAGACAGAATTATCATGAAAGCTTTGACAAGCATGTAGTACACAGGCTCCCCCTACAAGTGTGCAAGATTTTCATAGTTTATGGTTTTGGACTACCACAAGCACACAAGAGAGATAAGCAAGATGTGCTACATGCAGCTTGGCTATATGCATCAGAGCAGATGAAAGGAAGTGAGTGAAAATGCATATGTGCATGGTGATTTCTTGCAAACAAGTATTTACAAGCAAGTCACCATCATGCACATTCTGCAAGATGCATATACTTACCTTGAGGTTCCTTGGCATTGTACCTGAAGGGATAAACTTGAGAAAACAAGGTTAGATAACACAAGAGTATTCCTTCAACCAACTGCAAGAACATCAAGAGTACCAAGCCAGGGAGGACATGTATAAAGAGTGTCTCATATTGAGCACAGGCTTGAATCAGCAAACATGTCTCCGAAACTAAAAGATTTTCAATGAACTCTGAGAGATTTTGTTATGGAAAGCAAAATCAAAAGAATGATGCCAATTGTAATGTCCAATGTAAAACACGACAAAGCTTTGATGTGATTCTCTCCCCCTTAAGATAAGATTGCTTTTCTTCTTCCCCTAAGTCTTCTCTTCTCCCCTACTCCCCCTACTCCCCCTAAGTCCTCTCCCCCTTTGACATCAAGTGCCGAAAAGGACAGCAAACTAGGTAGGACAGGAAAGATGGAAAGAAAGAAAGAAGGAAAGAAGTGGGATCCTTAAGAATCACAACAGGGCAAACAAGAACATTCATAGAGAAACATTTAAATTTGAGTCTTCTCCCTCTTTAAGATTTAAGTCTGAGTGGAGCTGCAGGAGTTGGTGTCCTGGAAGATAAATCGGGGACACCGAATTAGATGGATCGGTGGGTCCGAATCCTTTTCGGTTAAACCGAAAGTTTCAAATCAGTGACGCCGAGTTTATTCCAAGGAAATACAGAAATAATTCAGCTCACTCTGCGAGGAGTATTTCAAAGGATTTGCAATGAATTTGTAAAAGATTTTCAAGGAATTGATGAGAGCCAGAAGGATATTCACAAAGAAACATAAGAAAAGAAATAAAAAAAGTTCCTAGATGAAGTTTTTTTTTGTGTGAAGAAAAACTCAATGAGAGAACATAAGAGAAAATAGAAAGACTCCAAAAACATATGTACTTCATCTAGATAAAGGTCGGCGACAAAGTCACCTATGTTTGAGTATATTGACTTAGGAGTCAAATGAGGACATTTGATCATAGGTCATACTCATCGTTTAAGCTCAAAATGGGGTTGCCATTTTTCGATTAAGCATTTGATGTGTCCACTTCTTATGAGGCTGCTTGTACTCATGACTTTGAGCAAAGCTCCTTAAAGATGTGAAGGACATACCTTGGGCTTGTTGATGCTTGTACTCATGTAGGTAAGCTCGATGAAGGTGCTCATTGAATGTGAAGTTGGAGCGCCATTTCTACTTGTGTAGTGGAATTTTTTTCCTTGAACTCAACATCCCAGAGGGCTAGATACTTGGTCAATGACAAGATTACTCAAGATTTGAGTGTGTGGTAATCTTGTGAAATGTAGATCATCCAAGTACCTGCAAGGAGTTAGATGCAATACAAGGAGGCAAATGTGTCCAAGACATATGATCATCATCATAAGAGAAATATCAAGGATTAGTCAAGAGGCTCATGCCTTGCATGCATCAATGGAGTTATCACTCCAAGTTTGAAGCATCAATGATATTCAACTCACTCCTCAAGCGACAAAACACTTTCTCATCAAGAGGTTTTGTAAAGATATCAGCAAGTTGTTTGTTAGTACGAACATGCTTAAGATTAATATCACCCTTGGCAATATGATCACGAATAAAATGGTGACGAACTTCAATATGCTTTGTTCGAGAGTGTTGCACAGGATTGTGTCCAATCTTGATTGCACTCTCATTGTCACAAAGCAAGGGAACACGTCTCACATGTATCCCATAATCTTTAAGCGTTTGTGTCATCCATAGCAATTGAGCACAACACGAACCAGCAGCAATATATTCCGCTTCAGCAGTGGATAATGATACCGAATTTTGTTTCTTGGAGGACCAAGATACAAGGGATCGACCAAGGAATTGACACGTACCCGAAGTTGACTTTCTATCAACCTTGTCACCGGCATAGTCCGAGTCGGAATAGCCAACAAGATCGAAAGAAGCTCTCTTAGGATACCAAATGCCAAAGTTTGGTGTGTGTATCAAGTATCTCACTATCCTTTTAACAGCTTTAAGATGACATTCTTTAGGGGCTGCTTGATATCGCGCACACATGCATACACTCAACATTATGTCAGGACGAGAAGCACAGAGATATAGTAGAGAACCAATCATAGAACGGTAAACCCTTTGATCAACGGGTTCTCCATCTTTTGTCAAGTCATTATGTCCACTAGTAGGCATGGGGGTACTCATACCTTTGCTTTCTTGCATGTTGAACTTCTTGAAGAGATCCTTGGTGTACTTTGTTTGTGAGACAAAGGTACCCTCCTTAGATTGCTTGATTTGCAACCCAAGGAAGAATTTGAGTTCACACATCATGGACATCTCATACTTCTCCGACATGAGCTGTCCAAACTTCTTGCTAAAATGGGGGTTAGTTGTACCAAAGATAATATCATCAACATATATTTGGCACACAAATAGTTCACCATTAACCCTTTTTGTGAACAGCGTTGAGTCTATCTTTCCAATCTCAAACCCTTTTTCAAGAAGAAAGCTAGTTAAGCATTTGTACCAAGCTCTAGGAGCTTGTTTAAGACCATAAAGAGCTTTGTGCAACTTGCAAACATAATTAGGCTTTTTAGGATTCACAAAACCGGGAGGTTGTTTCACAAATACTTCCTCCTCAATTTCACCATTTAGGAAAGCACTTTTGATATCCATTTGATAGAGAGTAATATCATGGTGATTGGCATAAGCAAGAAGAATGCGAATGGATTCAAGTCTAGCAACGGGGGCATAGGTCTCACCATAGTCCATACCTTCGACTTGTGTGTAACCTTGAGCTACGAGACGAGCCTTGTTGCGGATGACTTGTCCATCTTCATCTTGCTTGTTCCGAAACACCCATTTGGTTCCAATGATGTTTTGATCATCGTTGGGCTTCTCTACCAAAGTCCACACCTTGTTCCTCTCGAAGTTGTGTAGTTCTTCGTGCATAGCGTTCACCCAATCCGGGTCTTTAAGTGCTTCTTCTACCTTCATAGGTTCAATACTAGAGATGAATGAGTAATGCTCACAAAAGTTAGCTAAGCGAGTTTTAGAGCGAGTAATTCTCCCGGAGTTGATGTCGTTCATCATTTGTTCCACGGGATGATTCTTCTTGACTCTTGCTCGGACTCGGGATAGCTTTTGTTGATGTTGTGGCTCAGCTTCCTCATCATCTTCATCTTCCTCTTCTTCTTCTTCATTGTTGTTGGTGTTGTCTTGAGGTGGTGGAGAAGGAGGTTGTGGTGGATCTTCTTGTTGC
This sequence comes from Secale cereale, assembly GCA_902687465.1. NCBI lineage: Eukaryota > Viridiplantae > Streptophyta > Magnoliopsida > Poales > Poaceae > Secale > Secale cereale. The sequence continues at coordinate 830,200,777 of LR738711.1, read as the reverse complement.
ATTTCCTCATCTTGGTGAGTTCCACTTGTGGAGGCCTCCGTGTTGCCTTGAGGTTCATCTCGCCGTGAGGTAGGTGGCTCCACATATGTAGATGAGGTACTCTCCTTCACTTCCATGGGACGGATCTTCCCGATAGATAAATCTTGGATAGCTTCCGATGGGTCCTTGTCTCCTACATCAATAGGCATTTGCTCTACTTGCGAGCCATTAGATTCATCAAACTTCACGTCTACCGTCTCTTCAACCTTTCGGGTGAAATTATTGTAGACACGGTAGGTGTGGGAGTTTGATCCATAACCAAGGAGAAAGCCTTCATGAGATTTAGGAGCAAATTTAGACCGACGATGCTTATCAAGGATATAGCATTTTGAACCAAAGACACGAAAGTATCCCACTTGGGGTTTGTTACCGGTGAGAAGCTCGTATGATGTCTTGCCAAGGAGCTTATGAAGATAAAGCCTGTTGATAGCATGACAAGCTGTCTCGACCGCTTCTCCCCAAAAATGCTTCGGTGTCTTGTATTCATCAAGCATCGTTCTTGCCATCTCTATGAGCGTTCGGTTCTTCCTCTCAACAACTCCATTTTGTTGAGGAGTGTACGTAGCCGAGAACTCATGTAGAATTCCTTCCTCATCGAGGAAAGAGTCTACATTGGCGTTCTTGAACTCCGTTCCATTGTCACTCTGAACTTTCTTGATCTTCACCTCAAATTGATTTTGGGCCTTTTTGGCAAAGGTCCTGAAGATCCTCTGAACCTGCGATTTATCATTAAGGAAAAATACCCACGTGAATCTGGAATAATCATCAACTATAACTAGACCAAAGGAGTTACCACCAAGGCTTTTGTAAGCATTGGGACCGAAGAGATCCATATGAAGAAGCTCAAGCGGTCTCCTTGTGGTCATGATGTTTTTCACGGGATGACTTCCACCAACTTGTTTTCCTGCTTGACAGGCACTACAAAGTCTATCTTTGTCAAAGAAAACATCTTTAACACCAAGAATATGATCACCTTTGATCAGCTTGTCTAGATTACGCATACCAACATGTCCTAGCCTTCTATGCCATAACCAACCTTTAGAGGATTTAGCAATGAAACAAGCTCTAGGTTGGGCTTTCTTAGTGAAATCAACAATATATAGATCACCTCTACGGATACCAGTAAAAGCCATGTTTTGATTGTCACGACGAAAGACTTGGCAATCTACTTTGGTGAATAGCACATTGAATCCAAAGTCAGCTAATCTAGACACGGAAAGTAAATTGTATCCAAGAGATTCTACAAGCATGACATTTTGAATAGAGCTATCATGAGATATGGCCACCTTACCAAGGCCAAGTACCTTACCCTTGGAGTTGTCTCCAAAAGTCACATACTTGCGTGGGCCATCGTTCTTTGCAAGCTCTCGAAACATGTCTTTGTCTCCGGTCATGTGATCGGTGCATCCACTATCAAGAATCCACTCTTTTCCGCTGGACATGTAGTCTCTCATATTTGCCATAAGATTGAGACTCTTCATGACCTTGTCTAGCTCGGTGTCCGAATCGAAGTAATCATCATCATGCTCATGCTCATCGTCATATTGACCCATAGATTGTTCATCATCAACACCTAGGTCAATTTGATAAGTACTTGCATTAGTTTGGTCAATGTGACAATAATCTTCGAAATGCAATGCAAGAGCATTTCTAATGATAACATTGATAAGACCGGGATCACCCTTCTTTTTCATAAGATCACGAAGCTCAAAAAAGCATTTATCAAAGTTGGGATCATTGGGGTGCAACTTATCAAATTCAATAGTCTTGTGTAGAATTTCATCAAGACTTCTCAAGGAGTAGTCCGGATAAAGTTCTTCCAAGAATTTCCACATAGCATAGGCACACTCAAAGTTTGTAACAAGATTAAGCAAGTCATCGGGTAACCCTCTAATGATAAGATTGACAGTTCTAAGGTTACGAAGCAAATCAAGCTCTTCATCCATGGTAGGGTGCAAGGGGTCAAAAAGAGGCACATAGGGGGTCTCAACATATTTGCACAAATTGTACATTTTAAAGATACCAAGCATTTCAGACGTCCAAGAGTTATAGAACCTCCCATTAAGAACAGGCACTCTATGGCTAACACTCCCATCCGTAGACACGTCCATCTTCCTCCAATGGTGTGTAAACCAAAGCAATGGAGACCAAGGCTCTGATACCAATTGTAGGATCGAAGAAGTATGTCTAGAGGAGGGGGGGGGTGATTAGACTACTTGAAGATATAAAAATCTGCCTTTTGATTATGCAAAGTTTTAGGCAGTTTCACAATTAAGATCAATTCAAGTATCACACTACACATGCAATTCTAGAGTATGGGCATCGGAAAGTAAATTGCACATATAGTAAAGAGAGGTGGAGAGGATCAAACGCAGTTTGGTGACACGAAGATTTTTGTCGTGGTTCCGATAGGTGGTGCTATCGTACATCCACGTTGATGGAGACTTCAACCCACGGAGGGTAACGGCTGCGCGAGTCCACGGAGGGCTCCACCCACGAAGGGTCCACGAAGAAGCAACCTTGTCTATTCCATCATGGCCTACGCCCACGGAGGACTAGCCTTACTCGGGGTAGATCTTCACGAAGTAGGCGATCTCCTTGCCCTTACAAACTTCTTGGTTCAACTCCACATCTCAAAGACGGAGGCTCCCAAGCGACACCTAACCAATCTAGGAGGCACCACCCTCCAAAAGGTAATAGATGGTGTTGATGATGATGAACTCCTTGCTCTTGTGCTTCAGATGATAATCTCCCCAACACTCAACTCTCCTCACTGATATAGCTGTGGTGGAAGAAAGGTTTGAGTGGAAAGCAACTTGGGAAGGCTAGAAATCAAGTTTCATATGGTAGGAATGGAATGGCTTGATCTCAACACACGGGTAGGTGGTTCACTTCTCAGAAAGTGTATGGTAGGAGTGGTAGACTTTCTGATGGCTCTCCTCACGAATGAAGAGGGGGTGGAGGGGTATATATAGCCTCCACACAAAATCCAACCGTTACACACATATTTGACCAATCTCGGTGAGACCGAAGTGAAAACTCGGTCAGACCGAAAGTTCAAATATAGTGAACGTTGGGATTTTCGGTGGGACCGAAAATACCATCTCGGTGGGACCGAAAGAGCAAAAGATATGAACGTTGGAGATTTCGGTGGGACCGAGAAAGAAAACTCGGTTGGACCGATTTGAGAAAAGACAGGAACATGCCAGAATCGGTGAGACCGAAAATGCAATATCGGTGAGACCGATTTGAGCCAAGACAGAAGCTTGCCCATTTCGGTGAGACCGATAATACAAACTCGGTTATTCCGAAATGATGTGAAATGGTTACAGAAGGTTGGCAGTTCAGTTTCGGTGAGACCGATCTCAAACTCGGTATGACCGATTTTTCTAGGGTTTGGGAATATGGCTGAAGTGGTTCATCTCGGTGGGACTGAGTTGGAAGAATCGGTTTGTCCGAGATTACTTATGGGTGTGTATAGTAGTGAAAGGTGCTGATAGTTGAAGGAGCTAAATCACTAAGCACTTGAGCAACCAGATCATCAACACAACCTCATCCCCTTTTAATAGTAGTGGCTTTTCCTATGGACTCAATGTGATCTTTGATCACTAAACCAAAAATAGAGTCTTGAGCTTTTGCCAATGCTTGCCTTAGCATTTTGTGGGGTCCACTTCTTCAGTCATCTTGCCATACCAATGTGATTGGATTTCCTGAAACATACTTGATAAAAGCATTAGTCCAACCACAAAGTATGTTGTCATTAATTACCAAAACCACCCAGGGAGCAAATGTGCTTTCAGAGTGTCGTGGCCGCCTGGTGGGGTAGTCTCTGGGCCAGCAGCCGAAACCGCGAGGCCGCCTGCCTCGGGGTTGGCTGGTATGAAGATTGACTCCGACTCTTGTGAAGGCTTGACAGACGGTTTGCACAGGCATTGGAGAGATACGTCGGCTGGTATTGCTTGGCGGGTGGAACCGATTCGCGCCAAGGTGTCTGCTTGCATGTTATCAGCTCGTGGCACATGGAGGAACTTGCAGCCATCAAAGTGTCCACTGATCTGCTGGACAAGGAAGCGGTAGCTTGCCATATTTGCATCCTTGGCGTCCCAGTCCCCAGACGACTGCTGGACAACCAAGTCTGAGTCATCGTAGCACAGCACTCGGCGGATGCCAATCTCCTTGCCCATCCGGAGCCCGTGGATAAGTGCCTCATATTCGGCCACGTTGTTGGAGGCTGCGAAGTGGATCTGCAGGGTGTACTTGAGCTTATCGCCTTTGGGGGAGGTGAGGACGATGCCGGCTCCCAGGCCGATGCGCATCTTTGACCCATCAAAGTGCATCCGCCAATGGGTTGAGTCTGGCACATGCAGCAGGTACTGGGTTTCGGCCCAATCGACGAGGAAGTCGGCCAATGCTTGCGACTAGATGGTGGTGCGCGGCTGGTAGAAGATGGTGAAGGGGGCCAGCTCGATGGCCCACTTGGCCACTCTTCCTGAGGCATCTCTGTTCCCCATGATTTCAGCAAGCGGGGCCGTGCAGACAACCGTGACAGAATGCTCTTGGAAGTACTGCTTGAGTTTCTTGGCGGTGAAGTACACGCCGTAGCACATCTTCTGGTAATGGGGGTAATTCTGCTTGGACGCTGATAGCACTTCGCTCAAGTAGTAGACGGGCCTCTGGACGAGCAAGGCTCTGCCGTTTTCTAGGCGCTCAACCACAATGACAGTGTTGACCACCCGGCTGGTGGCGGCTATGTAAAGGAACATGGGTTCCTTGTCTGCTGGCGCCGCCAGGACAGGCGGGGTGGACAGCAGTCGCTTGAGCTGCTGGAAGGCTTTGTCCGCCTGGTCGTTCCACTCGAAGCAAGTGGTTTTCTTCATCAGTTGGTACAGGGGAGTGCCTTTTCTCCTAGCCGACTGATGAAGCGGCTGAGAGATGCCAGGTACCCCGTGAATCTCTGGACATCTCGCACACGGGTCGGTCGTTCCATCCTCTCAATAGCCTTGATCTTTGCGGGGTTGCACTCAATGCCGCGTCCGGATACCAGGAAGCCAAGGAGCTGGCCTGCTGGTACCCCGAAGATGCATTTCTCCAGGTTTAGCTTAATCCGAAAGCGGCGCAGATCTCAAATGTTTCTTGGAGATCCTCCAAAAGGGTTCCTCTCTTCTCCGTCTTCACCACAATGTCGTCCACGTAAACGTGGGCGTTCGTGCCAAGCTGCTCGAGGAGACACTTCTGCATGCAATGCTGAAAGGTGGCACCGGCATTTCTCAAGCCGAACGTCATGGTTAGGTAGCAGAAGGCCCCAAACGGCGTGAGGAAGGCAATCTTCAGATGGTCAGCTGGATCAAGCTTGATTTGGTGGTACCCTGAATAAGCATCAAGGAAAGACAGCAGCTCGCATCCGGCTGTGGAGTCAATCACTTGATCTATTCGTGGCAGAGCAAACGGATCTTTAGGGCATGCTTTGTTCAGGCTGGTGTAATCAATGCACATGTGCCATTTATTGTTCTTCTTCAGCACTAGGACTGGATTTGCTAGCCACTCGGAATAAAAGACTTCCATGATGAAGCCGGCTGCTAGCAGGCGGGCGACCTCCTCCCCATCGACTTTTCTCTTCTCTTCTGATAGGCGGCGCAGCGGCTACCTGATAGGCTTCGCGTCTTCTCTTACATGTAGCTTGTGCTCGGCGAATTCTGTCGGGACACCAGGCATGTCCTTGGGGGACCATGCAAAGATGTCCCGATTCTCATGGAGGAAATCGACGAGCTCGCTTTCCTATTTGCTGTCTAGGCTTGACCCTATGACAGCAAATCGCTCCGGGTGAGACGGGTCCAAGGCAATCTTCTTTGTGTCCTTGGAGGGCTGGAACGAGCCTTGCGGCTCCGCCTCCTTGGGATCGGCTGGTATGGCCGGCTGCTCGCCAGCCATTGCCACCAGCCGCTCCAGCCGGCGCTTTTCCTCAGCCACAACAAGGGTTTCTGCCAGACGACTGCTGGCTGTTGCGCATGCAATGGACTTCTCGTAGTCCCCGGTTATGGTGATTATTCCCTTGGGACCAGGCATCTTCATCTTGAGGTAGGCATAATGGGGCACTGCCATGAACTTTGCAAGAGCGGGCTGGCCCAAGATCACGTGATAGGGACTTTCCAGATTTACCACTTCAAACCAGACCGGCTCCCTCCCAAAGTGCGTCTTATCACCAAACAGGACATTGACCCTGGCCTTGCCGATTGGTGAACAAGAGAGGCCTGTCACAATGCCATGGAACACGGTCCTGGTAGGCTGAAGCTGCTTCTCTTTGATGCCGAACTTCTCCATGGTGTCTCGGTACATGATGTTGATGCTGCCGCCGCCGTCCACCAGGGCCCGAGAGAAATGGCAGGCCCGCCTGTCAGTGGAGAGAGTGGCGTCCAGGACCAAGGCATAGGCCCCTGGAGATGGCATGACAGCCGGGTGATCCTCTCGGCTCCAGCTGACAGGCCTTTCAGACCAATGCATGAATTCTGGGCTCTTGACGGCAACAGTGTTGACTTCTCTGCGCTGCTGGCGCCGGCTGTGCCTATCGTCCGTCTGGCTGGTGAAGACAACATAGGCTCCATTTTCTTATGGGAATTCATCCTGGATCTGGCCGCCAGGACGAGCAGCCGGCGGATTGGGAGGCGGAGCCAGCTGTCCAGCAGGCGGCGGAGGCAGAGCCTCTCCCCTCGCAATCCTTGTGAGCCAGTGACACTTTCGTGTGGTGTGGTTGGAGGGCTTCGCGCCGCTGTGGAACTTGCAGGGGGCGTCCAAGGCTTGATCAAAGGAGAAGGCTGGCTGCCACACCGGTTTGCCGCCCTTCTGGCGCTTGGGCCCTGCTTGAGCTTTTGGCTGCTGTCCGTCGACCACTGCCACCAGCCGGTTGTTGGCAGCCGGCGCCTGGGCCTTGCGCTTCTGGTCGTTGGTCTGCTGGCGCCGGCTGGATTGTCCTGCCGGCGTCTTGGAAGTTGGAGGGGTCATCTTGCCAGAAGCATCCACTTGCAGCTCGGTCTTCATGGAGGAGTCAACAGTGGCGTACTTATGTACTATGCTCAGCAGCTCATCCAGTGTGGCCGGCTCGTCGCACAGGAGTCGGTGTTTGAGCAAGGTGCCTTCTCTCCACCCGGCCGTGAAATACTCGATGGCTTGTACCTCATGCACTCCCTCACAGGAGTTTCGCAGCTTCGCCCAGCGCGTCAGATAGTCTCGGGCCGACTCGTTCGGGCCTTGGACGCACAGTGAGAGCTGACGCGGCTTGGGAGGGCGCTTGTAGGTGCTGGTGAAGTTGCGTGTGAAGGCGTCGGTGAAGTCTAGCCAGCTGTTGATGCTGTTGGGCTTGAGGCTGTTCAGCCACGTCCGAGCCGTGCCCTGGAGCATGAGGGGCACGTACTTCACCGCAACACGCCTGTTGCCTGTGGCGATGCTGACAGCTGTGGAGTAGTCCACCAGCCAGTCCTGCGGTTTCACTGATCCGTTGTATTTGGGGGTGTCTCTGGGGAGCGATAAGCCCTTGGGAAAAGGCTTGTTGCGGATGCAAGGGCCGAAGCAGGAGGGACCGAGGTCATCCTCTTCTTCAACCGCCCGGGAGCGAGCCTGACGGTCCAGGCGGTGGCGGGCGTCATTTTCCCCAACCCCCTCGCGGCGGCCCAGGCGGCCTGCCAGAAAGGGGTGGTCAACAGGCGGAGGAGACACGCGCCTCTCCCGCCTGGGAGGAGGCGGCTGCTCCCCTCGTCGTTCTACGGCCCTTGGGCGGCCGTCTTCGTCGCGCTCGATGGTGAAGCACGTCTGCCGGCTGCGGCGGGCAGCGGGCTCTGAGTCTCGCCGGTTGGTGGCGCCGACTGTTGGAGAGCGGGACGTGGCTCCTTGGTCCCGCCGAAGAGGGCGGTTGTCAACGGGCGCGCCCGCCTCTGATACCCGGCGGCGGGCCTCCTGCTGCGTAGCAGGAGCGTCGATGAGCTGGCGGGCACGCTGGGTCATGCAACGGAGCTCGTCTTCCTCCAAGTGGCCCATCTCATCGGCTGCCGCCTGGGCAGCCCTTAGGTTCTCCGACGGAGTGAGGTACACAAGTCGCGGGCCCCCCAGCATGTCTGCTAGCAGCCCGCCACGATCGTGGACAGCGCCGGCTCGGCTAGGCTCGCCGGCAGCTGGCGTGCCACAGATGGCGCGGTCCATTTCACGGCGATAAGCTTTGGTGAGGCGTCGGGAGGCAGCCAGTTTGTTGGCGCTGTCGAGGAGTGAAACACGGAGCGCCTCCAACTCCGCACCGTCTGCCCCCGCCGCGACAGGGGCGGCGAGGTGCTGCAGAGCGGCCTCGAGCGGGTCTGGCCCCGTTCTGCACGATGGTTCGTCGTGGTCGGTGACGAGCACCTCCGTGACGACGCCGATGGTGCCGCAGATCGGAAGAACGGGAAGAGGGTCGTTGATGATCTCCACATGCTTGGGGAAGGAGTCGTCCGGCCCCACGTCGGGGTCGACGATCATGTCTACTGGCGGGTCAGAAGAGCCCACTGACTCCACGTCAGAAGCGCGCTCGTCGATGAGGTGGATCTTGTGGAGGAGCTCGACGAGGAAGCTCTCCGGTGCCACTGGCTCGGCCGCCGGAGAGGGTTCGTCGTGGATGCGGGCGGCGCCGAGCAGATCGGTGAGCCCGCTCACGGCGCCTGCAGCCTCAGCGTTGCGAAGCATCCCGGTTTCCACGCCAGCGGGCGTGCCGGGCTGGCTACTCTCGCCAGGAAGGAACAAGGTTCCCGTCCAAAACATGTCTCCGGACGACGGTGCACCTAGCCCCACGATGGGCGCCAAATGTTGGGGTTTTAGGACGACATATGCCAACGGATGGCTTATCATGCATGGGGTCAAAAGAACGTAGCCGGGCTCGGGAAGCGGGATAAAGCGAAACTTAGGACGCCTACGAATCTTACCCAGGTTCGGGGCTCTCCGAGGAGATAGCACCCCTAGTCCTGCTCTGCGGGGGCTCCGCGTCATGACTGATAGCACTAGAGTAGCTACAAGATTGCTCCTTGAGCTGCGATGTCTAAAGGAAGAAGATGAACAAGGCTAGCTCACCTCCTCGCTCTATCTAGGGTTTTTGTCTTGTGATCTTCTAATATCTAACCTTCCAGCCCCCCTTCACGGAGGACCCTGGGGGTTTATATAGGCCTACCCCCAGGGGTACAATGGTGAATTCGATGGCGTGGCCCCCAGCCGTCAGTGTCTTCTGGCACCGGCCTCGCCGCCCACGGGCCCCTCGTGATTGTCTTTCACTGTGGGGGTGCTTCCGCTGACGACAGCCTGGCCATGAGGGAGATGGCTACAGTGCCATCGCCCCTCGCCGTACGCTGCCGCCACGCCCCGTCCCGTCATCTTGATGAGGCTCGGACTTCTAGGGTGGGGTTTGCCGTCTGCTACCAGACGGTCGTCTCCCCTGGCCGCCTGCCAGAGGCGGTTTGTTCGTGAGCTTGCTCGCTGACCGATGGGGCCAGCCGCCTGCTGGCCCTGCCATTTGCGGGTAGTGGGATCGTGGCCTCCTCTGACCACTCCTTGGTCACGAGCAGCATGGCTACAGCGACCCCCCGCTTAGGAGATATTCCCAAAGTACATGGTCACTGTAGCCACGTCCTTATAGATCTTCTAAGGACATGTTCTCCTGTAGCCATGCCCCCGCCACGCTGGGACCCTCCTCAGCGTGTTCCCTAAGGGAGGAGTGCGGGGCCGTCTGCTGGCTGGTGGTGTTGGTGTTGCCGCTTGTTGGGTCCCTGCCGCCTGCTAGCAGCCGGCTCCTAGGGCAGGCTACCCTAGGAGGCGGCTCGAGGAGCAGATGGCCGTGGTAGACCAAGCGGCTGTTATTTGTCTTAAAATACCAAGGGTAGGCGCCGAGGGTACCCATGGTCAATATCTCCGATAGCCATGGGGAACCAGTTTGCCATGATCTTCTCGTTGCCGCCGGACACTTCGATGCTCAGCTCGTAGAGCTGTAGGAACTCCATAGGGTCGAGGGTGCCATCGTAGAGTGGAGGCAGGCCATGCTTGAACTTCCCAGGCCAGTTGATATTGCGCAGCTTGGGGGCGAGGGCCTTGCACCCTGCTGTCGACACCGGAGCTTGTTGAGGAGGTGGAACTTGATCTCGGTCCTTGCGCGCCACCATGGCAGGGGCGCGCGGTCTCGGCACAGCGGTGGAGGGAGTGTGGGTGATCCTCCGCGAGGCCCCTGGATCTCTTGGCAGCTTCCTTCTTCGTGCACTAGCGCCGCGCGTGGGCGGTCACACCACGGGGCCACGTGCCTTGGGTCTTGGATGACGCCTTGATGCGGGGGTAGCGGTGGAGCTTCGTGGGCCTCGTCGTCCTCATGGGGAGGCGGACGAGGCAGGGAGAGGTACGGCACTGGAGAGCCCCCAGCGGCGCTGACGAGCTCGGTGATGTGGTCAAGCCATTCTTCGTAGAAGTCGTCGACGTGGCGATAGCGCAGGATCTCGCGTGCCATGAGCAATGCAGCATAAGCGTCCGTGGGTCCGCGGCGAGCATGGGATGAAGAGACTGCCAGAGTCAGTGACGGAGTAGCGGTGCGTCCATCACGCCGCACGGAGGGGTGCAGGGACGCTGCCTGCTGTTCATGCCGCGCCGGACCGGTGGTGGAGATGGAGAATGACGGGGTGGCCTGCCGGCTGGGGCAGTCTGAGTGACGCGGCGGCGAGGGCAGCCTGCCTCTTAGCACGGGCTCTGCGAGCGTCGGCCATGGAGTTGCTAGAACAACAAACCGCTGATCGACACAAGGGAAGTTTCGGCACACCCCTACCTACCGTGCCAAATGTCGGATCTGGGGTTCCACCAAAACCCTTAAGGTTCGAACTCTGGGGTGCGCACGAAGATCTCTCCTTCCGCCCTAGCTCGTCTACCCAACGACCCTAGGCCTAGCTCGTCAGATCCAAAGAACAAGTGACACAAGGTTTATACTTGTTCGGGCCACCGATGTGGTTTAATACCCTAATCTAGTGTGGTGTGGTGGATTGCCTTGTAGGCTGATGAAGAACTAGTACATGGATGAACTGCCTCGTGAGGAGAGGTGTTCTTGAGCTCGGGCGAGCTTGTGGGTGCTGTTCGCACACGAACACGTCACCGTGTACCCTCGACGCCGAGGGTGATGCACCGCAGCTCACGTCGAAGGAGACCCGTCCGGAAGCGCGGTACGCAAGCAATCCGGCGGGCGCTTTTGATGACCCGAAACCCCACACGCCCGGGATGGACCCCGTCAGGGCGCGCGGCGGCTATGGGCTGCCCTAGGTCGACCTGATCGCCCCTAGGGCCTCGAGGTTCGCTGCCCTGCAATGAAGAAGAATGAACGAAGAACGAGGAAGAAGATACAAGGGTAGGGGATAGATGAACACGAAAAAGTAGTAGATGTGTTTGTTCGATTGTGTGTTGTTCAATCGGCCGTCACCCCTTAGGTATATAAGAGGCAGCTGGACTTCCCGTGCAAGGAAAAGGCTTGGATTCACGTCCAAAACCCTAGCCAAATTCGGATTGGTTTTGTCCGAACTTTCCAAAACCGTTCGGTTTAAACTGGCTGTACCTTGCGGGTGATATTTGAGGTGGTAAACGACCTCGGATGGAAAAGAGCCCAAAAGCAATCTTAACCGTTTCGACGAGACGAACAACTTTCGTGTTGAACGTTTTTCGATTTGAAGCCATCTTCTAGGCCAAAACGGTCACGCAATACAGGCTGTTATTCGCGCTACCCATCAGACATGTGGCTGGTGGGGCGCGCCACTTATGGCTCTGTGACAGGGCTGTGTTCGGATGGCTGTAACTTTTGCATACGAAGTCGGATTGGGACGATTTTTATATCAAAATCGACCATTTCGACGAGACGAAGACAATTCGTGTAGAAAGTTTTTCCATATGAAGCAGTCTTGGTGGTCTACTTTGCCGAATACTGATCTAGATATAAAATCTCAGTGCTTTGAGCATAGTTTTGGCACTCGAGATGAGATCGGATGACGATGGCCCAAACATAAAAAGTGTTCACCTCGACAATACGAAACTTTTTCACTTTGAGCACTTTTCCATTTGAAGCCATCTTATTTGCTTTTTATGCCGTGCCAAAATCTGGTGTCAACAGGTGCGTAGATGGTCTCGATGATCCGATCAACTATAGATGAGATCAACCCCCTCTCCGATGAGATGATCCCAATGGCGGTGGCTAGCCCTATTTATAGTGGCTCGGGTCCTCTTCCCAAATATTGAGCAGGAAGGAATCCCACAATGACCAAATTTGAAGGGGGACAGCTAGTACAAGCAATCATGACAAAAGGTGGTCTTCGCGTGCCAAAGGCTCTGGTGATGACACCGCTGTGGGCTCCGCGGTGACCTGCGTCCTACCGTCCTGCTGGTCTTGGTCTCATTGCACCGATATGAAAACCTTTGCCTGAGGCCTCGGGACTCTTCGTCTGCATCCGCTCCTTTAGCTCCAAAGAGGAAAGCGGCACTTCTGTGCCCGCTGGCGCCCGCCTGGCCATGGTCGTCACTGCTCACATCACGAGGGCCTCGTGAGGTGCCCCTTGCCTCAATATCTCCAATCCTCACGAGCTGGCCTGGTGAGGCCGCCCCAGGGGGTGCCATGTGTCGTCTGCCTCGTGAGGTGCAAGTCTGGGTACCCCTGTTCCTAGAACGCCGACAGAGACTCCAAAACTTGTGTGTTCAATAGTGGCCAATACCTCAAGTATATATAGGTTACAACGAAAATGAGAGGTAGCCACCAAGGAGGAAAAGTCCCTCCTTGGGGTGCCCCCCCACACACACAAGGAAAGGGGACGCCACCTCCACTTGGGCCCTTGTAGCCCAAGTTGCTTTCCACCTCTTGGCTTTTAAGATCCTTTGATATTTAATTATATATAAAAGGTTTCTAATGATAACTAGACCCTTTTATATATAATTTAACATCATTAGAAAATATTTTCCACATGTATATTAATTACAGGGAATACCCAGTATTGATGAAAATATGCCCCAGAGGTGATAATAAAATGGTTATTATTATATTTCCTTATAAAGGTTTATTATTCATGCTAGAATTGTATTGACCAGAAACTTAAATGCATGTGTGGATACATAAACAAATACCGTGTCCCTAGTGAGCCTCTACAAGACTAGCTCGTTGATCAAAGATGGTTAATGTTTCCTAACCATAGACATGAGTTGTCATTTGATAACGGGATCACATCATTAGAAGAATGATGTGATGGACAAGACCCAACCGTTAGCGTAGCATATGATCATTCAACTTATTGCTACTGCATTCTTAATGTCAAATACATGTTTCTTCGACCATGACGTCATGCAACTCCTGGATATTGGAGGAATACCTTGTGTGTTATCAAACGTCACAACGTAACTGGGTGATCATAAAGATGCTCTACAGGTATCTCCGAAGGTGTCTGTTGGGTTGGCATGGATCGAGACTGGGATTTGTCACTTGCGTGACATAGAGGTATCTCTGGGCCCTCTCAGTAATACAACATCACAAGAAGCTTGCAAGAAAAGTGACAAAGGAGTTAGTTGAAAGATGTTGTATTACTAAACAAGTAAAGAGACTTGCCGGTAACGAGATTGAACTAGGTATAGAGTTATCGATGATCGAATCTCGGGTGAGTAACGTACCAACAGACAAAGGAATTACGTATGTTGCCATAAAGGTTCAACCGATAAAAGATCTTCATGGAATATGTAGGAATCAATATGGGCATCCAGGTCCGGCTATTGGTTATTGACCAGAGAGGTGTCTCGGTCATGACTACATAATTCCCAAACCCGCAAGGTCGCACGCTTAACGATCATTGATGCTAGAGTAGTATTGCGATATTTGACGAGTGGTAACCAAATGTTGTTCGGAGTCTCGGATGAGATCTCGGACATCACGAGGATTCTCGGAATGATCAAGAGGTAAAGATTTATATACGGGAAGTCATATTTTGGGTTCCGGAAAAAGGTGAAAAAAATCGGTATTGTACCGGGAAGCTTCCAGAATGTTCGGGAGAATTCCGGAGGGGTCCATAAGTCCACAAGTTGGTCCACCACGATCCAAAGGGATAGCATGGGCTGCGGGAAGGCGCCTTGGCCTTATTGGGCTAGGCACACCGAGTCCTCAAAAGCCCATGTGGCTAGGGAAGGCAAAAAAGGAAGGAGCCCTAATAGGAATAGGATTGGACCTGGAGTCCAAGTCCTCTCCCCTTAGGTGCGCCCTAGGGCTTGGAGGGGCTGTATCCCACGCCCCTCCACCTATATATAGAGGGGAGGGACGCCCCAAGAGAACACACCAAGCATGAGATGCCCCTCTCTCTCTCTCTCTCCCGTTACTCCGTAGTCCCACCGCCTAGTCCAGGCGACGCTTAGCGAAGCACTGTCGATGCTCCACCACCACCATCACTACCACGCTATCGTATTGGTTGTTATCCCATCTACTTCTCCTCTCCTGCATGCTGGATTCAAGAAGGAGGATACGTCATTGAGCCGCATGTGTGCTAAACTCGTAGGTGCCTCTCGTAGCCATGCATATCCATGGATAGATCTTGCGTGTGCATAGATTTTTGTTGTTTCCCATGCAACATTCCCCAACAGTGGCATCATGAGCTAGGTCTATGCGTAGATGATATGCATGAGTGAACACAAAGGAGTTGTAGGCGGTGATTTTCATACTGCTTACCACCAATTTCTTATTTTGATTCAGCGGCATTGTGGGATGAATCGGCCCGGACCAACCTTACATTTCCATGTACATGAGACTGGTTCCACCGACAGACATGCAACTTGTTTTCCATAAAGGTGGCTGGCGGGTGTTTGTTTCTCCTACTTTAGTTGAATCGAATTTTACTATGGCCGGTCCTTGAAGAAGGTTAAAACAACAAACTTGATAAATCACCGTTGTTTTTTGCATAGGTAAGAACAGTTCTTGCTAGTTGCCCGTAGCAGCCACGTAAAACTTGCAACAACAAAGTAGAGGACGTCTAACTTGTTTTTGCAGGGCGTGTTGTGATGTGATATGGTTAAGACGTGATATGATATGAGATGATCATGTTTTTTAATATTGACAACCGACAGGAGCCTTAGGATTGTCTTTTAATTATTGTATGACCTACGTGTCAGTCATTAAGCGCCATGTAATTTCTTTACTTTATCGCTATGCGTTAGCAATAGTTGTAGAAGCAATAGTTGGCGAGACGACCTGACGCAACGATGGAGATCAAGGTTTTGAGCCGGTGATGATGGAGATCATGATGTTGCTTTGGAGATGGAGATCAAAAGCACAAGATGATGATGGCCATATCATGTCACATATTTTGATTGCATGTGATGTTTATCCTTTATGCATCTTATTTTGCTTAGATCGACGATATCATTATAAGATGATCCCTTCACTTAATTTCAAGATAAAAGTGTTCTCTCAGGAGTATGCACCATTGCCAGAGTTCTTTGTTTTGAGGCACCACGTGATGATTAGGTGTGATAGATTCTACGTTCACATACAACGGGTGTAAGCCAGTTTTACACACGTAGAATACTTGGGTTAAACTTGACGAGCCTAGCATGTACATACATGGTCTCGGAACACTGGAGACCGAAAGGTCGAACATGAGTCATATAGTAGATATGATCAACATGAGGATGTTTACCATTGATGACTACTCCAAATCACGTCATGATCGGACATGGTTTAGTTGATTTGGATCATGTATCACTTAGACAACTTGAGGTTTGTTGATTTCAGTGGGAGTTCATTGGTAATTTAATTAATTGAACTCAAATTTATCATGAACATAGTCAAAATGTCTTTGCATATTATGTTGTAGATCAATAACTCGCGATGTAGCTCCCCTGTTTTTGATACGTTCCTAGAGAAAACTAAGTTGAAAGATGATGGTAGCAATAATGCGGACTGGATCCGTGAACTGGGTATTATCCTCATTATTGCACAAAAGAATTATGTCATTGATGCACCGCTAAGTGACAGACCTGTTGCAGGAGCTAATGCAGACGTTATGAATGTTTGGCAAGCTCGATCTGATGACTACTTGATAGTTTAGTGCGCCATGCTTTGCGGCTTAGAATCGGGGCTCCAAAGATGTTTTGAATGCCATGGAACATATGAGACGTTCCAAGGGCTGAAATTGGTATTTCAGGCTCATGACCATGTTGAGAGGTACGAGACCTCTGACAAGTACTTTGCCTACAAGATGGATGAGAATATCTCATCTAGTGAGCATGTGCTCAGAGTGTCTCGGTACTATAATCGCTTGAATCAAGTGGGGGTTAATCTTCCAGATAAGATAGTGAGTGACATATTTTTTCAGTCAATATCACTGAGCTACTAGAGCTTCGTCATGAACTATAAATATGCAAGGGCTGACGAAAATGATTCCCAGAACTCTTCACGATGCTAAAATCGGCGGAGGTAGAAATCAAGAAGGAGCATCAAATGCTAATGGTTAACAAGACCACTAGATTCAAGAAAAAGGGCAAGGGAAAGAAAGAGAACTTCAAGAAGAATGGCAAGCAAGTTGCCACTCCAGGGAAGAAGCCCAAAGCTAGACCCAAGCCTGGGACTGAGTGCTTCTACTACAAAGGAAATGGTCACTAGAAGCAGAACTGCCCAGAATACTTGGCAGATAAGAAGGATGTCAAAGTAAACAAAGGTATATTTGATATACATGTTATTGATGTGTACCTTACTGGTGCTCATAGTATCCCCTAGGTATCTGATACCAGTTCAGTTGCTAAGATTAGGAACTCAAAACAGGAGTTGCATAATAAATGAAGACTAGTTAAGGGTGAGGTGACGATGTGTGTTGCAAGTGGTTCCAAGATTGATATGATCATCATCGCACACTCCCTCTACTTTCCGGATTAGTGTTAAGCCTGAATAAATGTTATTTTGTGTTTGCGTTGAGCATGAACAAGATCATATTGTGTTTATTGCAATACGATTATTCATTGAAGTCAGAGAATAATTGTTGTTCTGTTTACATGAATAAAACCTTCTATGGTCATACACCCATTGTTAATGATTTATTGAATCTCGATCGTAGTGATACACATATTCATAATATTGATTGCAAAAGATGCAAAGTTCATAATGATAGTGCAACATACTCATGGCACTGCCGTTTAGGTCTATTGGTGTAAAGTGCAAGAAGAAACTCCATCTGTATGAACTATTGGAATCACTTGATTATGAATCATTTGGTACTTGCGAACCATGCCTCATGGGTAAGATGACTAAAACTCTGTTCTCTGGAACAATGGAGCGAGCTAATGACTTATTGGAAATAATACATACCGATGTATGCGGTCCGATGAGTGTTGAAGCACACGGTGGGTATCATTATTTCCTAACCTTCACAGATGATTTAAGTAGGTATGGATATATCTACTTGATGAAACACAAGTCTGAAACATTTGAAAAGTTCAAATAATTTTAGAGTGAAGTAGATAATCATCATAACAAGAAAATAAAGTTTCTACAATCTGATCGTAGAGGTGAATTTTTGAGTTACGAGTTTGGCCTTCATTTAAAACAATGTGGAATTGTTTCACAACTCACGCCACCTCGAACACCACTGCGTAATGGTGTGTCCGAACATCGTAACCGTACTTTATTTAATATGGTGCATTCTATGAGGTCTCTTACCAATTTTCCTTTATCATTTTGGGGTTATGCATTAGAGATAGACACATTCACATTGAATGGCGCAACGTCTAAATCCGTTGAGATGACACCATATGAACTATGGTTTGGCAAGAAAGCTAAGCTGTCGTTTCTTAAAGTTTGGGGATGTGATGCTTATGTCACTTCAGCCTGATGAGCTCCAACCCAAAGCGGAGAAGTGTGTCTTCATAGGATACCCCAAAGAAACTATTGGGCATACCTTCTACCACAGATCTGAAGGCAAGATCTTTGTTGCTAAGAATGGGTCATTTCTAGAGAAGGAGTTTCTCTCGAAAGAAGTGAGTGGGAGGAAAGTAGAACTTGATGAGGTAGTTATACCTTCTCTCGATTTGGAAAATAGCACATCAGAGAAAACCGTTCTCGTAATGACTACACCAACTAGAGAAGAAGTTAATGATAATGATCATGAAACTTTGGATCAAGTTACTACTTAATCTTGTAGGTCAACCAAAACACGTACCACTAGCCCCGGGCGTTCGGTCTTTTTGATTTGTTCGGTCCGGTCTTTTCGGTCTTTAAAAATTTCGGTCTTCCATAATTGAAGACCGAAATAATTTTGGTCTTTTCGGTTCCTCACTATTCGGTCTTTGGTCTTTACTATTCGGTCTTCGGTCCCAACCAAACAGACCAAATTAATTGGTACAACTTGGATTTTGTTACCTCAAGTACCAGTTGTATGCAAACTACGTGGAGTACACAGATGCATGTGTGTATAGATGTGCGCGTGTACAAAGATAACAAATGTTTGTACAGAGGTGGACATGTACATAAGAAAAATTTAGACATGTAACAGTTGTGCAATCTGCATCGAGTACAGTACACCACATGGAAATCTTAAAATAGAGCTGTGTATGTACCGAGACAACAAATTTGTACATCATAGAACATGAAAATCTGAATACAATCTGAACATCACATGACATGAACATCAAAAATGAGATTAACCAACGACTTTGATCAGTGATGAAACGAAGAAACATGATTACTAATTACACCATGGTGAATAAAATGCTGACCAGGCCATACAACATTTACTGAATTCTTCTACGAGGTGGAGCACAGGAAGAGGACAGTGGGCGGCCAGCCGGCGACCAACATGGAAGAGGACGAGGTGGTGGTGAACTACGAGGTGGAGTACGGGATGGATGACCGCATCACAGGCAGTAGCGCAACGTAGGAGGGTCGGGGTTGGCAGCGCGACTCGATGAATTGGGCGCGGCGCAATGGCTTGGATGCCGGTGGTCGCCGCCTCACCAGTCATGGGCGCGGCTCGGGGTGCCGACCTTCATCAGTCAGGCAAGTTTAGCATGCCTCTGTGCGGCGGTCTTCACGGGCTGACGGCTCATGGGGGATGGGGGATGGGGAATCGGGTCACAATGGTGTGCGGCGGGCGGCGACTAGGGTTCGTCGTGTGGGAGAGAAAAGAGGAACAAAGTGAAGCGGCACTGGTTGCTCTGAAATAGGCCGAGTACATGATGTCCTGTGTGTAGCTCGCTCATAACTTGGGCTGGCCGGATGGGCCTTTCCTATACTCTTGTATATGGGCTTTTATTAATTCGGTCTATACGGGCTATTTGGTCTTGAAGATAGTATGACCGAACATACCATAAATAGTTCGGCCTTCTATTTTTGAAGACCGTTTTTTATTCGGTCTTTTATAGTTCGGTCTTTTCGGGTTCGGCCTCGATCTTTTCGGGTTCTGTCGTGGAAGTGTCACGGCAGATGTCCTAAAGTAAGGACTTGATTATGGAGCCATAGCGACGTGGTTAGCTTAAAGGGGTCAAGAACAAGACAAAGGACACACGGAGTTTATACTGGTTCGGCCCCTGCGATGAGGGTAAAACCTAATCCAGTTTGAGGTGGAATTGCTGGGGTGTCGATTGCTAGGGTGCGGATGCGCTCGCCTAGCCCTCGATGTGTTGTTTCTTCCCCTAAGCCGCTGCCGGGTCGTCCCCTTATATACACGGGTTGACGCCCTGCGGCCTACGGAGTCCCGGCCAGCTCATACAATCGTGTCCGGCTCGGTGACTCTTATTACATACCTTATAATACAAGTCACATATCTGGCGGTTGATACTTACAGGCTTTAAGCCGCCGCAGGACTTGGGCCCTTAACTAAACCGCCATCCTTAACGTGCTTCTGGGCTGAGCCCATGAACCGCCGTTGGGTAACCCGGCCCCTCCTGGGCGGGTCTTATGAAATACTTATATCCCCAACATTAGGCCCCAGGTTGATCTTGAACTTGTTCATGTCAATTTTTTTTCATCTTCTTGCGAGAAATTGTAAACCGCCGTAACCTCCGCTTTTGAAACGATAGTGATCCGCCATGACGTCAGATTTTGAAATAACGGTAACCCGCCATGCCGTCACATGCCACTTACTTGCAAACGGTCCAGATCTTAACAAATCTTCCGCATTTATTGGGATCCCGAGAATCGAGGCGCCTGCATAGTTACTTACTTCTTTTTCCACCTCCTCAATTCTCGTGCCTGTCCTTTATCCGTTTAGCTTATAAATAGGGCCGAAGACTCCCTTCCATTCTCTCCTTCATCTCTTTCTCTTCGTCTCCTTCCTCGCGACGTCCTTGTAACCGAGCTCCGCCAACACCGTCGCCCTCTACTTCGTCTTCAACAATAGCCGCCGCGTCAACCCAACGCGACCAGGTCTCTTCCGCACGCCGCCGCTGTCTTACTCGCTCAGGTGCGTTCTTGTCCTTCTCCTCCTAGATCCATTAGGGTTCCCATGAAGTTCGTCAGAGTTCATCTTCTTCTGCAACTATGGTTTTTCTTCTGAACTTGATGTCCCTTCATATGCTAATGTTGATAGCATCTCTTTTAGTCAATACTGTAATATCTCATCTCTGCGAACAAATAGATTCATCTCCAAGAACTGCATCATATTGATCTTAGGTTTTGCCTGTTCGACATTTAATCTTGATTTTTGAGCAGTTGTACATCCAAAATTACCGCTGCAACCTACAAAAACTCACATCTGTCATGGCGGCTTAATGTTCCAGCTTGTAATTATTCTTATGCCATTAGGCCCCATTTTAAGCCGCCATGCCTAACTTGTAGTAATAATTTGTTTCTGGTTTGAATGAACTGATTCTAAATCGGCAACAATCTTTCCTTCTTTAGGTCTGCTTGTTCACGATGCCACCAAAAACAACCACCACGTGTAATTGGGTCCCTTCAATTGTTACTGAAGCCACACTGGCCGACTTTGTCAAAGTCGGATATCTGCCAAATGCTCCAGTTATGCCTTATCGTGCTCCTAACCCGGGCAAAGAGAGACCTGCACCCACCGATGATGAAGTGATTGTTTTCACTGACCACATGAACCGGGGTTTCTCACCGCCTGGCTCTAAATTCTTCAGGGATGTTCTGCACTTTTTCCAGCTCCATCCTCAAGACATCGGACCCAATTCCGTGTCAAACATCTGCAATTTTGAGGTTTTTTTGTGAAGTATATCTTCAAGAGGAGCCCATCATCTTGCTTTTTAGGGATTTCTTCTATTTAAACCGCCAAACGAATTTACCAATTGCCCTAGCTTGGAACTTGGGTCTGTCTCCATCCAAAGAAGAAGATACTCAATTTTTCCTTATGCCTGTCTGCCGAGTCATCCAAAAGATTGGAATATAACTTGGTTTTATTGTAAAGATACTTCTTCGGCTGACAAACATCCATTGCCGGGTCTCCGTGTTCAACGTTTAGACACTGATAACCCACAAGTGTAGGGGATCGCAACAGTTTTCGAGGGTAAAGTATTAAACCCAAATTTGTTGATTCGACACAAGGGGAGCCAAACAATACTCTCAAGTATTAGCAACTGAGTTGTCAATTCAGCCTCACCTGGAAACTTAGTATCTGCAGCAAGATAGTTTAGTAGCACAGTAATATGATAGTGGTGGTAGCAGCGGTAAAAGTAAAGATAGTGTTTTTGTAGTTTTTGTGATATAAGCAACGGAAAGTAAATAACAGCAAGCAATATAGGTAAAGCTCGTAGGCATTGGATCGGTGATGGGAAATTACGTTGGGTGCAATTCATCATGTAGAAGCTATAACCTAGGGTGACACAGAACTAGCTCCAGTTCATCAATTCAATGTAGGCATGTATTCCGAATATAATCATACGTGCTTATGGAAAAGAACTTGCATGACATCTTTTGTCCTACCCTCTCGTGGCAGCGGGGTCCTATTGGAAACTAAGGGATATTAAGGCCTCCTTTTAATAGAGTACCGGACCAAAGCATTAACACATAGTGAATACATGAACTCCTCAAACTAAGGTCATCACCGGGAGTGGTCCCGATTATTGTTACTTCGGGGTTGCCGGATCATAACACATAGTAGGTGACTATAGACTTGCAAGATAGGATCAAGAACACACATATATTCATGAAAACATAATAGGTTCACATATGAAATCATGGCACTCGGGCCCTAGTGACAAGCATTAAGCATAGCAAAGTCATAGCAACATCAATCTCAGAACATAGTGGATACTAGGGATCAAACCCTAACAAAACTAACTCGATTACATGATAGATCCCATCCAACACATCACCGTTCAGCAAGCCTACGATGGAATTACTCACGCACAGCGGTGAGCATCATGGAATTGGTGATGGAGGAAGGTTGATGATGATGATGGCGACGATCTCTACTCTCCGGAGCCCCGAATGGACTCCAGATCAGTCCTCCCGAGAGAGATTAGGGCTTGGCGGCGGCTCCAGCTCGTAAAACGTGATAATTCTTTCTCTCTGATTTTTCTCTCCACGAAACGGAATATATAGGACTTGGGGGTATGTCGCTGGGGCATCGGGCTGCCCTCGAGGCAGGGGGCGCGCCCTGGGAAGGGGCGCGCGCCCCCACCCTCGAGGACGGCCCGTGGGCCCCTAGGTGTGGATCTTCTTGCCAGTATTTTTTATATTTTCTGAAATAAATCTCCGTTGATTTCCAAGCAATTCCGAGAACTTTTTATTTCTGCACAAAAACAACACCATGGCAGTTCTGCTGAAAACAACATCAGTCCGGGTTAGTTCCATTCAAATCGTGCAAGTTAGAGTCCGAAACAAGGGCAAAAGTGTTTGGAAAAGTAGATACGTTGGAGACGTATCAACTCCCCCAAGCTTAAACCTTTGCTTGTCCTCAAGCAATTCAGTTGATAAACTGAAAGTGATAAAGAAAAACTTTGACAAACTCTGTTTGCTCTTGTTGTTGTAAATATGTAACCTAGCATTCAGGTTTTCAACAAGATCATGAACTAACCACATTGACAATGACTTTCAAGTCTCAAGACTACTCACATCAATGGCATAATCAACTAGCGAGCAATAATAATAAACCTCGGATGACAACACTTCTAAAAACAATCATGATATGATAATACAGGATGGTATCTCGCTAGCCCTTTCTGAGACCGCAAAACATAAATGCAGAGCACCTTTAAAGATCAAGGACTGACTAGACATTGTAATTCATGGTAAAAGAGATCCAGTCATGATCATACTCAATGCAAATTAATAGTAATACATGCAACGACAGAGGTGCTCTCCTACTGGTGTTCTTTGATAAGAGGGTGATGACTCTGCATAAAAGTAAATAGATAGGCCCTTCGCAGAGGGAAGCAGGGATTTGTAGAGGTGCTAGAGCTCGATTTTTAAATAGAGATTGAATAGCATTTTGAGCGGTATACTTTCATTCTCAACATAACAACCAAGAATCTCGATATCTTCCATGCTATGCACATTATAGGCGGTTCCCAAACAGAATGGTAAAGTTTATACTCCTCCAACCACCAACAAGCACACTGCATGGCCAGCCGAAACCACAGGTTACCGTCCAAACAAGCAACAACCCTAGGGAAGTTTTGTTTAATTATTATGATTTAGAGCATGGGACTTGGCATCCCGATTACCAGCCATTTTCTCATGAATGATGAGCGGAGTCTACTCATCGTGAGAATAACCCACCTAGCATGGAAGATATAAACAACCCTAGTTGATACATGAGTTATTCGAGCATACAAAACAGAATTTCATTTGAAGATTTAGAGTTTGGCACATAAAAATTTACTTGGAACGGCAGGTAAATACCGCATATAAGAAGGTATGGTGGACTCATGTGGAATAACTTTGGGGTTTATGGAAGTGGATGCACAAGAAGTATTCCCGCTTAGTACAGGTGAAGGCTAGAAAGAGACTGGGAAGCGACCAGCTAGAGAGCAACAACGGTCATGAACATGCATTAAAATTAACCAACAATGAATGCAAGCATGAGTAGGATATAAATCAACATGAACATAAATATCGTGAAGGCTATGTTGATTTGTTTCAACTACATGCGTGAACATGTGCCAAGTCAAGTCACTTAAATCGTTCAGAGGAGGATACCACCCATCATACCACATCACAACCATTTTATTTATCATGTTGGCATGCAAGATAAACCATTATAAAATCTCAGCTAATTAAGCATGGCATAAGCAGCTATGATCTCTAATTGTCATTGCAAACATGTTTCATTCATAACAAGCTGAATCAAGAACGACGAGCAATCATATATACAAAAACAAGAGAGGTCGAGTTCATACCAGCTTTTCTCATCTCAATTAGTTCATCATATATCATCCTTATTGCCTTTCACTCGCACGACAGAACGGTGTGGATAATAATAATAGTGCATGTGCATTGGACTAAGCTGGAATCTGCAGACATTTAATACAAGAGAGAAGACAAGGTAATATGGCTCAAAGTTAAATCAACAATAGAGCATATGAGAGCCACTAAGCATTTTAATCATGGTATTCTACTCTTGACCCCCAAAGAAAAGAAAAGAAACTATTTACACGGGAAAGCTCCCAACAAGCAAAAGAAGAATGGGAATGGGTTTTCATTTTTAGATACTACTACAAGCAAAGAAAGTAAACTAGCTAGAAGCTACAACTAATATAATTTTTTGTTTTTCTATGTTTTTCTAGGACACAAGAAAAAGACTAAGAAAAAGAAATTTAAACTAAGCATGGATGGTACAGTGAAAGAGTGTGAGCACCGACAACTAGAATAAGTGTGTGAACATGAATGTAAGTCGATGAGAAACACGTACTCCCCCAAGCTTAGGCTTTTGGCCTAAGTTGGTCTATCGCCAGTACTGGCCTGACGGATATCCAAAGTTGTAGTTGGGGTCATACTGGGATGCAACAGATGCTGCCTGCTGAGCTGCAGCTCGAAGGCGGGCTGTTTCCGTCATGTTATAATGGGCATTTGCCTCCTCCATAGTTATAGTGTATCTCCCCTTTTCCTGAAAGTTAAACAAAGTAGGGGCAGGAAGAACAATAGGGATGGCATGCTGCTGGTTAAATATTAGTCGGTATTTGAGAGTTTGTTTATCCCACTCTATAAACCGGTGACTAGCCATAGCATTACAGTCTAAATAAACAATAGGTAAGGGTTCATCATAAGGGTGCACAGACACACCAAGATAGCGGGCTATGCGAGTAACATATATCCCACCAAATAAATCTCCATTAGAACCATTATGGTGTAGCCTACGTGCAACAATAGCTCCCAGATTATATTGCCTATCACCTAGTACAGCACTCCCGAGAACGCTAAGATCAAGGACACACATGTGACAAGCCTCATCTTTACCATTTATGCATCTACCGATAAAGAGAGCAAAGTAATGAATAGCAGGAAAATGTATGCTCCCAGTGGTGGCTTGTGTGATGTCCCTGGATTCCCCCACTGTAATGCTAGCAAGAAATTCTCTAAATTCAGATTTACGAGGATCACCCATACTGCCCCACTGTGAGAGCTCGCAAGCTTCATTAAAATCCTCTAAGTCCATGGTATAAGATTTATCATATAGATCAAACAAGACAGTGTGAGAATTACGTGAAGATGAAAATTTAAACCTTCTCGCAAAACTATCAGTTAAGCCACGGTACTGGAGGCACTTATCTTGCATGAAGTCCTCGAGGTCAGCGTTATGCACATAGGCGTAGAATTCATCTTTGATGCCCGCTTGACTCATAAATTCATCCGACGGCCATTCACAATGCTGCACATCAGCATCCCTCGGTGGTTCATCATGCGGCTCACGAAACGCGAGCCTTAGTCCTTGCTTCCTTGAAGGACCACCTTGGAAGTTTTTCCTAGACATTTTTCTGAAATTTTCTGAAATTTTTAGTGACTCACAAATAAAAGTTAACCAAACTCAACAAAATTGATAGCAACAACTCCTACAAGTGCCTAGAGGCTATATCATGCATTAGAACTACTTGGGACCAAGAAAATTTGACATGCAAGCTCAAGAACAAGGTCATCACAGCAGCACAAATTTGCAACATATAAAGCACTAGAACAAAAACTAATTGGACCAATGGAGGAGTCACATACCAAGGAACAATCTCCCCAAACAGTTTGGTGAATGGTGCTTTGATCAATGAGATCGAAAATGGCAGCAAAACAAGCTAGAACTCGGGTTTGAGCTGGCTGGGGATTTTTTTGGGAGGAAGAAGAAGGGAATGGGTGGAAGGATAAGTGTAGGGGGGCCACGTGGGGCCCTCGAGGCAGGGGGCGCGCCCTGTGAAGGGGGCGCGCCCTGTGCCCTCGAGGCCAGGTGCTGGCTCCCCTCGCTGTGTGTTTAGTGCCATATTTTCTTAAATATTCTAGAAAAAAAATCATATTTCATTTTCATGGCATTTGGAGAACTTTTATTTTCGGGATATTTTTTTATTGCACGGATAAGTCTGGAAACAGACAGATAATGCTATTTTTGTTTTATTTAACCTAATTAACAGAAAGTAAAAGGAGGGTACAGAAGATTTGTGCTATCTAGATTCACCTATCCCATGTTCATCAAAAGGAATACATTAACAAGGTTGATCATGTCTTGTTAATAAACTCTTTCCGAGTAACATGAAACCGGAGAATTTTCGAATAACACTATGTTACCTCAATGTGGATATGTATGTCCCCAACAATAAGTATGTCATATGCCTTCTTGATAGTAGGAATAGGAAACTCAAAACCTCCAATAGTAATAGTTGAAGTTTTTCCAATATAATTGATTCTGAAGACCTGAGGTTGTTTCCTCAGAAAGTGTACCATATGCTCATTACCATTGACACGAAAAGTGACATTGCCTTTGTTGCAATCTATAACAGCCCCTGTAGTATTCAAAAAAGGTCTTCCAAGAATAATAGACATACTATCATCCTCGGGAATATCAAGTATAACAAAGTCCGTTAGAATAGTAACATTTGCAACTACAACATGCACATCCTCACAAATACCGACAGGTATAGCAGTTGATTTATCAGCCATTTGCAAAGATATTTCAGTAGGTGTCAACTTACTCAAGTCAAGTCTACGATATAAAGGGAGAGGCATAACACTAACACCAGCTCCAAGATAACACAAAGCAGTCTTAACATAATTTCTCTTAATGGAGCAAGGTATAGTAGGTACTCCTGGATCCCCTAATTTCTTAGGCATTCCACCCTCAAAAGTGTAATTGGCAAGCATGGTGGAGATTTCTACATCAGGTATATTTCTTTTGTTGGTAATAATATCTTTCATATACTTGGCATAATGATTTGTTTTAAGCACATCAGTCAAAGGCATACGCAAAAAGATAGGTCTAATCATTTCAGCGAAGCGCTCAAAGTCCTCATCATCCTTTTCTTGGATGGTTTCGGAGGAAAAGGCATGGGTTTCTGAACCCATGGTTCTCTTTCCCTACCATGCTTCCTAGCAACAAAGTCTCTCTTATCATAATGTTGATTCTTTGATTGTGGGTTATCAAGATCAACATCAGGTTCAATCTCTACATCATTATCATTGCTAGGTTGAGCATCATCATGAACAACATTATTAATATTATCACTAGGTTCATGTTCATTACCAGATAGTGTCTCAGCATCAGAAACAGATATATCATTGGGATTCTTAGGTGGGTGAGCTACAGGTTCACTAGAAGCATGCAAAGTCCTATCATTTTTCTTTTTCTTCCTTTTGGAAGAACTAGGTGCATCTATATTAGCACTCTGAGAATCTTGCTCAATTATCTTAGAGTGGCCTTCAGGATACAGAGGTTCCTGAGTCATTTTACCACCTCTAGTAGCAACTCTAACAGCATAGTCATTGTTCTTACTATTTAATTCAGTGAGCAAATCATTCTGAGCCTTAAGTACTTTTTCTACTTGAGTGGTAACCATAGAAGCATGTATACTAATGAGTTTCAATTCATCTTTAGCACTAGACAGATAATCACTCAAGCGTTCAATCATATGAGCATTGTGTTGTAATTGTCTACCAACATAAGCATTGAAGTTTTCTTGTTTCACAATAAACTTGTCAAACTCATCTAAGAATTGGCTAGCAGACTTATAACGAGGAATATTACTTTCATCAAATCTATAAAGCGAATTTACCTTTACTACCTGTGTCGGGTTATCGAGACCATGTATTTCTTCAATAGGCGATAAATTCTTAACATCTTCAGCTTTAATACCTTTTTCTTTCATAGATTTCTTTGCCTCTTGCATATCTTCAGGACTGAGAAATAGAACGCCTCTTTTCTTCGGAGTTGGCTTAGGGGCTGGTTCAAGAAGTGCCCAATTATTTTCATTGGCCAGCATATTATTCAATAATAGTTCAGCTTGTTCAACTGTTCTTTCCCTAAAAACACAACCAGCACAACTATCCAGGTGGTCTCTGGAAGCATCGGTTAGTCCGTTATAAAAGAGATCAAGTATATGATGCATCTCAAGAGGATGATCAGGTAATGCATTAAGTAACTGGAGAAGCCTCCCCCAAGCTTGTGGGAGACTCTCTTCTTCAGTTTGAGCAAAGTTATATATTCCCCGTAAGGCAGCTTGTTTCTTAGGAGCAGGACAATATTTAGCAGAAAAGTAATACATCATATCCTGGGGACTACACACACAACTAGGATCAAGAGAATTAAACCAAGTCTTAGCATCACCCTTTAACGAGAGCGGAAACAACTTAAGGATATAATAGTAGTGGATCTTTTCATCATTGGTAAACAGGGTGGCTATATCGTTCAACTTGGTAAGATGTGCCACAACAGTTTCAGACTCATAGCCATGGAAAGGATCAGATTCAACCAAAGTAATTAACTCAGGATCAACAGAGAATTCATAATCCTTATCAGTGACACAGATAGGTGAAGTAGCAAAAACAGGGTCATGTTTCATTCTAGCATTCAAGGATTTTTCTTTCAACTTAGCTAATAACTTCTTAAGATCATATCTATCATTGCAAGCAAGAAAGTCTCTAGCAGTTTCTTCATCCATAACATAACCCTCAGGCACAACAGGCAATTCATATCTATTGGGAGTAGTTTCATCATCACTTTCATAAATATCATCAACATTTGCACTCTCCCTAACCTTAGCAATTTGTTCTTCTAGAAATTCACCTAATGGCACAGTATCAGGCATAGAAATAGTTTCATCATACATAGCCAAAGTAGCATCATCAAGAACATACGACATATCAGATTCAATAGCAGGAGTAGGTGTCGCAAGTTTACTCATAACAGAAGGAGAATCTAGTGCAGAGCTAGATGGCAGTCCCTTACCTCCCCTCGTAGTTGAGGGTAAGATCTTGGTTTTTGAGTCCTTCAAATTCTTCATAGTGATAAGCAAATATAAATCCCAAGTGACTTAAAGAATAGAGCTATGCTCCCCGGCAACGGCGCCAGAAAATAGTCTTGATAACCCACAAGTGTAGGGGATCGCAACAATTTTCGAGGGTAAAGTATTAAACCCAAATTTGTTGATTCGACACAAGGGGAGCCAAAGAATACTCTTAAGTATTAGCAACTGAGTTGTCAATTCAGCCACACCTGGAAACTTAGTATCTGCAGCAAGATAGTTTAGTAGCACAGTAATATGATAGTGGTGGTAGCAGCGGTAAAAGTAAAGATAGTGTTTTTGTAGTTTTTGTGATATAAGCAATGGAAAAGTAAATAAGCAGCAAGCAATATAGGTAAAGCTCGTAGGCATTGGATCGGTGATGGAAAATTACGTTGGATGCAATTCATCATGTAGAAGCTATAACCTAGGGTGACACAGAACTAGCTCCAGTTCATCAATGCAATGTAGGCATGTATTCCGAATATAGTCATACGTGCTTATGGAAAAGAACTTGCATGACATCTTTTGTCCTACCCTCCCGTGGCAGCGGGGTCCTATTGGAAACTAAGGGATATTAAGGCCTCCTTTTAATAGAGTACCGGACCAAAGCATTAACACATAGTGAATACATGAACTCCTCAAACTAAGGTCATCACCGGGAGTGGTCCCGATTATTGTCACTTCGGGGTTGCCGGATCATAACACATAGTAGGTGACTATAGACTTGCAAGATAGGATCAAGAACACACATATATTCATGGAAACATAATAGGTTCAGATCTGATATCATGGCACTTGGGCCCTAGTGACAAGCATTAAGCATAACAAAGTCATGGCAACCTCAATCTCAGAACATAGTGGATACTAGGGATCAAACCCTAACAAAACTAACTCGATTACATGATAGATCCCATCCAACCCATCACCGTCCAGCAAGCCTATGATGGAATTACTCACGCACGGCGGTGAGCATCATGGAATTGGTGATGGAGGAAGGCTGATGATGATGATGGCGACGATCTCCACTCTCCGGAGCCCCGAACGGACTCCAGATCAGCCCTCACGAGAGAGATTAGGGCTTGGCGGCGGCTCTGTTTCGTAAAACGCGATAATTCTTTCTCTCTGATTTCTCTCTCCACGAAACGGAATATATAGGACCTGGGGGTAAGTCGGTGGGGCACCGGGCTGTCCTCGAGGCAGGGGGCGCGCCCCGTTGCCAGTATTTTTTATATTTTCTGAAATAAATCTCCGTTGATTTTCAGGCGATTCCGAGAACTTTTTGTTTCTTCACAAAAACAACACCATGGCAGTTCTGCTGAAAACAACGTTAGTCCGAGTTAGTTCCATTCAAATCATGCAAGTTAGAGTCCAAAACAAGGGCAAACGTGTTTGGAAAAGTAGATATGTTGGAGACATATCAGACACCAATCATCCTCTTGCTGAAAAGCTCACTGCTGCAGAACGCAAGTCAATTGCCCCAACTCTTTCAAAGGTGAAGGCCCTTCTAGGAAACGGTTTGACCGGAATTGACTTAGCCCGGTGCTGGCTCGCTTGGCGAATCATTCCTTTAAGCCGCAGGTCCGGTTTAATGTGCGAGTATACTGGAGAAAAGAATGACCCTTTTCGTCATAGCTCTGAGGATCTGGAGGAGAAGGTCATTGCAGATATGACAAAAACCGTTTTAAATGAATCCTTGTCTGACTGCAGCAAAGTGGGCTTGTTGCCTTTATGCAAATCTATGGCGGCACCGGAGGTAAATCTTTCCCTTAATTGTTGCCATTTTATAATTCAGTTCCCTTGCCAATCTTGAATTCACCGCCTCTCACAGGCTAAGTCGGCCTTCTGGAAGAAATCTTATGATCATGAAGCTGCCAAGAGAGCTAGAGCCGCCAAGAAAGCCGCCAAAAAAGCTGTTAAGAAGACCAAGAAGAAAACCAGTGCTTCTGAACTGTTTGAACTAAACCACGTCACTGAGTCGGAGGTAGTCCTTGACTCTCTTGGTTCTTATTTCAACTATCTTATTGGCACTGATTATTGCCAGGATGACACGGAGGCCAGTCAGACCGCAGATGAAGAGGTAATTACTATTTCCTCCGGCTCAGAATCCTTGCCAAGACAAAAAGCTCGACGGGTTATCCGAAAAGTAAGATTTTCACACCCTTCAGCTCATTTAGATCCTCACTTTCTTTTGAAGCAACAGCAACACGAGAGTCGGCGTCGGACTCGAAACTCCGGAGAAGAGGAATTGTCCTCCAGCTTACCCAATACACCGCCTCAACGAAAACACCGGAATGAGGTATTTCCATTCATAAACTCTCATTATCCACTAACGGGTCTTATACAACAATCAGTGAACTTGTCCGATTCAAATTAACAGGAAACTTCTCGTTCATCCTCCGGCGATTCATCTTAGAGTCAACTTCCGGCTTTCAAGACCGCTCCTTGGTAAATGATTTGTTCCTTGTTCCAACTTATCCTTAAATCTTTATAACCTTGCAGCGACTTACTATAATTCATGCAGAGGTCAAGCCAAACCTGTCAAGAGGGCCAGTGCAAATAAGCTGGTAGCTGACCCCAAGGTCATTGTGCCGGCGCTACAAGAGTCGGCAGTCTATGTTCATAGGCCAACTGAGGAAAACACCCATGACTCTCCTCCTGAAATACCTGATGCCGCCACTGCTCCTGCCACAGTTGACTCTGCCTCTACTGAACCGCTTGCCCCATCTAAGCCGACTGAAGACCGGCCTAAAGACGTTACCTTTATTGGTACTAGTTTCAGAGAGCCGGGCAACCCAACTGTGTTAGCCAAACACACCGCCAAGCAAGAACTTGTTGAAAAACGATGAGTGAGGTTTGATATGTCTCAGTATGCAAAGCTGAGTACTGGCGAAGTCTTTTCTGGTTTTCTCAGTCAGTTCCACAGCAATCGCGATCTTCAAATTGATATGGTAAAGCAGATGCACCAGAAATTTGAGGTAACCTTCTTGACCAAATTTCTAACTGTCCTTCCAGCCCCCAAGTCTAGTGGATATGATAAAACTGAATATACTATAGACTTTGGAACAATTGCCACCTTTTAAATCGGCGTATCACGTAACGAAAAATCCATCCTTGAGGAACATTGCATGTGTAGCCCCCAAGGGCCGGCTTAATCAGGTTGAATGAGCCAGTCCTTATTATTACTGCATATAACTTGCCTGCACACCATCCTTGAGCTAGTGGTAATAACCATGTTGCCGCCGGCTAATATAATTAACTTGTCATATAGAAGCGATGTACATTAGCCACCAAGTGCCAAGTGCTGTTGCTTGCAAAGTGCTTGGGACTTTTATGCTCATGAACTTATTAACTTCAGAAAAATTTCCGCCTCCATTAGCCCCCAAGGGTCAAGTGCTCTTGCTTGCAAAGTGCTTGAGACTTAATAACTTGAATTTGGCTCAGAAAGAACAACTTCAGCCTCCATTATCCCCCAAGGGTCAAGTGCTCTTGCTTGCAAAGTGCTTGAGACTTAATCTTTGTTAAACCGACAATTAATCCGTCTCATGCTCACTTTACTTGTTCAGGAAACCACTGCTGAACTACAAACACAAAAGGATGCCAAGGAACGGCTTAAGCACCAAGAATCGGAAACTCGGAAAGCTGAATCCAAGTTTCAATTTAGCTTGTCTGAAGCGAATGATTTGAAGGCTAAACTTAAGTCCAAGGAATATGCATGGGCTAAAGAAAGGGCTGCGTTAGTGCAACAGGCTGAAAAAGCCAAAACATCTCTTGAAGCGGTGACAACTGAGCTCTCCGGCTTAAAACACTGTGTCTCAGAAATGACTGTAGCCATCTTTGGTAAGCCGCCGTGTTACAACTTTTAAAATAAAATTTTGGGGAAACTTAACCTGTTACTCATCAACTTAATGGTCATGTAGGTAGGAGAAGCAGTATCCTTGGCAGAGATCCACTTGTAAAGCTGAAAGCCGTCTACACCCTCGTGGAACAACTGTATACTGGGGTGCAGCGTGCGCTGGTTGTTATCTCTCCGTCCAGCCAAGCACCAACATTCTTTGTGGATATCTTGCGGAGACTCTCTGTTCTGCCTGCCAGAATAGACAAAATCAAGCGGTCATCTGCGAGAGCCGACGCTATCACGGCCTTGAGCCGGGCTAAGGCATGGCTTCAAGAGCTGGAGACATCCGACTTGGCTACTGGGTATCCAAGTTTGAAAGAAGACGGCTCAACTTTCGACCATAAAGACTTCACTGCTTGTGTCAAGGACATCCACCCACTGGCCAGTTTGATTGCAAATGAAACGGACTTGTCGAAATATCAGCCGGCTTATGATACGGAGAACCAAAATATGTCCACTCCTTCTTATAAAGTGATGGATCTGATTCATCCAATTAGTAAGCGTACCTTTGCCCGTGAAATTGATCCCACTGACCTTATTGATGGGGCGACTAAATTTGAAGCTCTGGCTGGCTTGGGTTGGTTGGCGCAGAATTTTCAAACAGTGGAGGACGAAGAACCGGTGATGGATGACCCGGAATCATCAAAGTAGCAAGGCCAAGGAGAATGATCCGTCAGGCGGCTCATGTACCTATGATAAAAACATTTGAACCTTTGTCTGGCTCACAACATTTTGTAATAGGATAGCGAAACACTTTTCCCGTCGGTTTATTGTACCAACTGTCGCGCCATCATGCACACGGCTTGTCTCTTGATGACATTATGGATCTCCGAATGTTGAAATCCTTACTTTATTCTTGTGACGGTACTAGTGTGCGCAGATCAATATAAACTGCATCCTGCATATAAACAAAAAACAAATGCTCTGGCGGCTTACCGCCGGGCGGGTCATTGTGCCTAACCAGTGCCGCTGGGGACAGAAGTCCAGAACCAGGGCCGGTTTAATTGTTGTAAACATAGTCATACCTGAAGATATAAGTTGGACTGCCGGCTTAATCAGTCTCCATATAACCTTATAAGGATATTGTTCCAGGAATAAAATTATTATTCTCCTACGGCTTGGAGCCATTCATTAGATTGGGTTGTAGAGACCCGGAGAGGCTTCAAATATGAGCCATAAAAGGAGGCAGCTAGGCCGATCTTGCAGAGAACGCAAATCAAAATGAAAACTTACAAGAAAGCAAAGAGAATCAGAAAAAACAAGCGAAAAAAACATTCGAGGGTTTGCAGGCCGCCAAGCCAAAGGTTCTTCTTCAATGAAACTAGCCTGGGTGGCCCCTGGAAGGTACGTGCGTGCTATGAGCCAGCTCTCGCAGTACCCAATCAACATTTGAACCTAGACAAGTGCAGGTCTTTGTTTTTAAAGATAGACTTGCCTAGGGTACGCGGGGTCAGAGTTGCATCTTGCATCATAGGCCGAGTTATCCAAGTTTCAAGGAAGGCGGCATTTTGAGCCTGGATCTATCCTGACTATCTGTAGCACCGTGCCCTCGCAGTGACAGCCGGCGTTTGAACCTTAACAAGCTCATGTCTTGGTCGAATACGCCATTAAGACTGATTGCCAAGAGTTCGCCAGGTCAATCAGGATGACCTGATGGAGTTGAAGCAGCTGGGCACAGGTAGGATGATCCACATGTTATGTCCTCTTTGGTCGAATACGCCTATGTTTGAACATAACCCGGTCAAATGGGTAGTAATGCTGTGTTCTCTTTGGTCGAATACGCCTATGTTTGAACAGGAAGCCCCCAAGTGACATACTTACTGATTATTCTCATCAAGAGCTTATGTTGGAGCTGTGCTAAGCATCCAACTCTTCATGATTCCTTTGATTTGGGTACTAAGATTCTTGAGAAAATATGTATGATGATAATAAAGACTCAACTTTGAAAAAATGGCAGAGGCCCCGAATTGGCGGGGATGCCGGCTTTATTATATGGTACTGATATTTACATCATCGAACTACATCATAAGAGCCGGAGGCTTAAGTATAGTAAGGCCAGAGGTGAGCGATATTCCACGGCCGATTAGTCTGCTGTTATGATGTGCATGAGTCCTTGTGCTCTCGAATATCAATCAAGTAGTATGACCCATTGTGCAGATTCTTGCTGACGACAAAAGGTCCTTCCCAAGGCGGCGAAAGTTTATGCATGTCAGTCTGATCTTGGATGAGCCGGAGAACTAAGTCGCCTTCTTGAAAGGTTCTGGTCTTGACCCGCCGGCTGTGATATCGTCGTAAATCCTGTTGATAAATCGCCGAACGAGCCGCCGCAAGATCGCGCTCTTCATCCAATCGATCCAACGCATCCTGACGTGCCGTCTCATTATCAGCTTCCACGTAAGCCGCCACTAGGAGCGAGTCATGACGAATATCGCTAGGAAGAACCGCCTCTGCTCCATAGACCATGAAGAAGGGCGTGTATCCTATAGACCTGTTGGGTGTTGTATTAATACTCCATAACACGGAAGGTTACTCCTCCACCCAACAACCCGACATTCTCTTAAGAGGAACCATGAGCCGGGGCTTGATCCCTCACAAAATCTCTTGGTTGGCCTGCTCTGCTTGACCATTGGACTGGGGGTGAGCCACAGAGGATACATCAAGCCGGATATGCTCACGCTGACAAAACTCCTTCATAGCACCCTTAGACAGATTAGTGCCATTGTCTGTTATGATACCGTGGGGGAAACCAAACCGGAAAATCACCTTCTTGATGAATTGCACCGCTGTTTCTGCATCACATTTGCTGACTGGCTCTGCCTCGATCCACTTGGTAAATTTGTCCACCGCCACCAACAGGTGGGTTTTCTTATCTTTGGATCTTTTAAAAGGTCCTACCTTATCAAGCCCCCAGGTTGCAAACAGCCAGGTTATGGGAATCATCCTCAACTCTTGAGCCGGAACATGAGCACGCCGTGAAAATTTCTGACAACCGTCACATCTACTGACCAAGTCTTCAGCATCAGCATGAGCTATTAACCAATAGAATTCATGATGAAAAGCTTTGGCTACCAGATATTTAGAACTTGCATGATGACCACAATCTCCCTCATGGATCTCTCGCAGGATCTCACAGCCTTCCTCAGGCGAGACACATCGTTGAAACACGCCTGTAACACTGCGGTGGTGCAATTCTCCATTGACAATCATCATCGACTTAGACCGCCGGGTTATCTGTCTAGCTAGGATTTCATCCTCAGGTAACTCACCCCTGGTCATATAAGCCAAATATGGAACTGTCCAATCTAGTATGACATGAAGAGCTGCCACCAACTATGCCTCCGGGTCAGGGATAGCAAGGTCCTCCTCTGTAGGCAACTTGACAGACGGGTTAAGCAAAATGTCCATAAAGGTATTGGGGGGTATCGGCTTACACTGAGATCCTAACCGGCTCAAGGCGTCAGCTGCCTCGTTCTTCCTTCGATCGATATGCTCAACTTGGTAACCCTTGAAGTGACCCGCAATAGCATCAACCTCTCGGCGATAAGCCGCCATGAGCGGATCCTTGGAGTCCCAGGTGCCAGAAACCTGCTGAGCTACCAAATCTGAGTCGCCAAAACATCTGACCCGGCTTATATTCATCTCTTTAGCCATCCGAAGACCATGGAGTAGGGCCTCATACTCAGCTGCATTATTAGTACATGGAAACATTAACCGGAGGACATAAGAAAGTTTATCACCTCGTGGGGAAGTTAAGACAACTCCAGCCCCCGAGCCCTCCAATTGCCTGGACCCGTCAAAGTGAATCGTCCAATATGTATTATCCGGCTTTTCCTCAGGCATCTGCAGTTTGTCCAGTCGTTGATAAAATCCACCAATACTTGCGATTTAATGGCTGTTCGAGGCATATATTTTAAATCATGAGGTCCAAGCTCAATGGCCCACTTGGCCACTCGTCCTGTAGCTTCCCTATTCTGGACAATGTCCCCCAAGGGAGCAGAGCTCACCACCATGATGGGATGACCCAGGAAATACTGCTTAAGTTTCCGGCTTGCCATAAAGACTCCATAAACCAGCTTCTGCCAATGTGGATATCTCTGCCTAGACTCGATGAGAACCTCATTGATGTAGTAAACCGGCCTTTGAACCAGGTGCTCTTTACCAGCTTCCTTTCTTTCCACCACATTGGCCACACTGACAACCCTACTATTTGCAGCAACATATAACAACAAAGGCTCTTTGTCAATGGGGGCCACAAGAACCGGCGGCTCAGCCAATTGTTTTTTAAGTGCCTCGAGCGCTTCATCAACAGCTTCACTCCAGACAAAATCATCTGTCTTCTTCATCATCTGGTATAGAGGGATAGCTTTCTCACCTAAACGGCTTATGAACCGGCTCAACGCTGCTATCCGTCCTGCCACGCGCTGGACATCATTGATACATTTTGGCCTTGCCAAGGAGGTGATGGCCTTGATCTTTTCCGGGTTAGCCTCGATGCCTCGCTCAGAGACCAGAAAACCCAAAAGCTTGCCTGCTGGAACACCAAAAACACACTTGGCCGAGTTAAGCATCATCTTATACACCTGGAGATTGTCAAATGTTTCCTTCAAGTCAACAATCAGAGTCTCCTTATTTCTGGATTTGACCACGATATCGTCCACATAAGCATGAACATTGCGCCCAATCTGACCGTGCAGGCAGTTCTGTACACACCTCTGGTAAGTCGCCTAGGCACTCTTAAACCCAAAAGGCATAGATACATAGCAAAAGGCTCCAAACGGAGTGATGAAGGCCGTCTTATCCTGGTCCTTAACCGCCATTTTGATCTGATGATATCCAGAATATGCTTCCAAAAAACTCAATCCCTCACAACCCGCCGTAGCATCAATGATCTGATCAATACGAGGGAGGGCAAACGGGTCAGCTGGACAAGCCTTGTTTAAGTGTGTGTAGTCCACACACATGCGCCATGTGCCATTCTTTTTAAGCACCAAAACCGGGTTAGCCAACCACTCAGGGTGAAAAACTTCTACAATGAACCCGGTCGCCAAGAGCCGGGCCACCTCTTCACTAATGGCCTTCCATCTCTCTTCATTAAAACGGCGAAGAAACTGTCTGTCCGGCTTATACTTCAGATCAATATTAAGAGTGTGCTCAGCGAGTTCTCTCGGTACACCCGGCATGTGTGAAGGCTTCCATGCAAAAATGCCCCGGTTCTCACGGATGAACTCGATGAGCGCGCTTTCCTATTGCGGATCCAGATTTGCATTGATACTGAACTGCTTAGATGAGTCGCCAGGAACAAAGTCAACCATCTTGGTGTCATCTGCCGACTTAAACTTCAGCAACGGTCATGCTCTGTAGTTGGCTTCTTTAAAGACGTCATATCCGCCGGGTCAACATTATCTTTGTAAAACTTGAGCTCCACTGTGGCACAAACTGACTCTGTGTAAGCCGCATCGCCTTCTTCACATTCCAAAGCTATGGTGCGACTCCCATGCACTATGATATTCCCCTTGTGACCCGACATCTTGAGCTGCAAATAAACGTAACATGGCCTTGCCATAAACTTAGCATAAGCCGGCCTGCCAAATAAAGCATGGTACGGGCTGTGGATCCTCACAACTTCAAACGTCAAAGTTTCTGTCCTGGCATCATGCTCATCTCCAAAGGTTACTTCCAAATCAATCTTACCAACTGGATACGCCGATTTACTAGGCACAACTCCATGAAAGACAGTGTTCGACGACTTAAGCTTCTTATCAGTTAACCCCATACGACGGAAGGTATTGTAATACAGAATGTTGATGCCGCTCCCTCCATCCATGAGTACCTTGGTGAACTTATACCCTCCGACCTGAGGGGCCACCACTAGGGCCAGCTGACTCGTATTATCAACTCGGGGCGGGTGATCTTCGCGGCTCCACATAATGGGATGCTTAGACCATCTTAAGTAACGGGGCACCGCCGGCTCAACGGCATTCACTGTCCTCTTATGGAGCTTCTGGTCTCGTTTGCACAGACTCATGGTGAACACGTGGTATTGCCCATTGCTCAACTGCTTCGGGTTACTCTGATAACCGGACTGCTGCTGGTTCCCTTGGCTGTTCTGCTGATTGTTGCTGCCTTGACTGCCTTGTCCCTGAAAGCCGGAGCTAGAGCCGCCGCCACCATGACCCGGATCCTGAAAACCGGATCCTGAGCCGCCGTTTGGTCCATGACCGTTCTGGATAAACTCTCTGTAAGATCGCATGATGCTGCAATCTTTCCATGCATGGGTGGCCGGTTTTTCATCCGACCCGTGATTCAGACATGGCTGATTCATCACCTCATCGATATTGTACCTTGGAGGTGGCCTCCCCTTGCGATGCTGGTTAAAATTCTGTTCCCCGTATTATCTACGAAAGCATCAGCCTTGCGCTTATTACCATTGTGCTGATTGGCCGGGTTATACTGCTTTCCTCCCGGGTCATTACCCCTTTTTCCCTTTCCCGGCCATTCCGCTTCAGACTCGGGGTCCTTGGTACTATCAGAGTCGGCATACTTGACGAGAGCCGCCATGAGCTCCCCTACATCATTACAATGGCGCTTAAGCCGCCCTAGCTTCAGCTTGAGTGGAGGGAAATGACAATTCTTCTCCAACGTTAATATCGCCGATTCAGCGTTGATCTTATCTAAGGAGTGCATGACAGTTGAAACCCGACGCACCCAACGAGTTCTTGATTCTCCCTCATTCTGAACACACGAGTCTAGATCCACGATCGACATCGTCCGGGTGCACGTGTCCTTGAAGTGCTTGATGAACCTGACCTTCAGCTCTGCCCATGAACCGATGGAATTGACGGGTAATCCTTTTAACCAGTTACAAGCCGTGCCTTCTAGCATCATGGTGAAATATTTAGCACATGCCGCTTCGCTAACGTCCAGCATCTCCATCGCCATCTCGTAGCTCTCTATCCAAGCCTCAGGGGCTGATCTGCTATGTAGTTTGGCACCTTACGAGGGCCCTTAAAATCTTTAGGCAACCGCTCATTCTGTATGGCCGCTGTTAGACACGGCACGCCCCAAGCCTGGAAAGTCCCGCCTGTTTCCACTGAAGTCGCCGGATAGTATGGCGCCGGCTGATGACCGGCCGCCTGAACCGGCACGTCCTGCGCTCTGGCATCATGCCGCACCGGGTTATGTCCACGAGGCGAGTTACGGTGCCGCTCTGCGCTTGAAACTGCTGGGGAACGTAGTATTTTAAAATTTTCCTACAATCACGCAAGATCTATCTACCAGATGCATAGCAACGAGAGGGGAGAGTGTGTCTACGTACCCTTGTAGACCGAAAGCGGAAGCGTTAGAACAACGCGGTTGATGTAGTTGTACGTCTTCACGGTCGGACCGATCAAGCACCGAAACTACGGCACCTCCGAGTTCTAGCACACGTTCAGCTCGATGACGTCCCTCGAACTCCGATCCAGCCGAGTGTCGAGGGAGAGTTCCGTCAGCACGACGGCGTGGTGACGATCTTGATGTTCTACCGTCGCAGGGCTTCGCCTAAGCACCGCTACAATATTATCGAGGAGAACTATGGTGGAGGGGGGCACCGCACACGGCTAAGAGATCAAGAGATCAATTGTTGTGTCTAGAGGTGCCCCCTTGCCCCCGTATATAAAGGAGGGGGGGA
Source organism: Secale cereale (assembly GCA_902687465.1). Taxonomy (NCBI): domain Eukaryota; kingdom Viridiplantae; phylum Streptophyta; class Magnoliopsida; order Poales; family Poaceae; genus Secale; species Secale cereale. The sequence goes on along the minus strand of LR738711.1, from coordinate 830,159,771 downwards.
GAGGCCGGCCCTAGAGGGGGCGCGCCAAGTGTGGGGAGTCCTACTAGGACTCCCAAGTCCTAGTAGGATTCCCCTTTCCTTTCCGGAGTAGGAGAGAAGGAAAGAGGGGGAGAGGGGGAAGGAAAAGGGGGCTGCACCCCTTGTCCAATTCGGACCAGAAGGGGGGCGCGCGTCTCCTTCCTTTTGGCCTCTCTCTTCTATTCCCGTAACTCCCCGGTACTCCGAAAATACCCGAATCACTCGGAACCTTTCCGATGTCCGAATATAGTCGTCCAATATATCGATTTTTACGTCTCGACCATTTCGAGACTCCTCGTCATGTCCCCGATCTAATCCGGGACTCCGAACTCCTTCGGTACATCAAAACTCATAAACTCATAATAAAACTGTCATCGAAACCTTAAGCGTGCGGACCCTACGGGTTCGAGAACTATGTAGACATGACCGAGAAACGTCTCCGGTCAATAACCTATAGCGGAACCTGGATGCTCATATTGGCTCCCACATATTCTACGAAGATCTTTATCGGTCAAACTGCATAACAACATATGTTGTTCCCTTTGTTATCGGTATGTTACTTGCCCGAGATTCGATCGTCGGTATATCAATACCTAGTTCAATCTCGTTACCGACAAGTCTCTTTACTCGTTCCGTAATACATCATCTCATGACTAACTCATTAGTAATTTGCTTGCAAGGCTTATTATGATGTGCATTACCGAGAGGGCCCAGAGATACCTCTCCGACACTCGGAGTGACAAATCCTATTCTTGATCTATGCCAACACCACGAACACTTTCGGAGACACCTGTAGAGCATCTTTATGATCACCCAGTTACGTTGTGACGTTTGATAGCACACAAGGCGTTCCTCCGGTATTCGGGAGTTGCATAATCTCATAGTCATAGGAACATGTATAAGTCATGAAGAAAGCAATAGCAGTAAAACTTAAACGATCATAGTGCTAAGCTAACGGATGGGTCTTGTCCATCACATCATTCTCCTAATGATGTGACCCCGTTAATCAAATGACAACTCATGTCTATGGCTAGGAAACATAACCATCTTTGATCAATGAGCTAGTCTAGTAGAGGCATACTAGGGACATATTGTTTTGTCTATGTATTCACACATGTACTAAGTTTCCGGTTAATACAATTCTAGCATGAATAAAAGACATTTATCATGATATAAGGAAATAAATAATAACTTTATTATTGCCTCTAGGGCATATTTCCTTCAGTCTCCCACTTGCACTAGAGTCAATAATCTAGATCACATCACCATGTGATTAACACCAATAGTTCACATCACCATGTGTCTTAACACTTTATAGTTCACATCGCCATGTGACCAATACCCAAAAAGGTTTACTAGAGTAAGTAATCTAGTTCACATCGCCATGTGATTAACACCCAAAGAGTACTAAGGTGTGATCATGTTTTGCTTGTGAGAGAGGTTTAGTCAACGGGTCTGCTACATTCAGAGCCGTATGTATTTCGCAAATTTCTATGTCTACAATGCTCTGCATGGAGCTACTCTAGCTAATTGCTCCCACTTCTAATATGCATCCAGATTGATACTTAGAGTTATCTGGATTATTATAAAGCTTGCATCGGTGTAAATCTTTACAACGAACTCTTTATCACCTCCATAATCGAGAAAACATTTCCTTAGTCATCCAGTTACTAAGGATAATTTTGACCGCTGTCCAGTGATCTACTCCTATATCACTATTGTACCTCCTTGTCAAACTCATGGCAAGGTACAGAATATGTTTGGTACACAGCATGGCATATTTTATAGAACCTATGGCTGAGGCATGGGGAATGACTTTCATTCTCTCTATATTTTACTGCCGTGGTCAGGCTTTGAGTGTTACTCAACTTCACACCTTACCAGTCAGGTAAGAACTCCTTCTTTGACTGATCCATTTTGAACTACTTCAAAATCTTATCAAGGTATGTACTCATTGAAAAAACTTATCAAGTGTCTCGATCTATCTCTATAGATCTTGATGCTCAATATGTAAGCAGCTTCACCGAGGTCTTTCTTTGAAAAACTCCTTTCAAACACTCCTTCATGCTTTTCAGAAAATTCTACATCATTTCCGATCGACAATATTTCATTCACATATACTTATCAGAAAGGCTGTAGTGCTCCCACTCACTTTCTTGTAAATACAGGCTTTCACCGCAAGTCTGTATAAAACTATATGCTTTGATAAACTTATCAAAGCGTATATTCCAACTCCGAGATGCTTGCACCAGTCCATAGATGGATCGTTGGAGCTTGCACACTTTGTTAGCACCTTTAGGATCGACAAAACCTTATGGTTGCATCATATGCAACTCTTCTTTAAGATATTCATTCAGGAATGCAGTTTTCACATCCATTTGCCAGATTTCATAAAATGCGGCAATTGCTAACATGATTCGGACAGACTTAAGCATCGCTACGGGTGAGAAAGTCTCATCGTAGTCAAATCTTTGAACTTGTTGAAAACCTTTCACAACAAGTCGAGCTTTGTAAACAGTAACATTACTGTCGGCGTCGGTCTTCCTCTTAAAGATCCATTTATTTTTAATGGCTTGCCGATCATCGGGCAAGTCAACCAAAGTCCACACTTTGTTCTCATACATGGATCCCATCTCAGATTTCATGGCCTCAAGCCATTTTGCGGAATCTGGGCTCATCATCGCTTCCTCATAGTTCGTAGGTTCATCATGGTCTAGTAACATGACTTCCAGAACTGGGTTGCCGTACCACTCTGGTGCGGAACGTACTCTGGTTGATCTACGACGTTCAACAGAAACTTGATCTGAAGTTTCATAATCATCATCATTAGCTTCCTCACTAATTGGTGTAGGAATCACTGGAACTAGTTTCTGTGATGATCCACTTTCCAATTCGGGAGAAGGTACAATTACCTCATCAAGTTTTACTTTCCTCCCACTCACTTCTTTCGAGAGAAACTCCTTCTCTAGAAAGGATCCACTTTTAGCAACAAAGACCTTGCCTTCAGATCTGTGATAGAAGGTGTACCCAACAGTTTCTTTTGGGTATCTTATGAAGATTTACTTCTCCGATTTGGGTTCGAGCTTATCATGTTGAAACTTTTTCACATAAGCATCGTAGTCGCAAACTTAAAGAAATGACAGCTTAGGTTTCTCGTCAAACCACAGTTCATATGGTGTCATCTCCACGGATTTAGATGGTGCCCTATTTAATGTGAATGTAGTTGTCTCTAATGCATAATCCCAAAAGCGATAGTGGTAGATCGGTAAGAGACATCATCGATCGCACCATATCCAATAAAGTATGGTTATGACATTCGGACACACCATTACACTGTGGTGTTCCAGGTGGCGTGAGTAGTGAAACTATTTCACATTGTTTTTACTGAAGGCCAAACTCGCTAACTCAAATATTTGACCTCTACGATCATATCGTAGAAACTCTTATTTTCTGTTACGATGATTCTCCACTTCACTCTGAAATTCTTTGAACTTTTCAAATGTTTCAGACTTGTGCTTCATTAAGTAGTATACCCATATCTGCTCAAATCATCAGTGAAGGTCAGAAAATAATGATACCCGCCGCGAGCTTCAACACTCATCGGTCTGCATACATCAGTATGTATGATTTCCAACAACTCTGTTGCTCGCTCCACAGTTCCGGAGAACGGAGTTTTAGTCATCTTGCCCATGAGGCATGGTTCGCAAGCACCAAGTGATTCATAATCAAGTGAGTCCAAAAGTCCATCACTATGGAGTTTCTTCATGCGCTTTACACCAATATGACCTAAACGGCAGTGCCACAAATAAGTTGCACTATCATTATTAACCTTGCATCTTTTGGCTTCAATATTATGAATATGTGTATCACACGATCGAGATCCAACAAACCATTTTCATTGGGTGTATGACCATAGAAGGTTTTATTCATGTAAACAGAACAACAATTATTCTCTAACTTACATGAATAACCGTATTGTAATAAACATGATCAAATCATATTCATGCTCAACACAAACACCAAATAACACTTATTTAAGTTTAACACTAACCCCGAAAGTATAGGGAGTGTGCGATGATGATCATATCAATCTTGGAACTACTTCCAATACACATCGTCACTTCATCCTTTAACTAGTTTCTGTTCATTATGCAACTCCCATTTCGAGTTACTACTCTTTAGAAACTAAACCAGTATCAAATACTGAGGGGTTTCTATGAACACTAGTAAAATACACATCAATAATCTGTATATCAAATATACCTTTGTTCACTTTGCCATCCTTCTTATCCACCAAGTATCTAGGGCAGTTCCACTTCTAGTGACCATTTCCTTTGCAGTAGAAGCACTTAGTTTCAGGCTTGAGTTTAGCTTTGGGTTTCTTCACGGGAGTGACAACTTGCTTGTCATTCTTCTTGAAGTTCCCTTTCTATCCTTTTGCCCTTTACTTGAAACAAGTGGTCTCGTTAACCATCAACACTTGATGTTGTTTCTTGATTTCTACCTTCGCCGATTTCAACATCGCGAAGAGCTCGGGAATTACTTTCGTCATCCCTTGCATATTATAGTTCATCACGAAGTTCTACTAACTTGGTGATAGTGTCTAGAGAACTTTGTCAATTACTATCTTATCTGGAAGATTAACTCCCACTTGATTCAAGCAATTGTAGTACCCAGACAATCTGAGCATATGCTCACTAGTTGAGCTATTCTCCTCCATCTTGTAGGCAAAGTACTGTCAGAGGTCTCATACCTCTCGACACGGGCATGAGTATGAAATACTAATTTCAACTCTTGGAACATCTTATATGCTCTGTGGTGTTAAAAAACAGTTTTGAAGTCCCGGTTCTAAGCCGTAAAGCATGGTGCACTAAACTATCAAGTAGTCATCATACCGAGCTTTTGTCAAAAATGTTCATAACGTCTACATCTGCTCCTGCAATAGGTCTGTCACCTAGCGGTGCATCAAGGACATAATTCTCTGTGCAGCAATGAGGATAATCCTCAGATCACGGAACAATTCCGCATCATTGCTACTAACATCTTTCAACTTAGTTTTCTCTAGGAACATATAAAAAAATAAACGGGGAGCAGCATCGTGAGCTATTGATCTACATCATAGATATGTTAATACTACGAGGACTAAGTTCATGATAAATTAAAGTTCAATTTAATCATATTACTTAAGAACTCCCACTTAGATATACATCCTTCCGGTCATCTAAATGATCACGTGATCCAAATCAACTAAACCATGTCCGATCATCACGTGAGATGGAGTAGTTTCAATGGTGAACATCTTATGTTGATCATATCTACTATATGATTCACGCTCGACCTTTCGGTCTCCAGTGTTCCGAGGCCATATCTGCATATGCTAGGCTCGTCAAGTTTAACCCGAGTATTCTGCGTGTGCAAAAACTGGCTTACACCCGTTGTATTTGAACGTAGAGCTTATCACACCCGATCATCACGTGGTGTCTCAGCACGAAGAACTTTTGCAACGGTGCATACTCAGGGAGAACACTTATACCTTGAAATTTCGTAAGGGATCATCTTATAATGCTACAGTCGTTCTAAGCAAAATAAGAAGCATAATAAGATAAACATCACATGTAATCAAAATATGTGACATGATATGGTGATCATCATCTTGTGCTTTTGATCTCCATCTCCAAAGCACCGTCATGATCACCTTCGTCACCGGCGCGACACCTTGATCTCCATCATAGCATCATTGTCGTCTCGCCAACTATTGCTTCCACGACTATCGCTACCGCTTAGTGTGTGGGGACCCCGACTTAGAAGTCGAGATCACCGAATGCACGTGTACAGTGATCCCAGAGATCAATGCTCACTGAACACACAGAAGCTGAATAACAAGAGTCTTACATCCATACAAATAGTCTTACACGAATTAAGGCCATTATGGCCAAGTCTTACATAGATAGAGCCTCACGGGCTGAATAGCAAATAACTTAAATAGCGGAAGTCTTTGATAAACGGGTAGAACCCATGCCATCTGCCTTAACCCTACAGGCATTCTGACTAGGATAGCGTCCTAGTTCGCATGTTCGTCTCCAAAGAACTCTTCCTCATAATCTTGTTCTTCCATGCCTGGCCAATTAAATAACCAGTGGCAAGCCAATGAGTACTTTGAATGTACTCGCAAGCAACCCATGATGTGGTTCAAAGTAACAATGCAATAGAACGATAATGAACAATCTAGCAAGGGCTAGAACAAATATTCTACCATCAAGTTTATGCATCAATAACCTCGCGTAACCTCGAAGACAGGTTACTGATATCATCATGAATATGATTCAACTCATCGAGTCAAGTCACCACCTTGACTCATCACACACATATAATCATCGAGGAAGTAAAATTCTGGACATAGTTTAAGTAGCACCACCCAACTGTCCATGACCGTGGACACGGCTATTCGAATAGTTTTACACTCTACAGAGGTTGCGCACTTTACCCACAAGATCCGGGGAACTTCCGTGTCATCCACGACCCGCGGTACCTCAAGTACCCGGGGTAAGCACCCGGTCATTACCTTTCCTTAGACGACACTAACATAGAGTCCACTCGTTGGTACACGGCCCTCGGGTACAAACAATAGATCACGGGACTTGCCCTAATTTCAATGTCACGCGTACCCGAAGGGACCAACGGTGTGTCCGGTGCCCTGTGAAAACAGTCATGGTCGTCTATCCAAGCACGACCCCGTCCCGGGAAAGACCTCAAGTCTTCCCGTCACTAGTAATGCGGGCACCATGCTAGTATCGACCTAAGTAATCAATAAAGCCCCGTCCCATAAGGGGTAGTGTGGTTGCACATGTTTGGTTGGGACGGTAGTCACACATAAATCTAATCCATCATTCCACCATGCACATGATATTACCGGCACATCACTTCTTTCTCAAGTGATGACCTAACACATCATCACCCTCGGGCATTAGGGGCACCCGATGGGTTCATGCAAAGATTTCAACTACGAGGGTTCAAATCACACATGCATCATATAAGCATCATGACCAACTATTTGCATGTCATCTAGCACATAGTGAGATCATCAATAAAGCATGCATCATGTGGTGGTTCATCTAGGTTACCATCGTAACCCTATCATCATGCATTGGAAACAAACGGGTTCCGAGAACAAGTGTATCATGGTCAAAGGGCTGCTTGCCTGGATTGGCTTGGTCTTCAAAGTCTTCAAATCCTTCTCCTTCTTCTTCCATAGCAACTTCGTCAAATACGGGATCTATACGTCGCATAATAACCACGGGAAAATAAGAATACAAACAAAACAGAAAAATCAAAGTGCTCAGAAAAATGTCAACTCATTTTTGTAAAATACTAGAGGAATTTCTAAGGTGGGGAAAAATCTTAGTTGGAGTTTTGGAGTAACAGAATGGAATATATTGATTTTTGAACAGGAGTATTACTGCTCAAATTTGAATTTAAATTTGAACAGAACAGAAAAGTTTCATGGATTTGAATGAAAGAGGTACCATTAAATAGGTTGGAATATTACAAGATTTTAGGAGTTGGAATTATTTAATTTGGACCATTATTCTTTTCTGTAGAAATGTTTAAAACATTTACAGAAAAGAAAAAGGAAAAGGGTCCTGTGCAGTGGGCTAGAGGAGGCCACAGTGCACGGCCCAGGCGGTCCAGCCCAACCGCACGGGAGCCTGCGCGCGCACGTCAGGTTTTTAAACCTGACGGGCGGGGCCCGTGGGTCAGTGGCACAGAGGAGGGGGAGAGAGGTGAGGGGATGACAGGCGGGGCCCGCCTGTCATCTCTAACCCCACGGCCACGGCGACGGCGAGCTCACCGGCGAGGTTCCCGGCCACGGCGACGGCAACGGAGGGCAGGGATGAACTCAGCGTCGTGTCGCGGATGCAGGGGTGGTGGTGCGGCACGGCGGGGAGGTCTGGTTCACCGGCGGCGAGGTGGGACGGCGGAAGCTCGTCGGAGGGTCGTGGTTCTGGTTGTTTCTGACTGCCACAGAGAGGGGAAACAAGGGGGAAATGGTCAGTGTGGCTCGGTGGTTCTAGATCGGGCAAGAAGAAGAGCGGGGAAGGCCCGTACTGCGGGATCACCAGCGGCCCGACGCGGCGGAGCTCCGGTCGAACCCGAGCACTGGGACGACCTGGGGAGGAGTGGATGATGCTGGGGGACTCAGTGGAGTGTGGTGGAGCTGCTGATGCTGTTGGAGAGGCTCGGGAGGGGCTATTTATAGGAGCTCGACGGAGGCCCATGGTCCAGTGCGCCGGCGAGCCCCGGCTCGAGGCTACAGCGCACGGGAGGCCAAGGGAGTGAGTCCGTGGAGTTCCTGGACGATCTCCACGTCCAGTAGAGGTGAGAGGAGGAGCGGGGGAGCATCAGGAGCGTGCGCGCGTGCGAGGCAGAGGAGTGGCCGCCGCGGGCGGCCAGCGCGCGTGCGACGACGGCCACTGGAGGGCGCAGGAGGAGGGGGGACAACGCCGGGGAGGTCGCGGACGTCGAGGGGCCTCGACTGGCGCGAGGGGGAGGCCTGAGGCTGTCGGGGTCAGCGATTGGCCGGAGCCACCGTGCGGAGGTGCACTGTTGCGCGCTCCAGAGCGTGCGTATTGCTGGCATCATCGCGCTCTCGCCGTTTTGGTCCAAACCAGCGTGTCCAACAGTGTCTAGCACGTTGAGGAAAGAGTAAAGAAAGGGCCTGAGGCCTTGGATGCCCTGGAGATGCTGAGAGAGAGGGAGAGTGCTGGTGAAATGGTGAAAACCTGCTGTCCAGCAAGGTAAAACAGGGTTTTCACCCTCAATCATGGAGCTGGGGTGCTGGGGAAGTTACTGGAGGTAGCTGGTAACTCAATGATCATGTGGTAAAAAGTTGAGGCCATGGAGAAAAGTAAAAGTGATCAAGTTGGAGGTTTTAGCAATTCTGCAGAAGGTGTTTGATCAGTGTTTGGTCAAGTAAATGACCTCCACTTGATATGGCACTTAACAGGGTTGAAAGACATGAGAAAATAGGGTGCTTCACCAAGTTTGGGCTCATTTGGAGAAACTAGCCAATGTAACTTTGGTGAACCCTAGAAATCAACAGAAACAGTTTCATCTTGATTGAGTCAAGCTAATCATCTCCCCTTGATGCACCACTTGGTGTAGCATCATCATTTGGGGTATTGATCATGCCCACAAAGTTTGAAGCTCCAGATAAAAAGTTGGTAATGTAAAGTTGTTCAAATTTGCATTTGAACAGAAAGGGTTTTGAGGTGATCTGATCAAGTTGCTCTATTCCAAATCTTGTGCCATTTGGTCTAGATGCCTTATTAGGTCATTCTAGCATGTGCACCAAGTTTGAGAGCATTTGGACAAGTCTGGCAATGTAAAGTTGCTCAAACTTCAAATATGGACAGAATGGTTATGAAGGGGTTTGAGGATGTTTTCTTGCTTCCCAAGGCATGGGACTTGGCAAGATCATCAAGTATGTCATATATGACATGATAGAATTTCCCTGGAATTTTCGGAGAAAGTTTCCTTTGTAAATATTTCAAAAGCTTGAAATATCCAGAAAGGGTTTTAGAGGGTTTAGCCCATTATTTTGAACATGACCAAGTGTTGAAACTCTTATATATGGACAATATATGTCCTCTGAGTCTCTCTGAATTTTGGCAAATATTTTTGAAACAGTTAAATAATTTTCCCCTATTAAAGACCATTTCTGGCCTTAAGAAAAAGCTTTTAAGTAAAATAGGAAAATAACTTTTAAAATTATACCTTTGTGGTTTCTGGGAGTCCTATGACTACTAGGTCTCAAACAAACCTTTTGAAATAATTTCCTCACCCTAAATCAAGTACTTGCAGTGCAAATCTCAATTCAGGGGTTTTTGGAAAACTAAATTTATAAAATACTTTTTGGCCAAATTAATTTTGTAAGAAAATACTATACTGTTATATAACACTTGGCATGATCATTGGGCAGAAGTTTTGGGTATGGAGATGAAATCTACAAGAGATCATAGTTGACTTTAATGAGCACAAGAAAAAGCACATGAAGAAAACTCAATTCCAAATAAAAGCCAAATGATGCTAAACATTTTTGCTGGTCCAAATTTTCATGCTTCAAAGATACAAATAACATGTTACAAAATGCAGGGTGTGACAGACCTACCCCCCTTACAAGAATCTCGTCCCCGAGATTCCTAAACTAGGGCTTAAAAGAGATCGGGAAACTCAGATCTAAGATAGTCTTCTCGTTCCCAGGTTGCTTCTGCATCGGTGTGGTTGCTCCACTGGACCTTGAAGTACTTGATGGTATGGCTTCGCGTACGTCATTCTGCTTCGTCCAGAATACGAATGGGCCTCTCGCGGTAGGTCAAATCAGGCTGCAGATCAATGGCTTGGTGATCCACATCCTTGTAGAGATTGGGCTTGTCTGGAACTTGGAGACATTTCCGGAGTTGTGACACATGGAATACATTGTGCACATCGGATAACTCAGGTGGTAGTTCCAACTGATAAGCCACTTCTCCTCGTCGTGCAGTGATCTCAAAGGGTCCAATGAACCTTGGTGCGAGCTTCCCCTTGACGTGGAAACGCTTGGTTCCCTTCAGAGGAGTTACCCGCAGGTACACATGGTCCCCGACATGGAAACTCATGTTCCGACGGTGAGTGTCAGCATAACTCTTCTGCCTTGACTTGGCTGCCTCTAATCGCTCTCTGACTAGTTGGACTTGCTCTTCTGCTGCGCGGAGATTATCCGGTCCAAAGACTAGTCCTTCTCCAGTCTCTGACCAGTTGAGGGGTGTGCGACATCTGCGTCCGTACAACACCACAAATGGTGCCATCTGAAGGCTTGACTGGTAACTGTTGTTATAGGAGAACTCGGCAAAAGGGAGACAGTCTTCCCACTTGGCTCCATACGCCAGGACACAGGCTCGGAGCATGTCTTCGAGAATCTGATTGACTCGCTCTGTTTGACCTCCGGTCTGTGGGTGGAAAGCCGTGCTGAAAGATAACTTGGTTCCCAGGGCTTCTTGGAACTTCTTCCAGAACCTAGAGGTGAACTGGGTTCCTCGATCTGACACAATCTCCTTGGGAACACCGTGAAGACTCACGATTCGGTCGATGTAGAGAGCTGCCAGCCGGTTGCCATCATAAGTGGTCTTGACAGGAATGAAGTGGGCCACCTTGGTCAAATGATCAACTATGACCCAGATGGAGTCATGTCCTCTATTCGACCTTGGTAATCCAGTGATGAAGTCCATTCCGACTTTATCCCACTTCCACTTAGGAACCTTGAGTGGTTGAAGCAATCCAGCAGGTCGCTGATATTCAGCCTTGACCCTTTGGCACACATCACACTTTGCAACATAGGTTGCAATCTCTCTCTTCATACCGTGCCACCAGAATCGTGCCTTCAAGTCTTGGTACATCTTGGTTCCTCCGGGGTGGATGGAATACGGAGTGTCGTGGGCTTCTTGCAGAATCAACGTCTTCAGCTCGGTGCTGTTTGGTACGCAGATGCGACCTTTGTACCAAACAATCCCGTGCTCGTCTTCGGAGAATCCTGGGGCCTTGCCCAGCTTCATCTTCTTCTTGATACCTTCGATGCTTGCGTGTCCATCTTGAGTCTTCTTGACGTCGTCCATCAGGGTCGGTCTGACTTCCAAATGATCCAGAAATCCAGGGGTGACCAATTCCAAACTGAATTGTTCGATCTCCTTAAACAAGGCTGGCTGCCTTTCTTGAATAACGGCATTCAAAGAGCAAGCCTTCCTGCTTAAGGCATCGGCCACCACGTTAGCCTTCCCAGGGTGATACTGAACACTGAGGTCATAGTCTTTGATGAGTTCCAACCATCTTTGCTGCCTCATGTTCAATTCTTTTTGGGTGAAAATGTACTTCAGACTTTTGTGGTCTGTGTAAATCTCACACCGTTTCCCTAGGAGGTAATGCCGCCATGTCTTCAAGGCATGAACTACTGCTGCTAGCTCAAGATCGTGAGTAGCGTAGTTCTCCTCATGGGGTCGTAGCTGCCTGGAGAGGTATGCTATGACGCGGCCTTCTTGCATCAGAACGCTTCCCAATCCGGTTCGAGAGGCATCACAATATATCACGAACTCCTTGTGAATATCAGGTGTTGCCAGAACTGGGGCGGTGGTCAATCTCTTCTTGAGCTCTTGGAAGCTCTCTTCGCATTTTGGCGTCCACTCGAACTTCTTGTCCTTCTTGAGGAGCTGAGTCATTGGTCGTGCAATGCTAGAGAATCCTTCCACGAACTTGCGGTAATAGCCCGCTAGTCCGAGGAAGCTTCTGACTTCCTTGACGGTCGTTGGAGATTGCCATTGGGTCACAGCTTCGATCTTTGCAGGATCAACAGATAATCCTTCCTCGGTCAAGACATGACCTAAGAATCCAACTTTATGCAGCCAGAACTCACACTTGCTGAATTTGGCATACAGTTGGTGCTCACGAAGCTTGTCTAGGACCAACCTCAGGTGCTGCTCGTGCTCTTCCTCCGACTTCGAGAACACAAGAATGTCATTAATGAAGACAACAACAAACTTGTCCAAATATTCCATGAAGACTTTATTCATGAGATACATGAAGTAAGCTGGGGCATTGGTTAACCCAAATGACATGACCGTGCACTCGTACAGGCCATATCTGGTTACGAATGCCGTCTTCGGAATATCTTGGGGTCTGATCTTCAGCTGGTAGTACCCAGATCTGAGGTCGATCTTGGAGAATACCTTGGCTCCGCTGAGTTGATCAAACAGATCTTCGATCTTGGGAAGTGGGTACTTGTTCTTGATTGTAACTTCACTGAGGGAACGATAGTCAATGCATAAGCGGATGGTGCCGTCCCTCTTGGCCACAAACAGAACAGGAGATCCCCAAGGGGAGGCACTTGGGCGGATAAATCCCTTCCTTAGCTGCTCTTCTAGCTGCTTCTTCAACTCGGCTAGTTCTTCCGTCCCCATTCTATAAGGCTTCTTATAGATGGGTCCTGCTCCGGGCACGAGCTCGATGATGAACTCAATGTCACGGTCAGTGGGCATTCTCGGTAGTTCATCCGGAAAGACATCAGGATACTCACATACCACCGGTACTTGATCTAGCCCAACTTCAGACAGACAGTTGACTTTAGCGGCTTGAGCGGAAGAGGAGTTGGGAGCAAACTTGACTTCGACTCCTTGGTCATTGGTCACAGTGACTGTACGATTGGCACAGTCTAACAAGCCTTGGTGCTTACTGAGCCAATCCATCCCTAAGATCACATCCAAGCCTTGCGATCTCAGGATGATGAGGTCTGCTAGGAAGTCTACACCGTTAATGGTAATACCGACTCCTTTACAGCCTATCTTGGCTCTCATCTCGGCTCCGGGGGTTTGTACCACCATAGGGTTATTCAGGGGTGTAGGGGTCATGCCACTTTTTAATGCAAATCTTTGAGTGACAAATGAATGCGTTGCTCCAGAATCAAACAAGATAGTTGCAGGTGCTGAGTTGACAAGGAACGTACCCAGCACGACGTCCGGGTCTTCCTGGGCTTCTTCAGCAGTGACGTGATTCACACGCCCCTTCCCATAGTTCGGTGGATTGCGAGGAGCTGGGTTCCTTGGTGGCATTCGACGGCCTTGTCCCTGGTTCTGCGCATTGGGGCGCGGGGCATCAGGCTTCTTGTTGGGGCACACCCTTGAGATGTGTCCGGGCTGACCACATCCAAAGCAAGTGACTTGGTTTGGATTGATCTTGTTGCCACCACTGGTATTGGGGTTGAAAGCTGGCCTGGGGTTGGCATACTGCTGAGGCTGAGGATTGGCACGAGGTGCAGGAGCTCTGGGTTGCTGATAGGTTGGCTTGGCCGGGGCTGACTGCCACGGACGAGGCTTCTGGTTGCTGGAACTTCCCTTACTGACCAACTTGCGCTTGCGAGTGTCTTCCAAAGCACGCTGCTTGTCTTCAAGCATAAGTGCCTTGTTCACCAGGTCAGGGAAAGACGGCCAGTCGCACACGACAAGCGAGTATTGCAGAGTCTGATTGAGGCCTTCCATGAAGCGCTCCCTTTTGGCAGCATCAGTGCTGACATCCTCAGGGGCATACCTTGACAGAACACTGAACTTCTGCATGTACTCCTTGACAGTGCCACTTCCTTGCTTCAGGGCTCGGAACTCATGCTTTTTGATAGCCATGATTCCGGAAGGAATGTGGGCTTTGCGGAATTCTGCCTTGAAGTTAACCCAAGTGATGTCTTGTTCAACATGCATGACCTTGAATCCATCCCACCAAGCTCTAGCAGTTCCCCCGAGGCAGTGGGCTGCATAAGCCACCTTCTCGTGATCTTCGGTGCATCCGACTAGTTCCAGGATCTCCTCAATGGAACGGACCCAGTCGTCTGCATCCAGGGGTTCAGCAGTCTCTATGAAGGTTGGCGGTGCATGCTTCTTGAACTCTGCCAACGTGGAACGTCCATTGCCATTCCCCGCCGGCTGGCGGTTGTTGGTGACAGCTTGAGCAATCAGCTGAAGGGCTGCAGTGTTGGCTTGGCGTTCCTCTCGGAAAGCTTGGAGAAGCTGAGCCATGTCCATGCTTGGAGGAGGTGGTGGTGGAGCTTGGTCGTTGGTTTGGTCGTGGCCTGCCTCTGGCTGAGAGGATGCTCCGGCTTCGGGCTGCTGGGTAGAGGTACCAGTACGAGTTACAACAGGCATCCTGTTGGAGCGGTAAAAGGTCTCATGACTCGGAAGAGGGAAAGCAAGATAGATGGGTGCCTAGTAAGGGGGTGGGTGTGACACTAAATTAAATCATGCAAGGGCCGTAAGGCCAAAACACATTCATTAAAATCCAAATGGGTGATGTAGTCGTTTACATATTCCCGAAGGAAGATTACGACTTACATCCAGACACAACAAAAGCAAACACTAGATGGTTTCATATGAACCATACAAGGACTCGACTGCGCATAGGGGTTACACGACCTATCCTACCGTAGAGGTTACACGGGCATATCCGAGTAGCGAATAATGCCTAAGCGGCGGAATGCTCGGTCGCGTATTCCGGCTCTTCTGGGTCTTCCTCCTTGTCTTCATCTGTCTGGGCTCCCTTATCACTTGAGGGTGTGGGGGAGTGGAGGAGTTGGATACGACGGTGCTCCGTCGGTGGTGCAGGGAAAAGCTTGCGATATTCCCTTGCTGTCATCCGGCGTCGCCGAGGTGGTTCTTCACCCTTGGAAGATACATCCTCGGAGGGCCTTCCGCCTCGATATGCGATAGCGGATTGTCCAGATGGTGCTCCTTCTTTCTTGATCCTATTTGCCTTCTCTTGAGCTCGACGAAGAAGTGCCTTGGTCTTGTGAAGTTCTTCTCGAAGCTTCATTGATTCCGAGGCCAAGTCTTGTGCCAAACTGTCGGCACATAGACCGAAGTAGGTCTGGAATCGAAGCGAGAGTCATTCCTTCAGCGGAGGGGCTAGTGCGCTGCTTTCTTCATCACCTTCCTTCCGATAAGGTAAGAAGCGAGTTGCCATTTTTGGCTGCCATCTCCGGAAGAAGCTCGCGGAGACGGGTTAATGCCTTGAGTGCAGCAGCCTCGACAGCGAGTGGTAGTGTTGCCATCTGGGGTCCCTCGAAGAACCAACTTGTGGGAGGATCGTTTGCCTTCACGATCACTTCCACATGGTACTCCACCTCAGTATCGCTCACCCAATGCTCAAGGTAGGTGAGGATGGGTGCTCGGTGGAACTGACACTCCTGGAGGCTATCCTCGAGAAGTAAGGGAAACCCAGTGGTCAGGTGCTCTTCGGGAACAGCGGCCATCTACAAAGGTGGAATAGGAGGGGTTAATAAGCTGATGAAATCTCAGGTTTAGAAAAGAAGAGAGGTTCAGAAGGTTTTTGAAAAAGGGTCTCATCTAACTAACGCCCATGTTAACTAAGGCTTCCTACAGTCAGGATGGCTCTGATACCAGCTCTGTGGGGACCCCGACTTAGAAGTCGAGATCACCGAATGCACGTGTACAGTGATCCCAGAGATCAATGCTCACTGAACACACAGAAGCTGAATAACAAGAGTCTTACATCCATACAAATAGTCTTACACGAATTAAGGCCATTATGGCCAAGTCTTACATAGATAGAGCCTCACGGGCTGAATAGCAAATAACTTAAATAGCGGAAGTCTTCGATAAACGGGTAGAACCCATGCCATCTGCCTTAACCCTACAGGCATTCTGACTGGGATAGCGTCCTAGTTCGCATGTTCGTCTCCAAAGAACTCTTCCTCATAATCCTGTTCTTCCATGCCTGGCCAATTAAATAACCAGTGGCAAGCCAATGAGTACTTTGAATGTACTCGCAAGCAACCCATGATGTGGTTCAAAGTAACAATGCAATAGAACGATAATGAACAATCTAGCAAGGGCTAGAACAAATATTCTACCATCAAGTTTATGCATCAATAACCTCGCGTAACCTCGAAGACAGGTTACCGATATCATCATGAATATGATTCAACTCATCGAGTCAAGTCACCACCTTGACTCATCACACACATATAATCACCGAGGAAGTAAAATTCTGGACATAGTTTAAGTAGCACCACCCAACTGTCCATGACCATGGACACGACTATTCGAATAGTTTTACACTCTGCATAGGTTGCGCACATTACCCACAAGATCCGGGGAACTTCCGTGTCATCCATGACCCGCGGTACCTCAAGTACCCGGGGTAAGCACCCGGTCATTACCTTTCCTTAGACGACACTAACATAGAGTCCACTCGTTGGTACACGGCCCTCGGGTACAAACAATAGATCACGGGACTTGCCCTAATTTCAATGTCACGCGTACCCAAAGGGACCAACGGTGTGTCCGGTGCCCTGTGAAAACAGTCATGGTCGTCTATCCAAGCACGACCCCGTCCCGGGAAAGACCTCAAGTCTTCCCGTCACTAGTAATGCGGGCACCATGCTAGTATCGACCTAAGTAATCAATAAAGCCCCGTCCCATAAGGGGTAGTGTGGTTGCACATGTTTGGTTGGGACGGTAGTCACACATAAATCTAATCCATCATTCCACCATGCACATGATATTACCGGCACATCACTTCTTTCTCAAGTGATGACCTAACACATCATCACCCTCGGGCATTAGGGGCACCCGATGGGTTCATGCAAAGATTTCAACTACGAGGGTTCAAATCACACATGCATCATATAAGCATCATGACCAACAATTTGCATGTCATCTAGCACATAGTGAGATCATCAATAAAGCATGCATCATGTGGTGGTTCATCTAGGTTACCATCGTAACCCTATCATCATGCATCAGAAACAAACGGGTTCCGAGAACAAGTGTATCATGGTCAAAGGGCTGCTTGCCTTGATTGGCTTGGTCTTCAAAGTCTTCAAATCCTTCTCCTTCTTCTTCCACAGCAACTTCGTCAAATACGTGATCTATACGTCGCATAATAACCACGGGAAAATAAGAATACAAACAAAACAGAAAAATCAAAGTGCTCAGAAAAATGTCAACTCATTTTTGTAAAATACTAGAGGAATTTCTAAGGTGGGAAAAAATCTTAGTTGGAGTTTTGGAGTAACAGAATGGAATATATTGATTTTTGAACAGGAGTATTACTGCTCAAATTTGAATTTAAATTTGAACAGAACAGAAAAGTTTCATGGATTTGAATGAAAGAGGTACCATTAAATAGGTTAGAATATTACAAGATTTTAGGAGTTTGAATTATTTAATTTGGACCATTATTCTTTTCTGTAGAAATGTTTAAAACATTTACAGAAAAGAAAAAGGAAAATGGTCCTGTGCACTGGGCCAGAGGAGGCCACAGTGCACGGCCCAGGCGGTCCAGCCCAACCGCACGGGAGCCTGCGCGCGCACGTCAGGTTTTTAAACCTGACGGGCGGGTCCCGTGGGTCAGTGGCACAGAGGAGGGGAAGAGAGGTGAGGGGATGACAGGCGGGGCCCGCGTGTCATCTCTAACCCCACGGCCACGGCGACGGCGAGCTCACCGGCGAGGTTCCCGGCCACGGCGACGGCAACGGAGGGCAGGGATGAACTCAGCGTCGTGTCGCGGATGCAGGGGTGGTGGTGCGGCACGGCGGGGAGGTCTGGTTCACCGGCGGCGAGGTGGGACGGTGGAAGCTCGTCGGAGGGTCGTGGTTCTGGTTGTTTCCGACTGCCACAGAGAGGGGAAACAAGGGGGAAATGGTCAGTGTGGCTCGGTGGTTCTAGATCGGGCAAGAAGAAGAGCGGGGAAGGCCCGTACTGCGGGATCACCGGCGGCCCGACGCGGCGGAGCTCCGGTCGATCCCGAGCACTGGGACGACCTGGGGAGGAGTGGATGATGCTGGGGGACTCAGTGGAGTGTGGTGGAGCTGCTGATGCTGTTGGAGAGGCTCGGGAGGGGCTATTTATAGGAGCTCGACGGAGGCCCGTGGTCCAGTGCGCCGGCGAGCCCCGGCTCGAGGCTACAGCGCACGGGAGGCCAAGGGAGTGAGTCCGTGGAGTTCCCGGACGATCTCCACGTCCAGTAGAGGTGAGAGGAGGAGCGGGGGAGCGTCAGGAGCGTGCGCGCGTGCGAGGCAGAGGAGCGACCTCCCCGGCGCTGTCCCCCCTCCTCCTGCGCCCTCCAGATCATCAAATATGTCATATATGACATGATAGAATTTCCCTGGAATTTTTGGAGAAAGTTTCCTTTGTAAATATTTCAAAAGCTTGAAATATCCAGAAAGGGTTTTAGAGGGTTTAGCCCATTATTTTGAACATGACCAAGTGTTGAAACTCTTATATATGGACAATATATGTCCTCTGAATCTCTCTGAATTTTGGCAAATATTTTTGAAATAGTTAAATAATTTCCCCCTATTCAAGACCATTTCCGGCCTTAAGAAAAAGCTTTTAAATAAAATAGGAAAATAACTTTTAAAATTATACCTTTGTGGTTTCTGGGAGTCCTATGACTACTAGGTCTCAAACAAACCTTTTGAAATAATTTCCTCACCCTAAATCAAGTACTTGAAGTGCAAATCTCAATTCAGGGGTTTTTGGAAAACTAAATTTATAAAATACTTTTTGGCCAAATTAATTTTGTAAGAAAATACTATACTGTTATATAACACTTGGCATGATCATTGGGCAGAAGTTTTGGGTATGGAGATGAAATCTACAAGAGATCATAGTTGACTTTAATGAGCACAAGAAAAAGCACATGAAGAAAACTCAATTCCAAATAAAAGCCAAATTATGCTAAAATTTTTTGCTGGTCCAAATTTTCATGCTTCAAAGATACAAATAACATGTTACAAAATGCAGGGTGTGACATAGTGATAATGTAAAGCAATTACATGGTGATTGCATTTCATACAATAAAGCGACAACCATATGGCTCCTGCCAGTTAGCGATAACTTTACAAAACATGATCATCTCATACAAAAACATATAACTTATCATGTCTTGACCATATCACATCACAACATGCCTTGCAAAAACAAGTTAGACGTCCTCTACTTTGTTGTTGCAAGTTTTAAGTGGCTGCTATGGGCTTTAGCAAGAACCGTTCTTACCTACGCAAAAACCACAATGATGTTTCGTCAAGTATGTGCTGTTTTAGCCTTCACAAGGACCGGGCGTAGTCACACTCGATTCAGCTAAAGTGAGAGAGACAGACATCCGCCAGTCACCTTTAAGCAACGAGTGCTCATAGCGGTGAAACCAGTCTCGCGTAAGCGTACGCGTAATGTCGGTCCGGGCTGCTTCATATCACAATACCGCCGAAGCAAAGTATGACATGCTGGTAAGCAGTATGACTAGTATCGTCCACAACTCACTTGTGTTCTACTCGTGCAAATCATCTACGCATAGACCTGGCTCATGATGCCACTGCTGGGGAACGTAGTATTTTAAAATTTTCCTACGATCACGCAAGATCTATCTACCAGATGCATAGCAACGAGAGGGGAGAGTGTGTCTACGTACCCTTGTAGACCGAAAGCGGAAGCGTTAGAACAACACGGTTGATGTAGTCGTACGTCTTCACGGTCGGACCGATCAAGCACCGAAACTACGACACCTCCGAGTTCTAGCACACGTTCAGCTCGATGACGTCCCTCGAACTCCGATCCAGCCGAGTGTCGAGGGAGAGTTCCGTCAGCACGACGGCGTGGTGACGATCTTGATGTTCTACCGTCGCAGGGCTTCGCCTAAGCACCGCTACAATATTATCGAGGAGAACTATGGTGGAGGGGGCACCGCACACGGCTAAGAGATCAAGAGATCAATTGTTGTGTCTAGAGGTGCCCCCTTGCCCCCGTATATAAAGGAGGGGAGGGGGGGAGAGGCCGGCCCTAGAGGGGGCGCGCCAAGTGTGGGGAGTCCTACTAGGACTCCCAAGTCCTAGTAGGATTCCCCTTTCCTTTCCGGAGTAGGAGAGAAGGAAAGAGGGGGAGAGGGGGAAGGAAAAGGGGGCTACACCCCTTGTCCAATTCGGACCAGAAGGGGGGCGCGCGTCTCCTTCCTTTTGGCCTCTCTCTTCTATTCCCGTAACTCCCCGGTACTCCGAAAATACCCGAATCACTTGGAACCTTTCCGATGTCCGAATATAGTCGTCCAATATATAGATTTTTACGTCTCGACCATTTCGAGACTCCTCGTCATGTACCCGATCTAATCCGGGACTCCGAACTCCTTCGGTACATCAAAACTCATAAACTCATAATAAAACTGTCATCGAAACCTTAAGCGTGCGGACCCTACGGGTTCAAGAACTATGTAGACATGACCGAGACACGTCTCCGGTCAATAACCTATAGCGGAACCTGGATGCTCATATTGGCTCCCACATATTCTACGAAGATCTTTCTCGGTCAAACTGCATAACTGTCAGGGATATTACTACCAGGTATGAACCGGCTAGTGTAAACCGGCTTGTTATAATTATGTGGTTGTAATATTCCGTAAGGGCTACGGCCCATTAGATCTTAGGGCCCATGTAAAGAGTCATGGTTTGTAAACCGCCCGATGATGTAACTTGGGAGACAAGGAAGAAAGAGCAGAGACCGAGGCGGACACAAGTATGAGCCGGCCTCGGGACTCTGTAAACCGGACTGGGCGTCGCCTCTCTATATAAAGGGACGACCCGGCGACGGTTCAGGGACAAGCAAGAATCAACCCGTCGAGACTACATGCAAGCGATCTGCTCCCTGTAAACCGACGCCCAAGCAATACCAAACCAACTAGACGTAGGCTTTTACCTTCATCGAAGGGGCCGAACTAGTATAAACCCTCTGTGTCCTTTGTGTGCTATGAACGCCTTCAAGCTAACCCGTGCGATGGTTCCATCATCAAGTCCGTTAAACCGGACATCTGCCGTGCTAATTCCACGACAGTTGGCGCCCACCGTGGGGCCTCCGCACGACGGTTTCGAGTTCTTGAAGGGCAGCTTTGAAGGGCTCAAGGGTTACGCGGTCGGCCGGATGACCAAGAGTCGCCGCGGCCGGAGCTACATCAACGACGCAGGCTGGGGGCCGGAGGCCGATTCAATCGAATACGGGTACCGGGTTCCCTTCGGCGGCATCCACGTCTTCATCGGCAAGATCGGTGAACCGGGACCTGAGCCGGACATCTTCCCCAACATCATCGAGCCGGCTCAGCGTGCAAGATCGGCCCGGATTCAGCCCGCCATGAAGCGCGTGTTCGTTGGAGCAATTCATGGGGTCCAAACCGAGGACGGATCGGAGTCCGATGGTGCAACAGTTGTCTACTCCGATGAGAATCTTCATCCGGAGAAACTGAGTCTTTGTATCAGTTGCAGGACGACCGGTCTGAGGGTGAGTCCGATGGAAACAGTATTCCGGACCCCTTCGACCCGCCAAACCGGGTGGCTGTCTTTATGGCCGGTTCACAGCCCACGGTGAACGGGACGACAGTAGAAGCTGGTGTAGGGGGAGCGGCCCAGACCTCTCACCTGCCGACGTTCTATCCACCTTGATCGAGGAGTTCACAGCTAAAGCGGTGGCAACGATAGCTCCAGCAGACAAGGCGCAGCATGATGCAGAGCTTCTTCAGTTGAAAGGCCGGATTGATCAATTGAAAGAGGATTTAAAAGCAGAGAAAGCAATGATAGCAATAAGGCAAGCGGAGCTGGATGATCAGGCTTTTTATCTAAGGATGGAGCAGGCCTTTGTGCAGGGGGTAAGGGGCCGGAAGTACCAGTCTCGTCTACCATCGGTTTATGAAGCGACGGATCTGTTCAAGACACCTGGGGCTGGAGCCAGCAACGATCCGGCTCTAAACCGGAGGGCACCTCCAGCCAGGGAAGAGCCGGTTCAGCAACCCATTGCGGAGCAAGATCGGCGGATCACGTCTGCACCTCACGTTCCTACCCCCAGGTCATTACTCAAATCGTTTGGATAACATCATGGCTGCTGCTGCACGTTTGGCCGCTTTACCCGTGGAGGGGACATCCCGGACAGCGTTGGAGGCGCGCCGGGCAAAGGAGTTGCTTAATACGGCGTTAATACAGTAGCAAGCATATTCTCATAGCAGTGAAAGGCTACATTCAACACCACGTCCCAGCCGGAGTTACACTAGGCATTGGGAGGAGCTAGAAGTATCTAGCAGTGAGCGCAGGCGACATCGGCACAGACAGGATAATCCGGCAGGCGCGGATGCTCAAGCTCAGGATGTAAACCGGGTTAGATCTGTAGCCCGGGAGGAGGTCCGTCAGACAATGCCGGTTCAAACTGCCACGGCAGAGACAGGAGTTACGACAAGTTCCTTTGGAGTACAGTGTCTTATCCCCGCTTTACAGAGTGTAAAGTTGCCCAAAAATTTTAAAGGGCCCCGCAAGGTGCCTAATTACACTGCGGATTTACCTCCTGAAGTTAGGGTGGAGAGTTATGAGATGGCCATGGAGATGCTGGACGTGGATGAAGCAGCTTGTGCAAAATATTTCACCATGATGCTGGAGGGCACAGCCGGACCTGGTTAAAGGGTTTACCCCCTAATTCCATCGGATCATGGGGAGAGCTACGTCGTCAGTTCATCAAAAACTTCAAAGATACATGCAAGCAGCCGATGTCAGTGGTGGACTTAGCAGCCTGCGTGCAAGGAGAGCAGGAGTCTACAAGTGCTTGGGTGCGGCGAGTATCAGAGATCTTGCACTCTTCAAATAGTATCAATCCTAGCACGGCGATAGTGACTTTGGAAAACAATTGCCGGTTTGAATCTTTAAAGTTAAAGCTAGGACGGCTTAAAAGGGATTGCAATGATATGGGATCTCTCATGAGTGCTCTGGTAAAATATGGGGACTCTGATAATACCAAGTATCCAGAAGCTGAAGGAGACAAGGCAGGGAAGGTTAACAAACCTGGTAAACTGGCGCAAGTTAATCCGGCTACTGCAAGTTTCTTGGGCAAACGAAAGGCAGAAGGTGGCTCTGATTTCGTGGCCAATACCCAAGTTGAAGGGGGTTTTCAGCGTAGTATGGGCAACCCACCTCCACAAACCGGCAGAGGGGCTGTTAGTTGGGAACAAGAGTTAGATCAGCCTTGTCCGAAGCATGGCTCGAAACAACGACCGACAAAACACACTATAAGAGAGTGCAGGCCCCTTATGGAAGCAATGATGGGCCGCTTTAATCCTATTGACAGGCCTCCAAATGGCGGTCCAGGCCCAGGGTTTTATGGTCCGGGTCATCAGGGGAACAGCTCCGGATCAGGATATAGGGGCAACAATAATGGTTATCAAAACCGGGCCGGTACTCAAAATGGTCAAGGAAGTTATAATAACCAGGGCAATCAGCCGCGTAATCAGGGTGGTTACAATAACCAGGGCAGTCAACAGCAGGGCCAAGGTAATTACAATAATCAAAGTAACCAGCAGCGTCAGCAACAACAACCACAGTCCGGATATCAGAGTAATCCAAAGGAGTTGAGTAGTGGACAATACCATGTATTCACCACAAGCCTGTGTAAACGAGATCAAAAGGTTTTAAAGCGGGCAGTTAACGCGGTTGAACCGGCAACACTGCAATTCCTGCACTGGTCAGAGCAGCCCATTGTATGGAGCAGGGAGGATCACCAAATGCGGGTAGATAATCTGGGCCACTTGGCCTTGGTGGTGGCACCCTAGGTGGGAGGTTATAAATTTACTAAAGTTCTCATGGACGGCGGTAGCAGTATCAACATCTTGTACTATGAGACCTTTCGTCGTATGGGCCTGACGGACAAGAAGCTAAGACAATCGAACACGGTGTTCCATGGGGTGGTCCCAGGTAAGTCGGCTTATCCGGTTGGAAAGATTGACTTAGAAGTTACCTTTGGAGATGAGCATGATTCCAGGTCAGAGATGATAACTTTCGAAGTCGTCAAGATTAAAATCCCTTATCACGCTCTGTTTGGGAGGATGGTTTATGCCAAGTTTATGGCTAGGCCATGTTATGTTTATCTGCAACTCAAAATGCCGGGTCACAAGGGCACGATCACGGTTCATGGAAGTCGCAAGATAGCAGTGGAGTGTGAAGAAGGAGATGCAGCCTATGCGGAGGCAGTATGTGCCACAGAAGAGTTGAAGTTCTATAAGGATAATGTTGATCCGGCATATATGACTCCGCTGAAGAAGCCAACTACCGAGCATGATCCGGCGTTGAAGTTTAAATCGGCGGAGGAGACCAAGCAAGTTGATTTTGTGCCAGGTGATTCGTCCAAGCAGTTCACTATCAGCGCTAACCTTGATCCCAAATAGGAAAGCGCGCTCATCGAGTTCATCCGTGAGAACCGGGATATCTTTGCGTGGAAACCTTCTGACATGCCAGGTATACCGAGGGAACTCGCTGAGCACAGCCTTAACATTGATCCGAAATATAAACCGGTTAAACAATATTTGCGCCACTTTAACGAAGAGAGACGCAAGGCTATATGTCACACCCTGCATTTTGTAACATGTTATTTGTACCTTTGGAGCATGAAAATTTGGACCAGCAATTTTTTTAGCATCATTTGGCTTTTATTTGAAATTGAGTTTTCTTCATATGCTTTTTCATGTGCTCATTAAAGTCAACTATGACCTCTTGTAGAATTCATCTCCATACCCAAAACTTCTGCCCAATGATCATGCCAAGTGTTATATAACAGTATAGTATTTTCTTACAAAATTAATTTGGCCAAAAGGTATTTTATAAATTTAGTTTTCCAAAAACCCCTGAATTGATATTTGCACTGCAAGTACTTGATTTAGGGTGAGAAAATTATTTCAAAAGGTTTATTTGAGACCTAGTAGTCATAGGACTCCGAGAAACCACAAAGGTATAATTTTAAAAGTTATTTTCCTATTTTATTTAAAAGCTTTTTATTAAGGCCAGAAATGGTCTTTAATAGGAAAAAATTATTTAATTATTTCAAAAATATTTGCCAAAATTCAGGGAGATTCATAGGACATATATTGTCCATATATAAGAGTTTCAACACTTGGTCATGTTCAAAATAATGGGCTAAACCCTCTAAAACCCTTTCTGGATATTTCAAGCTTTTGAAATATTTACAAAGGAAACTTTCTCCAAAAATTCCAGGGAAATTCTATCATGTCATATATGACATATTTGATGATCTTGCCAAGTCCCATTCCTTGGGAAGCAAGAAAACATCCTCAAACCCCTTCATAACCATTCTGTCCATATTTGAAGTTTGAGCAACTTTACATTGCCAAACTTGTCCAACTGCTCTCAAATTTGGTGCACATGCTAGAATGGCCTAATAAGGCATCTAGACCAAATGGCACAAGATTTGGAATAGAGCAACTTGATCAGATCACCTCAAAACCCTTTCTGTTCAAATGCAAATTTGAACAACTTTACATTACCAACTTTTTATCTGGAGCTTCAAACTTTGTGGGCATGATCAATACCCCAAATGATGATGCTACACCAAGTGGTGCATCAAGGGGAGGTGATTAGCTTGACTCAAACAAAATGAAGCTGTTTCTGTTGTTTTCTAGAGTTCACCAAAGTTACATTGGCTAGTTTCTTCAAATGAGCCCAAATTTGGTGAAGCACCCTATTTTCTCATGTCTTTCAATCCTGTTAAGTGCCATGTCAAGTGGAAGTCATTTGCTTGACCAAACACTGATCAAACACCTTCTGCAGATTTACTAAAACACTGATCACTTTTACTCTTCTCCATGGCCTCAACTTTTTACCACATGATCATTGAGTTACTAGCTACCCCCAGTAACTTCCCCAGCACCCCAGCTCCATGATTGAGGGGTAAGAACCCAAGTTTACCTTGCTGGACAACAAGTTTTCACCAAGTCACCAGCACTCCCTTTCTCTCTCAGCATCTCCAGGGCATCCAAGGCCGCAGGCCATTTCTTTACTCCTCCCCTGACGTTCTAGACACTCTTGGGCATGTTGGTTTTGACCGGAGCGGCGAGGGCACGGTGGTGCCAGCCATACGCGCGCTCTGGAGCACGCAACAGTGCGGACACGCACTATAGCTCCAGCCAATCAGCCTTCCCCGACAGCGTCGGGCCACTCCCTCGCGCCAGTCGAGGCCCCTCGACGTCCGCAACCACCCCGGCGCTGTCCCCCCTCCTCCTGCGCCCTCCAGTGGCCGCCGTCGCACGCGCGCTGGCCACCCGCAACGGCCACTCTTCTGCCTTGCATGCGCGCACGCTCCAGAAGCTCCCCCGCTCCTCTTCTCACCTCAGCTGGACGTGGAACAAGTCCACGATCCTCCCCGGTTTGATCACAGGCACCAGAACCTCTCCTAGCCTCTCCTGCAACCTCGCCGGCGCACGAGTCCACGGTGGACCGTGGGCGCGGCTATATAAGCCCCTCCCGAGCCTCTCCAGCAGCACCAGCAGCCTCACCTCACCCCACTGAGTCCTCCAGCACCATCCACTCCTCCCCAGGTAGCCCTAGTACTCGGGATCGACCGGAGCTCCGCCGCGTCGGGCCGCCGGTGATCTCGCGGTACGGGCCTCCCTGCCCCTTCTTTTGCCTGATTCGGAACCGCCGTGCTCCACTGACCATTTCCCCTCTGTTTCCCCTCTCTGTGGCAGTTGGAAACGGCCGGAGCGACGACCTCCCGTAGCTCCTCCGCCGTCCCACCTCGCCGCCGGCGAACCGGACCTCCCCGGCGTGCCGCACCACCACCCCTACATCCGCAACACGATGCTGGTCACGTTCCTGCCCTCCGTTGCCGTCGCCGTGGCCGGAAACTTCGCCGGTGAGCTCGCCGTGGCCGTGGCCGCAAGGTTGGAGATGATAGGCGGGCCCCGCCTGTCATCCCCACACCTCTCTCCCCCTCCTCTCTGCCACTGACCCACGGGCCCCGCCCGTCAGGTTCAAAAACCTGACGTGCGCGCGCAGGCACCCGTGCGGCTGGGCTGGACCGCCCTGGGCCGTGCACTGTGGCCTCTCTGGCCCGGTTGCACAGGTCTTTTTCTCCTTTTTCTTTTCTGTATTAATTCAAACATTTTTACAGAAAAAAATAATGGTCCAAATAAAATAATTCCAACTCCTAAAATTCTTGTAATATTCCAACCTATTTAATGGTACCACTTTCACTCACATCTATGAAACTTTTCTGCTGTTCAAATTCAAATTCAAATTTGAGCAGTAAAACTCCTGTTCTAAAATCAATAGATTCTATTCTGTTACT
Organism: Secale cereale; assembly: GCA_902687465.1. Lineage (NCBI taxonomy): Eukaryota > Viridiplantae > Streptophyta > Magnoliopsida > Poales > Poaceae > Secale > Secale cereale. Next base: position 830,132,073 of record LR738711.1, on the reverse strand, counting down.
CCAAAACTCCAACTAAGATTTTTCCCCATCTTAGAAATCCCTCTAGTATTTAACAAAAATAAGTTGACATTTTTCTGAGCACTTTGGTTTTTCTGTTTTATTTGTGGTCTTATTTTTCCGTGGTTATTATGCGACGTATAGATCCCGTATTTGACGAAGTTGCTGTGTAAGAAGAAGGAGAAGGATTTGAAGACTTTGAAGACCAAGCCAATCCAGGCAAGCAGCCCTTTTACCATGATACACTTGTTCTTTGGAACCCGTTTGTTTCCGATGCATGATGTTAGGGTTACGATAGTGACCTAGTTGATTCCACCACATGATGCATGCCTTGATCTTGATCTTGCTATGTGCTAGATGACATGCATATGGTTAGTAGTAATGAATAGTGATGCATGTGTGACATGAACCCTCGTGGTTGAAGTCTTTGCATAAAACCCCATCGGGTGCCATTCATGCCCGAGGGAGATGATGAGTTGGGTGACCACTTGATGACGAAGTGGTGTACCGAGGCAAGTGTGTGTGTTTTTCAAACGGATTGGTTTAAGTTGCGACCGTTATTCCAACCATACATGTGCAACCACACTACCCCTTATGGGACGGGGCTTTATTGAGTACTTAGGTCGATACTAGCATGGTGCCCACATTACTAGTGACGGGAAGACTTGAGGTCTTTCCCGGGACGGGGTCGTGCTTGGATAGACGGCCATGACTGTTTTTACAGGGCACCGGACACACCGTTGGTCCCTTTGGGTACGCGTGACATTGAAATTAGGGCAAGTCCCGTGATCTATTGTTAGTACCCGAGGGCCGTGTACCAACGAGTGGACTCTATGTTAGTGTCGTCTAAGGAAAGATAATGACCGGGTGCTTACCCCGGGTACTTGAGGTACCGCGGGTCGTGGATGACACGGAAGTTCCCCGGATCTTGTGGGTAAAGTGTACAACCTCTGCAGAGTGTCAAACTATTCGAATAGCCGTGTCCACGGTCATGGACAGTTGGGTAACCGCTCTTGGGCTACGTCCAATGTTTGTGAAACCATGCGTGTGTATGTGAGTCAAGGTGGTGACTTGACTCGAAGAGTTGGATCATATTCATGTTGATATCGGTAACCTGTCTTCTAGGTTACGCGAGGTTATTGATGCATAAGCTTGATAGTAGAATATTTATTCTAGCTTTTGCTAGATTGTTCATTATTGTTCCATTGCGTTGTTACTTTGAACCACATCATGGGTTGCTTGCGAGTACATTCAAAGTACTCATTGGCTTGCCACTGGTTATTTAATTGGCCAGGCATGGAAGAACAGGAATATGAGGAAGAGTTCTTTGGAGACGAACATGCGAACTAGGACGCTATCCCAGTTAGAATGCCTGTAGGGTTAAGGCAGTTGGCATGGGTTCTACCCGTTATCGAAGACTTCCGCTATTTGAGTTAATTGCTATTCAGCCCGTGAGGCTCTATCTATGTAAGACTTGGCCATAATGGCCTTAATTCGTGTAAGACTATTTGTATGGATGTAAGACTCTTGTTATTCAGCTTCTGTGTGTTCAGTGAGCATTGATCTCTGGGATCACTGTACACGTGCATTCGGTGATCTCGACTTCTAAGTCGGGGTCCCCACAGAGCTGGTATCAGAGCCATCCTGACTGTAGGAAGCCTTAGTTAGCATGGGCGTTAGTTAGATGAGACCCTTTTTCAAAAACCTTCTGAACCTCTCTTCTTTTCTAAACCTGAGATTTCATCAGCTTATTAACCCCTCCTATTCCACCTTTGTAGATGGCCGCTGTACCCGAAGAGCACCTGACCATTGGGTTTCCCTTACTTCTCGAGGATAGCCTCCAGGAGTGTCAGTTCCACCGAGCACCCATTCTCACCTACCTTTAGCATTGGGTTAGCGACACTGAGGTGGAGTACCATGTGGAAGTGATCGTGAAGGCAAACGATCCTCCCACAAGTTGGTTCTTCGAGGGACCCCAGATGGCAACACTACCACTCGCTGTCGAGGCTGCTGCACTCAAGGCACTAACCCGTCTCCGCGAGCTTCTTCCGGAGATGGCAGCCAAGATGACAACTCGTTTCTTACCTTACCGGAAGGAAGGTGAAGAAGAAAGCAGCGCACTAGCCCCTCCACTGAAGGAAGGACTCTCGCTTCGGTTCCAGACCTACTTCAGTCTATGTGCCGACAGCTTGGCACAAGACTTGGCCTCGGAATCAATGAATCTTCGAGAAGAACTTCACAAGACCAAGGCACTTCTTCGTCGAGCTCAAGAGAAGGCAAATAGGATCAAGAAGGAAGGAGCACCTTCTGGACAATCCGCTATCGCATATCGAGGCGGAAGGCTCTCCGAGGATGTATCTTCCAAGAATGAAGAACCACCTCGGCGACGCCGGATGACGGCGAGGGAATATCGCAAGCTTTTCCCTGCACCACCGACAAAGCACCGTCGTATCCAACTCCTCCACTCCCCCACACCCTCAAGTGACAAGGGGGCCCAGACAGATGAAGACAAGGAGGAAGACCCAGAAGAGCCGGAATACGCGACCGAGCATTCCGCCGCTGAGGCACTATTCGCTACTCGGATATGCCAGTTGTAACCTTTACGGTAGGATAGGTCGTGTAACCCCTATGCGCATTCGAGTCCTTGTATGGTTCATATGAAACCATCTAGTGTTTGCTTTTGTTGTGTCTGGGTGTGTGTCGTAATCTTCCTTCGGGAATGTGTAAACGACCACACACCACCCATTTGGATTTTAATGGATGTGTTTTGGCCTTTCGGCCCTTGCATGATTTGATTTAGTGTCACACCCACCCGCTTACTAGGCACCCATCTATCTTGCTTTCCCTTTTCCGAGTCATGAGACCTTTTACCGCTCCAACATGATGCCTGTTGTAACTCGTACTGGTACCTCTACCCAGCAGCCCGAAACCGGAGCATCCGCTCAGCCAGAGGCAGGCCACGACCAAACCAACGACCAAGCTCCACCACCACCTCCTCCAAGCATGGACATGGCTCAGCTTCTCCAAGCTTTCTGAGAGGAACGCCAAGCCATCACTGCAGCTCTCCAGCTAATTGCTCAAGCTGTCGCCAACAACCGCCAGCCGGCGGGGAATGGCAATGGACGTTCCATGTTGGCAGAGTTCAAGAAGCATGCACCGCCAACCTTCATCGAGACTGCTGAACCCCTGGATGCAGACGACTGGGTCCATTCCATTGAGGAGATACTGGAACTAGTCGGATGCACCGAAGACCGCAAGAAGGTGGCTTATGCAGCCCACTGCCTCGGGGGGACTGCTAGAGCTTGGTGGGATGGATTCAAGGTCATGCATGTTGAACAAGACATCACTTGGGTTAACTTCAAGTCAGAATTCCGCAAGGCCCACATTCCTTCCGGAATCATGGCTATCAAAAAGCGTGAGTTCCGAGCCCTGAAGCAAGGAAGTGGCACCGTCAAGGAGTACATGCAGAAGTTCAGTATTCTGTCAAGGTATGCCCCTGAAGATGTCAGCACTGATGCTGCCAAAAGAGAGCGCTTCATGGAAGGCCTCAATCAGACTCTGCAATACTCGCTTGTCGTGTGCGACTGCCCGTCTTTCCCTAACCTGGTGAACAAGGCACTTATGCTTGAAGACAAGCGGCGTGCTTTGGAAGACACTCGCAAGCGCAAGTTGGTCAGTAAGGGAAGTTCCAGCAACCAGAAGCCTCATCCGTGGCAGTCAGCCCCGGCCAAGCCAACCTATCAGCAGCCAAGAGCTCCTGCACCTCGCACCAACCCTCAGCCTCAGCAGTATGCCAACCCCAGGCCAGCTTTCAACCCCAATACCAGTGGTGGCAACAAGATCAATCCAAACCAAGTCACTTGCTTTGGATGTGGTCAGCCCGGACATATCTCAAGGGTGTGCCCCAACAAGAAGCCTGATGCCCCGCGCCCCAATGCGCAGAACCAGGGACAAGGCCGTGGAATGCCACCAAGGAACCCAGCTCCTCGCAATCCACCGAACCATGGGAAGGGGCGTGTGAATCACGTCACTGCTGAAGAAGCCCAGGAAGACCCGGACGTCGTGCTGGGTACGTTCCTTGTCAACTCAGCACCTGCAACTGTCTTGTTTGATTCTGGAGCAACGCATTCATTTGTCACTCAAAGATTTGCATTAAAAAGTGGCATGACCCCTACACCCCTGAATAACCCTATGGTGGTACAAACCCCCGGAACCGAGATGAGAGCCAAGATAGGCTGTAAAGGAGTCGGTATTACCATTAACGGTGTAGACTTCCTAGCAGACCTTATCGTCCTGAGATCGCAAGGCTTGGATGTGATCCTAGGCATGAATTGGCTCAGCAAGCACCAAGGCTTGTTAGACTGTGCCAATCGGACAATCACTGTGACCAATGACCAAGGAGTCGAAGTCAAGTTTGCTTCCAACTCCTCTTCCGCTCAAGCCACTAAAGTCAACTGTCTGTCTGAAGTTGGGCTAGATCAAGTACCGGTGGTATGTGAGTATCCTGATGTCTTTCCGGATGAACTACCGGGAATGCCCCCTGACCGTGACATTGAGTTCATCATTGAGCTCGTGCCCGGAGCAGGACCCATCTATAAGAAGCCTTATAGAATGGGGACGGAAGAATTAGCCGAGTTGAAGAAGCAGCTGGAAGAGCAGCTAAGGAAGGGATTTATTCACCCAAGTGCCTCCCCTTGGGGATCTCCTGTTCTGTTTGTGGCAAAGAGGGACGGTACCATCCGCTTATGCATTGACTATCGTTCCCTCAATGAAGTTACAATCAAGAACAAGTATCCACTTCCCAAGATCGAAGATCTGTTTGATCAGCTCAGCGGAGCCAAGGTATTCTCCAAGATCGACCTCAGATCTGGGTACTACCAGCTGAAGATCAGACCCCAAGATATTTCGAAGACAGCATTCGTAACCAGATATGGCCTGTACGAGTGCACGGTCATGTCTTTTGGGTTAACCAATGCCCCAGCCTACTTCATGTATCTCATGAATAAAGTCTTCATGGAATATTTGGACAAGTTTGTTGTTGTCTTCATTGATGACATTCTTGTGTTCTCGAAGTCGGAGGAAGAGCACGAGCAGCATCTGAGGATGGTCCTAGACAAGCTTCGTGAGCACCAACTGTACGCCAAATTCAGCAAGTGTGAGTTTTGGCTGCATAAAGTTGGATTGTTAGGTCATGTCTTGACCAAGGAAGGATTATCTGTTGATCCTGCAAAGATCGAAGCTGTGACCCAATGGCAATCTCCAACGACCGTCAAGGAAGTTAGAAGCTTCCTCGGACTAGAGGGCTATTACCGCAAGTTCGTGGAAGGATTCTCTAGCATTGCACGACCAATGACTCAGCTCCTCAAGAAGGACAAGAAGTTCGAGTGGAAGCCAAAATGCGAAGAGAGCTTCCAAGAGCTCAAGAAGAGATTGACCACCGCCCCATTTCTGGCAACACCTGATATTCACAAGGAGTTCGTGATATATTGTGATGCCTCTCGAACCGGATTGGGAAGCGTTCTGATGCAAGAAGGCCGTGTCATAGCATACCTCTCCAGGCAGCTACGACCCCATGAGGAGAACTATGCTACTCACGATCTTGAGCTAGCGGCAGTAGTTCATGCCTTGAAGACATGGCGGCATTACCTCCTAGGGAAACGGTGTGAGATCTACAAAGACCACAAAAGTCTGAAGTACATTTTCACCCAAAAGGAATTGAACATGAGGCAGCGGAGATGGTTGGAACTCATCAAAGACTATGACCTCAGTGTTCAATATCACCCTGGGAAGGCTAACGTGGTGGCCGATGCCTTAAGCAGGAAGGCTTGCTCTTTGAATGCCGTTATTCAAGAAAGGCAGCCAGCCTTGTTTAAGGAGATCGAACAATTCAGTTTAGAATTGGTCACCCCTGGATTTTTGGATCATTTGCAAGTCAGACCGACCCTGATGGATGATGTCAAGAAGGCACAAGATGGACACGCAAGCATCGAAGGCATCAAGAAGAAGATGAAGCTGGGCAAGGCCCCAGGATTCTCCGAAGACGAGCACGGGATTGTTTGGTACAAAGGTCGCATCTTCGTACCAAACAACACCGAGCTGAAGACGCTGATTCTACAAGAAGCCCACGACACTCCGTATTCCATCCACCCTGGAGGAACCAAGATGTACCAAGACTTGAAGGCACGATTCTGGTGGCACGGGATGAAAAGAGAGATTGCAACCTATGTTGCAAAGTGTGATGTGTGCCAAAGGGTCAAGGCTGAATATCAGCGACCTGCTGGATTGCTTCAACCACTCAAGGTTCCTGAGTGGAAGTGGGATAAAGTCGGAATGGACTTCATCACTGGATTACCAAGGTCGAATAGGGGACATGACTCTATCTAGGTCATAGTCGATCATTTGACCAAGGTGGCCCATTTCATTCCTGTCAAGACTACCTACTCACGCAACCAGCTGGCAACTCTCTACATCAACCGAATCGTAAGTCTTCACGGCGTTCCCAAGGAGATTGTGTCAGATCGAGGCACCCAGTTCACCTCAAGGTTCTCGGGAAGATTCCAAGAAGCCTTGGGAACCAAGTTGTCTTTCAGCATGGCTTTCCACCCACAGACCGGAGGTCAGATAGAGCGAGTCAATCAGATTCTCGAAGACATGCTCCGAGCCTGTGTCCTGGCATATGGAGCCAAGTGGGAAGATTGTCTCCCTTTTGCCGAGTTCTCCTACAACAACAGTTACCAGTCAAGCCTTCAGATGGCACCATTTGAGGTGCTGTACGGACGTAGGTGCCGCGCACCCCTCAACTGGTCAGAGACTGGAGAAGGACTAGTCTTTGGACCGGTTATCCTTCGCGAAGCAGAAGAGCAAGTCCAACTAGTCAGAGAGCGATTAAAGGCAGCCAAGTCAAGGCAGAAGAGTTATGCCGACACTCGACGCCGAGACATGAGTTTCCATGTCGGAGATCATGTGTACCTGCGGGTAACTCCTCTAAAGGGAACCAAGCGTTTCCACGTCAAGGGGAAGCTCGCGCCAAGGTTCATTGGCCCTTTCAAGATCACCGACCGACGAGGAGAAGTGGCTTACCAGTTGGAACTACCACCTGAGCTATCCGATGTGCACAATGTATTCCATGTGTCACAACTCCGGAAATGTCTCCAAGTTCCGGACAAGCCCAATCTCTACAAGGATGTGGATCACCAAGCCATTGATCTGCAGCCTGATTTGACCTACCGCGAGAAGCCCATTCGCATTCTGGACGAAGCAGAACGACGGACGCGAAGCCGTACCATCAAGTATTTCAAGGTCCAGTGGAGCAACCACACCGAAGCAGAAGCAACTTGGGAACGAGAAGACTATCTTAGATCCGAGTTTCCCGACCTCTTTTAAGACCTAGTTTAGGAATCTCGGGGACGAGATTCTTGTAAGGGGGGTAGGTCTGTCACACCCTGCATTTTTGTAACATGTTATTTGTACCTTTGGAGCATGAAAATTTGGACCAGCAAACTTTTTTAGCATCATTTGGCTTTTATTTGAAATTGAGTTTTCTTCATATGCTTTTTCATGTGCTCATTAAAGTCAACTATGACCTCTTGTAGAATTCATCTCCATACCCAAAACTTCTGCCCAATGATCATGCCAAGTGTTATATAACAGTATAGTATTTTCTTACAAAATTAATTTGGCCAAAAGGTATTTTATAAATTTAGTTTTCCAAAAACCCCTGAATTGAGATTTGCACTGCAAGTACTTGATTTAGGGTGAGAAAATTATTTCAAAAGGTTTATTTGAGACCTAGTAGTCATAGGACTCCCAGAAACCACAAAGGTATAATTTTAAAAGTTATTTTCCTATTTTATTTAAAAGCTTTTTCTTAAGGCCAAAAATGGTCTTTAATAGGAAAAAAATATTTAAATATTTCAAAAATATTTGCCAAAATTCAGGGTGATTCATAGGACATATATTGTCCATATATAAGAGTTTCAACACTTGGTCATGTTCAAAATAATGGGCTAAACCCTCTAAAACCCTTTCTGGATATTTCAAGCTTTTGAAATATTTACAAAGGAAACTTTCTCCAAAAATTCCAGGGAAATTCTATCATGTCATATATGACATATTGGATGATCTTGCCAAGTCCCATGCCTTGGGAAGCAAGAAAACATCCTCAAACCCCTTCATAACCATTCTGTCCATATTTGAAGTTTGAGCAACTTTACATTGCCAAACTTGTCCAACTGCTCTCAAATTTGGTGCACATGCTAAAATGGCCTAATAAGGCATCTAGACCAAATGGCACAATATTTGGAATAGAGCAACTTGATCAGATCATCTCAAAACCCTTTCTGTTCAAATGCAAATTTGAACAACTTTACATTACCAACTTTTTATCTGGAGCTTCAAACTTTGTGGGCATGATCAATACCCCAAATGATGATGCTACACCAAGTGGTGCATCAAGGGGAGGTGATTAGCTTGACTCAAACAAGATGAAGCTGTTTCTGTTGTTTTCTAGGGTTCACCAAAGTTACATTGGCTAGTTTCTTCAAATGAGCCCAAATTTGGTGAAGCACCCTATTTTCTCATGTCTTTCAATCCTGTTAAGTGCCATGTCAAGTGGAAGTCATTTGCTTGACCAAACACTGATCAAACACCTTCTGCAGATTTACTAAAACCCTCATCCTGATCACTTTTACTCTTCTCCATGGCCTCAACTTTTTACCACATGATCATTGAGTTACTAGCTACCCCCAGTAACTTCCCCAGCACCCCAGCTCCAAGATTGAGGGGTAAGAACCCAAGTTTACCTTGCTGGACAACAAGTTTTCACCAAGTCACCAGCACTCCCTTTCTCTCTCAGCATCTCCAGGGCATCCAAGGCCGCAGGCCATTTCTTTACTCCTCCCCTGACCTTCTAGACACTCTTGGGCATGTTGGTTTTGACCGGAGCGACGAGGGCACGGTGGTGCCAGCCATACGCGCGCTCTGGAGCACGCAACAGTGCGGACACGCACTGTAGCTCCAGCCAATCAGCCTTCCCCGACAGCCTCGGGCCACTCCCTCGCGCCAGTCGAGGCCCCTCGACGTCCGCAACCACCCCGGCACTGTCCCCCCTCCTCCTGCGCCCTCCAGTGGCCACCGTCGCACGCGCGCTGGCCACCCGCAACGGCCACTCTTCTGCCTCGCACGCGCGCACGCTCCAGAAGCTCCCCCGCTCCTCTTCTCACCTCAGCTGGACGTGGAACAAGTCCACAATCCTCCCCGGCTTGATCACAGGCACCAGAACCTCTCCTAGCCTCGCATGCAACCTCGCCGGCACACGAGTCCACGGTGGACCGTGGGCGCGGCTATATAAGCCCCTCCCGAGCCTCTCCAGCAGCACCAGCAGCCTCACCTCACCCCACTAAGTCCTCCAGCACCATCCACTCCTCCCCAGGTAGCCCCAGTACTCGGGACCGACCGGAGCTCCGCCGCGTCGGGCCGCCGGTGATCTCGCGGTACGGGCCTCCCTTGCCCCTTCTTTTGCCCGATTCGGAACCGCCGTGCTCCACTGACCATTTCCCCTCTGTTTCCCCTCTCTGTGGCAGTTGGAAACGGCCGGAGCGACGACCTCCCGTAGCTCCTCCGCCGTCCCACCTCGCCGCCGGCGAACCGGACCTCCCCGGCGTGCCGCACCACCACCCTACATCCGCAACACGACGCAGGTCACGTTCCTGCCCTCCGTTGCCGTCGCCGTGGCCGGAAACTTCGCCGGTGAGCTCGCCGTCGCCATGGCCGCAAGGTTGGAGATGACAGGCGGGCCCCGCCTGTCATCCCCACACCTCTCTCCCCCTCCTCTCTGCCACTGACCCACGGGCCCCGCCCGTCAGGTTCAAAAACCTGACGTGCGCGCGCAGGCACCCGTGCGGCTGGGCTGGACCGCCCTGGGCCGTGCACTGTGGCCTCTCTGGCCCGGTTGCACAGGTCCTTTTCTCCTTTTTCTTTTCTGTATTAATTCAAACATTTTTACAGAAAAGAATAATGGTCCAAATAAAATAATTCCAACTCCTAAAATTCTTGTAATATTCCAACCTATTTAATGGTACCACTTTCACTCACATCTATGAAACTTTTCTGTTCTGTTCAAATTTAAATTCAAATTTGAGCAGTAAAACTCCTGTTCTAAAATCAATAGATTCCATTCTGTTACTCCAAAACTCCAACTAAGATTTTTCCCCATGTTAGAAATCCCTCTAGTATTTAACAAAAATAAGTTGACATTTTTCTGAGCACTTTGGTTTTTCTGTTTTATTTGTGGTCTTATTTTTCCGTGGTTATTATGCGACGTATAGATCCCGTATTTGACGAAGTTGCTGTGGAAGAAGAAGGAGAAGGATTTGAAGACTTTGAAGACCAAGCCAATCCAGGCAAGCAACCCTTTGACCATGATACACTTGTTCTTCGAAACCCGTTTGTTTCCGATTCATGATGTTAGGGTTACGATAGTGACCTAGTTGATTCCACCACATGATGCATGCCTTGATCTTGATCTTGCTATGTGCTAGATGACATGCATATCGTTAGTAGTAATGAATAGTGATGCATGTGTGACATGAACCCTCGTGGTTGAAGTCTTTGCATAAAACCCCGTCGGGTGCCATTCATGCCCGAGGGAGATGATGAGTTGGGTGACCACTTGATGACGAAGTGGTGTACTGAGGCAAGTGTGTGTGTTTTTCAAACGGATTGGTTTAAGTTGCGACCGTTATTCCAACCATACATGTGCAACCACACTACCCTTATGGGACGGGGCTTTATTGAGTACTTAGGTCGATACTAGCATGGTGCCCGCATTACTAGTGACGGGAAGACTTGAGGTCTTTCTCGGGACGGGGTCGTGCTTGGATAGACGGCCATGACTGTTTTTACAGGGCACCGGACACACCGTTGGTCCCTTCGGGTACGCGTGACATTGAAATTAGGGCAAGTCCCGTGATCTATTGTTAGTACCCGAGGGCCGTGTACCAACGAGTGGACTCTATGTTAGTGTCATCTAAGGAAAGATAATGACCGGGTGCTTACCCCGGGTACTTGAGGTACCACGGGTCGTGGATGACACGGAAGTTCCCCGGATCTTGTGGGTAAAGTGTACAACCTCTGCAGAGTGTCAAACTATTCGAATAGCCGTGTCCACGGTCATGGACAGTTGGGTAACCTCTCTTGGGCTACGTCCAATGTTTGTGAAACCATGCGTGTGTATGTGAGTCAAGGTGGTGACTTGACTCGAAGAGTTGGATCATATTCATGTTGATATTGGTAACCTGTCTTCTAGGTTACGCGAGGTTATTGATGCATAAGCTTGATAGTAGAATATTTATTCTAGCTTTTGCTAGATTGTTCATTATTGTTCCATTGCATTGTTACTTTGAACCACATCATGGGTTGCTTGCGAGTACATTCAAAGTACTCATTGGCTTGCCACTGGTTATTTAATTGGCCAGGCATGGAAGAACAGGAATATGAGGAAGAGTTCTTTGGAGACGAACATGCGAACTAGGACGCTATCCCAGTCAGAATGCCTGTAGGGTTAAGGCAGATGGCATGGGTTCTACCCGTTATCGAAGACTTCCGCTATTTGAGTTAATTGCTATTCAGCCCGTGAGGCTCTATCTATGTAAGACTTGGCCATAATGACCTTAATTCGTGTAAGACTATTTGTATGGATGTAAGACTCTTGTTATTCAGCTTCTGTGTGTTCAGTGAGCATTGATCTCTGGGATCACTGTACACGTGCATTCGGTGATCTCGACTTCTAAGTCGGGGTCCCCACACTATAGGAGAAGAAGTGGCCAGGCTTTTGGCCGCAGGATTCATCGTGGAAGTTTTTCACCCGGAGTTGTTGGCTAATCTGGTGCTAGTGTTAAAGAAGAATGGGAAGTGGAGAATGTGTGTGGACTACACAGACCTCAACAAAGCTTGCCCAACTGATCCTTTTGCTCTCCCTCGCATTGATCAGATTATCGATGCCACAACGGGATGTGAGCGGCTAAGCTTTTGGGATGCATACTCAGGATATCACCAGATCAAGATGGCAGTTAAAGACCAAGAGAAGACGGCTTTCATAACCCCTTTTGGTGCTTTTTGCTATGTATCTATGCCTTTTGGGCTCAAGAGTGCTCAAGCAACTTATCAGCATTGCGTTCAGAATTGTCTTAAAGGACAGATAGGGAGGAATGTTCATGCCTATGTGGATGACATTGTGGTTAAATTAAGGAAAGAGGAGACAATGATAGAGGATCTTAAGGAGACTTTTAACAATCTTCGGGCTTACAAGATGATGCTCAATCCGGAGAAGTGTGCCTTTGGTGTTCCGGCAGGTAAACTACTGGCATTCTTGGTCTCAAACAGAGGAATAGAAGCTAATCCGGAGAAGATCAAGGCCATTACATCTTTGACTAAGCCAGTTTGCATCAACGATGTTCAGCGTATCGCTGGCCGGATCACAGCATTAAGCCGGTTCATCAGCCGTTTGGGAGAGAAGGCGATCCCGCTTTACCAGATGCTGAAGAAAACAAACCGATTTATATGGAGTGATGAGGCCAACGCGGTGTTTAAGGATCTGAAGCGGCAACTGGCAAAGCCACCGGTCCTGGCTGCCCCCGTTGATAAGGAGTCGTTGCTGTTATACGTCGCTGCTTATGCACGGGTAGTCAGCGTTGCAATTGTGGTTGAGCGCAAGGAAGCAGGAAAGGAATACCCGGTTCAGCGCCCGGTTTATTATGTGAGTGAAGTACTCATTGAGTCCAAGCAAAGGTACCCACATTGGTAGAAGCTGGTATATGGTGTGTTCATGGCAAACCGGAAGCTGAAGCACTATTTTCAAGGTCATCCAATAACTGTGGTTAGTTCAGCACCGTTGGGGGATATAATCCAGAACAGGGAGGCTACAGGTAGAGTGGCGAACTGGGCCATTGAGCTCAGCCCACATGAATTAAAGTATGTGCCACGCACCGCTATAAAATCTCAGGCATTGGTGGATTTAATCAATGATTGGACAGAGTTGCAAACCCCCGAGGAGAAGCCGGATCTTACGTACTGGAAGATTCACTTTGACGGTTCAAGACAGTTGGAAGGCTCGGGGGCTGGAGTTGTCTTAACTTCCCCCCGAGGTGATAAATTTTTTTACGTCCTCCGTTTGTTGTTTCCTTGTACTAACAATGCAGCGGAATATGAAGCGTTACTTCATGGCTTGCGGATGGCAAAGGAGATGAATTTGAGCCGGGTCAAGTGCTTTGGTGACTCAGATCTGGTGGCACAACAAGTTTCAGGCAAGTGGGATTCCCGAGATCCTCTCATGGCAGCTTACAGACGAGAAGTTGAAGCAGTTGCAGGATATTTCAAGGGGTATCAGGTGGATCATATAGACCGGCGACGGAATGAAGCGGCCGATGCTTTAAGCCGACTGGGCTCCCAACGTAAACCGGTGCCGCCAAATACCTTTTTGGATGAGTTGCACAGTCCTTCGGTTCAAGTACCATCAGAAGAAGACCTAGCTGTTCCTGATCCGGAGGCACAGTTAGTTGCGGCACTTCATATAATTCCGGATTGGACGCAACCTTACTTGGCGTATTTGAGCCGAGAAGAGCTACTGGATGATGAGATTGAGCCACGACAGATAGTCCGGCGTTCTAAGTCCATGACATTTGCAAACGGAGAGCTTCATCATCGCAGTACTTCTGGAGTATTTCAGCGGTGTGTATCAGCTGAGGAAGGTTGTGAGATTCTTCGCGAGATCCATGAAGGGGACTGTGGTCATCATGCCGGTTCAAAATCATTGGTGGCTAAAGCGTTCTGGCATGGTTTCTATTGGTTAACCGCTCATGCTGATGCGGCAGAGCTGGTCCGGAAGTGTGATGCTTGTCAGAAATTTTCAAGACGTGCTCTAGTTCCGGCGCAAGAGCTCCGGATGATACCAATAACTTGGCCGTTTGCGACTTGGGGGCTTGATATGGTTGGACCCTTCAAGCGATCCCAAGATCAGAAAACTCATCTACTAGTAGCAGTGGATAAGTTTACAAAGTGGATTGAGGCAGAGCCTATAAGCAAGTGTGATGCGGCAACGACAGTCAAATTCATCAAAAAGGTAATTTTCCGGTTTGGCTTTCCGCACAGCATCATCACAGACAATGGCACCAATTTATCTCAGGATGAGATGGAAGAATTCTGTCAACGAGAACATATTCGCTTGGATGTATCTTCTGTGGCCCATCCCCAATCCAATGGTCAGGCTGAAAGGGCAAATCAGGAGATTTTGCGAGGTATCAAGCCCCGGCTTATGACTCCTTTGCAGAGAACCCCAAGATGTTGGGTTGAGGAGTTACCATCTGTTCTTTGGAGTATCAACACTACACCAAACCGGTCCACATGTTACACACCCTTCTTCATGGTATATGGTGCTGAAGCGGTCCTTTCAAGTGATATCCGTCATGATTCACCAAGGGTAACGGCTTATGTTGAAGCGGCCAACGAGAGAGCAAGGCAAGACAGCTTGGACCGGCTGGATGAAGAGCGTGATATAGCTGCGGCACGATCTGCAATTTATCAACAAGACTTACGCAGATATCACAGCCGCCGGATGAAAACAAGGACGTTCCAGGAGCGCGACTTGGTACTCCGGCTCATCCAAGATCAAACAGACATGCACAAATTATCCCCACCTTGGGAAGGGCCCTTTGTGGTCAGCAAGAATCTGCGCAACGGTTCATATTACCTGCTGGACGTTCGAGAACACAAGGACTCACGGACATCAAAGGAGGAGATGAAGAGGCCATGGAACATCGCCCATTTACGGCCATACTATACTTGAGCTATGAGCTCCACTGTATCCTATGTATATATTATGATCAATGAATAAACTGGCACCCTCGGTAAACCGGGGGCTCAGCCTTTTTTCCAATACAAATATCTTGTGAGGACAACCATGTATGTCTAATCATATGTTATATTTCAACATATTGGCCGGTTTAAAACTGATTTTTTGCAGAATATACACAGAAGCAATAAAACTCTCTAAAGAGCATGAGGTCACATCCGGTTCAAGAGAGGACGCTTCAAGATCTACCCATGATTCCATGGAGCCAGGGAAAACTATATGGAAAGTCGGGTTTACCCGCATCCATCAACCGGCCCTCTGGACAGTCGGGTTTACCCGCATTCAGTGATTGGCTAAAATTCTTATGGACAGACGGGTTTACCCACATCCATCGACCGGCCCTCTGGACAGTCGGGTTTACCCGCATTCAGTGATTGGCTAGGCCCTCTGGACAGTCGGGTTTACCCGCATTCAGTGATTGGCTAAAATTCTTATGGATAGACGGGTTTACCCGCATCCATCGACCGGCCCTCTGGACAGTCGGGTTT
>LR738711.1:830078730-830116669 GCA_902687465.1 Secale cereale | reverse complement strand
TATGGACAGACGGGTTTACCCGCATCCATCGACCGGCCCTCTGGACAGTCGGGTTTACCCGCATTCAGTGATTGGCTAGGCCCTCTGGACAGTCGGGTTTACCCGCATTCAGTGATTGGCTAAAATTCTTATGGACAGACGGGTTTACCCGCATCCATCGACCGGCCCTCTGGACAGTCGGGTTTACCCGCATTCAGTGATTGGCTAGGCCCTCTGAACAGACGGGTTTACCCGCATTCAGTGATTGGCTAATTTTTTATGGTTCATATGGAAAGATGGATAATCCACATCCACCGGCCCTCTGGACAGACGGGATTCCCGCATACAGTGATTGGCTGAACCTTGCTTTGACCCTGGTAGCTCTTAAAAATCCTCGACTACATGGTTTTATTTGCAAATTCGCATCTTTTGGTGTTTATTGTTTATGACTCTTTAAACCGAAGTGGAACAGCTACAGAAGTTGACCACATATCTGTAAAGTTAAAAGTCTGGATCATGAATACCAGCATAAATAAACCGGTGTTCATTATAACCCGGATCATCCATCAGGCAGCAAGCTACAAACTTCTGGACAAAGTTTCAGAACGATATAAACCAGTGTCTTTTATAAAAGCCCGGGTTTGTTATTGGATCCATGAAGATCTTCATCAAGAAATTTTAAATTCTACCGGATTAAGAGTATGGAGCATGCTTGGTCTCAGGTATAAATTTATTTCTGAGATAAGTATATACTTGTTTGATATACTGTGAGAGCAATTTAATCTGTCCAGTGGTAAACCGCTAGGACATGTTTTCAGTCTTACTTATGCAGGAACAGATGACACGCAATATAAGCGACATCAGACGAAATTTAAATTGGCAAACGTCAAAAACAAGAAGTCAGAATATCCGAATCAAAGCGGATAAAGTTTCAGCTATCCAATTACAAGGCATAGCAAGCCTGACGGTTTAAAAGATTGTTTGATAAAGCGGGGCTGCAACTACAACAATAAGTTATGAGCTATGCTCCCTCCTGCTGCGACGGCTGGGCATCGACTTGATCCGGAGTTTCTTCTTCTTCTTGAAGCGGTTGGAAGTCCGGAACACACCAGTCAATCTTCGTCAGGGCCCGGAAGTACATCTCTTCACTGATAAGTTCAGAAGGTTCGATATCTGGAGCGAAGGTATGAGGGCGAACTGGTGGGATTAAATTGACGGTGTCATAAACCGGCCGCTCCACCCGCTCGTTTTGCAAGTCGTACCCCGGATGATACCTGGATAAACCGGATTCAGCTGCAAGCTTGCTGGCGAGGGGACGCATCTCCTTCGTCAAGGCGTGGAGGTCCTTCGCGGTAAAAGTGGATCCGTCTTCTTTAGTTTCAGGAAATCCAGTCAAAGCTTCTTCCGGATCGAGATCCGGGACCTAGGCTTTAGCCCTGGTAAGTGCCATGAGGGCACCGGCTCGAGCAGCAGATTTCTTAACTTCTTCTAGACGCACTGGTAGAACAGACAACTTTTCCAACGTGCCTTGGATGGTCGTGGGGGCCGGTTTACCGAAAGATGTTGCACTGATGATCCTCTGAGCGCCGGAATACAGCTGCTCGACCAAAGTGTAACATGCTTTAAGTTTCTTCCGTAGATCATCCCCAAGATGGGTGACACGGTGCCCTGCATATGAATATCACAATTAAACCGCCACAGATGGAAGCTTGCAAGGATGAAGCAGGAGTTCAGATTATACTTACCAAAGATTGCAGAAGTCATTAACTCAATTTGCCGCTTTAAGCCGGTTAGCTCTTCAGTAACCGGATTAAGCGCCCCCTCAGCATCCTGAACCCTTTTCTCCAGCTCTTTTTTCTGAACCTCAAAAGTGGACCGTTCTTCTTCAAAGAATTTTTTCAGATCTTCAGCAGTCTTTAAACTCACCTGAAGATCTTTCTTGGCTTTTGAAGCAGCAGACTCTGTTTCAGCAAGGCGGCTCTGAAGCTCATTGATCTCATCAACATTCCAGTTTAAGTCAGCCTGCAAGTCAAAACAAGTGATAAGAAACAAAAACCAGACAAGTCTCAAGCACACAAGCAAGTTGTCTACTTGACACTTGGGGGCTAATGTAAAGTTGAAGCAATAAACAACAGCAGTTCAAAGACAAAAGTCTCAAGCACACAAGCAAGTTGTCTACTTGACACTTGGGGGCTAATGGAACATTGAAGTATCAGAAGAAATTTTTACAAGTATCAAATACATAACCAAGTTATCTACTTGATACTTGGAGGCTAATGTAAGATCAATTGTTCAAGTTATAAGTTCCGGTTCACCTTCAACAAGCAGCTAAACCGGAACTTGGGGGCTACTATGAGATAGAGGCATATCAAAAGCACAAAGTCAGAAGGAAAGGATTACCTCATATTTTTCTTTCATCAGATTAACCAAACCCGCTTCATAATCTCGACTGCTGTGGAGCCGGTTCAAGTACCCGGAATAGAGCTCCTGGGCACTCATATCAGCAAGACTGGACAGCTCGGTACTCCATTTGCCTTTTTCTTTATACAGCTTCTCCGTTTTAGCCGTATGTTTGGCTAAAACGGTGGGCTCAGCAGGAGCAACGAAAGCAGTGCCAGTCACTTCAACTTCTGGAGAAGCATGTGTTGTTGGTGGAGCTGTATTGTGAACCGGGCTAGGAGATGCCGGATTGACCTGAGGAGAATTAGCCTGGGCAAGACTTGGCGGATTAGGAACATCATCAGCAGCAGGATTCTCGGGCATTGAAATATGATCCATAGGCGCAGGATTTTCAAGAGGAATCGTGGGCTCGCTTTCCGGAGGGACGGTTGTTGCCGGATCAACCGCCGGATCATCTGCAGAAGTCTCAGCAGTGGGTTTGTTTGCCTTTTGTTTTTTGCTAGGCTTTGGCTTGCTGAAATAAGTTCGGAAAACGAGTTAAGATGGTGAAGCAAAATATAATCATAAACCGGATAAGTTTAAAAGACTTACCCTGGAACATTTTTTAGTGGGGGAAGTTGCGTAGCAGTCGATTCACCAGAGGAAGATAATGGAGTCTCCTGATAATTAGGATCAGACGGTTTAAGAGGTTTTCGGATAAGCCCGGCCTTGGGATGAAGGAGAGTTGGAGAGAGTATAACCTCAGGGCGGCGCCTTCGAGCCGGAGTGAGAGAGATTCCGGATGACTCCACTGCCAGGCCGCTATGGCGAGTGGTCCGGCGAAGAGCTTCATGTTGTTGTTTCTTCAAAAGAAAATTAGGATCCAATTGAGCATAAGGGTGAGAAAATTGATATTTCCGGACTGTCCGACGACTTTTTTGTGGAAGTGGTTCTGAATCGGAAGAAAGGATAGTTACCTCAACTTTAGCCGGTTTATCACCTTCAGCCAACTCATGTGGAAGGATATCATTAGATACAGATATAAGTACAAGCAAGCAAATTAAAACCGGATTAATACATACCTCGGAATCCGGATCGTCATCCTCGGCGTGAGAGCTAGAGCCAACGGCCGCTTTTCTTTTCTTATTGGCAAAGGTCTTCCGGCGTGCCTGTTTGCCGGGTTTCTCCTGAGGTTTTCTTTTCCAGAAAGGATCATCCGCCTATTCAGACAAAGAGACAGTTAGAAGACGGTTTACATAAACGGATTAAAAAATATATACAAGAAAGCAAGGCTTACTGCAGGTAGTCTGTTCTTCTTGTAATATGGAGCTAATCCGACCCTGCTGCAATCTTCTAAGGAGACGTTGAGCATCTTCTTAGCCGATTCAATAACCTCCGATTCAGAAAGTTTATCCTTGGTAAAACGTTGAGGGTCGTCCGGTTTACCAGAATACTGGCACATCAACTGTGATCGCCGACTCAAGGGAAGAATACTCCAAGAAAGCCAACAACGCATAAAATCGGTTCCAATTAAACCGTTGGCCATAAAAGATTTCAGTCTGGAAAGCTGAGATGCGAACCGGGGCCGTTCGGCGGAGCTAAGTCGTTGTGGCAGAGGATGATCTTCCGGAAGACGGTGCTCGCGATAACCCGACAGTGGGTTCTCCCCTTCAGGAGAAGTGTCAACACAGTAAAACCAAGATTTGTTCCACTCTTTTGGGTGCGTGTGGAGAGCGGCATGGGGAAAGACTGCGTCTCTCCTTTTCTGGATACTAACCCCGCCGAGTTCCTGATGCGGCCCGCTGGTGAATTCCTTACGCCGGTTCAGGTGAAAGAAATCCCGGAATAGATCAACAGACGGTTCTTCCTGTAGGTATACCTCTGAAAAAACTTGGAAGTCACAGATATTCGAAACAGAATTGGGCCCAATGTCCTGAGGGTGGAGTTGGAAGGCAGCAAGCACATCTCGGAAGAATTTTGAACCGGGGGGTGAGAAGCCGCGAGCTATATGGTCGAAGAAAACAATAACCTCCCCTTCTCTGGGAGTAGGAGGGCATTCGTTTCCTGGAGCCCGCCACTTCAAAACAGATTGAGGGCCTAAGGTACCAATGGCAGCAATTCTAACCAAGTCGTTTTCCGTGATGATGGAAGGAACCCAGTCACAAGACACAAATTGTTTGGCCATAATGGCAGAAGAGCGAGTGCTGAAAAGATAAAGTGCAAAAACGGATTATGCGAGTACAGCAGTATAAACCGGAAGATATCTACGAAGATTACGCAACGGTATAGACAAGGGACTAATGATATGGTTAACCCGGCAAGAACAGAGAGTTATGTTACTGCCGGTTCATGACAGCAAAAGAGGAGCAACTAAACCGCCACGTTCAATTTTAAAAGCCTACCAGAACAGGGTATGACAGTATAAACCGGAGTATACTTAATAGATCTACGAAGGAGAAAAAACAGGTTTTTGCAAACAGCTAAAGGCAGAACAGATCTGAGCATGTAAGAAAAAGGAAAATAAATACAAGGACATACGGGAAGAACTACAAGGGTGATATACGGAGCGGATGAATCTACAGGTTATGAAAATGACGAGATCTAAAGCATGGAAGCAGTAGGATCTAAGGGCAGAACGTAAAGGTCAAGACTTGTGCGAACAAGACGAAGTTATCATCAAGGCTCTAATGGCGGAGGCATGAGCAAGAACCCTAGAAGATACGGATCTACAATGAGGAAGAAAGATGTACCTTGGAACAGCATGGATCAGTGGCGGAGGTTTTCTGGTCAAAAGTCAGGTTGATGCAGCGGCCAGTGAAGTCTCGGACTCGGCGGTCGATGGCGGCGGTTCGAGCTCGGGTGTCAATGGCGTCTTGAAGCTCGGGCGACGGACAGAGGAAGAAGATGCGAGAATAAGATAAACGAATGAGGACGGCGGTATTTATAAGGGAAGGTCAGATACGAAGTGACAGGTGCGGGATTCGAGGGAGCAAAGATCGGATAAAGATCCTTTTGAGGCCTCGATCTTCGGGATAACCATTAAACAAAGCTACAGGACAGCTCGCAGCGTTAAATGCGGAGATGATGTCACGGTAAGATTCGGTGATTCTCGAGGATGACGTCAGAGCCGGTTTACAAAAAATGAGAAGGCACAGAAGAAAGTTATACAAGACAAGGGAGATTGATATGAACAAGTTCAAATCATTCTGGGGCCTAATGTCAGGGATATTACTAGCAGGTATGAACCGGCTAGTGTAAACCGGCTTGTTATAATTATGTGGTTGTAATATTCCATAAGGGCTACGGCCCATTAGATCTTAGGGCCCATGTAAAGAGTCATGGTTTGTAAACCGCCCGATGATGTAACTTGGGAGACAAGGAAGAAAGAGCAGAGACAGAGGCGGACACAAGTATGAGCCAGCCTCGGGACTCTGTAAACCGGACTGGGCATCACCTCTCTATATAAAGGGACGACCCGGTGACGGTTCAGGGACAAGCAAGAATCAACCCGTCGAGACTACAGGCAAGCGATCCGCTCCCTGTAAACCGACGCCCAAGCAATACCAAACCAACTAGACGTAGGCTTTTACCTTCATCGAAGGGGCCGAACTAGTATAAACTCTTTGTGTCCTTTGTGTGCTATGAACCCCTTCAAGCTAACCCGTGCGATGGTTCCATCATCAAGTCCGTTAAACCGGACATTTGCCGTGCTAATTCCACGACAATAACAATATATGTTGTTCCCTTTGTTATCGGTATGTTACTTGCCCGAGATTCGATCGTCGGTATATCAATACCTAGTTCAATCTCGTTACCGGCAAGTCTCTTTACTCGTTCCGTAATACATCATCTCATGACTAACTCATTAGTCATTTGCTTGCAAGGCTTATTATGATGTGCATTACCGAGAGGGCCCAGAGATACCTCTCCGACTCTCAGAGTGACAAATCCTATTCTTGATCTACGCCAACACCACGAACACTTTCGGAGACACCTGTAGAGCATCTTTATGATCACCCAGTTACGTTGTGACGTTTGATAGCACACAAGGTGTTCCTCCGGTATTCGGGAGTTGCATAATCTCATAGTCATAGGAACATGTATAAGTCATGAAGAAAGCAATAGCAGTAAAACTTAAACGATCATAGTGCTAAGCTAACGGATGGGTCTTGTCCATCACATCATTCTCCTAATGATGTGACCCCGTTGATCAAATGACAACTCATGTCTATGGCTAGGAAACATAACCATCTTTGATCAATGAGCTAGTCTAGTAGAGGCATACTAGGGACATATTGTTTTGTCTATGTATTCACACATGTACTAAGTTTCCGTTTAATACAATTCTAGCATGAATAAAAGACATTTATCATGATATAAGGAAATAAATAATAACTTTATTATTGCCTCTAGGGAATATTTCCTTCAGAAACCTCTGGCGAGTCAACGTGTCTGCTGTAGCTAGCACTTGGACGGGGGGTTGAATGAATCTGGTCTCGACTATAAGAATAAGCATGCTGCTACAGTAGCGCTGTGTGAAGTAGTTCCTGAGCCCTCCGAGTTTCCACTGCTACCGGAGTTTCGCCCTCAACTAGCAAAGCCGCCAGTCTTGCTACCGTCGGTATCATGTTATCCAGAGGGTTGGAATAATGTCCCGCTGGTGCCATAGGGTAACGAGGGGCCGGGCGGTTCTGATCTGCATACAGAGATCCGGTTGTCCGTTGATGAACCGGACCGCCGGTCCTAGTTGCCACTGTTGTCCGGTTTAACGCCGGTGGACCACTGCCCCCTGCCCCGTCCAGAAAAAGATTTCTTGGCTCATAAACAAAGGGGAGACGACTCTGCTGCTTTCTCCTCATGGCTTCATTAGTAGCGTTCTGACCTACCGATAGCCGGAAAGCCTCCGCCTCAATCCGCTGGGCTCGCGCATCCAGAACAGCCCGTACCTCAGCCATCCTGGTGTTCTCTGTTGCCATGCCTTCCTTAACTTGTGCTATCTCTTGCCGCAATTTACCCACAGCTGTCTTGTGCTGGTCCTGGTTTTCGGGAGTAACCTCTGTTCCCATCAGAGTCGCTAGATTCTCCAATAGATCTGACAAAGCTTGAGTCGGCGGGTGTGCGAGCCGTCTGCGCCTGCCACAGCTGCTGTCGCGCCGGGTGTTATGGTCCGATGATTGCTGATCTGAGAGCCGGCTGGGTGCCGGCCATGAAAATCGCCACCCTATTCGGTGGCTAGCTAAAGTCCGGAATATTATTATCATCGAACAAGCCCCCAAGCCGTCCGCTCTGCATCCAATAAATGGAGTTAGTCTCACCTGTAGATGATTCACCGTCGGAGAGAACGGCTATTCCTTCATAAGATCCGGAGTTTCTAGCGCCTTGGATGTATCCAACAAAAGCACGCTTCTTCGCGGGCCGAACCCGGGCAGGTCGCGCACGCTGAGCCGGCTCGATGATGTCGATGCAGGTGTCCGGCTCAGGGCCCGGTTCGCCGATCTTGCCGATGAAGGTGTGAATTCCGCCAAAGGGGACTCGGTACCTGTACTCAATTGAGCCGGCCTCGGGATCCTAGCCTTCGTCATCGATGTAAAGCTTGCCGCGACGACTCCTAGTCATCCATCCCACAACGTATCCCTTAAGCCCTTCGAAGTTGCCCTTCAAGAACTCAAAACCATCGGCCGCAGGCCCCACTGTGGGCGCCAACTGTCGTGGAAGTGTCACGGTAGATGTCCTAAGGTAAGGACTTGATTGTGGAGCCATAGCGACGTGGTTAGCTTAAAGGGGTTAAGAACAAGACAAAGGACACATGGAGTTTATACTGGTTCGGCCCCTGCGGTGAGGGTAAAACCTAATCCTGTTTGAGGTGGAATTGCTGGGGTGTCGATTGCTAGGGTGCGGATGCGCTCGCCTAGCCCTCGATTTGTTGTTTCTTCCCCTAAGACGCTGCCGGGTCGTCCCCTTATAACACAGGTTGACGCCCTGCGGCCTACGGAGTCCCGGCCGGCTCATACAATCGTGTCCGGCTCGGTTACTCTTATTACATGCCTTACAATACAAGTCACATATATGGCGGTTGATACTTACAGGCTTTAAGTCGTTGCAGGCCTTGGGCCCTTAACTAAACCGCCATCCTTAACGTGCTTCTAGTCTGAGCCCATGAACCGCCGTTGGGTAACCCGGCCCCTCCTCGGTGGGTCTTATGAAATACTTATATCCCCAACAGGTTCGGTTTTCGGTCTTTGGTTTTTATGCCCGGGGTGATGTACCGCACCAGAGTGGTACCGTAATCCTGTACTGAAAGTCATGTTGTTAGACAACGGCGAACCTTCGAACTATGAAGAAGCTATGATGAGCCTAGATTTCGTCAAATGGCTAGAGGCCATGAAATTTGAGATAGGATCCATGTATGAGAACAAAGTGTGGACTTTGGTAGAATTGCCCGATGATCGGCAAGCCATTGAGAATAAATGGATCTTCAAGAGGAAGACATATGTTGATGGTAATATCACTGTCTACAAAGCTTGACTTGTCCTAAAAGGTTTTTGACAAAGTTCAAGGGGTTGACTACAATGAGACTTTCTCACCCGTAGCGCTCCTTAAAAGTCTGTCAGAATCATGTTAGCATTTGTCGCATTTTATGATTATGAAATTTTGCAAATGGACGTCAAAACTACATTCCTTAACGAGTTTCTTAATGAAGAGTCGTATATGATGCAACCAGAAGATTTTGTCGATCCTAAAGGTGCTAGCAAAGTGTGCAAGCTCTAGCGATCCATCTATGGACTGGTGCAAGCATATCGGAGTTGGAATATACGCTTTGATGGGGTGATCAAAGCATTTGGTTTTATACAGACTTACGGTGAAGCCTGTATTTATAATAAAGTGAGTGGGAGCTCTGTAGCATTTCTGATATTATATGTGGATGACATATTGCTGATTCGAAATGATATAGAATTTCAGGATAGCTTAAAAGGATATTTGAATAAGAATTTTTCAAAGAAATACCTCGGTGAGGCTGCTTACATATTGGGCATCAAGATCTATAGAGATATATCAAGACGCTTGATAAGACGTTCGATGAGTACACACCTTGACAAGATTTTGAAGGGGTTCAAAATGGACCAGTCAAAGAAGGAGTTCTTGCATGTATTGTAAGGTGTGAAGTTGAGTAAGGCTCAAAGTCCGACCACGACAGAAGATAGAGAGAGAATGAAAGTCATTCCCTATGCCTCAGCCATAGGTTCTATAAAGCATGCCATGCTATATACCAGACCTGATGTGTGCCTCGCCACATGTCTGGCAAGGGGGTACGAGAGTGATCCAGGAGTGGATCACTGGACATCTATCAAAATTATCCTTGGAGGGATAGGGAAATGTTTCTCGGTTATGGAGGTGATAAAGAGTTCATCGTAAAGGGTTACGTAGATGTAAGCTTTGACACTGATCGAGATGACTCCGAGTCTCATCTGGATACGTATTGAACGTGGGAGCAATTATCTAGAGTATCTCTATGCAGAGCATTGTAGACATAGATATTTGCGAAGTACACATCGACCTGAATGTTGTAGACCCGTTGACTAAAAACCTCTCTCACAAGAAAAACATGATCACACCTTAAAACTCTTTGGGTGTGAATCACATGGCGATGTGAACTAGATTGTTGACTCTAGTAAACTTTATTAATGTTAATCACATGGCGATGTGAACTATGGGTGTTAATCACATGGCGATGTGAACTAGATTATTGACTCTAGTGCAAGTGAGAGACTGATGGAAATATGCCCTAGAGACAATAATAAAATGGTTATTATTATATTTTCTTAATCATGATAAAGGTTTATTATTCATGCTAGAATTGTATTTACCAAAAACTTAAATACATGTGTGGATACATAAACAAATACCGTGTCCCTAGTGAGCCTCTACTAGACTAGCTCGTTGATCAAAGATGGTTAATGTTTCCTAACCATAGACATGAGTTGTCATTTTATAATGGGATCACATCATTAGAAGAATGATGTGATGGACAAGACCCAACCGTTAGCATAGCATATGATCGTTCAGTTTATTGCTACTACTTTCTTAATGTCAAATACATGTTTCTTCGATCATGAGATCATGCAACCCCCGGATATCTGAGGAATACCTTGTGTGCTATAAAATGTCACAACGTAACTGGGTGATCATAAAGATGCTCTACAGGTATCTTCGAAGGTGTCTGTTGTGTTGGCATGGATCGAGACTGGCACTTGTCACTTCGTGTGACGAAGAGGTATCTCTGGGCCCTCTCGGTAATACATCATCACAAGAAGCTTGTGTCAGGGATATTACTACCAGGTATAAACCACCCAGGAGGGGCCGGTTTATGTTATCAAGATTATTTTATTGAAGGCCCAGCGGAGCATGGAGTAGAAGATTTCAGCCCAAGAGGTTTAGAGCCCAAGTGTTAGGGCCCATGATTCGTAAACCATCATACTATGTAACTTGGGATGTAAGATAGAAAGAACAGAGACCGAGGCGGACACGTTTATGAGCCGGCCTCGGGGTTCCGTAAACCGGACCGGGCGTCACCTCTTATATAAAGGGACGACCCGGCGGCGGTTCAAGATAGACAACGACATATTGAGACACAGGCAAAGCGGATTCGCTCCCTGGTCATCGAAACCCCAACAATACACACCAAACTAGACGTAGGCTTTTACCTTCATCGAAGGGGCCGAACTAGTATAAAAATCCCTGCGTCCTTTGTCCGCTTTAACCCCTTTAAGCTAACCCGTAGCGATGGCCTCATGACTAAGTCCTTTTGCTATGACATCTGCCGTGCTAAATCCACGACAGTTGGTGCCCACCGTGGGGCTATCGCACGATGGTTTCGAGTTCTTGAAGGGCAGCTTTGAAGGACTCAAGGGCTACGTAGTGGGCCAGATGACTAAGAGTCGTCGCGCCCGGATCTACATCGACGATGCAGGCTGGGGCCCCAAGGCCGATTCAATCGAATACGGGTACCGTGTACCCTTCGGCGGCATCCACGTCTTCATCGGCAAGATTGGCGAACCGGGCCTTGAGCAGGAAATCTTCCCCGACATCGTCGAGCCGGCTCAACGTGCAAGACCAGCCCGGATTCAGCCGGCCGTGAAGCACGTCTTCGTTGGAGCAGTGCATGGAGTGCAAACCGAGGACGGATCGGACTCCGGCGGCGAGACTGTTGTCTATTCCGACGACGGATCTTCTTCTGGAGAGACATAATCTTTGTATCTACTGCAGGACGGTCGATTAGAGGGTTGTTCTGAGGGTAATAGTATTCCGGACCCCCTCGATCCGCCAAACCAGGTCGCTGTCTTTATGGACGGATCACAGTCTATGCAACAGCCTTCAATAACAGCGGCGTTAACATCAGACGCGATGGGAGCTAGAGCTGGAGATCCTCCCCCATCACCATCTGACGCTTTATCCTCCTTGGTCGACACTTTGATGACGTTATTGACAGCAGAGGTAACCCATGCCAACAAGGAGCAGCATGACGCGGAGGTCGCTCAGGTGAAAGGCCAGATTGAGCAAGCCAAGTTGGACCTGGCTGCTGAGAAAGCTATGATGGCTACAAAGCAGGCGGAACTTGATGCTCAGGCCTATCGGCTCATGTTAGATCAGAACGCTTCACACGAGGTAATGATGAGAAGGCAATGATCTCGTTTGCCACCAGTTTATGAGGCAAGAAATCTCTTCAGCACGCCAGGAGCAGGAACCAGTAACCATCCGGAGGTGAACCGGGGAGGAGCACCGGGCACGGGCGCGTCGGTTCAGCCGCCGGCCGCAGAGCCAAACCGCCAAGTTGTGCCGACCCAACATGTGCCCACCCCTCCTGGTCATTATTCTATTCCGCTGGATAACATAGTTGCCACTGCTTCACGATTGGCCGCCCTTCCCATTGAAGGAACGTCCCCCATAGCAGTGGAGGCACGACGGGCCAGGGAGTTGTTGGACACGGCGCTAACTCAACTTATTCCTACAGCCGGGAGAGGATTCAATAGACTCCCCGCCCAAGCCGGAGTTATACAAGGCGTCTGGATGAACCGGCCATGTCAAGCAGTGCACGGAGACGTAATCAGCCAAGGCGGGATAATCCGGTAGGAGGAGAGGCGCACGCTCAAGAGGTGGTGGATCAGGCCAGGCAGCGTCGGGAGGCCGAGGTAACAGCACAGTACGAAGCCCGTCAGGCGACACCGGTTCGTCCCACCACCATGGTGGAACCGGGGGTCATGTCCAGTTCCCTGGGCGTGCCGTGTCTCATCCCCGCTTTACGGAACGTAAAACTGCCCAAGTATTTTAAAGAACCACGCAAAGTACCCAACTACACGGCGGATCTAGCTCCAGAGGCATGGGTTGAGAGTTACGAGATGGCAATGGAGATGCTGGATGTGGATGATGCAGCCTGTGCTAAGTATTTCACGATGATGCTTGAGGGCACGGCTCGCACTTGGTCGAAGGGTTTGCTGCCTAACTCTATCGGATCTTGGGCCGAATTACGACGCCGGTTTATCAACAACTTTAAGGACACGTGCAAACATCCAATGTCTATGGTCGATTTAGCTGCCCGCGTTCAAGGAGAGCAGGAGTCTTTAAGCAGTTGGGTGCGTCGAGTGTCAAAAATCTTGCACTCCTCCAATAGCATCAACCCAAGTACAGCAGTGGTAACCTTGGAGGGCAATTGCCGGTTTGAACCCTTGCGATTAAAGTTAGGACGGCTTAAACGTGATTGCAATGACATGGGGACGCTCATGGGCGCTTTGGTGAAGTATGGAGACTCTGATAACACCAAACATCCAGACGCAGATGGAGACAAGTCAGGGAAGGCGAGCAAGGGCAATAAACCACCGCAGCCCAATCCGGCGAATCAAGGATACAATGGTAAGTGTAAATCGGATGTCAACTCAGATTTTGTGGCCAACACCAACGCTCAAGAGGATGGGCAATGCCGCAAAGGTAGACCGCCCCCACGTAATGGGAGGCCGCCTATTAATCTAGAGCGCCAGTTGAACGTGCCCTGCCCAAAGCACGGTACGCCGGAAAAACCAGCTACGCATCTCTGGAAGGATTGCTTCATCATGCAGGAATTCATGAACCGGAACAGGTATGATCACGGGCCCTCCGGCGGATCAAGCCCTAGATTCCAAGGTCCGAGTTATCAAGGTGGTGGATCTGGTCCAGGGTACCACGGTAATAACGGCAACCACAATGGGCACAATCAGCATAACCAGCAGCATGGTCAGGGTGGATACAACAATCAGGGAAATCAACAGCGTCAGCAGTAGCAGCAATCCGGATATTAGAACAATCCGAAGGAGCTGAGCAGTGGGCGGTATCATGTCTTCACCACAAGCTTGTGTAAGCGGGATCAGAAAGTTTTGAAGAGGGCAGTACATTCTGTTGAACCGGCGGTGCCACGTTTTCTGCGTTGGTCGGAACAGCCCATTGTGTGGAGCAGAGAGGATCATCCACCCCGGGTTGATAATCCGGGTCAGTTGGCTCTGGTGGTGGTACCATAGGTAGGTGGTTACAAGTTCACCAAGGTGCTTATGGACGGCGGCAGCAGCATCAACATTCTATATTATGAGACTTTCCAACGTATGGGGCTGACAGATAAGAAGCTTCGACAATCCAATACAGTGTTTCATGGGGTGGTGCCCGGTAAATTGGCCTATCCAGTTGGGAAGATCGATCTGGAGGTTACCTTTGGAGATGAACACGACTCTAGGTCAGAGACCGTAACCTTTGAGGTGGTAAAGATCGAGAGCCCATACCACGCCTTATTTGGGCGGCCGGTTTACGCCAAATTCATGGCTAGGCCATGTTATGTCTATCTACAGCTCAAGATGCCGGGCCACAAAGGAACCATTACGGTTCATGGGAGTCGCAAGATTGCATTGGAATGCGAGGAAGGCGACGCAGCTTATACTGAAGTGGTCTGTGCGACCGAGGAGTTGAAGTTTTATAAAGACAATGTTGATCCGGCAGATATGTCTCCGCTGAAGAAACCAACCACAGAGCATGAACCGGCTTTGAAGTTCTAATCGGGTGAAGAGACCAAACAGGTTGACTTTGTTCCTGGCGATTCATCCAAGCAGTTCACTATCAGTGCTAACCTAGATCCGAAATAGGAAAGCGCGCTCATCGAGTTCATCCGTGAGAACCGAGACATCTTTGCATGGAAGCCTTCTGATATGCCAGGTGTACCGAGGGAACTCGCTGAGCACAACCTCAATATTGATCCTAAGTTTAAACCGGTCAAGCAATATCTGCGCCGCTTCAATGAAGAGAGGCGCAAGGCTATTTGAGAAGAAGTGGCTAGACTCTTAGCCGCAGGTTTTATAGTTGAGGTGTTTCATCCAGAGTGGTTGGCTAATCCGGTGCTCGTACTTAAGAAAAATGGCACTTGGAGAATGTGTGTTGATTACACAGATCTGAACAAGGCTTGCCCAACTGATCCTTTTGCTCTCCCCCGTATTGATCAAATCATTGATGCTACGGCAGGATGTGAGTGGCTAAGTTTTTTGGATGCATACTCAGGTTATCATCAGATCAAGATGGCAGTTAAGGACCAGGAGAAGACGACCTTCATAACTCCCTTCGGAGCCTTCTGCTATCTATCTATGCCATTTGGGCTGAAAAGCTGTAGCGACCATGATCCGAATGGACCGAAGTCTCTGTGTTTCACTGTCATCCCTGGATCGGTAATGCTGACACACACACAGTACTTGAAGGATTTATAACAGAGTGGCAATCACACACTTATTACATCGAATGTCTCCAATGAGAACTTATTACAAAAACTATGGCTTAAGGCCATCCAACAAAATAACAGCGGAAGGCTTGGAAGATAAGTGAGTCCATCAACTCCAACGGCATAGCTGAGTGCATGACAAACGACCTAGAACGTCTTATTACTCGTCTGAAAAGTCTGCAACGTAATATGTTGCATCCCGAAAACGGGTCAGCACATGGAATATGCTGGCAAGATAACACAGAAGAATGCAAGTAACAGAATAAAGGCTATACTATATGCATATTTGGCTGGTGGAGGCTCTAAGGTTAAAGTTTTTGCGTAAAGAAATTTTTTCCCTACAACAAAGGAATATATTTTATTTTTTTAACTATCATGGTAGTTGAAAATCATTAAGAAGGTACCTCCAACTCAATCCCAATTAAACTTTATCATTAACCCAACAAATTAAGTTATAGAGTGATGAGATCAACCATTAATTCAAGTACCAGATACTCAAGATGTCCATAACCGGGGACACAGCTAATCATGATCAGTTTGTACACTCTACAGAGGTTTGTGCACTTTTCCCACAAGCCTCGATCGCCTCCGTTTGGTTTCTCGCACTGCATGGTGTTTGAGAAACGGATGACCGAGACACAGTCTTTCCGAAGAGGTCCCCTTAACCAGATAGATAGGCCGGTACACCTACAATCCCTCTACATCTGCTAGCCCATCATGGAAAGGTTTCCCACAACTTACTCAACTATGCCAGAGCCCATATTGGCATGTGGCTGCACACGGAAGTTTCTAGCATGAATAGTTTTATGATCCCTTTGAGCCTGGGTGGCATTCCATAGGAAAAATCACGTGGAACCCCAGGAATTCCTAAGACAACACTGGATTCTCCAGGTGCCCTGCAACCAATCCACCCAGACGTGTATTCAAGTAGCCACCTTAAGTTGAATCCTTGATTAACAACTCACATCTGTCATGGATTTCACTCAAACCCAAACCACGTCTACGAGCATAGCATAGCAACCTAAGCAAACGTAGAAGTAACTCCCAAGGGTTTGAAAATAATGCAGGTAATAGGTTCTACCTCAATCTACTTCCCAGTTCCACATGTTAAAAGATCCTACTCATGCAATGTGTGAGGGTTTGATCTAATGCATAAAAACTGGGTAATAAAAGAGTATGATCAAAGTGTTACTTGCCTTGCTGACGATTCGCAAAACCTAGAGACTCGTAGCAGCACGCTTCACAGTCCGGGTATTCTATCGCAAGCAAACAATAGCATACATAAGCAAACAGGCAATGATGCACAAACAAAACTCCAAAAGATAGGAATCTAACCAGAAAGTTCAACTTAAGAACTCCGGTTGCAAAAAGAATCAAATCGAAAGAAGCAACGAAACTCAAACTGCGAAAGAAATGAGCTCCGGTTACTAATTGATCTAAAGTCAAATTTTACAGTAGCCAAAACTTTGTTCAAGTTGGTTAAACGGAAAGAGGGCATCGAGACGAAGATATGGGATTTTGAATCACCTGATTCCGACTCTCGAGCGAAAAGAAAAACGAAAAACAAGATCAGGGTAGAAATCGCGATCGAAATAATCGCGGATAAAAACCCCGAAAAAGAAAACTGACGAACAGACTAACGAACGAACATTCGCTGTCTGCGGCTAACGGACGAACAGTGTTCGTTAAAACGAACGTACGGACGAACGTCTGCTAAATAACTAAACCGAGAAAAACCGATCTAACATAAAAAAACGGATCTAGGGTTTTCCTAAAAAACGATCGGTTTAAAAAGAGAAACCGATGGCTACCTCGAAAAAAGTCAACACCGGCGGCGGACTCCGGCGAGGGCGCGGCTCCGGTGGCTACCAGCGGCGGGCGGCGGCGGTGGGCGGCGGCTAGGGCATAGGCGGGGCGAGCGGGCTGGCGGCTGGGCTGCCTCTCGGGACGGGGTGGCAGCTTATAAAGGCCAGAGTCCTGGCCACTTACGGCCCGGAGTCGGTTCGTCCCCCTTTTTCTTTAAAGAGTCCTGACGTAGCAAAACTAATGAAAGAAATACTAAATGGACTCCAAAAATCCCGAAATAAATTTTCACCGTCCTCTAATAATATTTAGGACAAAGTGAACATTTTTCTCGGACCTAAATGCAATTTTGAAAAAAGCGCATTTTTCCTATGCAAATAAAATCGCAAATAAATCCCGAAAAACACCAAAAGTGATTTTAACATTTCCCCCCTATATTTCTGTTATTTTGGAGAAGTCATATTATCTCCGCTGATATATTTTATTTAGAAATATTTTTAGGAGAGAAAAATAATTAAAACCAACACTGTCCTCGTACAGGTATTCGAGTGTACTCAAATACGAAAACGGTAGAATTCCCAACTCTCTCCGAAGGTCCTTGAGTTGCTTAGAATTTCGAGGATCGCCACAAACAAAAATGCAAATAAACATGCAATGCAATATGATCTATGTATAACATTCCAAATTGAAAATTTGGGATGTTACAAACCTACACCCCTTAGAATGAATCTCGCCCTCGAGATTCGACTTGGCTAGAGAACATGTGTGGGTGGTCCTTGCGTAGATCATCTTCTCGTTCCCAGGTGGCTTTTTCCTCGGTGTGGTGACTCCACTGAACTTTGCAAAACTTGATAACCTTACTGCGGGTGACTCTGCTCGAAAATTTGAGGATCTTAACAGGCTTCTCCTCGTATGTCAGATCACTATCCAACTGAATTGCTTCCACGGGTACTATGTCTCTAAGCGGTATATCGGCCATCTCCGCATGGCACTTCTTAAGCTGAGAAATGTGAAACACGTCGTGCACTCCTGACAGTCCTTCGGGCAATTCCAACTTATAGGCAACCTCTCCCATGCGTTCCAAAACACGGTAAGGTCCCACAAATCTCGGGGCTAGCTTTCCTTTAACTCTGAAACGTTTAACTCCTCGCAGAGGCGATACTCTCAGGTACGCTCTGTCTCCGATCTCATAGGCTATCTCCTTGCGTTTCGTGTCTGCATAACTCTTCTGCCTGGACTAAGCTACCTTCAATCTATCTCGAATCAACTTCACCTTCTCCTCAGACTCTTTGATCAAGTCTGGTCCAAACAACTGTCGGTCTCCAACTTCATCCCACATTAATGGTGTTCGGCATCTCCTTCCATACAATGCCTCGAACGGTGCCATCTTCAAACTGGTCTGGTAACTGTTGTTGTATGAGAACTCCGCGTAGGGCAAATTATCATCCCAACTAGATCCATAATCTAATGCACAGGATCTCAACATGTCCTCCAGGATCTGGTTGACTCTCTCGGTCTGTCCATCGGTCTGCGGATGAAAAGCGGTGCTGAATTCCAGCCTCGTTCTCAAAGTTTGGTGTAGCTGATGCCAAAACTTTGAGGTGAACTGCGTTCCTCTATCTGATACAATGGTCCTCGGAACTCCATGCAGACATACTATCATGGTCATGTATATCTTGGCCAACTTTGCACTGGTGTATGTGGTTTTCACGGGGATAAAATGGGCTACCTTCGTCAATCGATCTACCACTACCCAGATTGAGTCATATCCTGCTTTGGTCCTGGGCAATCCGGTGATAAAATCCATGCCAAGCTTTTCCCACTTCCATTCGGGTATCGACATAGGCTGCAGAAATCCCGCTGGCTTCTGATGCTCTGCCTTTACTCTCTGGCATACATCACATACGGCTACATACTCGGCAATATGCTTCTTCATTCCCGTCCACCAGAAAAGTTCCTTCAAATCCAAATACATCTTGGTGTTTCCGGGGTGTATCGAGTATGGCGAATCATGTGCTTCCTGCAGTATCAACTTCCAGATCTCCGGGTCGTTGAGTACATAGATTCGATCCTCAAACCACAAGGTGTCGTGTTCGTCCTCATGAAATCCCTTGGCTTTTCCTTCACTCATACTTTTTCTTATCTCAGCAATTTCCTTGTCATCCTTCTGGGCTTCACGTATCTTTCCCAGCAATGTTGACTGAACCTCCAACGTTGCAACGAAACCTCTAGGAACTATCTCCAAACGAAGCTCCCTGAGATGTTCTGCTAACTCCTGTGGCAATCCCCCTTTTATTAGGGTATTTGCATAACTCTTCCGGCTCAAAGCGTCTGCCACGACGTTGGCCTTTCCTGGGTGATAGTGTAGCTTCATATCGTAATCCTTTATAAGCTCCAACCATCTCCTCTGTCTGAGGTTCAGCTCCTTCTATGTGAAAATGTACTTAAAACTCTTGTGATCCGTGTACACATCACAACGATTTCCAATAAGGAAACGTCTCCAAGTTTTCAGTGCGTGCACTACAGCTGCTAACTCCAGATCATGCGTCGCGTAATTCAACTCGTGCGGTCGCAGTTGTCGAGATGCATAGGAAACAACTCTTCCATCCTGCATAAGTACTCCTCCAAGTCCTAAGCGTGAAGCGTCGCAGTACACTTGGAAATCCTTGCGTATATCTGGCAATATCAACACTGGGGCTATCGTCAACCGTTTCTTCAACTCCTGGAAACTTTCTTCACACTCTTCAGTCCAATCGAACTTTGTCTCCTTCTTCAACAATGTCGTCATTGGTTTTGCAATCTTGGAGAAATTTTCTATGAATCTCCGGTAGTATCCCGCGAGTCCAAGAAAACTGCGGATATCTCCAACTGAAGTGGGTGCCAACCACTCCGTGACTGCCTGCACCTTGACGGGGTCTACTACTATACCTTCTCCCGATATAACATGCCCTAGAAATCCAACTTCCTTCAACCAAAACTCACATTTGCTAAACTTGGCATACAACTGATGTTCTCTGAGCTTCTCCAATACCAAACGCAAATGCTCTGCATGTCCCTCTTCATCCTTCGAGTACACCAGAATATCATCTATGAATACCACGACGAACTTATCCAAGAACTCCATGAACACCTTGTTCATCATACACATGAAATAGGCAGGCGCGTTAGTCAATCCAAATGACATAACCATATACTCATATAGCCCGTACCGTGTGGTGAAGGCTGTCTTAGGTATATCCTTCTCTCGGATCTTCAATTGGTGGTATCCAGATCGTAGATCTATCTTGGAGAATACTTTCGCTCCTTGGAGTTGGTCAAACAAATCATTGATCATCGGCAGCGGGTACTTATTCTTAATAGTCACTTCATTCAGTGCACGATAATCTACGACCATTCTTAATGATCCATCCTTCTTCCCGACCAAAAGCACTGGGGCTCCCCAAGGTGGTGAGCTTCGGCGAATAAAACCTTTCTCCAATAACTCCTTAATCTGCTTCTTGATCTCCTCCAGATCATTCGCTGGCATCCGATACGGTCTCTTAGATATTGTTCCAGTGCCAGGCAACAACTCTATCAAAAACTCAATATCTCTATCCGGTGGCATGCCAGGTAACTCCTTTGGAAACACATCCGGATAATCC
The DNA here is from genome assembly GCA_902687465.1 of Secale cereale. NCBI lineage: Eukaryota > Viridiplantae > Streptophyta > Magnoliopsida > Poales > Poaceae > Secale > Secale cereale. The sequence continues at coordinate 830,096,089 of LR738711.1, read as the reverse complement.
TTTACTACTGGCACTTCCTCCTGAACAACTCCCGTGAGAGAATGTACTTGTGTCCTTATAGGCGAATGCCTAGATACATAGTTAATCCTTTTTCCCTCAGGGGTGGTAAGCAAAATAGACTTCCTGGCACAATCGATGTTACCTCCATACTTGGATAGCCAATCCATACCTAATATCACATCCAATCCTTGTGACTCCAGAACTATTAGGTCAGAGGGGAAAGTGTGGCGTCCTATGATCAATGGTGTCTGAAAACATCCTTGGTGTGCCATATACTCTGCCCCGAGTGAACTTCTGGTCCAGACAACTGGTGTGCGGCAAATCGCACCTTCTCAGCGTCAGAGCAATTGGCGGTGGTCAAATCCCTTCCAATCTTGCGTAGCCAGTCATCAGCCACTATTGGTTCGATGCTGCTAGCAAACATTGGTGGTTGCAACCTTAAGAAACGTGTCAGGTTGTCCACGGGTGGTGGTGGTGGAGGGTTGTTGTTGTTGTTCTGGTTGTTCTGAGTGTTCTGGACAAGTAGTTGCATCAAGGTGTTCTGCTGCCGGATCAACTGGGTGAGCTCAGGGGGAAACTCAAATCCAGGCTCATGTCTTGGAGGCATCTGATGGGTGTAGAGGGAAGAGATTAGAATATAATTGAGGTCTAAGGGAAAATCACTACCCATATGCACATGAGACAAACACATTCATATCACACCAATCAATTTCAAACAAGGTCTTACAAATCTAACTACCGTTACAAAGAGTGCTCTAAATACTACTGTGTGGGGGTAAACTACTAGTCACAGGGTGGTCATCTAAAAATATTGATCGGCGGAAGATTCCATGATGTCAGCTCCAACTTCATCTTCATAGTCTTCACCTTTACTATCATCGGGTTCTGAATCCGTGTCGTCGATGATAATGTAATATTCAGGACAAATCTCCTTGGGTTCTTCTTCCTCTTCTTCACCTCCTGGTGCTGGATATCCCATGAATACTCCTAGCTTCCTTGTCAAATCATCATTCTTCTCCACTAGTATCAACATCTCCTCCTCGTATCCGTCACGAGTAGACTTAAGTTCTTCTTCTAGCTCCAAATTCCTATTTAGTGCCTTCTTCAATTCTATCATCCCAGCGCACATCTGGTGCTCCTGTCGTCAAATGTGCTGGTTCAACTCCTGGATGAACGCTGCAATGGATCTATCCTTCCGGGTGCTGATCATATCCCAACTCTCATCTCGGCGTCCACAAATCTGGTAGATGGTGTCCTTCAACTCCTGCTTGTAGACTTCTCCAATCCTTCCCATCGTGATGTGGGCGGCCATACTCTTGCCCAGGCTCCAGGTTGGCGCATCAAAAGAAAACTCTATTGGCTCGGTGGATGGTGCAAAGGTTCTTCCGGGAATTTGAACTTGAATGCTCCATCGCTCCTCTTCTCGTAAGGTGGTGGTGTAGGTTCCGGTAAAGCTTGGTATTCCTATGTTCAGGTACCTAGTGACTTCCTTCAAGTATCGTCCAAAAGGTGTGTCTTCATCCGGTTCAGTGAACTTGTTCCTTGGGTCCACCATCCTAAAGAAGTAGAAAATGGAGAGAAGTCAGAAATGAGTAGAGAAGAGTGATCTAGGGTCTGTCTTAGTGGTCGTGTCCTACAATCAGCGTGTGCTCTGATACCATCTTGTAGCGACCATGATCTGAATGGACCGAAGTCTCTGTGTTTCAGTGTCATCCCTGGATCGGTAATCCTGACACACATAGTACTTGAAGGATTTATAACAGAGTGGCAATCACACACTTATTACATCGAATGTCTCCAATGAGAACTTATTACAAAAACTATGGCTTAAGGCCATCTAACAAAATAACAGCGAAAGGCTTGGAAGATAAGTGAGTCCATCAACTCCAACGGCATAGCTGAGTGCATGACAAACGACCTAGAACGTCTTATTCCTCGTCTGAAAAGTCTGCAACGAAAAATGTTGCAGCCCAAAAACGGGTCAGCACATGGAATATGCTGGCAAGATAACAGAGAAGAATGCAAGTAACAAAATAAAGGCTATACTATATGCATATTTGGCTGGTGGAGGCTCTAAGGTTAAAGTTTTTGCGTAAAGCCAATTTTTCCCTACAACAAAGGAATATATTTTATTTTTTTAACTATCATGGTAGTTGAAAATCATTGAGAAGATACCTCCAACTCAATCCCAATTAAAAGTCATCATTAACCCAACAAATTAAGTTATAGAGTGATGAGATCAACCAATAATTCAAGTACCAGATACTCAAGATGTCCATAACCGGGGACACGGCTAATCATGATCAGTTTGTACACTCTGCAGAGGTTTGTGCACTTTTCCCACAAGACTCGATCGCCTCCGTTTGGTTTCTCGCAGTGCATGGTGTTTGAGAAACTGATGACCGAGACACAGTCTTTCCGAAGAGGTTCCCTTAACCAGATATATAGGCCGGTACACCTACAATCCCTCTACATCTGCTAGCTCATCATGGAAAGGTTTCCCACAACTTACTCAACTATGCCAGAGCCCATATTTGCATGTGGCCGCACACAGAAGTTTATAGCATGAATAGTTTTATGATCCCTTTGAGCATGGGTGGCATTCCATAGGAAAAATCACACGGAACCCCGGGATTTCCTTGGACAACACTGGATTCTCCTGGTGCCCTGCAACCAATCCACCCAGATGTGTATTCAAGTAGCCACCTTAAGTTGAATCCTTAATTAACAACTCACATCTGTCATGGATTTCACTTAAACCCAAACCACGTCTACGAGCATAGCATAACAACCTAAGCAAACGTAGAAGTAACTCCCAAGGGTTTAAAAATAATGCAGGTAATAGGTTCTACCTCAATCTACTTCCCAGTCCCACAAGTTAAGAGATCCTACTCATGTAATGTGTGAGGGTTTGATCTAATGCATAAAAAATGGGTAATAAAAGAGTATAATCAAAGTGTTACTTGCCTTGCTGACGATTCGCAAAACCTAGAGACTCGTAGCAGCACGCTTCACTGTCCGGGTATTCTATCGCAAGCAAACAATAGCATACATAAGCAAACAGGCAATGATGCACAAACAAAACTCCAAAAGATAGGAATCTAACCAGAAAGTTCAACTTAAGAACTCCGGTTGCAAAAAGAATCAAATCGAAAGAAGTAACGAAACTCAAACTACGAAAGAAATGAGCTCCGGTTACCAATTGATCTAAATTCAAATTTTATAGTAGCCAAAACTTTTTTCAAGTTGGTTAAATGGAAAGAGGGCGTCTAGACGAAGATCTGGGATTTTGAATCACCTGATTCCGACTCTCGAGCGAAAAGAAAAACGAAAAACAAGATCAGGGCAGAAATCGCGATCGAAATAATCGCGGATAAAAACCCCGAAAAAGAAAACTGACGAACAGACTAACGAAAGAACGTTCGCTGTCTGCGGCTAACGGATGAACAGTGTTCGTTAAAATGAACGTACGGACAAACGTCCGCTAAATAACTAAACCGAGAAAAACCGATCTAACCTAAAAAAACGGATCTAGGGTTTTCCTAAATAAAACCGATCGGTTTAAAAAGAGAAACCGATGGCTAGCTCGAAAAAAGTCAACACCGGCGGCGGACACCGGTGAGGGCGCGGCTCCGGCGGCTACCAGCGGCGGGCGGCGGCGGCGGGGTCGGCGGCGGCGCGGGGCTTGCGGCGGGCGGCGGGCGGCGGCTAGGGCAGAGGCGGGGCGAGCAGGCTGGCGGCTGGGCTGCCTCTCGGGCGGGGTGGCGGCTTATAAAGGCCAGAGTCCTGGCCACTAACGGCTCGGAGTCGGTTCGTCCCCTCCTTTTTTTAAGGAGTCCTGACGTAGCAAAACTAACGAAAGAAATACTAAACGGACTCCAAAAATCCCGAAATAAATTTTCACCGTCCTCTAATAATATTTAGGACAAAGTGAACATTTTTACCGGACCTAAATGCAATTTTGAAAAACGCGCAATTTTTCCTATGCAAATAAAATCGCAAATAAATCCAAAATAACACCAAAAGTGATTTTAACATTTTCCTCCTATATTTATGTTATTTTGGAGAAGTCATATTATCTCCGCTCATATATTTTATTTAGAAATATTTTTAGGAGAGAAAAATAATTAAAACCAACACTGTCCTCGTACCGGTATTCGAGTGAACTCAAATACGAAAACGGTAGAATTCCCAACTCTCTCCGAAGGTCCTTGAGTTGCATAGAATTTCGAGGATCGCCACAAACAAAAATGCAAATAAACATGCAATGCAATATGATCTATGTATAACATTCCAAATTGAAAATCTGGGATGTTACAAAAGCGCCCAGGCAACCTACCAGCGTTGTGTGCAGAACTGCCTTCAAGGACAGATTGGGCGGAACATTCACGCATATGTGGATGACATTGTGGTGAAATCCAGGAAGGAGGAGACACTGATAGCAGATTTGAAGGAAACTTTTGACAATCTTCGGGTCTACAAAATGATGCTTAATCCAGAGAAGTGCGTTTTTGGTGTTCCGGCAGGCAATCTCCTGGGGTTCTTAGTATCAAACAGAGGAATCGAAGCTAATCCGGAGAAGATCAAGATGATTACATCCATGGCTAAACCGGCGTGCATCAATGATGTGCAGCGTGTGGCGTGCCGTATTGCAGCACTCAGCCGGTTTATCAGCCGTTTGGGGGAGAAGGCTATCCCGCTCTATCAGATGATGAAAAAGATAGACCGCTTCGTCTGGAGTGATGCTGCTGATGTTGCGTTTGAGGACCTGAAAAGGCAATTGGCAGAGCCACCGGTCCTTGCTGCCCCAGTTGACAATGAGCCACTGTTGTTATACGTGGCTGCTAATGCCCGTGCAGTAAGCGTTGCCATTGTGGTAGAGCGGAAGGAGGCAAGCAAAAAATATCCGGTTCAGCGGCCGGTTTACTACATCAGTGAGGTGCTCATCGAGTCAAAGCAGAGATATCCGCATTGGCAGAAACTGGTGTATGGAGTCTTCATGGCAAACCGGAAGCTAAAGCACTATTTTCAGGGCCACCCAATCACCATTGTAAGTTCAACTCCGTTAGGGGATATAATCCAGAACAGAGAAGCTACTGGGAGGGTTGCAAAGTGGGCCATTGAAATTAGCCCGCACGGATTAAAGTATGTGCCCCGTACTGCTATAAAATCCCAAGCACTGGTGGATTTCATCAATGATTGGACAGAGTTGCAAACACCTGAGGAGAAGCCGGATCACACATACTGGACTATTCACTTTGACGGTTCGAGGCAATTGGAGGGCTCGGGGGCTGGAGTCGTGTTAACTTCCCCACGAGGTGATAAGTTCTGTTATGTCCTCCGTTTAATGTTCCCTTGTACTAACAATGCTGCGGAGTATGAAGCTCTTATCCATGGTCTGCGGATGGCCAAGGAGATGAACTTAAGCCGGGTTAAGTGTTTTGGCGATTCAGATCTGGTGGCACAACAAGTATCTGTCAAGTGGGACTCCAAGGATCCGCTCATGGCAGCATACCGACGAGAAGTGGACGCTATCGTTGGACACTTCAAGGGGTATCAGGTAGATCATATAGACCGGCGAAAGAATGAAGCAGCCGATGCGTTAAGCCGGCTGGGTTCCCATCGTAAACCAGTTCCACCTAATACCTTCTTGGATGAGTTGCATAATCCATCGGTGCAGTTACCTTCAGAGGAGGACTTGGCTGTTCCTAATCCGGAGGCACAATTGGTCGCAGCACTTCATGTCATTCCGGATTGGACGCTCCCTTACCTGGCATACATGAGCCGAGGTGAGTTACCAGAGGACGAAATCTTGGCTCGGCAGATAATCCGGCGGTCTAAGTCCATGACTATTGTCAATGGAGAACTTCATCATCGTAGCGTTTCTGGAGCATTTCAGCGATGTGTGACGCCAGAAGAGGGCTATGATATTCTTAGAGAGATTCACGAAGGGGACTGTGGTCATCATGCCGGTTCAAAATCTTTGGTGGCTAAATCTTTTCGTCATGGGTTCTACTAGTTGACGGCTCATGCTGATGCAGAGGACTTGGTCAGAAAATGTGATGCTTGCCAGAAATTTTCACGACGTGCTCATATACCGGCGCAGGAGTTGAGGATGATTCCGATTACTTGGCCGTTTGCGACCTGGGGGCTTGATATGGTTGGACCTTTCAAGAGATCCCAAGATAAAAAAACCCAACTTTTGGTGGCAGTGGACAAGTTTACCAAATGGGTTGAAGCGGAGCCTATCAGTAAGTGTGATGTAGCAACAGCGGTTCAGTTCATCAAAAAGGTGATTTTCCGGTTTGGCTTTCCACACAGCATTATAACTGATAATGGCACCAATCTATCCAAGGGGGCTATGGAGGAGTTCTGTCAATGAGAGCACATCCGTCTCGATGTATCATCAGTAGCTCACCCTTAGTCTAATGGCCAAGCTGAAAGAGCCAATCAAGAGATCTTGAGAGGCATCAAACCCCGGCTTATGGTTCCTTTGCAGAGAACACCAGGTTGTTGGGTGGAGGAGTTGCCTTTTGTACCCTGGAGCATCAACACTACACCTAACAGATCCACATGGTACATGCCTTTCTTCATGGTATTTGGAGCTGAAGCGGTCCTCCCTAGTGATATCCGTCATGACTCTCCGCGGGTGGCGGCTTACGTTGAAGCGGATAATGAACAAGCAAGACAAGACGTGTTGGACCGGCTGGACGAGGAACGGGACACGGCAGTAGCACGATCGGTGATTTATCAACAAGACCTGCGCCGGTACCATGGTCGCCGGGTTAAAACCAGGACGTTTCAAGAAGGAGATTTGGTGCTCCGGCTCATCCAAGACCAAACGGACATGCACAAGCTGTCCCCACCTTGGGAGGGACCCTTTGTGGTCAGCAAGAACTTGCACAACGGATCATACTACCTCGTCGACGTTCGAGAACATAAGGACTCACGTACGGCGGAGGAGAAGACCAAGCGGCCGTGGAACATCGCTCTTCTTTGACCTTACTATACTTGAGCCATAGGCTCCGCTTTATGTACAATGTATATATTATGATCAATATAATAAACCGGCGCCCCCGGTAAACCGGGCTATCAGCCATCTTTTTTATAAGAGTATCACATGGGGGCTTCTGCATGCCAAGGAGTTCCTATGGCCTCTTAAACCGGCGCCTTCGATAAATCGAGGTATCAGCCGTCTCTTGTTCATAAGAGTATCACATGGGGGCTTCCGTGGGCAAGGGAGTTCCTATGGCCTCTTAAACCGGCGGCCACATCAAGACCATCATAAGGGCACAGCTCTGGTTGCTTCGTCAATTTCCACATGATGATGAGGGGCAAAAGAGAGTTTGATGCCTAGCACAACTCAAACATAGGCCCCGACAAGCAATGCTCAAACGCTACCTGGGGGCTCCTAATGCAAGTCATCAGCGAGTTGAAAACTCTTGTAGTGAACACGGCTTGGAAGCTTGGTGTATACACCTAAAACCCCGGATTAACCTGCCTGCATCAAGTAAGTCACGCCGCCCAGGTAAACCTGGTACGACCCGTCGAACGTACACACAAGTCAATCCTTATGGACCCTGAACTTGGTAACGTTAAATTGACGATCATCAAGTGATTACGCAAGTCAAATCTTTATGAGATTTTGAACATTGGTAGCATTTGACATTGATGATTTGGTTAAGGATTGCGGACCATCTTAACAGGCTTTGCTAAAATGGTTAATGACAGCTCCTAAAAAGCCTTGAATTTGGAGCCTGGCAGCTCGTAAAAAGCCTCGACTACATGGTCTTATTTGCCCAAAACTTTATTTTTCATTTTTTTGTTTTCTCAAATCTTTATCTTCAAGGTCATTGGGTTTTTCAACCAAGTCCATTGATTCAAGAGTGGATGACTACAAAGTTTCCGCTACATCTGTGTTAACAGAGTTATAGTCTGGGTAATAAACACCAGTATTAGTTTATAGTTAAACCGGAGCTCATTGTAACCCGGTTCGGCCTTCATGACGAGCCAACAAAATATCAAGGGAATCATCAGCACTTACACCTTGAATGGTTTCTGTCGGATTAAGGTTTATTAAGATACACTTAACCGCAGGTATGGTACATGCTTATATTTTATACACGGTTCAAGTTATTAACTTAGATCATGTGTTTGGGCAATATGACCCGTCTGGCGATAGACCGCCAGGACACTTTGAGCATTGTTTTATGTAGAAACAGGTAGTAAAACCGTCAAAGCATTGCAAACGGGATATATTTCAGAAGTTGACACTTAAAGCAATCTCACAAATATAGTATCTCAGCTATCCTATTACAAGGCGCTGGAAGGCCCAAAAGAATATCAGTTTTTCTCATAAGTACTCAACACATAAAGGTAAACTGGAGCCGTTATGATTCTGCTTCAGCTCACTGTGAAGGCTGAGGATCAGCTTGTTTTGGGTCTTTGGTGGTTTCTTGCAGCTGTTGAAAATCAGGGGTGCTCCAGTCAATCTTGGCAAGGGCTCGGAAATATCGTCATTTATAAGTTCTGACGGTTCAATGTCAGGAGCAAAGGTGTGCTTACAGACGGGTGGAATAAGATTTTTAATGTCATAGGACGGATGCTCCACCCGTACGTTCTCCAGATCATAACCCGGGTGGTATCTTGATAAGTCCGCTTCATCAGCAAGTTTACTGGCAAGAGGCCGCATATCCTTGTTTAAGGCACGAAGATCATCATTGGAGAAAGCTCATCCGTCCTCCTTCATGCTCGGATAGCCCTTCATTGCCTCAGCCGGATCAAAATCAGGAACCCACGCCTTGGCTCGGGTTAAAGCCATCAGAGACCCAGCTCTCGCCGATGACTTCTTTACTTCGACAATACGGGCATGCAAAATTGATAGTTTCTCCAAAGTACCTTGAATGGTGGTTGGAGCCGGTTCATTGTGGGAGATAGCACTAATGGCCCTTTGCACGCCGGAGTATAGCTGCTCCACCAAAGTGTAAGCAGCCTTCAGTTTCTTCCGCACATCATCCACAAGATGAGTAACGCGCCTCCCTGCGTACGAATTATGAGTTAATCCGGAGCAGTACAAGATACCAAGGATAAACTTATGTCAACAAGAACTTACCAAAGATGGCAGATGTCATGTCATTTATATGCTGCTTTAACCCGGACAACTCCTCTGTCACCGGGTTAAGTGCTGCCTCTGCATCACTGGCTCTCTTTTCCAGTGCAGCCTTTTCAGCTTCCCAAGTTGACCGCTCTGCTTCAAACTCCTTCTTCAGCTTCTCCATATTAGCTAAAGCAAGGGAAAAATCCTCCTTAGCTTTAACTGAAGCAGTCTCTTGGAAGGTTAGGCTATCCCGGAGTTGACTTATTTCAGAGGCCCTCCGGTTCAAGTCAGTCTGCCAAGAATAAAGTATATCAGATATTCATAAAGAAATTAAGTCAAAGTCCCAAGCACATAACAAGTTATGCACTTGACACTTGGGGGCTAATGTACATTTGCAGTGAAGACATGCAATTTTTCAGACAAGTCCCAAGCACATAACGAGTTATATACTTGGCACTTGGGGGCTAATGAGACATCATTCTAAACATAGGAGAAGTCCCGGATCACCCGCGATGGAGTAAACCGGCCCTTGGGGGCTACACGTGCAAATCAAAGTTATTCTAGTGGATATACTAAAGTCCCGGTTCACCCTTAAAGGCTAAACCGGCACTTGGGGGCTACGATGGACGGAAGGTACAGCTACAATGCACAAGCGGAAATGAAAGACAAAGGAAAAGAAGTTACCTCATAGTGTTCCTTCATTAAGTTCACCAGACCGGCTTCATAGCGCGGCTGGTGTATAGCCGGTTTAAAAACCCGGAATGCAGCTCCTGAGCACTAAGTTGGGCGTAGCTGGACAGATCGGTGTTCCATTTGCCTTTATCTTTTTGGAGAACCTCCTCCTTGGCAGTGTGCTTGGCCAAAGCGACAGGTTCTCCTGGGGTGGTAAAACCGGTCCCAGTAATCTCAACGTCATCGTTTGAAGTAGCAGTTGGCTTGGAAGGATTGACGGCAGTGGGAGTGATTGGAGCAGGACTAGCAGGAGCCGAACTAGCCCAAGCAGGGCTAGCCCGGGCAGGGCTGGCCGGTTCAGCCGTATGATCCATGGGGTTGTTCTCCCGAGTAGCAATATCTTCTTGATCCATAGGAGGAGGATGATCACGGGGAAGCTCAACATTTTCTTCCAATGGGTTGGCAAGTTCAGGATCGTCTGCCGGTTCAGAAGTGGTGTTGTCGACTGTCAGTTTACTCAATTTTACCTTTTTGCTAGGCTTGGGCATATTGAGAAAATATTAAAGGGACAATGAAAATCACAAGTCAAAAATGGAAAGATAAACCGGATAGAGTAAAAGACAGCTTACCCGGGAACAGTCTTGAGCGCAGGGACTTGTGTGGCGGTTAACTCGCCAGAAGATGAGAGAAGAGTTTCCTGATAATTTGGGTCAGACGGGTTAAGAGGTTGACGAATAAGGCCCGCTTTGGGATGAAGAGCAGTTGGAGTAAGTAAAACCTCAGAACGACGCCTTCGAACCGGAGTATGAGTCAGTCCGGTGGATTGAACCACATGGCCACTGTGGCGAGTGGTGCGGCGAGCTTCATGTTGCTGTTTCTTCAAAAGAAAGTTGGGATCCAGTTGAGCATAAGGATGAGAAAACTGAAACTTCTGGACTACCCGACGAACTTTGGGTGGCAATGGTTCTGAGTCAGAGGAAAGAGAGACTACCTCAACATCGCCCGCTTTACTACCTTCAGCCGGATCCTGGGAAAAGTCATTGTTAATAGAAATGCAGACAAAGGAAAGATTAAAAAGTCATAAAGATAGGTGATACCTCAGAGGCCGGATCATCTTCCTCCGCGTTTGAACCGGATGCAGCAACAAGTTTCTTTTTATGCTTCTTCATAGCCAGGGTCTTTTTGCGAGATGGCTTTGCCGGTTTGTCCTAGAGTTTCCTCTTCCAGAAAGGGTCATTAGCCTGCTTAAAGGAATAAAAGCCTATTAAGACAAGCAATGTGGATGGATTAAACAAAGTAAAGGGACATAAGAATCTCTTACCGACGGCGGTTTATTAGTCACGCAGAAGGGCGCTAATCCGGTCTGACTGCACTCTTCCAGAGATATATTCATCATCTTTTTTGCAGATTCAGTAACTTCCTTCTCTGGAAGCACCATCTCTGTATGGAGTAGAGGGTCCTTGGGGTTCCCAGTGTATTCGCACATTAAGCCGGAGCGCCGGCTTAGTGGGAGTATACTCCAAGAAAGCCAGCACCGGACAAAGTCAACTCTTGTTAATCCGTTGGCTACGAAGGCCCAGAGCTTTGAAAGCTGGGGAGCATATTTAGCTTGCTCCTGGGCACTTAAGCGTTGTGGACAAGGGTGGTCCGCTGACAAACGATGGGGGCGATAACCCGACATTGGATTTTCCCCTTTTGGTGAAGTGTCAACACAGTAGAACCAAGTTTGATTCCATTCCTTGGGATGGCTATGGAGAGTCGCGTGAGGAAAGCTAACATCTTTCTTTTTCTGAATACTCATTCCACCCAAGTTAGTATTTGGGCCATCATGAAACTCAGTCCGACGGTTTAAATGGAAGAAGTCCCGGAATAGCTCCACTGATGGCTCCTCTTGCAGATAGGCTTCAGAGAAGACTTGGAAGTTGCAAATATTTGATACAGAGTTGGGACCTATGTCTTGGGGATGGAGCTAAAAATCTGCTAACACGCCGCGGAAAAACTTTGACCCTGGAGGGTTAAAACCACGGGCTTGGTGATCGAAAAAGACAATAATTTCTCCCTCCTTGGGCTTAGGAGGACACTCTTTTCCAGAAGCCCTCCATTGAAGGACATCTTTTGGACCTAAAGCGCCAATGGAGGCCATATTTTCTAAGTCCTCCTCAATGATCCGGGAAGGGACCCAGTTGCAACCAACAAACTGTTTGGCCGCGGAAGTCATCTTTTCAAAAGGGAAGGCTGAAAATACAATAAAAATCCGGTTTATGATCTATGCAGATTCAAACCGGCATATTCTATGAAGGTACTAATCTAACTGGCGGTTTAAGCAGGGGCTTAATGGTATCTACCGAATTAAACATCCGAAACAACTATAAGCATGACATCTACCGGATTATGATGTTTGAAAGGGAAAGTTAAACCGCCAAACACAGGCAGGTAAGGCACAGATCTAAGGTTAAACCGTCGACATAGGCAGATGAGATGCAAATCTAAAGTGAGGGGAAACAACCTTCACACAAGCAGCAATAAGATATGGATCTACAACATATGGAAAACTAAAAAAATAATTCAAGCTATATTCAGCGGAAACAGTGAAGGTCTACAGCAGAGTCAGTCTACACTAATCGTATTGGAAAGGATGATTACAGTAACGGAGCGGAGTCATGCTAACGGAGGTTAACCTAAAAGCTTGAAGATCTACGGATGAACACTATCTATGGCGAAGAACCGCGAAGAACAGGGAGTCATCTATGAACGCACAGGAAACCCTAGAATTGGATCTACGGGAAGGAAATAAGTGAACATACCTGAGGCAATGGAAGCGGAAGGGCACCAACGAATCTTTGGATGCGTTCTGGTTGATGCAGCGGTCGGGCTCGACGGAGGCACAGAACTCGGCGGACGGTGGCGGAGCTCGAGCGTCAGAGGACAAAGGAAGAAGAAGCAAGGGGGAGGAAAGAGATGTCCTTTGGCCCTATTTATAAGCCGAAGGGATAAAACGGCAGGCGCGGGAATCGAGGAGACCAAAAATCGGATATGGATGGTGCTGTCGCCTCGATCTTTGGAGCTTTAATAAGTAAAGGTAAAAAACAGGTACAAGTATTAAATGCGCGGATGGCGTCACAACGGTTTAAAGTGACCTGAGGAGATGACGTCATGCCGGTTTACAAAGCATACTGAAGCTGCAGAAAGGAAAATCTGTACAAGACCTTGGAGATTGACATGAACAGATTCAAATCAATCTGGGGCCTAATGTGAGGGATATTACTACCAGGTATAAACCACCCAGGAGGGGCCGGTTTACGTTATCAAGATTATTTTATTGAAGGCCCAGCGGAGCATGGAGTAGAAGATTTCAGCCCAAGAGGTTTAGAGCCCAAGTGTTAGGGCCCATGATTTGTAAACCGTCATACTATGTAACTTAGGATGTAAGATAGAAAGAACAGAGACCGAGGCGGACACGTTTATGAGCCGGCCTCGGGGTTCCGTAAACCGGACTGGGCGTCACCTCTTATATAAAGGGACGACCCGACGACGGTTCAAGACAGACAACAACAGATCGAGACACAGGAATAGCGGATTCGCTCCCTAGTCATCGAAACCCAAGCAATACACACCAAACTAGACGTAGGCTTTTACCTTCATCGAAGGGGTCGAACTAGTATAAAAATCCCTGCGTCCTTTGTCCGCTTTAACCCCTTTAAGCTAACCCGTAGCGATGGCCTCACGACTAAGTCCTTTTGCTAGGACATCTGCCGTGCTAAATCCACGTTAGCTTGCGAGCAAAGTGACTATGGAGTTAGTTGCAACATTATGTATTGCGGAACGAGTAAAGAGACTTGCCAGTAACGAGATTGAACTAGGTATAGAGATATCGATGATTGAATCTCGGGCAAGTAACATACCGACAGACAAAGGGAATTACATATGTTGTCATAAAGGTTCAACCGATTAAAGATATTCGTGGAATATGTAGGAATCAATATGGGCATTTAGGTCCCGCTATTGGTTATTGACTGGAGAGGTGCCTCGGTCATGACTACATAATTCCCGAACCCGTAGGGTCGCACATCTAACGTTCGTTGATGCTAGAGTAGTGTTGGGATATTTGATGAGTGGTAATCAAATGATGTTCGGAGTCCCGGATGAGATCCTAGATGTCATGAGGAGTCTCGGAATGGTCGAGAGGTAAAGATTTATATATGGGAAGTCATATTTTTGTTTTTAGAAAAAGGTGTAGTTTTTTTGGTATTGTACGAGGAAGCTTCCAGAAGCTTCCGGAGGATTTTGGAGGGGTCCGAAAGTCCAATATTTGGTCCACCACGACCCAAGGGCTAGCATGGGCTGTGGGGAGGTGCCTTGGCCTTATTGGGCCAGGCGCACCAAGTCCTCAAAATCCCATGTGGTTAGGGAAGGCGAAAAAGGAAGGAGTCCTAATAGGAATAGGATTAAACTTGGAGTCCAAGTCCTCTCCCCCTTAGTTGCTCCCTAGGGCTTGGAGGGGATGTTTCCCACGCCCCTCCACGTATATATAGAGGGGAGGGGCGCCCCAAGAGAACACACCAAGCCCGCGGCGCCCCCTCTCTCTCGTTACTCCGTAGTTCCACCGCCTCGTCCCGACGATGCTTAGCGAAGCGCTGTCGGTGCTCTACCACCACCATCACCACCACACCATCGTGTTGGTTGTGATACCAGCTACTTATCCTCTCCTTCTTGCTAGATCAAGAAGGAGGAGACACCATTGAGCCGCACATGTGCTAAACTCGGAGGTGCCGTCCGTTCGGCACTAAATCGGTTGGATCGTGATCGGATCACGAAGAGTACGACTACATCAACCGCATGATAAACGCTTCCGCTTAACAGTCTATGAGGGTACGTAGACACACTATCCCCTCTCGTATCTATGCATGTCCATGAATAGATCTTGCGTGTGCATATTTTTTTATTTCCGTGCAACGTTCCCCAACTGGTATTGCCCGATAAACTCTGAGGCCCTGTTCGCTTCAAAGGAATTTCGTAGGAATCGTACATGTATCGTTTTCCGTGGGAAAGTTTTCTTTGGGCCCGTTCGCTTCATAGGAATGACATTGTCAGTTCCTCCGGAAGGGTTTGCTATCCTTCGCCTTTTCGCGGGAAAATGAACATCCGCCAAGATCTCATGTTTTCACGGATGCCCGAGGTGAAGCGCAGATTTCAGACTAAACAAATGAATATACAACCAATAAACAACTCTGTGGTGGGCCATAGGCTGGAGATTCTTTGCATGCAGCTGAATAAAAAAATCTGAACAGTCCACTTCAATCAAGTTTCCATGGACAGTTGATTCGCTCTCTCCGAACGCACGCCTTTTACCTTTTCCTCCGTTTTATACGTTCCTCTGTTTTAGAATTGCATCTTTCTCCAATCCTGCAACTTTTTCCAATCCTCTTGTTTAGATTCCTATGAACCGAACGGGCCCTGAAACCCTCTCGGTGACCCCGAAATGCTTTCGGATCCTCTCGAAACTATTCCAAATATTAATGAAACAATTTCACAAATGAATGTTCAATACTCTTGTCCTACTAACACTCAACAGATCATGATTACATTAAGATTGTGACCACGTAGGTTCGGTAAATCATAGACATGAATGAAACTCCTTCGTATAATGACTGATAGCGGAACCCTGGACGTCCATCTCGATCCCTATGATTACATGAATGAAATTCGAGTGAATATTTTGTTATCTTGTGATATTCTCTTTGCTTCGCGATAGTTTACAAAAACCTAGGGAGCGCTGGTATCCTCTTGAGTAATCTCTATGCTCGCTATACCGTCGTCCTCATTACCGGTTTTGTTTTTCTTTCTCGTTAAAATGTTTCGGCATGCTCGTGTTGTAGTCACCCGTGTCTTGCCAGACGATGATGGATGCCATCACACCGAGAGGGCCCTAATAATATATCTCCATCGTTAAAGGAGCAATTCCCACTCTCAATCTCTCTAGTCCCTTCTCAAACTTTCCGATGAACACGCACGCTGTCATTATGATCCCCGTGCTACTGATGACGTTTGAGCAACCACAATGTCCATCGTACGGTAGGAAGTAACTACGATACTCTCATGGTCTGAGGAACTAAAACACATGCTAACACTCCATGTTATACCAATTGATTTCAAGCGATACTATCTCAAAGTATAACAAACAAGATTGGGTCGATTCAATATGATCGTTCTTCTAATGTCATACTCTTAATGTTCTTTTAGGTCTACAGTTATGTTGGAAATATGCCCTAGAGGCAATAATAAAGTGGTTATTATTATATTTCCTTAATCATGATAAAGGTTTATTATTCATGCTAGAATTGTATTGACCGGAAACTTAAATACATCTATGGATACATAAACAAATATCGTGTCCCTAGTGAGCCTCTTCTAGACTAGCTCATTGATCAAAAGATGGTTAAGGTTTCCTAACCATAAACATGTGTTGTCACTTGATAACAAGATCACATCATTATGAGAATGATGTGATGGACAAGACCCATCCGTTAGCATAGCATATGATCATTCAGTTTTTGCTACTTCTTTCATAAATGTCAAATACATATTCCTTCGACCATGAGATCATGCAACTCCCGGATACCGGAGGAATATCTTGTGTGCTGTGTAACTGGGTGATCATAAAGGTACTCTACGGGTATCTCCGAAGGTGTTTGTTGAGTTGGCGTGAATCGAGATTGGGATTTGTCACTCCGTATGATGGAGAGGTATCTCTGGGCCCTCTCGGTAATACACACCACAAGAAGCTTGCAAGCAAAGTGACTAAGAAGTTAGTTGCAAGATGAGGTATTACAGAACGAGTAAAGAGACTTGCCGGTGATGAGATTGAACTAGGTATGGAGATACCGACGATCGAATCTCGGGCAAGTAAGATACCGACAAACAAAGGGAAGTACGTATGTTGTCATAAAGGTTTGACCGATAAATATCTTTGTAGGATATGTAGGAACCAATATGGGCATCTAGGTCCCGCTATTGGTTATTGACCAGAGAAGCGGCTCGGTCATGTCTACATCATTCTCGAACCCGTAGGGTCCGCATGCTTAACGTCCGTTGATGATATACTATTATATGAGTTATGTAAATTGGTGAACGAATGTTATTTGTAGTCCCGGATGTGATCACGGACTTGACGAGGAGCTCCAGAATGGTCCGGGGGTAAAGATTGATATATAGGATGAAGGTATTCGGGTTTCGAAAAGGTTTCAGAATGCATTGGAGTGCCGGAAGGGGTTCCGGGAGGCCAGGGGTAGGTTATACCTACTTGGTGGGCCTCATGGCCGAAGGAGGGAGGCGCACCAGCCCACAAGGGGGTTGGGCGCGCTCCACCTCCACTGCCTTACGTGCTAGAAGGAAGGAGGGGGAGCCCTAGGGCAGCCGGGCACCTGAGGCAGGGCAACCGCCGGGCCCCTCCCGCCCTTTCCTCCATGCCTAAGGGAAGGAAAGGGAGGGGACCGCCTAGGGATGCCTCCTCTCCCCTTCCACCTATAAATATGTGGGGAAGGGAGAGGGGCAACACACACCACGATCCCCAAGCAGTGTGCGGCGCCCCCT
>LR738711.1:829929418-830078613 GCA_902687465.1 Secale cereale | reverse complement strand
CCCGTCCATGTCTGTTGTGCTTGGCGAAGCCCTGCGGATTGATTTATTCACCACCACCATCACCGTACCATCGTGCTGCCGGAACTAATCTACTACTTCGGCTCTCTTGCTGGATCGAGAAGGCGAGGACATCATCGGGCTGAACGTGTGCTGAACGCGAAGGTGCCATATGTTCGATTCTTGATCGGGACAGATCGTGAAGGCGTACGACTACATCAACCGCGTTGATAAACACTTCCTCTTAGCGATATGAAAGGGTACGTAAATGCTCTCCTCCTCTCGTAGCTATGCATCTCCATGGATACATCTTGCATGTGTGTAGATTTTTTTTGTTTTCCATGCTACGTTCCCCAACACGTTACACTTAATGATATCCTAAGATCCGGAAAACATGATCATCAACAACACTCGAGCGAGCTGTCGGTATAAAAACTGGCGGATCTCGGGTAGGGGGTCCCAAACTGTGTATCTAAGGATCAATGGTAACAGGGGGAAACAAGGACATGATGTTTACCCAGGTTTGGGCCCTCTTAATGGAGGTAATACCCTACTTCCTGCTAGATTGATCTTGATGAATACTAGGATTACAAGAGTTGATCTACCTCGAGATCATAATGGCTAAACCCTAGAAGTCTAGCCTATGGTAATTGTGATTGTCCCTACGAACTAAACCCTCCGGTTTATATATGCACCGGAGGGACCTAGGATTGTACATAATCATCTTGCAGAGAAGGAAACATTACACCCGGACTTTAAACTTGCCATTCTACACATATAGGAGTGCTATCCGGATACGAGGGATAATATTCTGTGGTGATCTTCACGGCCCACCAGTCCGGCCCATAACGAGTAATCCGGCCACCCGAGGACCCCTTAATCCAGGACTCCCTCAGTAGCCCCTGAACCAGTCTTCGATGTCGATGAGTCTAGCATGCATACTGTCTTCGGCATTGCAAGGCGGGTCCCCCCTTCCGAAAATATGAAGTTTATTTCCTGCATAAAGGAACTATGTCCGGCTCTGCATGATTAGTACAACCCTTAGCCATGAAGGTAATGTGTCAAAACAAACACTGTGTCTTTAGTGATAACTTGATACGTCTCAATGTATCTATAATTTTTTATTGTTAGATGTTGTTATATTATCAATCTTGGATGTTTTATAATCATTTTATATCATTTTTTGGTACTAACCTATTGACATAGTGCCAAATGCCAATTGTTGTTTTTTACATCGCATGAAATTAACGTCAAATGGAGCCCAAACACCACGAAACTTTTTGGAGATTTTTCTGGGCCAGAAGGAACACTATGGGCCCTGGGGGCACCTGGGGGAGTCCCGAGGAGGGGACAACCCACCAGGGCATGCTAGGAGGCCCATGCACGCCCTGGTGGGTTGTGTCCACCTCAGGTGCCCCCGGGACCGCCTCTTTGCTCTGTAAATACCCCAATATTCCAAAAACCCTAGGGGAGTCGACGAAATATCATCCGCCGCAGAGTCCAGAACCACCAGATCCAATCTAGACACCATCACAGAGGGGTTTACCACTTCCATTGGCGCCTCTCCGATGATGCGTGAGTAGTTCCTTGTAGACCTACGGGTCCGTAGTTAGTAGCAAGATGGCTTCCTCTCTCTCTTTTGATTATCAATACAATGGTCTCTTGGAGATCCATATGATGTAACTCTTTTTGCGGTGTGTTTCTTGGGATCCGATGAACTTTGAGTTTATGATCAGATCTATCTCTTTTTATCCATGAAAGTTATTTGAGTTCTTTGATATCTTATATGCATGATTGCTTATAGCCTTGTATTTCTCCTCCGATATTGGGTTTTGTTTGGCCAACTTGATCTCTTTATCTTACAATGGGAAGAGGTGCCCGGTAGTGGGCTCAATCTTACGGTGCTTGATCCTAGTGACAGAAGGGGAACCGACATGTATGTATCGTTGCCACTAAGGATGAAATGACGAGATCCATATCTAACGCCATAGATAAATGTATCTTGTCTACATCATGTCATCGTTCTTAATGCATTACTCCATTTTCCATGAACTTAATACACTAGATGCATGCTGGATAGCGGTCGATGTGTGGAGTAATAGTAGTAGATGCAGGGAGGAGTCGGTCTATTAATCTTGGACGTGATGCCTATGATTAATTGAAGTTATATCAATTGCCCAACAACATTTTGTTTCCCACTGTTTCCTTTTTTTTTCTTGAGAGAAGCCACTAGTGAAATCTACGGCCCTGGGTCTTCTTTATCATATATTTGGCTTCGAGATCTATTTTATCCTTTGCTTTTATTTTCAGATCTGTTAATCGAAAAACCCAAAAATACCTTGCTGCAATTTATCTATCATTATTTATATATCTCTCACGTCCGTTACCCGAAAGGGATTGACAACCACTTTTACATGTCGGGTTGCGAGGTGTTGTTATTTGTGTGCAGGTGATGTTTACGTTGTGTTGCTTGGTTCTCCTACTGGTTCGATAACCTTGGTTTCATCACTGAGGGAAATACCTACCGCTGCTATACTACATCATCCCTTCCTCTTTTGGGAAATACTAACGTAGCTCTAGTAGACATCAAAAGGAATTTCTGGCGCCGTTGCCAGGGAGGATCTTCAACATATACCAGGTTCCGAACCACAAATCTCATCTCCTCGCAATTTACACTATTTGCCACTTGCCTCTCGTTTTACTCTCCCCCACTTCACCAATATTTGCCATTTTATTCATCCTCTTTTTCCGTTTGCCGTTTTCTGGTGGGATCTATCGCCACTTGTGTTCTTGTTTATAATTGCACAAAAAATGACGCAAGAGAACACTAAGTTGTGTGATTCTTCCAATACCAACAACAATGATTTTATCGGTACTGCGATTGCTCCTCCCACCACTAGTGCGGAGACTTGTGATATTAATACTGCTTTGTTGAATCTTGTCACGAAAGATCAATTTTCGGGCACTCCAAATGAGGATGCCGCATCCCACCTTAATACCTTCGTGGAATTATGCGATATGCAAAAGAAAAAAGATGTGGACAATGATATTGTGAAATTGAAAGTATTTTCGTTTTCTTTGCGAGATCACGCAAAAATTTGGTTTTCTTCTTTACCTCGCAATAGCATCGATTCTTGGAACAAATGCAAAGATGCTTTTATCACTAAATATTTTCCGTCTGCAAAAATTATATCCCTTAGAACCCAGATCATGAATTTCAAGCAACTTGAACATGAGCATGTTGCACAATCTTGGGAAAGGATGAAAATGTTGTTAAGGAATTGCCCAATTCATGGGTTAAATCTTTGAATGATCATACAATTTTTTTATGCGGGGTTGAATTTTGTTTCTCGTAATCTTTTGGATTCCGCCGTGGGTGGTACTTTTATGGAAATTACTTTGGGTGAAGCCACCAAATTGCTTGATAATATTAAGGCGAATTATTTGCAATTGCATACCGAAAGGGTGTCGACTAGCAAAAAGATTAATGTGGTTGAGATTGATTCTTTGAATGAAAAAGTTGAAGCTCTTATGAGAATGGTTGCTAGTAAAAGTGCTCCTATTGATCTTAATGATATTCCTTTGTCTATTTGATTGAGCAAAATAGTGATGCTATTGATGTGAATTTTATCTCTAGAAATAATTTCAACAACAATGCTTATAGAGGTAATTTTAATCCTAGGCATTTTACTAGTAATTCCTCTAATAATTATGGTAAGTCCTATGGAAATCAATCTTACAATAATAATAGGAACACCTCTGATCTTGAGAATAATATTAAAGAATTTATCAATACTCAAAAAGTTTTCAATGCTTCCATAGAAGAAAACTAGAATAAGATCGATGATATGACTAGAAGTATTGATAGGATTTCTCATGATGTAGAAAATCTCAAGTTGAAATTTTTTGTGCCTAAAGTTGAAGAATCAATTAAAGCTCCGTATTTTCTATGGATGAAAGTCAGAAAAGAACCACCATGCTTAGATCTAAATGAGAATTTTTAGAAAAGGCGATTTCTAGTGATTGTTTTCATAAAAATGATGAAGACATTAAAATGATTGGTGTGTCTTCTATTGATTTTTTTTAGTAAAGTACAACTTGATAATAAAGGGACTGAAGAAAAGTCGACTTTAGGTAGAAGGCATCCCAATGTTTTGGATCTTGTTGAGAAAATTGATAAAAGTGGGTTTGGAGAGGTCAAAACTTTAGCTAGTGATGCACCCACTCTTTTGTATAACAAAGACTTTAATTATGATAGTTGTTCCTTGATTGATTGTATTTCTTTGTTGCAATCCATGATTAATTCACCGCATGCCTATGAACGAAATAAACCTTTTACTAAACATATTGTTGATGCTATGATGAAAGCTTTAGATGATAAGTTGGAACTACATGTATCAATTCCTAGAAAATTGCATGATGAATGGGAACCTACTATCGAATCAAAATTAAAAATTATGAGTGTTTTGCTTTATGTGATTTGGGTGCTAGTGTTTCCACTATTCTGAAATCTCTTTGCGATGTTCTTGGTCTTACCAATATTGAAGATTGCTCTCTTTATTTGCATTTGGCGGATTCCACTATTAAAAAGCCTTTATTGTTGGATGTTCTTATTATTGCAAATGGCAACTATGTACCCATAGACTTTATTGTTCTTGATATCGATTTCAATCCGTCTTGCCCTATTATACTTGGTAGACTGTTTTTGCGGACTATTGGCGCGGTGATTGACATGAAAGAAAGGAATATTAAATTCCAATTTCCCTTGAGAAAAGGCATTGAATACTTCCCTAGAACCAAGATCAAATTTCCTTATGAATATATAATGAGGGCAACTTATGGAACATCCAACAAGGATGGCCATACTTGAAATCTTGGTATTATGCCTAGCTAAGGGCGTAAAACGATAGCGCTTGTTGGGAGGCAATCCAATGAATAAAATTTATTTTTGCTTTTTGCTTTCTGTTCTTGAGTGTTTTCACAATTATGCTACTGGTATGATTGTGTTTTTGTGTTTTAATTAGTGTTTGTGCCAAGTATAACCGATAGGATCTTCTTGGGTGATAGTTGTTTGATCTTGCTGAAAAAGACAGAAACTTTGCGCTCACGAGAAAAAATCTCATTTTTAACAGAAAAGGGATTTTTAGTTGATTCTTTTTGCTGAAGATTAATACAAAAATTGCTCACGTGGCCCTCTTTTGTTTCAAGATTTTTAGAGTTCCATCCATTTTTGAAACTTCCTATTACTACAGACTGCTCTGTTTTTGACAGATTATGTTTTCTTTGTGTTATGTGCTTATTTTGATGGCTCTATGGTTTTCTTTGATGAGTTTTTGCCATTGAAAAATTGGGATACAATAGATATAATACAAAAACAAAATATGAATTGGTTTGACACATCACTTATATTAGTGGTTTGCTTTCTTTACTAACAGATCCCATGCAAGTTTTGTTGAAGTTTTGTGTGATTGAAGTTTTCAAGTTTTAGGTTATCTTATGATGGATGAAGGAAGAATGTAAGAGCCTAAGCTTGGGGATGCCCCGTCATCCCAATATATTAATCCAAAAATGAGCAACCAACTAAGCTTGGGGATGCCCCCTAGTGGCATCCCCGCTTTCTTCCAACAACTATCGACATTTCACTCGAAACTAAGTTTTTATTTGTCACATGATATGTGTTTTGCTTCGAGCGTCTAGTACGATATGAGTCTTGCTTGTTTTGTTTTGCTTTTTAAGTCATCAATCCTTGTTGTACACACCTATTTGAGAGAGCCAAAATTATGCCATGACTTGTTAGAATAGCTCTCTATGCTTCACTTAATTTTTTATGAGCTAGGACTTGCTCTAGTGCTTCACTTATATCTTTCTGAGCACGGTGTGCTTAGTATTTTTGAAGAAATACTCTCTTGCTTCACTTAGATTTATTTTAGAGTTAGTATTTTTTTAAGAAATTCTCTCTTGCTTCACTTATATTATTTTGAGAGAAAGAAAGAAAAAATATGCTCATGATCTTCACATATATTTGTTTGAGCTTATCAAAAGCAACACATGAAAATTAGTCCCAAAGTGATAGATTTCCAAGAAGGATATAATGAAAACTTTCATGAAGATCATTGGACAAAATAAATTGATTCCTTGTAATAGTTTTGAGACATGATGATATGATATGTGAGTTATGTTGATGAGTAATTGTGCTATAGTAAGAATATTAGTGTTAAAGTTTGTGATTCCCTATGCAAGCACGAAAGTCAAGAATTATGCAATGAAATTATGTCCTACTAGTGGTGCATTATTCGGTGTTATGTATGCTCAATGTTCGCTTATGAGATTATTTATTTCATGGTTGTTCGCTTCCCAGTCTTTTGCTAGCCTTCATTTTGCTCTAAGTATGATCTCTACTTGTGCATCCAAAATCCTTTATCCTGGTTTTGCCATATGAGTCCACCATACCTACCTATATGTGGTGTTTCCTTGCCGTTCTAAGCAAATTTGTATGTGCCATCTCTAATTTTCAAAATAAATTTCCCTTTTGTGTGCCTGTACTGCTCGCGAGGAGCCTCAGGCTGGCCAATATTTTCCATGCTAGATGTGTTATTCTCACGATGAGTGTTTATTCACTTGTCATTGCACGAGAGTACGACAAAGGTATTAGGGATGCCCAGTCCCGAGATGAAAAACTTTATGTTGTCAAATAATAAATTCCTTGGAAAGTGTTGGTATGGAAGGCAACGGTGGATTAGACTAGCAATGGCTCGGGAAAGTTTGGTGGAAAAGGAATAAACTTTATTTTCTATTTGGGAACTGCCTATGATATATCTAGCATGTAAAGTGTTGGGAACCTCAAGTCGTTCTCGTTGGTGGGAAAAGTATACCTCGCCAAAAAATTTATCTCTCAATTTAAGCTTTGAGCTCTGGCTCCTCTACAAATCGCTAGTCCCCTCTATGAAGGGCCTTTCTTTTACTTATGCACTTTTTATTTTTGAATTTCAGTCTTCATCTTCTCTTACCAGCACCAACTAGGAAACACTATGATCGTACTTGAGCATTGGATGTAACTAATATGCGAATGTGTTTCATGAATGGATCAATGGTTGAGCATAATGGGCTAGGGGTAACTTATTTTGGCATTGATATTTTGAAAGACATGGTTGCTTGTTGGTATGCTTGAGTATCTAAAATATTATGTCAAAACTAGACTGTTGCTTTGAACCATATAAAAGTCCAAATGTCCATGCTATAAAGAAAAGAATACGGTATGGCATGAAAGGCAACATTCCACATAATGTTTTTGTTTTTATCACTTACCTACTCGAGGACTAGGAGGAGTTAAGCTTGGGGACGCAGATACGTCTCCAACGTATCTACAATTTTTTATTGTTCCATGATGTAATATTATCAATCTTGTATGTTTTATACATTTTATAGTCATTTTATATCATTTTTTGGTACTAACCTATTGACATAGTGCTAAGTGTCGGTTGCTGTTTTCTGCATGTTTTTTACATCGCAGGAAATCAATATCAAATGGAGCCCAAACACCGTGAAACTTTTTGGAGATTTTTTTGGGCCAGAAGGAACACTTTGGGCCCTAGTGGAACCTTGGGGGAGTCCCGAGGAGGGGACAACCCACCAGGGCACACCAGGAGGCCCAAGCGTGCCCTCGTGGGTTGTGCCCACCTCGTCTGCCCCCCGGACTGCCTCTTTACTCTATAAATATTCCAATTTTCCAGAATCCCTAGGGGAGTCGACGAAATATCAATCCAGCCACCGCAGAGTCCAAAACCACCAGATCCAATCTAGACACCATCATGGAGGGTTCACCACTTCCATTGGTGCCTCTCCGATGATGTGTGAGTAGTTCCTTGTAGACCTACGGGTCCGTAGTTAGTAGCTAGATGGCTTCCTCTCTCTCTCTTTTGATTATCAATACAATGGTCTCTTCGAGATCCATATGATGTAACTCTTTTTTGCAGTGTGTTTGTTGGGATCCGGTGAACTTTGAGTTTATGATCAGATCTATCTCTTTTTATCTATGAAAGTTATTTGAGGTATTTGATCTCTTATATGCATGATTGCTTATAGCCTCGTATTTCTTCTCCGATATTGGGTTTTGTTTGGCCAACTCGATCTCTTTATCATGCAATGGGAAGAGGTGCCCTGTAGTGGGTTCGATCTTATGGTGCTTGATCCTTGTGACAGAAGGGGAACCGACACGTATGCATCATTGCCTATAAGGATAAAACGACGAGATCCATATCTAACGCCATAGATAAACGGATCTTTTCTACATCATGTCATCATTCTTAATGCATTACTATGTTTTTCCATGAACTTAATACACTAGATGCATGCTGGATAGCGGTCGATGTGTGGAATAATAGTAGTAGATGCAGGCAGGAGTTGGTCTATTAATCTTGGACATGATGCCTATGTAATGATCATTGCCTGGATATCATCATGATTATTCGAAGTTCTATCAATTACCCAACAGTAATTTGTTTCCCACCGTTTGCTATTTTTCTTGAGAGAAGCCACTAGTGATACCTACGGCCCCCAGGTCTTCTTTCTCATATATTTGCCTTTGCGGTCTACTTTTTCCTTTGCTTTTATTTTCAGATCTATTAATCCAAAAACCCAAAAATACCTTGCTGCAATTTATCTATCGTTATTTATATATCTCTCACGTCCGTTACCCGAAAGGGATTGACAACCCCTTTTACACGTGGGGTTGCGAGGTGTTGTTATTCTTGTGCAGGTTTGTTTACGTTGTGTTGCTTGGTTCACCTACTGGTTCGATAACCTTGGTTTCATTACTGAGGGAAATACTTACCACTGCTATACTACATCATCCCTTCCTCTTTGGGGAAATACCGACGTAGCTCTAGCAGACATTTAAAGGAATTTCTGGCGCTGTTGCTGGGAAGGATCTTCAACATATACCAGGTTCCTAATCACAAATCTCAACTCCTCGCAATTTACATTATTTTCCATTTGCCTCTCATTTTCCTCTCCCCCACATCACCAATATTTGCCATTTTATTCGCCCTCTTTTTCCGTTTGCCGTTTTTCCAGTCGGATCTATCACCACTTGTGTTCTTGTTTACAATTGCACAAAAAAATGACGCCAGAGAACACTTAGTTGTGTGATTTTTCCAATACCAACAACAATGATCTTATCGGTACTCCGATTGCTCGTCCCGCCACTAGTGCGGAGACTTGTGATATTAATACTTGTCATGAAAGATCAATTTTCCGGCACTCCTAATGAGGATGTCGCGTCCCATCTTAATACCTTCGTGGAATTATACGATATGAAAAAGAAAAAAGATGTGGACAATGATATTTTGAAATTGAAATTATTTCCGTTTTCTTTGCGAGATCATGCAAAAACTTGGTTTTCTTCTTTACCTCACAATAGCATTGATTCTTGGAACAAATACAAAGATGCTTTTATCACTAAATATTTTCCGCCCACAAAAATTATATCCCTTAGAACCCAAATCATAAATTTCAAGCAACTTGAACATGAGCATGTTGCACAATCTTGGGAAAGGATGAAAATGATGTTAAGGAATTTCCCAACTCATGGGTTAAATCTTTGGATGATCATACAAATTTTTTATGCGGGGTTGAATTTTGTTTCTCGTAATCTTTTGGATTCTGCCACGGGTGGTACTTTTATGTAAATTACTTTGGGTGAAGCCACCAAATTGCTTGATAATATTATGGCGAATTATTCGCAATGGCATATCGAAAGGGCGTCGCCTAGCAAAAAGATCAATGTGGTTGAGATTGATTCTTTGAATGAAAAAGTTGATGCTCTTATGAAAATAGTTGCTAGTAAAAGTGCTCTTACTTATCTTAAAGATATGCCTTTGTATACTTTGATTGAGCAAAATAGTGATGCTATTCATGTGAATTTTATCTCTATAAATAATTTCAACAACAATGCTTATAGAGGGAATTTTCATCCTAGGCCTTTTCCTAGTAATTCCTCTAATAATTATGGTAATTCCTATGGAAATCAATCTTACAATAATAATAGGAACACCTCTGATCTAGAGAATAATATTAAAGAATTTATCAATACTAAAAAAATCAATGATTCCATAGAAGAAAAAATGAATAAGATCGATGATATGACTAGGAGTATTGATAGGATTTCTCATGATGTAGAAAAATCTCAAGTTGAAATTTGTTGTGCCTAAAGTTGAAGAATAAATTAAAGATCTTTATGTTTCTATGGTTGAAAGTAAGAAAATAACTGCCATGCTTATATCTAAACGAGAATTTTTAGAAAAGGCATTTTCTAATGATTGCTTTCATAAAAATGATGAAGACGTTAAAATGATTGGTGTGTATTCTATTGATTATTTTTTAGTAAAGTTCAACTTGATAATAAAGGGACTGAAGAGTTGACTTTAGGTAGAAGGCGTCCCAATGTTTCGGATCTTTTTGAGAAAATTGATAAAAGTGGGTTTGTAGAGGTCAAACCTTTAGCTAGTGATGCACCCACTCTTTTGTATTACAAAGACTTTAATTATGATAGTTGTTCCTTGATTGATTGTATTTCTTTGTTGCAATCCATGATTAATTCACCGCATGCCTATGAACAAAATAAAGTCTTTACTAAGCATATTGTTGATGCTATGATTAAAGCTTTAGATGATAAGTTGGAACTACAGGTATCAATTCCTAGAAAATTGCATGATGAATGGGAACCTACTATCAAAATAAAAAATAAAAGTTATGAGTGTTTTGCTTTATGTGATTTGGGTGCTAGTGTTTCCACTATTCCGAAATCTCTTTGCGATGTTCTTGGTCCTACCAATATTGAAGATTGCTCTCTTAATTTGCATTTGGTGGATTCCACTATTAAAAAGCCTTTGGGAAGGATCAATGATGTTGTTATTCTTGCAAATAGGAACTATGTACCCATAGAATTTATTGTTCTTGATATCGATTGCAATCCGTCTTGCCCTATTATACTTGGTAGACCGGTTTTGCGCACTATTGGCGCGGTGATTAACATGAAAGAAGGGAATATTAAATTCTAATTTCCCTAGAGAAAGGGCATGGAACACTTCCCTAGAACCAAGATCAAATTTCCTTATGAATCTATAATGAGGGCAACTTACTGTCGGTGTACTAAGGTAGGGGTACCTCAGTACCCCAACTTGTGCACGGGCAGTAGCAGCTTCCCGCGGCAGGGTCGACCACGTGCTCGCCGGAGACCTTCCTGCTCCATGTAAAACCATTCAAAAACAAAGTATACATGACAGAAGATCGAGACCCCGGCAAGTGGAGCTTGCCGGGAAGGCCGTTCCAGGCTCAAGATTACCTCACCCACGCAAGGCCCTGGCAAGAGGAGCTTGCCAGGGAGACTAGAAGATTCCATTACAGAAGACATGCCTCGGCGCTATATGCGCCCCGGCAGGATCCGGGGAGCGACAAGCTTCAGAGCCCGACAAGCTCCCGGGCCCGGAAAGGTCAAGGTCCCGGCAAGGTGCTTGCCGGGAGAGTTGCGCTGTGTGCCCGCGCTCCAGCTCATCGGCCCACGCGTCGCCCTGGGGCCTCTCTTGGGACGCGTGGCGGATGGCTGTGCAGCCTGGGGGACACGGTGGCACTCCACGGTGGTAAAGCCATCGCCGTGGCAAACGGAGACGCAAGGGCGGGCGCTTTTGGGGTCGACGGCGACGGGCATTAAATGCTCTTGTCCCCCACTGTCAAAGTAGGTAGCTACCACTGTTCACGCACTGTAGCTCCACTATTCCCGCACTGTTACAACTACCACCTCTTTTACATTTTTACCCCTTTCTCCTACGTTGACACCTGTCGGTGACCCCTTGCACTATAAAAGGAGGCCCATGCACAACGTGGAGGGGGTTCGGAACCTAGATTGCTCATACGCTCGGTGTAGCCAGTTCTTCAAGCTCCCGAGCTCTCCAACTCAATACAAACCAAGCAGGAGTAGGGTTTTACGCGTCCATCGCGGCCCGAACCTGGGTAAACTGCCCGCGTGTTCACTACGATCTGCTCTTCGTGCTCCCTCCGCCCTCTTACCGCACAAACAAGGGGCTCCGGTCCCATAGGTGTTCGTGGTGGACAGTTTCCCCCGACATCTTTGGCGCGCCAGGTAGGGGGCGTCGAGGTTGTGCGAATCTGATCCGGCGTTCACGCGGGCGCATTCTTCATCAACCTCTCCAGTTTCTTCAGCAACTTCATCAGCAACAGCACCATGGCCCCGAAGAAGAAGGCTTCGGAGGTCGGAGGCCCGTCTGCGTCTCATCCGCCGCCACCAGAGCCAACGGTGGGCGGAGGAGACGCCGTCGGAAGGGTGGTCGCCGGCGAGGACACTCGCGGCGCCACCAAATCCAAGGACAGGACGGACGACCGAGCCTCGGTCTCCGTGGACGCGCCGCGTCCATCTCAGCATACGACAACCCAGCAGCGCCATGTCACAGGAGGTGGCATCCGCTTGCTGGGCCAAGGGCAAACCGGAGGTTCGCGGGACGCCCCGGACCACCGTCCGGGCACAAGCAAAGCGAAGACGCCGGGGCGGGACCCTGCTCCTTCTAACGCTGTTAGGAGTCCGAGCATATCCCGCTCCTCGCACCGCTCGCCCCGGCTCCCCTCCACTCCAGCAGAAGCGCTCGCAAGGGCGCAACTGCTCCTCGACTTCCCTCCAGCGGTAGACAAGGCCGAAGACTGGAGGGCTACCATCCAGAGCCTGATCGCCTTCGCCAACAACGACTCTCCACAGCAGCCGGCGACCTCGCGGCCGCGGCAAGCTGAGAAGATGAAGGCCGACGGCGACAAGACCGCCGGGGGTGCGACAACTGTGCACTCCCCGCCGCGGAAGCAGAAGACGCCGCCCCGCCGGAACAACGCCGACGACGGCTCCACGGCGTCGTCAGATCCGCGGGCTCGTCGGGACCAGCGCCAGGTCCTTGACGACCGGCGACAAGAAGACGCTCGGACAACAATCGAGCGCCGCCGAGAAGCCCGACGACAATCAGACTAGAGAGCTAGGAACGATGTCGACGCGCGCGCGCCCGGTGAACCAGGCGACTTGCCGTACGCGGCAGGCTGCCCTGCGTTCACCCGTGAGCTGCGGCGCGTCCAGTGGCCCAGCATGAAGAATTCCAAGCCCGACGTACCGGAGAAGTACGACGGCAAGACGCACCCCTCCGAATTCCTCAGCATCTACACCATCGCGGTGCAGGCTGCCGGGGGGCGCGACGAGAAGATTTTGGCAAACTACTTCCCGCTCGTGCTTAAGCCGAATGTTCATTCCTGGTTTATGCACTTGCCGGAAGGCTCCCTTTCTTCTTGGGCAGACCTTTGCCATCAGTTTGTTGGCGCCTTCACCGGCGGCCACAAACCCCACGGCCAGGAGAGCGATCTCCACATTCTGGCCCAGAAGGAAGGAGAATCCCTGCGCAAGTACATCCAACGCTTCAGCCGTGTACAGCACAACATCCCCGGCGTCCACCCTGCCGCGGTTATCAGCGCGTTCCACCAGAACGTGCGTAACCGCCGCATGCGTGAAGAGATGGCCATGACAAAGATTCGGGATGTCAGCGAGCTCTACGCTCTGGCTGATAAGTGCACACGCGCAGAAGAGGGGAGGAGACTCCCCGGGGAGGATGCTGGCGCAGGAGGAAGCGACAGCGACGACGCCGCCCCGGCAAAGAAGAGCCGGCGGCGGAATAATAGAAGGAAGAACAAGAAGGAGGTGCTTGCCGTCGAGAAGTCCGGCAAGGAGGCTCCCGCCAAGCAAACACAGGCTGGCAGCTCCGGCAAGGAGCCTGCCCCTGTAGCGGCAGCCGACAAGCAGGACGGCTCCGACAAGCAATACTGCAAGATCCACCGCACCAAGGGCCACGACCTCTCCAACTGCAAGCGCGTCGAGTACCTCGTCGAGCAGCAGAAAGCTGAGTACGAGAGGCACGACAAGGAGAAGGCCCAAGGTGGCGGGGGAGAACCAAGCAAGAAGCGGCCGTTCAATGGCCGGGGAGGACGCCGCAGCAAGGCCAAGCAGCGGCAAGGTGATCGACCTCCCCGGGGCCGCGACAAGGATGAAGAGGACGACGACGAAGACATGGAGGATGAGGATAACAGCGAGCAGGAGTTCCAGAAGGCCACGGAGGTCCTGTGCGTCGACGGTGGCGCCTCTCTGCACACCTCCCACCGCCAGCTCAAGCAGTGGGTGCGTGAGGTGAATGCAGCAGAGCCGCCCGTGGAGTCGCGCAGGCTCCTCAAATGGTCCAGCACGCCCATCATTTTCGATCTCGAGGATCACCCTGACCGCACCGCCGCGGTCAGGTGCTTGCCGATGCTGGTCTCACCCACCATCCGCAACCTCAAGGTCACCAAAATGTTGGTTGACGGCGGGGCCGGGCTGAACTTGATCTCCTCTGCTGTGATCAAGAAACTCCAAATCCCAGATGGCGAGCTCGAAGAGACCGGTTCTTTCCAAGGAATCAACCCGGGAAGGAGCAAGCCCAAGGGGAAGATCACTCTGCCGGTGACCTTTGGCGGGGAGCTCAACTTCAGGACTGAGCGCATTACTTTTGACGTCGCTGATATTCCATTGCCATACAATGGAATACTCGGCCGTCCCGCCCTCGCCAAGTTCATGGCAGCTTCCCACCATGCCTACAACGTACTCAAGATGCTGGGGCCGATAAGCGTCATCACTGTCCATGGCGACAAGAAAGATGCGCTTGTCTGCGCCGACAAGATCTACCGGGATGCGGCAGCTGCGGTAGAGAAGGATACACTTGCCGCTGAAGCTCCCGGGGGGAAGAAGACGAAGACCAAGTCCGGCAAGTGCTCTGGGGCCCACTCCGGCAACCGCACCTCTTCGGAGTGCTGCGCTGCCGTCGAGGACGTTCCATCGAGCTCCACCAGCAAGTGTAAGAAGGGAATGGCCGCTCCTCCGGCAACCAAGAAGGTGTCCGCCAAGGAGGACGGCACTGGTGGTACCTTCACCATCAGTGCCACACTTGACAGCAAATAGGAAAGCGCGCTCGTTGCCTTCCTGCGGGCGAATGTCGATGTGTTTGCATGGCAGCCATCTGACATCCCCGGTGTTCCCAGGAAGGTAATTGAGCACAAGCTTGCTGTTTGTCCTCATGCGCGGCCCGTCAAGCAGAAGGTGAGGAAGCAAGCCGTGGAGCGCCAAGAATTCATCAACGAGGAGATCAAGAAGCTAGAGGCAGCAGGCCTAGTTAGAGGCGTGATCCATCCGACGTGGTTAGCAAACCCAGTCGTCGTGCGCAAGGCCAACGGGAAATGGAGACTGTGTATAGACTTCACCGATGTGAATAAAGCATGTCCCAAGGATCCATTCCCTTTGCCGCGCATTGACCAGATCGTTGACTCCACTACCGGATGTGAGCTACTCTCTTTTCTTGATGCATATTCAGGCTACCATCAGATTTTTATGGCCAAGGAAGACGAAGAGAAGACTACATTTATCACTCCATGTGGCACTTATTGCTTCATACGCATGCCATTTGGACTGAAGAATGCAGGATCAACATTTGCAAGGGTAGTGCACACTGCTTTCGAACCACAGATCCACAGAAATGTAGAGGCTTACATGGATGACATCGTGGTGAAGAGTAAGAGCAAGGAGACCTTGGTCCAAGATTTGGAAGAGACATATCAGAATCTGCGCAAGATACAACTCAAGTTGAACCCCGAGAAGTGCGTCTTTGGAGTCCCCTCCGGCAAGCTTCTCGGGTTCTTTGTGTCACAGAGGGGGATTGAAGCTAACCCCGATAAGATTAAAGCCATTGAGCAAATCGAGGCCCCAAAGCGCGTCAAGGATGTCAGAAGGCTTGCAGGTTGTGTGGCTGCCCTCAGTAGGTTCATTTCGAAGTCTGCAGAACGCGCCCTACCTTTCTTCAAAATCTTGAAGAAGGCAGGTCCCATGAAGTGGACTCCGGAAGCGGAGGCAGCGCTGCAAGATTTGAAACAGTACCTATCCTCCACTCCGATACTTGTCGCACCTAGACCACAGGAAAAGTTGTTGCTATACCTAGCGGCAACCAACCAGGTGGTTAGTGCTGCGTTAGTAGCGGAGAGGGAGGCCGACGAGGAATCTACACCACCGGCAAGCGAATCCAGCGACAAGCAGGGAGCTGCTCCGACAAGGTCTGGCCCCGACAAGGACAACTCTGCGCAGGAACAGGAAGAAGTGCGGAGGAAAATGGTGCAGCGCCCAGTGTATTTTGTAAGTTCCCTTCTCCAGGGGGCTAGATCAAGATACTCTGGTGTGCAAAAGTTGCTTTTCGGCCTCCTCATGGCCTCGAGAAAGCTGCGCCATTACTTCCAGGCACATGAGATAACAGTGGTCACTCGCTTTCCGCTGAAGAGAATATTGCACAATCCAGAAGCAACAGGCAGGATCGTTGAGTGGGCACTGGAGCTGTCGAGCTTTGGACTCAAGTTTGAAAGCAATACAGAGCCGAGCTTTGGCAGAATTCATAGCTGAGTGGACCCCAACGCCCGATGAGGAAGTCCAAGAAACAAGCGCACCCGTACAAGAAGCGACAAGTGAATGGGTGATGTATTTTGACGGTGCCTTCTCGCTGCAAGGCGCCGGTGCTGGCGTGGTACTCATCGCGCCCACCGGAGAGCACCTCAAATATGTTATCCAAATGCACTTCCCAAGAGAGCAAGCGACAAACAACACTGCTGAATATGAAGGCTTGCTTGCCGGCCTCAGGATTGCGGCCGAACTTGGGATCAGGAAGCTGATTGTGCGGGGAGATTCTCAGTTGGTGGTCCGGCAAGTTAACAAGAGTTATCAGAGCCCTTTGATGGAAGCTTATGTAGATGAAGTGAGGAAGCTTGAGGAGCACTTTGAAGGTCTGCAGATGGAGCACGTCCCGAGAGCTCAGAATGAAATAGCAGATGGCCTTTCAAAGTGTGCTTCGATGAAGTTACCTGTGGAACCAGGGACCTTCTTGCTCAAGCTGACTCAACCATCCGTTACACCATCAATTGGGCAGTCCAAGAAGAGAAAGTTGGTCTCTGGCGACTACTTGCCGGCGGATCTTCCTGAAACCGCCGCCAAGGTCCCCAAGATCAACGATCAGAACGCTGAGGAACAGTCTGCTCCTGCAGATCCAAGGATCTATGTAGTTGAAGCAAGTGTTCCCGACAAGACTCGCCCCGGCGAGCTTGCCGGGGGACCATCAGCTCCGGCAGAACCAGAGGTTCTCGCCGTGGAAGCTGAGGTCCCCGCAGCGGCCCTCATGCCTTTAGTCCTTGCCGTTGAGCCTCAGGCTCCGGCATGGGCACAGCAGATCGTCCGTTTTCTGCAAACTGGAGAACTTCCCGATGACCCAGAAGAAATAGAGAAGATAACCAGGTAGTCAAGTATGTACCAGTTCGTGGATAACGAGCTGTACAGAAGAAGACTCAATGGTGTCAGACTGAAGTGCATCTCCAGGGAAGATGGACAGAAGCTGTTGGCAGAAATACACGGAGGCATATGCGGCCACCACATTGGCGCAAGGGCGCTTGCCGGGAAAGCTTTCCGGCAAGGGTTCTTCTGGCAAGAAGCCCTCCAAGATGCAACTGCACTAGTAACCAAGTGTGAAGCGTGCCAGTTCCATGCAAAGCAAATTCATCAGCCAGCTCAAGCTCTCCAAACAATTCCTTTGTCCTGGCCCTTCTTGGTCTGGGGGCTCGATATCCTCGGCCCCTTCCCCCGAGCCGTCGGGGGCTTTGAGTACTTGTACGTTGCGATCGACAAGTTCACAAAGTGGCCAGAAGTGGAACCAGTGAGAAAGGTGACAGCACAGTCAGCGGTCGGGTTCTTCAGGTCGATTGTTTGCCGTTTCGGAATCCCCAACAGGATCATCACCGACAACGGTACACAATTTACTAGTCGCACCTTCATGCAGTACGTCCAAGACCTTGGCGCCAAGGTCTGTTTCGCTTCTGTTGCTCACCCGAGGAGCAACGGTCAAGCGGAGAGGGCTAATGCTGAAGTGCTGCGCGGACTCAAGACAAGGACCTTTGACAGGCTGCGCAAGTGCGGAAGAAATTGGATAGAGGAGCTACCGGCGGCTCTTTGGTCAATCAGAACGACGCCAAGTCGAGCCACCGGACAGACACCCTTTGCTCTAGTCTATGGAGCAGAGGCAGTTCTCCCCACGGAACTGGTATACGGATCTCCTCGAGTGCTCGCTTATGATGAGCTCGAGCAAGAGCAACTGCGACAAGATGATGCATTGCTCCTCGAGGAGGAACGTCTCCAGGCTGCTGTACGAGCTGCTCGATACCAGCAAGCCTTGCGCCGCTATCATAGCCGCAAGGTCAAGGCCAGGAGTCTCGAGGAAGGCGACCTTGTTCTTCGGCGTGTTCAGTCCGCCAAGAATTCCAACAAGTTGACGCCGAAGTGGGAAGGCCCTTATCGGGTGAGACAAGTCACAAGGCCCGGCGCTGTCCGCCTTGAGACCGAAGAAGGCTTACCGGTGAGCAACTCCTAGAACATAGAGCATCTTCGCAAGTTTCACCCATAAGGCGCGGTTGCCGTGATCCGCTCCGGCAACCACCTTTTGTATAAGCTTTGCCGCTGTTGCATGTAACCCTTTGTACAAAGCCGGGCGCAGACCCCGTGCATCAGTAAAGTTTTTGGTGTTTTGCGCTGATTGCCTTTTGCATGCTTTTCTTTGCTATTTGCATGTGTTATTTGGCATATTGTGCAACATACACATCCGGTAAGCATTAGCACGCCGAAAGGCCATATACTTGTTTCCCTCTTCTTTTTCCTTGCCTCTTAAGCAGAAGGAACGTTCCTCGCACACAAGTTTGCCGGGGGGAAGGAGATGGAAGAGGAACCAAGTGTTGTTCAAGAAAGAGAAGCCTTACCAAGAAGCAAGCAACATATGAAAGCTAAGTTATTAGAGTTTGACCAGTTCAAATTTTTAATTTTTAGTTGTCTTCCTTGAACGATCACACTTTGTATGGAAAACCTGTGCGCGGAGGAACCTACCCGTAGCTGGCCGCACCCTTGTCTTGTTTTCGAGTACGCTCAACGACTTAAGTGAGCTGCGACAAGTGTCGCGCCCTTGCTTCATTTTCGAGTTCACTCAGCAAGCTAAGTGCGTTGCGACTAGATGCGGCAAGGTTGCTTGCCGGTAAGACCTTGGCCAGCAGGCTGCTCAGAGTCCAGCACTCAGCGCTCGCGGCAAAGGCCCCTTGCCGGCAAGCTCCCCGGGAGCGTAGGGTGAAAAGCATACAAAGTAAAGGACCAAGACAAGGAAGATAACATTGCACTGATTGATCAAAATGAGATAAATATCTTACAAAGGATAACTTGTCGCAATGATTAATGAGTTCATAACACCCTATGCAGCAACAAAAAGAGATAAAGATAAAGGAGGCCTAGTCTACGCGGTCGCCCTCAATCCTGGAGATCTTGTTCACCTTGGCGATGATGTGGGCGACCTGCTCCTTCAGCGCCTCCATGTTCGCGTCGGCCGGCAAGCTGCGGAGAACGTTGGTGAGATTTATGCCGGGATTGCGGTATACAATCTTCGTCAGCACATGCTCCAAGGTTCCCGTGCAGAGCCGACGCGACTCTTCGGCCAGCTGCGCGGGAATCTTCTTCCGAAGATCTGCAAGGGCCGGCGCGATCCCCCTGAAGAAGAGGCTGAGCTTGGCGCTGTGAGGGAGGTTTGGGTCCGGGGAGTAGCTGAGATGCTCCAGCTTCAGCGCCAGCAGCTCCTGGTCGATGTTGGACGCAGAAGATACCAAGTCCTTGGTCCATACCTCGACGGTACGGCAGAAGTTCTCGGCCGCTTTGTTGGCGCTGTCCACCAAGCCTCGCTCCTTGCGGAGCTCCTCCTTCAGCTTGGTTTCCCGATCCCGGACGGCGTCGAGCGAGTCCTTCAGCGTGGAAACCTTCAGCTCCAGATCCTCGATGGAGTCCTTGGCGGCCTTCAGCTCGTCGCCCTTCTCAGAGAGACGCACCTGGAGTTCGGAGTTGGTGTGGGCGTCCTTCTCGCGCTCTGTGTTGAGCGCGGCGACCCTCTCCACGCTCGCCTTCAACGACTCCTCCAGCTGCGCGACCTTGGCGGCAAGCTCCTCCTTGGCGGTCTCCGCGGCAGCCGCGGCGGCTTTCGCCTCCTTCAGCTCCCCGCCAAGGGCCTGCTCCCGAGCGGCAAGGTCTTCCTCGTGGGAGTCGAGGTTGACCTTCCGCTCGGCGAGCTCTCCTTCTTGCCGGGACAGCTCCACCCCGGCGAGCCGCTGCTGCTCTTCGGCCTCGGCCTTCTCCAGCAGCCATTCTTGATATTCCCCGGCAAGCCTCCCGCGCTCCTCCGCCACCTCGCGGAGGGCCGCCTGGTTGGTGGCGCGGAGCTCCGCCGCGCGATTCTCCATCTCGACGGCGGCCTTGGCGGCAAGGGCCTCCCGAGAAGCAAGCTTCGCCTGCCTGGCCCGGTAAAGGGCCAGGAGCTGGTGGAGCAGCTTCTCCTCCTCGGGCCCTTCGCTTCCGCCAGGCGCCTCGACGATCTTCAGCCCCGCGGAGGCGAGGACCTCTCCATCAAAGGCCTCGCCCTCCGCGGGGGCTCGCGAAGAGGAACCCCACGGCACTTGGATAAATACGCCGTTGGGGGCTTCGAGATAATAGCCCGCCTGCTCCTTTTCGGCGGAGGGGTCGGCGGCCGGTGCAGCACTTGATGCTCCTGCCGCCTCCGGGCCGGCGGTGCGGTCGCCGTCCCCCTCCCCGGCCGCTGCGTCCGCAGCCGGAGCGGTCTCTTGCGCAGCCGGCTCGGCGGCTCCCGCCGTGTCCTCGGCGACAGGGGCGTCGCCGCCGCCGCCCCGCGCGCCCTCCTCCTCGATGTCGATGACCTCCGTCTCCATCCGCTCGGGGGGGGGGAGGATCTACAAGAAGAAGAAAAAGCAAAAGAGTTCAAGCAAATATCCAAAAAGAGACGAATCCAAGAAGACAAGTGACGGAACTCACCTTGACGGACGTCATCGGCGGCGGGCTCCCTCGCCGGGGAGCTCTGCCTTGGCGGAGTGGCCGCCCTCGCCGGGCTGCTCGCCCTTGGCGGGGTACTCGCCCTTGGCGGAGTACCCGCCCTTGGCGGAGCGCTCTCCCTCGCCGGGGAGTTTTGCCTTGGCGGGGACGGCGGGGCCCGCGGCTCCTCGGGGGCGACCTCCGAGCGCTCCTGCAGCTGTGGCTCCACCTCTGCACAAGAAAAGACAAAAATATCAAGATGCCAGCTCAAGACAGAATCCTCAAGCACACCCGACAAATGGAAGTACGGGACCCCAGACTTACGCTGGGGGCTGCGCTGGGGGCTGCTCCTCGGAGCAGCGCTCGGGTCCGGCAGGCTCGGCTCCGGCGCGTCCCCGGTCGCCGCGACGAGCGAGTCGTCCGCGACCTCGACCACGGGCACCTTGGCCTTCTTCGCTGCTCGCTGGGCCAAGGACCTGAAATCAAAAAAAAGCAAGATCAGCATCAACAAAAATCAAGACAGTATTAAAGAAGATGCAAAGCCTCGAATACTTACTCCTGTTCCTCCTCGTCGTCGTCGTCGCTCAGGGCGGAGAAGTCAAACTCCACCTGAGGCGCGTCCGCGCGGGGAGCAGGAGGCGAAGACTCCCTCGGGCGCTTGGCGGTCCCCGGGGCTGGGGGCTGCGAAGACCCAGCCCCTGTGGTAGCCGGGGCCCGGGGAGCGGGCGGAGCCGCCGCTCCGCCCTGTGAAGACTCCCTTCCGCTCGGCGCTGGCTTGCGGGGCGCCTCTGCTGTGGCCTGCTTGCGGGGCGCCTCTGCCGTGGCCTGCGCGCAGGCCGCCTCCGCCGTGGCCTGCGCACGGGCCGCCTCCGTCGTGGCTGGTGCGCCGGGCGCCCCCGTCGCAGCTTGACTCCCCCGGGGAGCTCGCGCTGCCCGGCGAGTTGGCTGTTGCCGGGGCGCCTGTGCCCTTGTCCCTGTCGTCGCCTTGCGGAGACGTTTCATCGGAGACCGCCTAGGGCTTGCTCGGGGCGGGGAGGTCTCCGACGACGAGGAGATGTCGTCGGCGTAGAGCTCCAGAGACCCGTCGGAGTCCTCGGCGGCCTCGGCGTCGTCCTCCTCCTCCTCCTCCCCAGCAGGCTTGCTGGGCCCGGCGCCCTGCGCTGCGGCCTCTTTCGCTCCGGCGCCTCCGCTCCCTCCGGCGCCTCCGCTCCCTGCGGCGCCCCTGTTCCCTCCGGCGGCGTTGCCTCTCGCCGCGGCCTCCGTCTGGATTCCGATGATCCCGGAGTGCCTCAAGGATGGGACCCCGGCGAGCTCGTCGGGAGGCAGCTTCAGTAGCCTGCGGATCTCCGCCTCCTCTGCTTGGCAGGACACTTCCGCAGCCTCTGCCTCCTCGGGCGTGTAGCCGAATTCTCCTGCCGCTGCGGCTGCAGCGGCCTCTTCAACCCGAGAAGCTATGTACGCTATCTCCTGGTCGGTGGTGTCCCGTGTCAGCTCCCGGGTCTCGTTCTTGTTCTTCGCCACCTCAACCAGGTTGTCGAAGAGATTCAAGACGACGTCTGGCTTGGGCGGAATCCACGTGCGGTCGACGCCGTGCGAGTCGCACGCGGGCATCATGGCGCGGAGGTTGTCCCTGGCTGTGCTGTTGCAGAGGGGCACCACTCCCCGGGGACCCCTGAACCATTCCGGGTGGGCCGGGTCGTGCTTAAATAGTTCCCGGACCATCCCCTTCAGCTCCAGCGACGTGAAATTGAAGTTGAGCCCGGGGCGCAGCCTCATGATATCCGCCGAGTTGCCGTACTCCCAGGCCGGCCTTTTCCTGTCTTGGAGAGGGGCGATGCGGCGGCGGAGGAAGTCTGTGCCTACTTCTGCGACAGACAACCTTGCTACCCGGAGGCGAAGAATCCTGATGAGGGCGATGTCGAGCTTGTTGTCGTCCGAATCCAGCTCGCTCCAGTCCCTGCCGCGCACGATGGGCGTAGTGCGCGGCGCGGTGAAAGATTGCGGCTGGTCCTCAACAATCCAACACCAGTCCGCACGCCACTCCTCCCACTTGCCGCGGAGCTCCCCCGGCAAGTAGGACTCCTTCTTGTTCAGACGAAAAACCCAAGATATTCCTCCGGAGAGGGGGGCGCCGGCCTCTGCTCTAGGGGTGAAGAAGTGCCTAAACAACGCTACGTTTGGGTATATCCCAATATAGTTTTCGCACATGTGTGCGAAAACCGCCATCGTGAGGATGGCGTTGGGGGTAAAGTCAAGAAGATGGAGGCCGTAGGTGTGCATTATGTCGCAAAAGAATTCGGAAAAAGGAGGGCAAAGACCGCAGTGGAAGAAGGCTGCGAAGAAATAGTACCCGCCGCGGTAGTTGTCCTTGGCGGCGGCCGGATAGGCTCGGGTGCGGGGGTGCGCCTTGGTCTTCTTGGACCAGAACAAGTAATACTTGTTCCAGAGCTCCCGCGCGCTGAGCCTCGGCGGGAAGACGAGGTTCCGCTTCCGGTACAAGGTAAGCCTCGCCGCTTGCTCCGATTTCTCCTTCTTGGTCTTCTCCGCCTTCGCCTTCTCGGTCTTCGGGGCCATGGCGGAGGCGGCGGAGGAAGGGGACGAAGAGCCCAGCGGCGCCGGAGATGCGAAAGACGGCGGAGGAGCTGTGGAGGCGGAGCGCAAAGGGGATCTCTGGAGATGGAAGAAGATGCAATGAAGGCGAAGGAGGGGAACCGCTCTTGCTTCCTCTGCTTTTATGGGGAAGTGGGGGGCGTTTCGCCCTTTCCATTAAAAGAACGTGGCCACGTCCCATCCCACGACGCCGCAATCGACGCGTGCCGTTACGGGGGGACGCGGCGGATGCGGAAGTGGATTCGGCGCGCCGTGGGCCGCGTGTGTCCGTGCACTGTTTTGGGCCTGGCCCAACAGCGGTCGACACCGTGTGTGGCCCAGGCCCGGGGGCTCCTGTCGGTGTACTAAGGTAGGGGTACCTCAGTACCCCAACTTGTGCATGGGCAGTAGCAGCTTCCCGCGGCAGGGTCGACCACGTGCTCGCCGGAGACCTTCCTGCTCCATGTAAAACCATTCAAAAACAAAGTATACATGACAGAAGATCGAGACCCCGGCAAGTGGAGCTTGCCGGGAAGGCCGTTCCAGGCTCAAGATTACCTCACCCACGCAAGGCCCTGGCAAGAGGAGCTTGCCAGGGAGACTAGAAGATTCCATTACAGAAGACATGCCTCGGCGCTATATGCGCCCCGGCAGGATCCGGGGAGCGACAAGCTTCAGAGCCCGACAAGCTCCCGGGCCCGGAAAGGTCAAGGTCCCGGCAAGGTGCTTGCCGGGAGAGTTGCGCTGTGTGCCCGCGCTCCAGCTCATCGGCCCACGCGTCGCCCTGGGGCCTCTCTTGGGACGCGTGGCGGATGGCTGTGCAGCCTGGAGGACACGGTGGCACTCCACGGTGGTAAAGCCATCGCCGTGGCAAACGGAGACGCAAGGGCGGGCGCTTTTGGGGTCGACGGCGATGGGCATTAAATGCTCTTGTCCCCCACTGTCAAAGTAGGTAGCTACCACTGTTCACGCACTGTAGCTCCACTATTCCCGCACTGTTACAACTACCACCTCTTTTACATTTTTACCCCTTTCTCCTACGTTGACACCTGTCGGTGACCCCTTGCACTATAAAAGGAGGCCCATGCACAACGTGGAGGGGGTTCGGAACCTAGATTGCTCATACGCTCGGTGTAGCCAGTTCTTCAAGCTCCTGAGCTCTCCAACTCAATACAAACCAAGCAGGAGTAGGGTTTTACGCGTCCATCGCGGCCCGAACCTGGGTAAACTGCCCGCGTGTTCACTACGATCTGCTCTTCGTGCTCCCTCCGCCCTCTTACCGCACAAACAAGGGGCTCCGGTCCCATAGGTGTTCGTGGTGGACAGTTTCCCCCGACACTTACGGAACATCCAACAAGGATGACAATACTTGAAATCTTGGTATTATGCCTAGCTACGGGCATAAAACGATAGCGCTTGTTGGGAGGCAACATAATGAATAAAATTTATTTTTGCTTTTCGCTTTCTGTTCTTGAGTGTTAACACAATTATGCTACTGGTATGATTGTGTTTTTTTGTGTTTTAATTAGTGTTTGTGCCAAGTATAACCGATAGGATCTTCTTGGATGATAGTTGTTTGATCTTGCTGTATAAGACATAAACTTTGTGCTCATGAGAAAAAAAATCTTATTTTTAACAAAAAAGTGCATTTTATTTGATTCTTTTTGCAGAAGAATAATATACAAATTTCTCACGTGGCACTATTTTTTTAAAGATTTTTAGTGTTCCATAAGTTTTCAAAACTTCCAGATTACTACAAACTGTTCTGTTTTTGATAGATTCTGTTTTCTTTGTGTTTTGTGCTTATTTAGATGGCTCTATGGTTTTCTTTGATGAGTTTTTGCCATGGAAAAATTGGAATACAATAGATATAAAAAAATATGAATTTGTTTGACACAACACTTATAGTAGTGGTTTGCTTTCTTTTACTAATGGATCTCATGAAAGTTTTGTTGAAGTTTTGTGTGATTGAAGTTTTCAAGTTTTGGGTTATCTTACAATGGATGAAGGAAGGATGTAAGAGACTAAGCTTGGGGGTGCCCCAACATCCCAAGCTATTAATCAAAAAATGAGCAACCAACTAAGCTTGGGGATGCCCCCGAGTGGCATCCCCGCTTTCTTCCAACAACTATCGGTATTTCACTTGAAACTATATTTTTATTCGTCAGATGATATGTGTATTGCTTGGAGCGTTTTGTATGATATGAGTCCTTGCTTGTTTTCTTTTTCTTTTTAAGTCATCAATCCTTCCTGTACACACCTATTTGAGAGAGCCAAAATTATGCCATGACTTGTTAGAATAGCTCTCTATGCTTCACTTAAATTTTTATGAGCTAGGACTTGCTCTAGTGCTTAACTTATATCTTATTGAGCACAGTGTGCTTAGTATTTTTGAAGAAATACTCTATTGCTTCCCTTAGATTTATTTGAGAGTTTTTAAGAAATTCTCTCTTGCTTCACTTATATTATTTTGAGAGAGAGAAAGAAAAAATATGCTCATGATCTTCACTTATATTTGTTTGAGCTTATCAAAAGCAACACATGAAAATTAGTCCCAAAGTGATAGATATCCAAGAAGGATATAATAAAAACTTTCATGAAGATCATTGGACAAAATAAACTTGATTCCTTGTAATAGTTTTGAGACATGATGATATGATATGTGAGTTATGTTGATGAGTAATTGTGCTCTAGCAAGAATATTAGTGTTAAAGTTTGTGATTCCCTATGCAAGCACGAAAGTAAATAATTATGCAATGAAATTATATCCTACTAGTGGTGCATTATTTGGTGTTGTTTATGCTCAATGTTCGCTTACAAGATTATTTGTTTCATGGTTGGTCGCTTCCCAGTCTTTTTCTAGCATTCATTTTGCACTAAGTATGATCTCTACCTGTGCATCCAAAATCATTTATGCTGGTTTTGCCATATGAGTCCACCATACCTACCTATATGCGGTATTTCCTTGCCGTTCTAAGCAAATTTGTATGTGCCATCTCTAATTTTCAAAATAAATTTCCCTTTTGTGTGCCCGTACCACTCACGAGGCGGTGAGGGGTGGCCAATATTTTCCATGCTAGATGTGTTATTCTCACGATGAGTGTTTATTCACTTGTCATTGCACGAGAGTACGGCAAAGGTATTAGGGATGCCCTACCCCGAAATGAAAAAAAATTACTTTATGTTGTCAAATAATAAATTCCTTTGAAAGTGTTGGTATGGAAGGCAACCGTGGATTTGGCTAGCCATGGCTTGTGAAAGTTTGGTGGAAAAGGAATAAACTTTATTTTCTGTTTGGGAACCGCCTATGATATATCTAGCATTGAAAGTGTTGGGAACCTCAAGTCGTTCTCGTTGGTGGGAAAAGTATACCTCCCAAAACATTTTATCTCATAATTTAAGCTTTGAGCTCTGGCACCTCTAC
This sequence comes from Secale cereale, assembly GCA_902687465.1. Classification (NCBI taxonomy): domain Eukaryota; kingdom Viridiplantae; phylum Streptophyta; class Magnoliopsida; order Poales; family Poaceae; genus Secale; species Secale cereale. The sequence continues at coordinate 830,051,611 of LR738711.1, read as the reverse complement.
AAATCCCTACTTCCCTCTGCGAAGGGCCTTTTTTTTACTTATGCACTTTTTATTTTTGAATTTGAGCTCCATCTTCTCTTACTAGCAACAACTAGGAAACACTATGATCGTGCTTGAGCATTGGATGTAACTAATATGCGAATGTGTTTCATGAATGGATTAATGATTGAGCATAATGGGCTAGGGATAACTTATTTTAGCATTGATATTTTGAAAGACATGGTTGCTTGTTGATATGCTTCAGTATCTAAATTATTATGTCAAAACTGGACTGTTGCTTTGAACCATATAAAAGTCCAAATGTCCATGCTATAAAGAAAAAAAATATGATATGACATGATAGGCAGCATTCCACATCGAAAATTAAGTTATCATCACTTACCTACTCGAGGACGAGTAGGAGTTAAGCTTGGGGATGCTGCTACGTCTCCAACATATCTATAATTGTTTATTGTTCCATGTTGTTATATTATCAATCTTGGATGTTTTATAATCATTTTATATCATTTTTTGGTACTAACCTATTGACATAGTGCCAAGTGCCAGTTACCGTTTTCTGCATGTTTTTTACATCGTAGAAAATAAATATCAAAGGGAGCCAAACATCGCGTAACTTTTTGGAGATTTTTTTGGGCTAGAAGGAACACTATGGGCCCTGGTGGCACCTGGGGGGCGTCCCGAGGAGGAGACAACCCACTAGGGCGCGTTAGACGCCCAGGCGCGCCCTGGTGGGTTGTGCCCACCTCGGGTGCCCACCTCGGGTGCCCCCCAGACCGCCTCTTTGCTCTATAAATACCCCAATATTCCAGAAACCATAGGGGAGTCGACGAAATATCAATCCAGCCCCCGCAGAGTCCAGAACCACCAGATCCAATCTAGACACCATCACGGAGGGGTTCACCACTTCCATTGGTGCCTCTCCAATGATGCGTGAGTAGTTCCTTGTAGACCTACGGGTCCGTAGTTAGTAGCTAGATGGCTTCGTCTCTCTCTTTTGATTATCAACGGTGTGTTTGTTGGGATCCGTTGAACTTTGAGTTTATGATCAGATCTATCGCTTTTTATCCATGAAAGTTATTTGAGTTCTTTGGTCTCTTATATGATTGATTGCTTATAGCCTCGTATTTCTTCTCCGATATTGAGTTTTGTTTGGCCTACTTGATCTCTTTATCTTGCAATGGGAAGAGGTGCCCAGTAGTGGGTTCGATCTTACGGTGCTTGATCCCAGTGACAGAAGGGGAACCGACACGTATGTATCGTTGCCACTAAGGATAAAACGGCAAGATCCATATCTAACACCATAGATAAACAGATCTTGTCTACATGATGTCATCATTCTTAATGCATTACTCCGTTTTCTATGAACTTAATACGCTAGGTGCATGCTGGATAGCGGTCGATGTGTGGAGAATAGTAGTAGATGCAGGCAGGAGTCGGTCTATTAATCTTGGACGTGATGCCTATGTAATGATCATTGCCTGGATATCGTCATTATTATTTGAAGTTCTATCAATTGCCTAACAGTAATATGTTTCCCACCGTTTGCTATTTTTCTCGAGAGAAGCCACTAGTGAAACCTACGGCCCCCTGGTCTTCTTTCTCATATATTTTCCTTTGAGATCTACTTTTTCCTTTGCTTTTATTTTCAGATCTATTAATCCAAAAACCCAAAAAATACCTTGCTGCAATTTATCTATAATTATTTATATATCTCTCACGTCCGTTACACGAAAGGGATTGACAACCCCTTTTACACGTCGGGTTGAGAGGTGTTGTTATTTGTGTGCAGGTGTTGTTTACGTTGTGTTGCTTGGTTCTCCTACTGGTTCGATAACCTTGGTTTCATCACTGATGGAAATACCTACCGCTGCTATACTACATCATCCCTTCCTCTTTGGGGAAATATTGACGTAGCTCTAGCAGACATCGCAACTTTCCAGCGAAACGTCATGTTTGACCCTATAATATTCCGTACCGTTTTCTTGGCTCTGGTTTGATGTTTCGAGGCATAGCCTCCATTGGCACGTCTTGTCGAAGCAGAGATCGTTCCCGCTTATCGTGGGATCCTCATCAATATGATTTGGGTAACCCAACCGCACCTTACGCATGATTACTCTGGGAACAGGCGAGTTTTATGGCTTGAGTGGGGGGGGACGCTTGGTATTTACCGCCTATAAAAGGACATAGATCCCCTATTTTTACCCCACGCTCTCCTCTAGCCCTTGCTTCCCAATCTCTTAGCCCCAACGCCCACATCTCCCATCCCCTCCACCACTGCCTCCTTCTCCAGCAATGGCTGGATCTGGTTCCAAGGGCAAGTGGGAGGCCTCAACCGTCATGGAGAAAAACGTGAAGAGTCTCCGAAGCGCAGGCTATCTCGCCGACAACATAGCAAACCAGATTCCTGATGAGGATCAGGTGATCCCCATCCCAGAGCCCGGCGAGAGGGTTGTGTTCATCCCTCTCTTTATTCGGGGGCTGGGATTTCCGCCCCAACCCTTTGTTCGGGGTCTCTTATTCTTCTATGGACTAGATTTCCACGATCTGGCCTCGAACTCTATCCTTCACATATTGGCTTTCATAGTCATGTGTGAAGCTTTCCTCCTCGCCCCCCCACACTTCGGCCTATGGCTCAAGACCTTCAATCTGAAGCCGAAGGTGGTCGGCGTGCAGCACGCGGACTGCAGGGGAGCTATGGTAAGCAAGCTCCCGAATGCAACCTGGCCCAAAGGGGCTTTTGTGGAAACCAACATGGTATGGCAGCAGGAGTGGTTCTACATCACCGAACCCCGTGAGGCCAAATGGGTGGTCGCGCCTGAATTCAGATCCGGACCCCCTGAGAGCCTCACCTCTTGAACCGCCAAGGGCCTAGATTGGGGGTCTCAATTAGAGGCGAAGACGCTCTAGAATCGCATCTCTGGCATGATAGCAAAGGACACCCACCTCACTAACATGATTCAGGTGATGCTCTTTCTCCGCATCCTTCCCTACCAACTCCGAGCATCCCGCTTGTGGGAGTTCAATCTGGAGGGACCACGGACCTTGAAGCACTTCTTCGGCACTATGCATGAAGACATATGGAAGCAGCTTTTCAAGGCCCAGAAGGAGTGGCCAAAGGAGACCGAAGACATCGGTTTTGACAACGTGACTCTGTCTACGGAGGTAAGCACGATTTTTCCAAAGACTTATCCTGTCCATATTTCAATTATGATAGGAGTTAGAACATTTGCGTTCCATTCAGGCCTGGACGACGAAAGTGGAGCGGATCAACTGTCCAGCCCTGCTGCTCGAACACCCAGCCACGCCTCAGCTAACGGCATTGCTGGTGCCGGCGACATACAAGGCGCCGGAGAAGAAGGCCAAGAAGAAGAGCAAGGAGGCCAAGAGTGGCCCCTGCCCTAATGGTCCTTCAGAAGATATATCTAGAGAGACCGACGCCCCCTCCTCCCATGATGAAGAGGAAGAAGAGGAGGTGGAAAGCGACTCCCCCATAAAGGGGAAGGGGGAGAAGAGGGCGGCCCTTGAAGACACGGGAAAGGGGGCGCCCAGGAGGAAGCTGCACCTCCCGGACAGCTCAGACTCAACGTCCGAAGCTGATTTCCGAAAACAGTCTAGGGTCAAGCCCCTGGCCGAATCGTAAGTACTCGGAATTCACTGTTACCTTTGGTCAGTCTGTTATTATTGTATAAGCAACTCTATTTGTTGTTTTGCAGTCCTCCCCACACATTCCCTAGCGCTTCATTATCGTCAGGGAGCTCTTTGCCAGCCGACATGGTGGAGAGTGACAAGCCATCACGGGCTCAATCGCCCATCCTAGGGGACACCGAGGTGTCCTCCCTGCGGGCGTCCCCTGCGCGAGAAGGTGGGAACGAGGCCGACAAGAGGGTGACCGAGGTTAAAACCTCGACCACCATCAACCTAGGGGAAAAAGTCCCTATGACGACCAATGGCGGGGAGCCCAAGCAATCCAGGCTCCCGCCGAACACCATTTCGGAGACCAGTACGGTTCCGAAATAAGAAAGGTAGTCCCCTACAATAGGGGGAGGAGCATCAGCTCCACCGGTGACCTCCATTAATTTGGAGGCACCGAACACGCTGAAGGAAGCACTTCAAGGTGCTTCCATCGTGGCGGAAACTCGCACCCTGATGGGTGTGGTTATGGGGAAGATTCAGTCTACAAAATGTGGACTGAATGAAGCCTTCAACAGCCTGCTGACAGGCTTTGAGGTATGTGATGTAATATTCTAAGCGAACTTTACATTTTATTTGTACAGGAAAACAAACCTGTGTACGGATGCTAGCCCCTGATGCTCTGTTCGATTCTGACAGGAATCGGACGGAGGATCCGCATGGTATCTACTAATACAACATACTACCATTTACTTGAGCAGGCTTCCCTGTTATTGTTATCCGTACAGGCCGCGGAGGTTTCTGAGCTCAATTGGAAACTTCAAAAAGCTGACGAGGAACTCGGCCGCATTAACAAGCGGTTTGATGAAATGCAAGGTATGTGGACTTTGAAAATTATTATGTCAAAATGATTATATGTCTTTATTTTAAGAGTTTTAACTCATTGTGTGGTGTCATTATGGTCACAGTTAGCGTAGCTGAGGTCGAGACCCTCAAGTGCGCCCTTGCTCAGGCCAAGAAGGAGGCCGAGATGAACAAGGCAGCCGCTGACAAAGCGGCGGCCGAGCTGGAGGCCGAACAGGCCTACTGCCATCAACATGAGTCTCGGGTGGCCGAAGTCGAACAAGAGTTGCGAGACGCCATCCACAAATGCAAGGAGTTGGAGCAGAAGACTTCGGACCAAACATCCGAGCTCAATAAGGCTCTCAATGTGTGGGGACCCCGACTCGTAAGTCGTGATCACCGAATGCACGTGTACAGTGATCCCAGAGATCAATACTCACTGAACACACAGAAGCTGAATAACAAGATTCTTACATCCATACATACCGTGTTACACAAATTTTGACCATTATGGTCAAGTCATGAGTATATATCATCGCAGCAGAAATCTTTGTTGACAACTTGGACCCATGCCATATGCCTTAACCCTACAAGCATTCTGACTGGGAAGCGTCCTAGCTCGCATGTTCATCACCAAGAAATCTTCATCATATCATGTTCTTTCATGCCTGGCCAATAAAATAACCAGTGGCAAGCCAATGAGTACTTTGAATGTACTCGCAACCAACCCAAGAGAGTGATAACATAATAATTATGCAAGGCTCTACTGCTAAATTGGCAGTTTTGTGGAAAGCTATTTTTTTCTCATGCAAGTATGATCAACAATTATCAAGGATATGAATGCGTCTGCAACAAGTATAGGAGGTCATGGACATCAACATAGAGAAAGAGTTATGAACAACTCATGCTCAAGCTCATCGGGACTTCTTCACGAATCACGTCAATAGATTTACCCAAACCATGTTGTTTTCCACAGACACACACCAGGTTTTGCAAACATTGGACGTAGCCCAAGAGCGGTTACCCAACTGTCCTTGGCCATGGACATGGCTATTCGAATAGTTTTGCACTATGCAGATGTTGCACACTTTACCCACAGGATCCGGGGAACTTCGGTGTCATCCATGACCCGTGGTTCCTCAAGTAACCGGGGTAAGCACCCGATCACTATCTTTCCCTAGACGACACTAACATAGAGTCCACTCGATTGATATTAAACCCCGTGACCAACATTTCACATCTTAAAATTGTGGAGCCTCGCTCCCATATTCATCACATACCACTGGCACGTGGTACCAATGGTGTGTCCGGTGCCCTGTGAAAACAGTCATGGTCGCCTATCCAAGCACGACCCCGTCCCGAGAGTGACCTCGTGTCACCCCCGTCACTAGTAATGCGCGAACCCTGCTAGTATCGGCCTAGGTAATCAATAATGCCCTTTCCCATATAAGGGTAGAGTGGTTGCGCATGTAAGGTTGGAATAACGGTCGCAACTTGAACCAATCCGTTTTGTAAACAACACACACACTTGCCTCGGTACACCACTTCATCATCAAGTGGCTACCCAACTCATCATCCCCCTCAGGCATAAGTGGCACCCGATGGGGTTTTCGAAAAGTCTTTTGACAGTACTCTACCTTCATCACCATGCATATTCCCGTCCCAATTGCGTAGCTACTACTATAGCATCATATCTATTCCCACCCGCATAACCCTCATAGGAAGGTAGGGTCATGCTTAACGTAAGTTTCAATAGGAAAGTAACAAAGGCAACCAACCAAAGTGTTCACCTACCTCAACATGATTCCGATGCATCGATAATAAAGTGCTGTATGACATGCATAGAAATGATTTCTTAAACATGGTCAAAGGGTTGCTTGCCTGGTTCATCAGAGTCTTCAAATCTTCTGGTCCTTCTCCAAGTATTTCCTTTACTTCATCAACTAATGTCGGAAACAAACACAATAAGCAACACAACAAGGCTAAACATAAAAGTGCTCCAAAAATATGAGTTGTAATTTTCTAGGATACCTATGGTCATATGAAAAATGGCCAAAGTGGTTTCATTAGAATTTGGTTAGTGGATATTTTGGAACATTTCAATATGATGGAAACAAGAGAATAATGGATTTGCAAGAAGTGTACAAAAGAATTATTTTGAAAAATGATCAAAGGCACCCATTTAACAAGGAATGCTTTTATAAGCATCTAGAAGTTGGTTTCACTAGATTTGGAGTTGAAATGATTTCCCTATGGATTTGCAAAGTTGACCCCACATGATAAAATGGCACAATAATTTATGATGTAGTGAAAGCATAAGGAAAAATGTTCATAAATTAGGTTGGGTTTTAGAAGTGCCTAGGAATTTGAATCAATGGATTTGGATCAAGTATGAGATCTATGTGATTTTGTAAAGTTCATCACAAAAAGGGAAAACTGGGATTTCCTAAATATTTGTGAAAGAAATATTTCTGGAAAAATGTGCCAATAGCACCATGAGGTAGATCATGATTTATAGAGTCACTGGAAATTTGAATCACCAAATTTGGAGTTCAAATGAATTGTTTAAGGATTTTACAAGTTGTTTGGAAAAAGAAAAATGGAAAAAGAAATCAACCTTATATTGCACACCGGTCGGAGCCTAGCTAAACGGTGCCTACTAGGCTCAGCCCAGTGGCTCAGCGGCGCGAGGGAGGTGGTCACGCCGAAGGCGTGTTCCGGGCGGTACGCCTTCGCCGCGGGGAGACGGCTCACGAAGAGGCTGTGTCCACTTAAACTCGCGGGCCCGGCCCTCACGGTCGCTGACATGGGCCCCAACGCCTCCTCTCCCTCTCCTCCTGCCTCCTCCTCCTTCCTCCCGACGGGAAGAGGCAAGGGCAGATGCCACGGTCGCCGGTGATGGTTCTGGCCGCTCCCTTGCTCTCGGGGCCAGGTCGGAGGTCTGGGCGGATGCCCCGCTCCACACCACGCCCAGGGATAGCCATACTGGACGCGGCGAGCGCCCGAGTTGGGCGGAGCATCATCCATGGCGGACATCAGCGTCGGTGGAGATGGACAGAGGCGCCGCAGCCGTGGAGGGGTTGAATTGGGGCTCGAGAAAGCCCCATGGGGGTGTTGGTGTTTCTCTAGAGTGCCTGGTTGGAGCGGAGGGCAGTGGAGGCTCGAGCTTGACTAAGGGAAAAGGCGGCGGCACTCCATCCATAGAGGTGGACAGAGGGCACAGGAGGGGGATAGAGGTTGTCTAGGAGGTGCACGGGAGAGAGAGGGGTCTAGCAGAGGCAAGGGAGAGCTTGGGGGTGGCTCTATATAGGGGAGGCGCCGGTGCACCGTGAGCAACGTCCACCGACGCGCTCGGGCGAGCTCACGGATGGATAAGGAGGGCAAGGGAGGGGGGCCCCGACAACGAGGTGTGTCCCGAATGTCGAGGCCACCTCGGGAGACACCATCCCGACGCCCAAGGCTGTCGTATGCCCTTGGCATGGGTGAGCTATAGTGTGGGGAGCACTGTAGCGTGCTCCAGAGCGCGCTCTCTACATGCTAGGGCATGTCAACTGTGCCATGGGCATGTCCTCTAGTGTCTTGGTGTTTTGGGGGTAAGTAAAGAATATAGGAGTGGCATTAGATGCCTTAGAGAGCCATTAGATGAGAGGGGAGGTGGAGAGAGAGGTGAATAGTGGCTGTCCAGAGAGAGAAATGGGGGTTTTCACCCACCAATGATTGAGCTATGGTAGAGGTGGAGTTACTGGAGGTAGATGATGATCAGGAACACCTCTGGTAAAAAATTGAGGCAAAGGAGATTAGTGAAAGAGGTCAAAGTAACGCTTTTGGAAAATTGGCAGAAGGTGTTTGATGTTGGTTTGGGCAAGTGAATGAATTCCTCTTAGCATGATACTTAACAGGATGAAACGTCACATAGAAATAGGGTGTTCCACCAAGTTTGAGATCATTTGGGCAAGGTGGACAATGTAACTTTGGTAAACCCTAGAAATCAACAAAAATGGCTTTTCCAAGATTTAGTCATATAAATCATTCCTCTTTGATGCACCAATTCGTGCAGTGTAATCATTTGGGGTTGTAAGAATGTCCACAAATTTTGAGGTCACAAGTAAAAAGTTGGTAATGTAGAGTTGTTCAAATTTGGATCTGGTCAGAAAGGGTTTTGGGGCACTTTGATCAAGATATCCTTCTCTTCAACTTGTGCAATTGGGTCTAGATGCATAATTACACCATTTGAGAATGTGCACCAAGTTTTAGAGCATTTGAACATGTTTGGTAATGTAAAGTTGCTCAAACTTCAAAATGGACATAAATGGTTTTGAGGGGGTTTGATGATGTTTTCTTGATCTTCAAGGCATGAGGCTTTGCAAGATCATCAAATATGTCATCTTTGACATGCTAGAATTTTCTTGGAATTAATGAAAAAAAATTCCTTTGTAAATATTTCAAAAGCTTGAAATATCCAGAAAGGGTTTTTGAGGGATTTGACCAATATTTTGATCATGACCATGTGTTGAAACTCATATATATGGACAGTATACGTCCTATGATTTTTCCTAAATTTTCTCAAATAATTTTGAAACAGTTAAATAATTTTAACCTATTAAAGACCATTTCTAGCCTAAAGAAAAAGCCTTTAAATAAAATAGGAAAATATCTTTTAAAATTTTAATTTCGTGGTTTATGGGGGTCCTATACCTAATAGGATTCAAATATAATTTTAAAAAAATCACACCCCAAATCAAGTACTTGTTGTGCAAATCTCAATTCAGGGGTTTTTGGAAAACTAATTTTTGAAAATACTACCTGGCCAAATTATTTTTGTAATAAAATACTATTATGTTCTATACATATGGCATGATCATTGGGAAAAGTTTTGGAGCAAGGAAAAAGAGTACGAGAGTAGGTGGATTTATTTGATTTTTAGAGCATTTGCAAACAACACACAAAAATCAAGTCAAGCAAAGACCAAAACACTCAAAAGTTTTTGCCAAACCATATTTTAGCATGATTATTAGCTTAAGTGTTGTGGCATGAAAATCAGGGTGTGACACAATGTTGCCAAGGAGGCGCGGAGCGAGTCCCGGAGCGCTCGCGAGGAGATCAAACAGGCGCGACAGATAGCGGCTCGTAAGGCCTTTCCTCTGCAGAGTATCTTTGGAGGTCAGAAGTATGTGTCGCTGACGTGATTGTGGAGTTCTCCAGGCATGTTTACAGATCTCCCGAAGAGTATCGCCGATGCCGCCCAATTCTTCAGGGCCCAAGAGGGGGACACAAAGGAGAAGCTGTTCTGGTCGCATGTCCTTACACCAGAACATCTAGTACATCTGAATGACCAGTTGAAGCAGTTGGTCGAGCTGCATAACATGGCGGGTGCAACCATGAAGGATTTAGCAGTTTGGCTCTAGCCCGCCGAGCCAATACCTAGTAGCTACTTTGGATTGGTGAAGCAGCTCATTGATGCGAGGCCGCGGGTCGACACTGTGAAGCGTTCGGCATGTATAGAAGGTGCCGGATGGCCTTTGCCCGCGTCAAGATGCACTGGGCAAGGATGAAGGCCACCGAAGTGGCACCCGCCAGCCCGCCCGAGGGCAAGGATCATCGGAGGCCGGAGAGGTACTTCGATGTTTTCCTAGAAGGAGCCCGCATTGTAGAGGGCCAATGCTGAAAGGACGTGATTTTTGATTAAGTATGTTCGGGTTGTAAAGACTATGCTTATGAACAGGTATGTACATATTTTTGTGCCTTATATTTCAGGCGACTTTTCCTCCTGTGCGGTTGTTTATTGTTGTATCTGAAAGTTTCCAGTCGCCGGCTTCAACCCCCATGTAGATACTACCGGGATGTTCGGTATTACGCGTGATCACTCTCTACCCAACGTCTTGGTCCATAAAGGAGGTGTCCGCGGAGCGAACCTGGCAATCGGACTATGCGGCTTTATTACTTTCACTTAGCCATAGGAGCTTGACTTGTGGGGCTAAGTACTAGCCCCTGGTGCGTGTGCGGCTATCCGGATTACGGTGCCTACTCTACGCGGCTGGGCGAAGACCAGCCCCTCATGTAACACAGAGTAGATCGCTAACAATCTGTAGTATAATACTAAGTCGCCGAATCGCCGACCAGCTCTCGCTTACCATGATAGTCAGTTTTTAGCTTTATCTACTGAGGTACTTGACCGGATGAACCAGAAATACAATCACAGTAGTTCTCCCTTTACTACCTTACCCGAACAATGCGGAACGTAAGGTGGTAAGCACAGGAGCCGTGCAACCCAACTATAGACCCAAGACATGATTCGAAGCCGAGCATTTAACGCAATATTCGGGACGCCGAACAGTTCCCTATAGGTGTTCAGACTTTGAAGTGTGTTGGACCGCATATAGCCCCTGGTGTTAAATCCAGGTTGAAGCACATGTGGCAATCTGAGGTAGGGAGAAAACACAGATGGTAATGTAAAATAAACTCCAAACAAATTGGAACCAAACTGCTTCTTTTATACCCTGATTAATACGGCGAGCCGTGTGGTTACAGATAATGCCAACAGCATCTTGGACATTTTACATGCCAAAAAAAGAAAAATAATAAAGGGAAAGGTTTACACAGAGCCTAAGATTACTGATAAAGAAAAATCCCAATGAAGCTCTACTACACGTCTACGTCGTTTCTCCTTTGTGACACATCCTTAATGGAGAGGGGTCTGATGGCCGTCTGTGAATAAGGAAGATGAAATCTGGAAAAGAATTCCCTGCACAACCATAGATAATGTGGGTTCTTTGATGAACCTGTAATGAAAACATGTTTAGAGTCCGAATAAGGTTGAGCCGTACTGTGGACTGTTTTTTCGCAGTGTGCCCCCGGCGCTGCCCAAGATATTTTAAGGGCGTAGTTGTGTACACGAGGTACGCATGCCACAACCTTGTAGAGTAGTCGGCGGAGGCGTAGCTACTAATCAAGCTCAGGTTCATCTGAACTGGCGCATTTTAGTGCGGGCCGTTCACGTTTAGCAGTGTCTCTGGTCTTGACGACCGATGAATTATTTGGCTTGAATAGGCCGCTATGAACTTCGGCTGCTAGGGTCGCGGTATCCTCCTTTGTACGAAGAGAGCGCTCCATATTCCCATTGACTGTAATCACGCCGTGAGGTCCAGGCATTTTAAGCTTCAGGTAAGCATAATGCGGTACTGCATTAAAGCGGATGAAGGTCGTTCTTCCGAGTAGTGCATGGTAACCACTTCAGAAAGGAGTGATGTCGATGATTAACTCCTCGCTTCGAAAATTGCCTGGAGAGCCGAATACTACTTCGAGTGTTAATGAACCCGTGCAGCGGGCCTCTACGCCGAGTATCACTCCTTTAAAGGTAGTGCTGCTAGGCTTGATTTTTGATGGGTCTATCCCCATCTTGCGGACAGTGTCTTGATATATCAAGTTGAGACTACAGCCGCCGTCCATAAGGACTTGAGTAAGATGGTATCCATCAATTATAGGATCGAGTACTAGGGCCGCCGAATCTCCATGACGGATACTGGTTGGGTGATCCCTATGATCGAAGGTGATCGGACAAGCCGACCATGGGTTGAACTTGGGGGCGACGGGCTCTACGGCGTAAACGTCCATTAGTGCGCGCTTGCACTCCCTCTTGGGGATATGGGTGGCGTAAATCATATTCACTGTTTCACCCCAGGGGGAAATTGCTTCTGTCCCCCAGTATTCGGTGGGCGAGGATCGTCTTCGTCCTTGCTTTGAGGCCCTTTCCCCTTGTGTTCGGCATTTAACTTGTCGGCCTGCTTGAAGACCCAACAATTTCTGTTGGTGTGGTTTGTAGGTTTGTCAGGGGTGCCATGAATCTGGCAAGGTCTCTCCAATATCTTGTCCAAGCTGTATGGACCATCCCTGTTGCATTTGAATGGCTTCTTCCGTTGACCGGACCTGGAGCCACTCAATCTGGCATTTACTGACGTGTCATCTGTTTCTCCATTATTGTTCCGACGCTTATTCTTACTGCATCGTGGCTTGCCATTGCCATCCCTGACTTTGGAAGTGCCAGGGTCGCTGGTACTATTGCTTCTACAAACCAACCAGCTGTCTTCGCTCGCGCAAAAGCGGGTCATAAGTGTAGTAAGGACTGCCATTGTCTTCGGCTTCTCCTGGCCGAGGTGTCACGCGATCCATTCATCGCAAACGCTGTGATTAAATGCCGCTAATGATTCGGCGTCTGGACAGTCAACGATTTGGTTGTTTTTAGTTAAGAACCGATTCCAAAGCTTGCGGGATGAATCTCGGGATTGCTGGATTATGTGACTTAAATCATCAGCATCCGGTGGCCGGACATAAGTCCCCTGAAAGTTAGCCCGGAAAGCATCATCTAAATCTTCCCAGGTTCCAATGGAGTTCTCTGGGAGGTTGTTCAACCAGTGTCGTGCTGGCCCCTTCAGCTTTAGAGGGAGGTATTTGATGGCATGGAGGTCATCTCCGCGAGCCATATGGATGTGGAGAATAAAGTCTTCAATCCATACGGCAGGGTTCGTCATTCCTTCATACGCCTCAATGTTTACGGGTTTAAACCCTTCTGGAAATTGGTGATCCATCACCTCATCGGTAAAGGACAGAGGGTGCACAACGCCCCCGTAGCGTGCGACATCATGACGTAGTTCGGACGGCATCTGTGTTCGGTCTTGACTCTGAACTTGATTATATCCGGTATGCTTGGCTTGATAGCCACCATCCCGTGTGGGAGCACGTTCTCTTGGCACGTAGATTGATCTGGCCTGACTGACTTTATTGTTCAGGTCCTGACGTAGGTCATACTTGTGGCCTTGAGTTTTTGTATCCTTTCCTTTACGGTTGGGAGGTGCGGGTTGATATACAGCATTGCTAGCCGCTTTGTCCCGTCCATGAGGTGGTTGGTCTGGTTGATCGGCCTGATCGTGTTTCAACGGAATTGGTGCAAGGGCCTCGTTGTCGAATTGTGACAGCAACCTGCGCTTGGGATAGCTCTTTGTTTGCCACTCACGGTCGTATCTCTCTTCAGCGTCTAACACTTCGTTCCATCTGTCGTTGAGCGTATCCTGTTCGGATTTAAGCCGCCGCTGCTGCTTTTTCAGGCTCCTTGCTGTGGAAATAAGTCGTCGCTGAAAGCGTTCTTGTTCAAGGGGTTTCCCTGGGATGATGAATTCCTCCTCTCCGAAGATGACATCCTCTTCAGAGACAGGTAGGTAGTTACAGTCTTCGGAATCATTGTGATCGGTGAGTTGTTCGGGACAACATTGGCCATCCTCCCGCTCGTCCTGCTCCAACGCTGGCTCTACGGGGTCTTCGGCGTCCTCGGGAGCCTCATTGTCTCCGGTGCCGGTATTACTTTCCCTTTCTCGACGCGATCATGAGCGGCGATGCTGACGCCGGCGTTTAGGAGGTTCATCAACAGGCTTATCCTCTTCTGGATCTTTATCGCCATCCCCGTCCTTCTCCTGGGGTGTGTCCACCATGTATACGTCATAGGTAGAAGTGGTCGTCCATCGCCCGGTGACGGCGCGGGTTTTGACCTAGATCAGCTTCAACGTCGTGGTCCATGCCATCGTAGTCTTTAGAAGCATAGTCTAGTACGTCGGTTAAGTCTTCGACCGTGGCTACCAAGTGGGTGGTGGGTGGGAAGCAAAATTCCCTGATCCCAGCCCCCGGTTTTAACTGGGCATAGTTGAGCGGCGAATCCTCCGTAACGGCGAGAGATTGCAGTATGTCCAGCGCCTCGTTTAAGAGTGAGAGCTGGATAGGAACTTTGGGGTCTGTGGAGCCAAGCTCGATGATGACCACTTGGTCGAGCCCGGGGAGTGCAGATCCCAAGAGTTCGGAGCTTGTAAGTGGAAACGAGTCCGACTTCCCAGCAGCGGGGAGAGTCCCATTCGATTCTGGGTTTATCCTCCCATCTTCGGGGTTTATCCATGGAGGGGGAGAGTCCGGCGGGGTTTATCCTCCCGTCTTTGGACGAAGTAATTTGCTCTGGATCTAGGGCCAGAGCGGACACAGATGTTAACCCCTAGACAAGATTTGATGATAGATCTGAGATGTCTTCATCGTGTAGGCAGGGAGCGACAGCCGAGGGTGCAAATCCCTCGAAGATCAAATCTCCTAGGATGTCGGCAAGGAGCGACAACCGATGACTAGGGGTGTAGCTGTCAACCTACTGAAGGTGGCCATCCGAGTTGGCGCGTAGCACGAAGCCGCCAAACACGAAAAGCTGACCAGGGAGCAAGATCTCCTCGGGGGTGGCGCTATCGCTGATGACGAAGCGACCCATCAATCCTTCCGTCGACGACACAACGGAACTCTCAATAAAAGCACCAATGTCGGTGTCAAAACTGGTAGATATCGGGTAGGGGTCCCGAACCTTGTATCTGAGGATCAATGGTAACATGGGGAAACAAGGACATGATGTTTACCCAGGTTCAGGCCCTCTTAATGGAGGTAATACCCTACTTCCTGCTAGATTGATCTTAATGAATATGAGGATTACAAGAGTTGATCTACCTCGAGATCGTAATGGCTAAACCCTAGAAGTCTAGCCTATGGTAATTGTGATTGTCCCTACGGACTAAACCCTCCGGTTTATATATGCACCGAAGGGACCTAGGGTTGTACATAATCATCTTACAGAGGAAGGAAACATTACACCCAAACTTTAAACTTGCCATTCTACACATATAGGAGTCCTATCCGGATACGAGGGATAACCTTTTGTGGTGATCTTCATGGCCCACCAGTCCAGCCCATAACGAGTAATCCGACCACCCGAGGACCCCTTAATCTAGGACTCCCTCGCCAGCCTTAGAGGCAAGACCAGGAACCTACACTTTACCGTTTATCATTCCACACGTGCATGTGAGTTTTCCACTGAATCACATATTCCAATATCATAGTTTTTGTAGCATGAAATATAAACTCTTAATTATGGAAATGGAAATATAATAATACAATATTATTACCTCTAGGGCATATTTCGAACAGTCTCCCACTTGCACTAGAGTCAATAATCTAGTTGCATAGTCTATTTCAATACATAAGGCTTATCCGGTGTTTGATCATGCTTTGCTTGTGGTAGAGCTTTCATCACCAGTTTTGACATTCAAAACCATGTAATATTCATGTCGATCGTGTTTGTCTTATAGGATATTGATTCATTTTTCACTAAGCAAATGACACTATTATTCATATTATAATGCCGTTGATGTCATTGCACTTGGGATCACACGAATTCTACCAAGACACCTCTTGATTAACTATACTCATAATATAGTGTAATTGGTTCCATTATACTTGTGATTCCATCAATTATATCAAGACTTTCTTGATTAACTATATTCATAATATAGTGTCATTGATTTTAACACATTTGTGGCTACACCAAAAATATCAAGACACTTCTTGATTAGCTATAAACATAGTGTCATTGGTTTTATCACACCTGAGTTTACACCTATAGTATCATCATTGTTGCACAGAAGAGTTATGTCCTTGATGCACCGCTAGGTGACAGACCTATTGTAGGAGCTGATGCGGATGCTATGAACGTCTTACGGGCTCGATCTGATGACTACTCGATAGTTCAGTGTGTCATGCTTTACGACTTAGAACCAGGACTTTAAAAGCATTTTGAACGCCACGGAGCATATGAGACGCTCCAAGAGCTGAAGTTAATATTTCTAGCAAATGCCCGGGTTGGGAGATATGAAGTCTCCAACAAGTTCTTCAACTGTAAGATGGAGGAGAACAGTTCTGTCAGTGAACTCATACTCAAAATGTCTGGGGTATCATAACCACTTGACTCAGCTGATAATTGATCTTCCAGTTGAGAGTGTTATTGACAAAGTTCTTCAGTCACTGCCACGAAGCAACAAATGCTTCGTGATGAACTATAATATGCAAGGGATGACGAAAACAATTCTCGAGCTCTTCGCGATGCTGAAATCGGCGGAGGTAGGAATCAAGAAGGAGCATCAAGTGTTGATGTTTAACAGGACCACTAGTTTCAAGAAAAAGGGCAAGGGAAAGAAATGGAACTTCAAGAAGAATGGCAAGCTAGTTGTCGCTCCCGTGAAGAAGCCCAAAGCTGGACCTAAGTCTGATACTGAGTGCTTCTACTACAAGGGAAATGGTCACTGGAAGCGGAACTGTCCCAAATACTTGGAAGATAAGAAGGATGGTGACGATGCCACAGACCTACGGTGGGGTCACAGGCCTGACCTAGATACCCCACCCAAGGTCACTACCCTAGAAGCTCAAAGACAATTTGAAGACGACAAAAGCAGTCGACTGATATGACCCAAGAGGACAATTCACTCGACTGCTTACCCTCACTCGGATAACTCAACGGCACTCGGAAGGGCGAAGACACTCGACCATACAAAATCTACTTGACCCCCGAAGGTCAAAGGTCCCGTAAGATCAGCAACGGCAATACATTCAATCCATATTAACAACGGCCTTTACTATCCTTTATTACAGGCGTTATCAGTAACGTCCTGCCTTAATGTACATTGAACCCTTGGTAACGTGGGGACGACTGGGGTCCTGGCGCACTCTATATAAGCCACCCCCTCCTCCGGTACAAGGGTTCGCACCCCCTGTAACTTACATACACATACATATTATAGTCGACTGCCTCCGAGAACCGAGACGTAGGGTTGTTACTTCTTCCAAGAAGGGCCTGAACTCGTAAACACCTTGTGTACAATCTCACCGTAGCTAGGATCTTGCCTCCTCCTACGTACCCCCTATTCTTACTGTCAGACTTAGAACCACGACAGTTGGCGCCCACCATGGGGCAGGTGTCTTAGCGACTTCCGGTGAGGTTGCAAGCTTTTTTCTCTGATCTCCATCATCAAGGTTTCCAGCGGTGGTCTGGCGTTGGGCCGCGAGATCCGACTCGGCGCGCTTGTCTTCATCGCCGACGACTCCGCTTGGCTCTAGGAGGCCCACCTCGACATCTAGGCTTTGCCCGTCCGCGGAGCAGCGTACTTCCGTGCTAGCGCCTCCGGCGTCCTTTTCAGGCAGCCGTTGACTCAGTATCGATCGGCTGCTTCGTCATCTGCCGTCCTCGCTGGTAGCCGCCGCAAGCGATCCGATCGGTCGCGGCTCCAATGGTGGGTGAAGCACGTGGTGGCCCGCCAAACGGCCACCCCCCAAGTCACGACCATCAAGCCCGATGAATACCACTACGGGTCAGTCGATCGGTCGACTGGTTCCGTATACACGCTTTCCAAGTGCAGGAGCAATGACACCGCGGTTGAAGTCCTCATGGTCGACTCACGGCGCAGTCCGCCGGGGTACCCTTGCGGCGGAAACGACAATCAGTCATATGATCACGATGGGTACATACCTGAACCCCTCACAGCCGAGCAAAGGGAAGAGCTCTACCGTCGCAATGAAGACGCACTCTACACCCCTATCATAGGGGATACTCTGGAAGCTCGAGCTCTAGAGGCCACGCACCTTGCTACCGTGGCCGAGCACGCGCGGCTAGAAAACCTTCAGCATTCACTCGACGATCGGGCCCGTCGATTGATTCCCGAATCTAGTCGGTGGCAGCGGCAACCGTTCCCACGCAAACCTCAGGTATTCCGAAAACCGATCCAGAACCTCGTGGCTGCGGCCCGCATTGCAGATTCAATCCATCCGTCTCAGTCGGAGGCGGGGAGAGGCTTGCAGCAGATTCGGGCGCTGCTCCGGACAGCTGGAGAGCAAAACGCGGCCGTTTCTCAGTCGCGCAACGGAATTCACAGCAGATCAGTGGCGGCAGACACCGTCTGGTCGGCCCATAGCCCAAGATCTCCTCCGAAGCGTAAGGGTCATGGGCCCTGTCAAGAGCAACACCTGGGTCGGAATGATGATCAGTTTGACCATCGACTCGGTCACAACGATCACCGCCGAGTGCCTACGCCTCCCCCGGGGAGCGGATCTTACTCACCCCGGCGACATGATGGCAGACGTCTGCGTGATGACGAGCGGAGGATCCCCCCCAGATCCCAGAAGACCCGGTTTTGACGCGAGATCGATCCTCATGCAAGGCCTGGTCGACAGGAACCGAGCATACAGAGAAGAATAGGGCAGAGATCGTCCGAGTGGCAGCAGAGCGTCTGTCTGTGGGCCCGAGTGTTTTAGCAATGCCATCAGGGCTGCCGAGATTCCCCCCAACTTCAGATTGGCGGCGGGAGTAAGCAAGTTCACCAGCGAGTCGAAGTTGGACACTTGGCTGGAAGATTACCGTCTAGCCGTGCAGATTGGTGGGGGCAATGATGATGTGGCTATGAAGCATATCCCCCTGATGTTGGGTGGCTCAGCCAGAGCTTGGCTAAATCAGTTGGCCCCTGGGAGCATTTTCTGCTGGGAGGAGTTGGCCCGAGTGTTTCTCAGGACCTTCGAGGGCACCTGCAAATGACCCGTGGGACTGGCAGAGTTACAACATTGTGTTCAGAAACCGAATGAAACCCTAAGAGATTACATCCAGAGGTGGACCACATCAGGCAGTCTGCGCCTTCAAGGAGGGCGTACGATACAGAGAGCTGAACCTGAAGTTCGGTCGGACATGATATATGTCTTTGACTCGGATGATGGAGATAGCCAGTCGGTATGCTAATGGAGAAGAGGCCAGCCGACTCCGTAGCGGCAAGAAATCAGTCGGCCAAGATGATCAGAATTCCAATTGGAAGCCGAAGTGCAAAGCAGAGCCAGCAGTTCCAGGAGAAGCTGCAGTCGTTACCCAAGGGAAAGGCAAAGGGAAGCCTAAAGGTCCTTGGATCCCCAAGAAAGTGAAAGACCAAGCAGGGAATGACGTGCTTGATCTACCGTGCCCTATTCACACGAAGAAAGATGAAGAGGGGAATTTGGTTTACCCCAAACATAGCACTCAACAATGTTGACTCCTGACTCAGAATTTCCAGAAAGACAAGACCACTGAGAAGGAGAAAGAATTCGAGGAGACCGAGGACAAAGAAGGGGACGAAGGTTACCCCCAGATCAACTCCACCTTGACGATTTTTGCTGATGTCCAGAGCAAGAGTCGGTTGAAAGTTATCAACAGAGAAGTCAACATGGTTGCTCCGGCAACAACGACGTACCTAAAGTGGTCCAAGACTCCCATTACATTCGACCAGTCCGACCACCCTGCGCACATTACTACCCCTGGGCGGCAGGCGTTGGTGGTCGACCCAGTTATCGACGATACGCGATTGACTAAAGTTCTGATGGATGGCGGCAGTGGTCTGAATATACTGTACGCTGAAACCCTCCAGGGGATGGGCATTCCGATGTCCAAGTTAAGTGAGAGCAACATGAGATTTCACCGGGTCATCCCCGGAAAGAAGGCCGACTCACTTGGTCAAATTTCCCTCGATGTGGTTTTTGGCGATTCGACACACTTCCGCAAAGAAAAGCTGACATTTGAGGTGGTGGACTACCATAGCGCTTACCATGCCATATTGGACAGGCCTGCCTACGCCCGTTTCATGGCTCGACCATGCTATGTGTACCTCAAACTGAAGATGCCGGGGCCTAAAGGCGTGATCACTGTCACAGGGAATCGGCAGAAGGTAGAAGAGTGCTTCCAGAAAGGCTCGAAAATTGCCAACGAGTAGATGGCAGCAGTGGAGATGGAAGAATACCAGAAGAATGTGGACCCGAGGGATTTGTTGCGTGCTAAGAAGCCTGCTTCCGAGTCAGCGTTTGATACGTCTCCAGCGTATCTATAATTTTTTATTGTTCCATGCTATTATTTATGAAGTCTTGGATGTTTAATGGGCTTTATATTACACTTTTATATCATTTTTGGGTTTAACCTACTAACCCAAAGGCCCAATCCAGATTGCTGTTTTTTGCCTATTTCAGGGTTTTGCAGAAAAAGAATATCAAACGGAGTCCAAATGGAATGAAACCTTCGCGAGAGATATCTTTTGGAGAAAATCACGCATAGAGAACTTGAGAACCACGTCAGGGGAGATACGGGCTGCCCACGAGGGTGGGGGGCGCGCCGCCCTACCTCGTGGGGCCCCCATGACTCCCCCGGTGTCCTCCTTCCTCCTATATAAGTCTACGTACCCCGAAACCATCAGAAACAGAGAGAAAGCCATAATTCCACCGCCATAACCTTCTGTTCACGTGAGATCCCATCTTGGAGCCTGTTCCGGAGCTCCACCGGAGGGGGATCCATCATGGAGTTCATCATCATCATCATCATCGCCCTCACCATGAGTTGTGAGTAGTTTACCATAGACCTTCGGGTCCATAACTAGTATCTAGATGGCTTCTTCTCTCTCTCTGGATCTCAATACAAAGTTCTCCTAGGTCTTCGAGGATATCTATTCAATGTAATCTCTTTTTGCGGTGTGTTTGTCGAGATCCGATGAATTGTGAGTTTATGATCAAGATTATCTATGAGAAATATTTGGTTCTTCTCTGAACTTTTTATGTGTGCTCATAATATCCTTGCAAGTCTCTTCTAATTATTGGTTTGGTTTGGCCTACTAGATCTATAGTTCTTGCAATGGGAGAAGTGCTTGGCTTTGGGTTCAATCTTGCGGTGTCCTTTCCCAGTGACAGTAGGGGCAGCAAGACACGTATTGTATTGTTGCCATCGAGGATAGAAAGATGGCTTTATATCATATTGCTTTATTTTATCCCTCTACATCATGTCATCTTTCTTAAGGCGTTACTCTGTTCTTATGAACTCAATACACTAGATGCATGCTGGATAGCGGTCGATGTGTGGAATAATAGTAGTAGATGCAGAATCGTTTCGGTCTACTTGTCTCGGGCGTGATGCCTATATACAATGATCATGCCTAGATAGTCTCATAATTATTCGCTTTTCTATCAATTGCTCGACAGTAATTTGTTTACCCGCCGTAGAATATCGCTATCAAGAGAGAAGCCACTAGAGAACACTATGACCCCCCGAGTCTATTCTCAACATATCAATCTACATCTACTTTAATTTTGCCGCTTTTATTTTCTGTTCTTATAAACAAAAATACCAAAAATATAAACTATCATCTCTATCAGATCTCACTTTCGTAAGTGACCGTAAAGGGATTGACAACCCCTTATCGCGTTGGCTGCGAAGTTCTTATTTGTTTGTGCAGGTGCGAGAGACTCGCGCGTAGTCTCCTACTGGATTGATACCTTGGTTCTCAAAAACTGAGGGAAATACTTACGCTACTGTGCTGCATCTCCCTTTCCTCTTTGAGGGAATACAACGAAACTCGAGAAGTAGCAAGAAGAATTTCTGGCGCCGTTGCCGGAGAGGCTTACGCAAAAGTCATATACCAAGTACCTATCACAAACCCTTATCCTTCGCATTACAGTTTTGCCTCTCGTTTTCCTCTCCCCCACTTCACCCTTGCCGTTTTATTTGCCCTTCTTCCGTCGTGTGTTTATCGTTCGCTTGCTTCTTGTTGGCTTTTGTGTGTTGCTTGCTTGCTTGTCACTATGGCTCTCCCCATTAGTGTTGACCCTCACCTCAAGCGGCTGGAGGAGATTGAAAACAATGTTAGACATGTTATGACTGTACAATTTGAGCATAATGACTTTTTCAGAAGTGAGCTTAAAGAACAGAAAAGGTTTATGGAGTATATGAATAAAGACCTTGATGATATGTCTAAGGAATTTTATGGCTTGAAATCTCAATTTGCACATCTTGAGAACTTAATTGCCCAAATTTTGGATAAACAATCCACCGTGATCAATAAGATGGCTGCTAAACCGGAAGAGCATGAAAATAAAGATGAAGATCTGAAATTTATTAATGTGTCACCTATTAGATCCTTGTTTTGTAGTATAAATTTTGATGAAGATAGGATTGGAGATGATTCTGCTTTAAGGTGTCCCAACGATTCGAAGTTTTTAGATCTTGATGCTAAAATTGCTAAAAGTGGGAGTGAAGAGATTAAAACTTTGCATAGTGATGAACCCACTACTTTGGATTTCAAGGGATTCAATTATGATAATTGCTCTCTGATTGATTGTATTTCCTTGTTGCAATCCGTACTAAATTCTCCACATGCTTATAGTCAAAATAAAGCTTTCACTAAACACATAGTTGATGCTTTGATGAATCTTATGAAGAAAAACTTGAGTTAGAAGTTTCTATCCCTAGAAAGCTTTATGATGAGTGGGAACCTACTATCAAAATAAAAATAAAAGATCATGAATGCTATGCTTTGTGTGATTTGGGTGCAAGTGTCTCCACTATCCCAAAAACTTTGTGTGATTTGCTAGGGTTCCATGAACTTGATGATTGTTCTTTAAATTTGCATGTGGGGACCCCGACTCATAAGTCGTGATCTCCGAATGCACGTGTACAGTGATCCCAGAGATCAATGCTCACTGAACACACAGAAGCTGAATAACAAGAGTCTTACATCCATACATACCGTGTTACACAAATAGGACCATAATGGTCAAGTCTTGAGTATATCATCGCAGCGGAAAATCTTCAATGTCAACATGGACCCATGCCATCTGCCTTAACCCTACAGGCATTCTGACTGGGAAGCGTCCTAGCTCGCATGCTCGTCGCCAAGAAATCTTCATCATAACCTGTTCTCTCATGCCTGGCCAATAAAATAACCAGTGGCAAGCCAATGAGTACATTGAATGTACTCGCAAGCAACCCAAGAGTGATGACAGAATAATTATGCAAGGCTCTACTGCTAAGCTGGCAGTTTTGCGGAAAGCTAGTTTTTCATGTGCAAGTATGATCAACGTATAACATGGATATGCATGTGTCTGTAACAAGTATCAGGAGGTCACAGACATCAATATCGAGAAAGAGTTGTAATCAACTCATGCTCAAGCTCATTGTGACTTCCTCAAGAATCACATCATCAACATCACCGAACCATGTTGCTTCCTCACACACACACCAGGTTTCGCAAACATTGGACGTAGCCCAAGAGCGGTTACCCAACTGTCCATGACCGTGGACACGGCTATTCGAATAGTTTTACACTCTGCAGAGGTTGCACACTTTACCCACTAGATCCGGGGAACTTCCGTGTCATCCACGACCCGCGGTACCTCAGGTACCCGGGGTAAGCACCCGATCACTACCTTTCCCTAGACGACACTAACATAGAGTCCACTCGATTGGTAGCAGCCCCGTGCCAACATTTCACATCTCAAGGTTTGTGGAGACTCGCTCCGTATTCATCACATATCACAAGCACGGGGTACCAACGGTGTGTCCGGTGCCCTGTGAAAACAGTCATGGCCGCCTATCCAAGCACGACCCCGTCCCGAGAGTGACCTCATGTCACTCCCGTCACTAGTAATGCAGGCACCATGCTAGTATCGACCTAGGTAATCAATAATGCCCTTTCCCATATAAGGGTAGAGTGGTTGCGCATGTAAGGTTGGAATAACGGTCGCAACTTAAACCAATCCGTTTTCAAAACAACACACACACTTGCCTCGGTACACCACTTCGTCATCAAGTGGTTACCCATCTCACCATCTCCCTCGGGCATTAATGGCACCCGACGGGGTTTTCGAAAAGTCTTTTGAAAGTATCCTGCTTTCGTCACCATGCATATACCCGTCCCATTTGCGTAGCCACTATTAAAGCAACCTAACTACTCCCACCCACATAACCCTCATATGAAGGTAGGGTCATGTTTGATGCAAGTTTCAATAGTAAGCAACAAAGGTAGCAACCAAAGTGGTCTCCACCTCAACATGATTCCGATGCATTGATAATAAGGTGCATGAGACATGCATAAAAAGGTCTCTTGAACATGGTCAAAGGGCTGCTTGCCTTATTCTTCCGAGTCTTCAAATCTTCTGGTCCATCTCCGATTACTCCGTTTATTACGTCAACTAACGATGGAAACAATCATAATAAGCAACACAATCAAAGCAAAAATAAAAGTGCTCTAAAAATGGGAGTTGGACTTTTCTAGGATACCTCTGGTCATATGAAAAATAACCAAGGTGGTTTCATATGTGTTGGATCAATAGGTAGTTTGGAACATTACAATATGATGGAATCAAGGGTTTTATGGATTTGGAAGAAGTATACAGAAATATTTCCTTGAATGATGAGCAAAGGTACCCATCATCAAGTCATGATTTTAGAAGAATTTAGGAGTTGGTTTCACTGGATTTGGATTTGAAATGAATTTCCTAGGATTTTGCAAAGCTGATAAATATGAAGAAATGGCTCAATATTTGGTGGGGTACAGAAACTATTATTAAAAATGTTCCAAAACTAAGTTTGGACATGACAAGCATCTAGGAATTTGAATCACTGCATTTGGATCAAGATTGAGCTCTCTGTGATTTTCTAAAGTTTATCACAGAAATGAAATAAAGGCATTTGATAAATATTTGTGAAATAAATGTTCTTGGAATAATGTGCATGTTGCACCATGTGATAGAGCATGATTTATGGAGCCATAGGAAATTTGAATCATGCAATTTGGAGTTCAAATGAATTATCTAGGCATTTTTGAAGTTAACAGAATAAAGAAAAGGAAAAAGGGATAAGGGTTTAACCTTATACTGCGTGCAGGGCGAGGGATAGCTCGCGGGCCGGCCCAGCGGCTCGGCCGCACGTGTGCAGGGGGGCCACGCCGGAGGCGTCTTTCGGGGATGCGCTTCCGCGCGGGGGAGGCGGGCTGGCCGAAGCCGCCTCCACTTAAATGGGTGGGCTTGGCCCCCGGGGTCGCTGACCTGCGGGCCCCTCCCGCAGGGTCATCCCCTACCTCCCGCGCCCGCGACGGAGGGGCTGGTTGCCGCGGCTGCGCGCCGGCCGGCGCCCGTCCCCGGCGGCAGGGGCCACCTCTGGCCAGGCCGAGGCCACCTCTGGCCAGGCCGAGGCCACCGGAGGGTTCCTCGGGGAGCGGCGCGTCGGGGAAGCCCCTTGGGGCGGCAGGGGAGGAGCCGGAGCACCTCCTGCACCTGACCATGGCGGCGGCCTCGTCGGTTGATGGTGGAGCGGGCACCACGGGGCACCGGAGCAGGAGATAGAGAGTGGGGGAGCTCCGCCAGTCTGCTGCGGTTCTCCTGGTGGCCAAGGAAGAGGAGGAGAGGCCCTGGTTCACCAGTGCCGGGCAGAGTCCGACGGCGACCATGGCGGCCATGGCGAGGGAAAGAGAGCACTAGGGGAAGAGGGGGCATGTCTGGGAGATGCACGGGAGAGAGGAGGGTCCAGAAGAGGCGAAGGGCGCTCGGGGGGAGGCTTTTTATAGCTGCAGCCACGGTGCATCGTGAGCGTTGTCCATGGACGCGCTCGGGCGTGCTCGTGGAGAGAGGAGGAGGACCGGGGAGGATAAGGTCGACCGTCCTACAGGTCGTGGACGTCGAGGGCACCTCGGGAGACACGGTCTCTCTGCCCAAGGCCGCCTGGAAGCCTCGGGAGGGCCGAGCTACAGTGCCTCGGTGCACTGTAGAATTCTCCAGAGCGCGCCTTTGGCCGGAATGCTCGTGTCTTTGCTTTCCACGCCGTGTCCCCCAGTGTCCAGTAGTGCTAGGGAGTAGTAAACAATGGGGAGGCAGTCTTGGATGCTCTGGGGAGCCTCTGGAATGAAGATAGAGGTGATGGAGAAGGTAAAAACTGCTGTCCAGCAGTAGGAATTGGGGTTTTACCCCCTCCAATGATTAAGCTGAGGCCATAGAGAGTTACTGGGGGTAGCCAGTAACTGAATGAACATGTGGTAAAAAGTTGAGGCCATGGAGAAAAGTAAAAGTGATCAAGATGAAGGTTTTAGTAGAAAGCCAGAAGGTGTTTGATCAGTGTTTGGTCAAGCAAATGACATCCACTTGACATGGGACTTAACAGGATCAAATGTCACATATAATTAGGCCCCTACACCAAATTTGAGCTCATTTGGGCAAAGTGGCCAATGTAACTTTGGTGAACCCTAGAAATCAACAGAAATGGTTTCACCATGATTGAGTTAAGCAAATCATCTCCCCTTGATGCACCACTTGGTGTAGCATCATCATTTGGGGTTATGATCATGCCCACAAAGTTTGAGGCTCCAGATAAAAAGTTGACAATGTAAAGTTGTTCAAATTTGAATTTGAACAGAAGTGGTTTGGGGGCACTTAGACCAAGTTATGCTTCTCCAAAACTTGTGCCATTTGGCATGGATGCATGATTACATCATTTTAGCATGTACACCAAGTTTGAGAGCATTTGGACAAGTTTGGCAATGTAGAGCTGCTCAAACTTCAAATAGGGACAGAAGGGTTTTGAGGGGATAAGAGGGTGTTTCCTTGATCGTCAAGGCATGAGGCTTTGCAAGATCATCAAATATGTCATATATGACATGATAGAATTTCCCTGGAATTTTTGGAGAATATTTCCTTTGTAAATATTTCAAAAGCTTGAAATATCCAGAAAGTGTTTTGGAAGGATTTGTCCAATATTTTGAACATGACCATGTGTTGAAACTCTTATATATGGACAATATATGTCCTATGAGTCTCCCTGAATTTTGGCAAATATTTTTGAAATGATTAAATAATTTTTCCCTATTAAAGACCATTTCTGGCCTTAAGAAAAAGCTTTTAAATAAAATATAAAAATAACTTTTAAAATTATACTTTTGTGGTTTCTGGGAGTCCTATACCTAATAGGATTCAAATATACTTTTTGAAAGATTTTTCACACCCTAAATAAGGTACTTGCAGTGCAAACCTCAATTCAGGGGTTTTTGGAAAACTAATTTTAGAAAATACCATTTGGCCAAAATATTTTTATAAGAAAATTCTATATTGGTCTATACACATGGCATGATCATTGGGAAAAGGTTTTGGGTCAAGGAGATGAAGTATAAGAGTTGGAGGATTTATTTGATTTTTAGAGCACTAGCAAACAGCAGACAAAACTCAAATCAAGCAAAGTCAAAACACTCAAAAGTTTTTGCAAATCCACATTTTTAACATGAAAATTAACTTAAGCAAAGTGACATGAAAATCAGGGTGTGATAGACCTACCCCCCTTACAAGAATCTCGTCCCCGAGATTCCCAAACTAGGTGTGGAAAGAAAGGCGGAGTCTTGGATACGGGGTAGTCTTCACTTCTTCTTATTGGTTCTGCTTCCGAGCGGTGCTCCTTGGAATCTTGAAGTGCTTGATGGTTTGGCTTCTTGCTTGATGCCTTCCTTGATGGAGGTTGCTGAGGGGTCTCTTGCATAGGTTAGGTTGGGTTAGCTGCCAAAGGCTCGGTGATCGATGTCCTTGCGGGCATCGGGCTAGCTAGGAGGTAAGAAGTACTTCCAGAGTGGGGGCTCGTGGAAGATTTGGTGCACGGAGGGTATCTCAGGTGGTAGATCTAGCTGGGGAGCCGTCTACCACATGTCTTGCAGTGATCTCAAAGGGTCCAATGAACCTGGGTGCGAGCTTCCCCTTGACGTGGAAACGCTTGGTTCCCTTCAGGGGAGTTACCCGCAGGTATACGTGGTCCCCAACATGGAAACTCATGTCCCGACGGTGAGTGTCAGCATAGCTCTCTTGCCTTGACTTGGCTGCCTTCAAACGTTCTCTGACTAGTTGGACTTGCTCTTCCGCTGCGCGGAGAATATCTGGTCCAAAGACTAGTCCCACTCCAGTCTCTGACCAGTTGAGGGGTGTGCGACATCTGCGTCCGCACAACACCTCAAATGGTGCCATCTGAAGGCTCGACTGGTAACTGTTGTTATAAGATAACTCGGCAAAAAGGAGACAATCCTCCCACTTGGCTCCATATGCCAACACACAGGCTCGGAATCATGACTTCGAGAATCTGATTGACTCGCTCAGTCTGACCTCCGGTCTGTGGGTGGAAAGCCGTGCTGAAAGATACTTGGTTCCCAAGGCTTCTCGAAACTTCTTCCAGAACCTTGAGGTGAACTGGGTTCCTCGATCCGACACAATCTCCTTGGGAAATGCCGTGAAGACTTACGATTCGGTCGATGTAGAGAGCTGCCAGCCGGTTGCCATCATAAGTGGTCTTGACAGGAATGAAATGGGCCACCTTGGTCAAATGATCGACTATGACCCAGATAGAGTCACGTCCTCTATTCGACCTTGGTAATCCAGTGATGAAGTCCATTCCGACTTTATCCCACTTCCACTCAGGAACCTTGAGTGGTTGAAGCAATCCAGCGGGTCGCTGATGTTCAGCCTTGACCCTTTGGCACACATCACACTTTGCAACATAGGTTGCAATCTCTCTTTTCATCTCGTGCCACCAGAGTCGTGCCTTCAAGTCTTGATACATCTTGGTGTGAGCGTTCCTTCGACACGGAGATGCTCGGTTCCTTTGGGAGGAGTGGTTTGCAGATACGCCCAGTCTTCGACGCGGAAGCTTACTTCTTGATGACGGTGGTCGGTGTAGATCTTCCTTCTTGACAGGGCGGTCTTCAAATATCTTCTATCCAGCTGTCCATCTCTTCTTTGTCTTCGGGCAGACAAGTAGGCCATCAAATAATGATGTTACCCAACTTGTCCAATCACTCCATGAGGTCTATGGGGGTACGCAAGGTAAGCTGGGGTATTGGTGGTGGTCTCGGTTGAGTATCTGCAGAGGCCCTCCTGACTCTGAGTCAAGGCCCGTGGTCAGAATCTGACCAGGTGGTGGCTCGGTGGGGCTTAAGGGTTTCAAGGATTCTAGTGAGTGAGTGAACTTATATCATCTTATCCATAAGCACAGTTTCTGAGATGCCAATAGCTCTATCTAGTACTCCAAACGGGAAAAGCAGCCTCTCGCATAGACCAACTTCAATCACCACTCATGCCATACATATCCTCATGATTCTCAAGAGACGGTCTAACAAAATTGCACTAGTCTACGATCCCCAAATCCATATGTATGTCTACCTCTAAAATCCTAAGGTAGATCATACATGCTGCTAAGCTTAAATTAAACTCCATAACCCAAGCACTCAACCTATTCTTGCAAGGCTCAAGGTAATGCATCTCTATTCTAAGGAAACACGTCATATGCCACTCCAAGATTTGTTTCCTTCCTATAGATCAACTCCAATAGCCCGGTAATTCCCATCAATCACCACATAATCCAATAATTCTACAAATCCGATATCTACGGTGTTCCACGAGATCTCAATACCCAAATACTCGGAAGGACTATGCATTACGACAGTATGTCCACCAAATTCCCATCATCCGGGTCAAGTAATCTCCATGATCATGATTATATAGACCCCTAAATCAACTCCGACAAATAATCCAATCTCCTAGGTTACTGTCCACCGAAAAGCATGATATCATAATCAGGATCATAGGCCTAAATCCAATCTTACTCCGAACCATGCAGACATATCCAGCATTATACCAACCAGAATCACCTACATAAACCCAAATCTCATGTCCATCGGGCACTCCTACATGCTTCCCCAAAGTCATGATCCACCAATATGAAAACCTCACAATCCATCAAGGTCTGAGATAATTCCTCGAAGTCACTGATATAAACCACCAAGTCATCTGTCCAATATCCTCAAACTGGTCTATCTATGGCATCGTCAGACCTCGTGCTATATTAGGATGAAAATATGCTCACTCATCGTGTCCACTAGTTCCTTTACGAACCCAGTGTTGTGCAAGATAGCAAAGGCTTAACAGGTTCTCTTGCTTTACCATGGGTTAGGTACATGGTTAAGGATTCGTGCTGGAGTGTCTCGGGAAGTCTCAAAGGGTCTAGGAATGGGGTTACTGGTCTGGAGGGTTAAGCATAATTCTACAGGGCTACAATTGATCGTGGAGGTTGTAGCAGAAGTCTTCAGCGCCAGTTGGCTGTCGAGGTAGAATCCTTGGTGCATCTTGTCTTGCGGGTCTTCAATTAGGAAGAGAGAGAATAGAGGGAAGAAGCAGCGTAGAGGAGGGAAATGCCTAAAGGGGGTTCTATAGTGCAGGTGCAACAAACAGGTGCAAAAAGACCGAAACAAAAGAAACAAGGCAAGGAAGGTGATATAGCCATGCACTTGTTGCCTGGGGCAAAGGTGCGACTTATATCAAAACACAAGCAAATAAAAGCAAACAACACACAATCATGGTTCCATTCGAACCATCATATGGACTCGACTGCGCATAGGGGGTACACGACTCATCCTACCCTAGGGGTTCTCGGACTCAGTGCCGTGACTTGTGCCTCGTGCAGTCTTCTGAGCTTCCTCGGGTGTTGCAATGCCCCTTGTAGTTGCTTGATGAACGATCTAGGTTGAGCCTGAAGAATCTTCAACAACTTCTCGCCTGATGAGCTGATGTAGTGAAGGTGCCTCCTTGTAGCTGGCGTTGACTTGTCTTCTCTTGTCCCTTTAACCATGACGATCCCTTGTGCCTTCTGGGGCGTCGAGGGTACCAGGTAGGCAATCCATATGCAATGACAATTAACAAGGCATAATAGAGGTCCAACATGTCGGGTTCGTTGATGAAAACATCGACACCAAGAGCGGGGGATGAAGAGAACCGTTTTCCTGCTCACCATAGTGAGGCGGACCAAATGGCAAGGTTCTCATCCACCGGTGGTTGTCGATACAACAACGGTAGTGACATGATTACCCTATTAGCGATGTATGTCATGATTTTGCACAACTCATGCCATGGTCACCGTATGCTAGGGTTGCACCATCTTCTGGGTCTTCATGTCCTCATCCATCGAGGATATAATTTCTGTTGGTACCGTCTTGTCGTGGTGTCACCAATCTTGCGTGCAAAAGTGGTGGGTGAGTGTTCGGCAAGGTGCACTCCATGAGGATTACAGAAAATCCAGTGGTCAGGGGCATAAGGTGTCGGGGGAAACTGTCCTCCCACGAGCACCTATGGGACCGGAGCCCCTTCTATGTTGCGGTAAGGGAGCGGAGGGAGCACGGAGAGCAAATCGAGGGGCACACGCGGGCAGTTTACCCAGGTTCGGGCCGCGATGACGCGTAAAACCCTACTCCTGCCTTGGTTGTATTTAGTTTTCGGAGCTCTGGAGCTTGAAGATCTAGAGTACCCGCTACACCGAGCGTGAAGTGAGCAAGTTTCTGGAGTCGAACCTCCTCTACGTTGTGCATGGGCCTCCTTTTATAGCTAAAGGGGTCACCGACAAGTGCCAACGTAGAGGAGGGTAGAAGTGTAAATTTGGTGGTAGTTGTAACAGTGCATGAACAGTGTATGAACAGTGGTCTTCACCTAACCTTGACGGTGGGGGACAAGGGCATTCAATGCCCATCGCCGTCGACCCCAAAAGCGTCTGTCCATGCGTCTCCGTTCGCCACGGCGGTAGCCTCGTCACCGCGGCTCGCCAGCGTGTCCCTCAGGCTGCACAGCCATCTGCCACGCGTCCCTGGAGGGGCCCCAGGGCGACGCGTGGCCGAGTGAGCTGGAGCGCAGGCACACAGTGTGAACTTCCCCCGGCAAACACCTTGCCGGGGCTGCTATCTTGCCGGGCCCGGAAGCTTGCCGCTTCCCGGGTCCTGCTGGGGCGCACGATGCGCCGCGATGTATCTTTCGTGGTGTTTATCCTTTGGCCTTCCTGGCAAGCGCCTCTTGCCAGGGTCTTGCGCTGGAAAGATGTCCTTGAGCCTCGTGCGGCCTTCCCGGCAAGCTCCTCTTGCCGGGGTCTTGTCTTCTAACTTAAATACTTTGTTCTTGAATGGCTTGAAGGGATCTGGAGCGGGCCTCGGCAAGCGCGTGGTAAGCCCTGCTGCGGGAAGCTGCTACTGCCCGTGCACAAGTTGGGGTACTAGGGCACTCCTACCTTAGTACACCGACAGGAGCCCCCGGGCCTGGGCCACACATGGTGCCGAGCGCTGTTGGGCCAGGCCCAAGACAGTGCATGGGCACAAGCGGCCCACGACAAGCCGTATCCCTCTCCATATCCCCCGCATCCCTCCCTAACGGCACGCGTTGATTGCGGCGTCATGGGAGAGATCGTGGCCTATTCTTTAATGGGAAATGCGGAACGTCCCCCACTTCCCCCTTAAAAGCAGAGGAAGCAGGGGCAGTTCCCCCCCCCCCATCGTCTTCATTGCGCCTTGAGTTCTCAGAAACCCCCGCTGCTCCCTCCTCCTGCCCTTCCTCCACCGTCCCCTCCACCCGCCGAGCCGCCGTCCTCCCCCGCCGCCCCCGCCATGGCCCCCAAGAGCGACCAGGCAAAGAGCGACAAGGCGAAGAGCGACAAGGCGAAGAAGGAGAAGTCTGAGCAGGCGGCGAAGCTAGCGGCCATGAGGAGAAGGAGTGTGGTCTTCCCGCCAAGGCTCGGCCCGAGGGAGCTGCGGGACAAGTACTACCTGTTCTGGGCGAGGGAGGCGAAGGATCACCCCCGCACCCAAGTCCTCCCCGCTGTGGCCGTCGACATGTTCCCGGGAGGTTACTACTTCTTTGCCGCATTCTTCTACTGTGGTCTTTGCCCTCCGTTCTTGGAGTTCTTCTGCGACGTGATGAACACGTACGGCTTCCGTCTGTTAGATTTCACCCCCAACGCAGTCCTCACCCTTGCCGTTTTCGCACATCTGTGCGAAAACTACGTAGGAGTCCACCCAAATGTAGCACTTTTCCGCCACTTCTTCACGCCTAGAGTAGAGTCCGGATCCCCTCTCTCCGGCGGCATCTCTCGGATCTTTAGACTGAACAAGAAGGAGGCGTACTTGAAGGGAGAACTCCGCGGCAAGTGGGAGGAGTGGAGGGCGGATTGGTGTTGGATCCTGGAGAAAGATCCCGAGCAGTTTACCTTACCGCGCCAGACTGCCATAGTGCGCGGCAAGGATTGGAGTGACTTGGCCCCGGAGGACGACAAGCTGCAGATCGCCTTGACTAGGATTCTCCGTCTCCAGGCTGCCAGTCTGACAGTGGGCGAAGTTGGAGCTGATTTCCTCCGCCGCCGCATCGCCCCTCTGCAGGAAAGGAAGAGGCCTGCTTGGGAGTTCGGCAATGCGGCAGACCGCATGAGGCTGCGCCCCGGGTTGAACTACAACTTCACCGTCTTGGAGTTGAAGGGGATGGTCCGGGAACTGTTCAAACACGAGCCCAAGCACCCGGAGTGGTTCAAACCGTCGACCGGAGTGGTCCCTTTGTGCAACAATACGGCCCTCAGTGATATCCGCGCGGTAATGCCATAGTGCGACTCCCACGGGGTCGTCCCCACTTGGCTGGAGCCCTCGGCGGAGACCGTGCAAGCCTTCTTCGACAACTTGGTTGAAAAACCACGCAATGCTGATGAGAAGAAGGGGCTCACCCGGGAGACCACCGCGCGGGATAGAGCGTACATTGCTTCCAGGATGGAGGAGGCCGCCGCGCCAGCAGCGGCAGGCGAATTTGGGTATACTGTTGATGAAGCGGAGGCGGCGGACGCGGTGAGCCTGGCCGAGGAGGAGGAAATCCTCAAGCTGCTGCAGATCACGCCCGAGGAGTTTGCCGGGGAGCCTACCGGGGAGCCAGCCGGAATTGGCGAGGCTGCCGGGCAGGGAACCGAGTCCAGCGGGCCTGCCGAGGAGGAGGAGGAGGGGAGGCCGAGTCCGGTGATTCCGATGAAGACTCCGGTGGATCCTTGAATCTTGATGACGACGCCTCCTCGTCCTCGGAGAACTCTCCGCCACCACCAAGCCCAAGTCCTCCGCCGCAACCGAAGAAACGCCTCCGCAAGGCCGTCGATACAGCGAGGCCGCCGGCGCCCCAGCAGCGACCGTAGCGCCGGGCGACGCGCGCCACTACGACGAGCAAGGTCGCTAAGGAGGCGCCCCGTGCTCGAGCGACAAGCGGAGGGGGGTCTTCCCGGAGTGACTCCGGGGTACCTTCTGCTCATCGGTCCTCGGCGACGACCAGTGCTGGGTCTTCGTAGCCCGCAGCTCCGGAGCCCGCCAAGCGCCCGAGGGAGCCCTCTCCTCCGGCTCCTCGCGCTGGAGCAGCCGAGGCGGGATTTGACTTCTCCGCTCTCAGCTCCGACGAAGAGGAGGAGGAAGAGTAAGTACTTGCTAGTTTCATTTCCTTTGATTTTGTCTTGATTTCCCTTGCTTGGTTCTGATCTTGATCTTGTTTTGGCTTCCAGGACCTTGACCCAGCGGATGGCGAAGAGGGCCAAGGTCCCTGTGGTCGAGATCGAAGACGACGAGCCCGCCGCAGCGACAGGAGACGCGCCAGCGGCAGACTTGCCGGATCAGCCTGCTGCTCCGAGGAGCAGCCCCCAGCGCAGCCCCCAGCGTAAGTCTGGTATCCATTTTTCTGTTTGACGGGCGCGCTCGAGGTTATCGCTTGTACTGACGTTTTGTTGTTTCGTGCAGAGGTGGAGCCACAGCCGCAGGAGCACCAGGAGGTTGCCCCCGACGAGCCACTTGCTCCACCCTCCTCGCCAAGGAGGAGCTCCCCGGCAAGGGACGGTGCTCCGCCAAGGATGGGTACTCCGCCAAGGGCGAGTACCCCGCCAAGGGCGAGCACCCCGACAAGGGAGGGCGCAAGCGGCCCTCCGCCAGCAAGGACTACTACTCCGCCGCCAAGGGAGAATTCCCCGGCGAGGGACCCCGTCGTCGAGGAAGTCCTCGAAGGTAAACCTTGTAGCTTCTTCTTCTTGAATTCTTCTTTTTGGATATTTGCTTGACGATGTTTCTTTTATTTTTCTTCTACTAGATCCTCCCGCCCCGGAGCCGATGGAGACGGAGGCCACCGCCGAGGAGGGTGTGCATGGCGACGGCGGCAACGCCACTACCGCTGACGAGCCAGCCGTCGAAGAGACCGCCCCGACCGCCGACGCCGCGGTAGGGGAAGGGACCGGCGACCACACTGCTGGCCCGGAGGCTGCAGGAGCGTCGGACGCTGCACCGGCCGCCGACCCCTCCGCCTCCACGGAGCGGTCGGGTGTCTACCTGGAGGCCGCCAACGGGGTCTTTATTCAAGTCCCGTGGGCGTCCTCGTCTAGGGTTCCTGCGAAGGGAGAGACCTTCGACGGAGAGGTTCTCGCCTCCGCCGGGCTGAAGGTTGTGGATGCGCCCGGCAGCAGCGACGAGCCCGAAGAGGAGCGGCTCCTTCGCCGGCTCCTGGCCTTGTACCGGGCCAGGCAGGCGAAGTTGGAGTCTCGGGAGGCTCTGGCTGCCAAGGCTGGTGCTCACCTAGAGAAGCGCGCCGCGGAGCTCCGTGCCGCCAACCAGGCGGCCCTCCGGAACTTGGAGGAGGAGCGCGAGGAGCTTGCCGGGGCGCAGCAAGCATTCATCCTCGAAAAGGCCGAGGTCAAGGAGCAGCAGCATCTGGCCGCCGAAGAGCTGTCTCGGCGGGAAGGGGCGCTCAACCAGCGGAAGGTCGACCTCGACAGCCACGAGGACGACCTCACCGCCTGGGAGCAGGCTATTGGCGGGGCTCTGCGGGAGGCGAGGGATGCTGCCGCTGCCGCCGAGACCGCCAAGAAGGAGCTGGAGGCCAGAGTAGCGCAGTTGGAGCTGTTCTTGAAGGCCAGTGAAGACAGGGTCACCGCGCTCAACGTGGAGCGGGAGAAGGATGCCCACACCAACTCGGAGTTGCAAATCCGCCTCTCCGATAAGGGTAAAGAGCTCACTGATGCCAAGGACTCCATTGCTGATCTAGAGCTGAAGGTCTCCACCCTTACTGATTCGCTTGACGTTGCCCGGGACCGCGAGACCAAGCTGAAGGACAATCTCCGTGCTGAGAGGGCCCTGCTGGAAAGCACCGCCGTCTTGCAGACCCAATTCCAGCAGAATGTGGAGCGATGGACCGAGGACCGCGTCACCTCCGCCGCCAACATAGACATGGAGATGATGGCGCTTAGGGCGGAGCATCTCATGTACTCCCCCGACGAGAACCTCCCCCACAGCGCCAAACTGAGTCTGTTCTTCAGGGGAGTGGCGCCGGCGCTTGCGAGGCTGCGGGAGAAGATCCCCGATCAGCTGGCCGACGAGGCGCGCCGGCTCTGCATGGGCACCATGGAGCGGGTGCTGTCGAAGATTGTTTACCGCAACGTCGGCATCAACGTCCTCCGCACCTTGCCGCCCGAGGCTGATCACGAGGCGTTGAAGGCCCAAGTTGCCCACATTGTAGCCAAGGTGGGCAGGATCCAGAGGGTCGAGGGAGACCGTAGGAATTAGGCTTCTTGCTTCCTTTGCCGCTGCCAATTAAGTCATAGGCAGTAGTTGATTAGAACAGCGGCAAGCTATCTTTGTAATATATACTCTTATTTTGGGTAATCAATGCAGTGTTATCTCCCTTGCTTTTGGTCCTTCACTTTGTATGCTTTTCACCCTACGCTTTTAGGGAAACTCGCCGGCAAGGGGCCCTCGCCGCGAGCACCGAGTGCGAGACTCTTAGCAGCCTGCTAGCAAGGACCTTGTCGGCAAGTAACCTTGCCGCAGCTAGTCGCAGCACACTTACATTGCTGAGCGAACTCGAAAACGAAGTAAGGGCGCGACACTTGTCGCAGCTCACTTAAGCTGTTGAGCGTGCTCGAAACAAAGTAAGGGCGCGGCTAGCCACGGGTAGGTTCCTTCGCACACATGTTTTCCATACAAAGTGTGGTTGTTCAAGGAAGATAACTAAAATTTAAAAATTTGAATCCTCAAACTTTGATAACTTAGCTTTCATTGGGTTGTTTACTTCCCGGCGAGACTTTTCTTTCTTGAACAGCACTTGGTCCATACTGCTATCTCCTTCCCCCCGGCAAACTTGTGCGCGAGGAGACACTCCTTCTGTTCCAGAGAAAAAGGCAAAGGAGGAGAAAATACAAGTATGGAGCCTTGCGGCTTGTTACTGCTTACCGGGAGTTTGTGCTGCACGAGATGTCACATGATATATGCAAATACAAGGAAAAGCACGAAATGACAAATGGTGCGAAGCACAAAAGTTTTACTGATGCACGGGGTCTGTGCCCGGCTTTGTACATAGGTTTACATGCAACAGCGGCAATACTTGTACAAAAGGTGGTTGCCGGAGCGGATCACGGCAACCGCGCCTTATGGGTGAAACTTGCGAAGATGCTCTATGTTCCAGGAGTTGCTCACCGGTAAGCCTTCTTCGGTCTCAAGGCGGACAGCGCCGGGCCTTGTGACTTGTCTCACCCGATAAGGGCCTTCCCACTTCGGCGTCAACTTGTTGGAATTCTTGGCGGACTGAACATGCCGAAGAACAAGGTCGCCTTCCTCGAGACTCCTGGCCTTGACCTTGCGGCTATGATAGCGATGCAAGGCTTGCTGATATCGAGCAGCTCGTACAGCAGCCTGGAGACGTTCCTCCTCGAGGAGCAATGCATCATCTTGCCGCAGTTGCTCTTGCTCAAGCTCGTCGTAAGCGAGC
This sequence comes from Secale cereale, assembly GCA_902687465.1. Lineage (NCBI taxonomy): Eukaryota > Viridiplantae > Streptophyta > Magnoliopsida > Poales > Poaceae > Secale > Secale cereale. The sequence continues at coordinate 830,013,880 of LR738711.1, read as the reverse complement.
ACTCGAGGAGATCCGTATACGAGTCCCGTGGGGAGAACTGCCTCTGCTCCATAGACAAGAGCAAAGGGTGTCTGTCCGGTGGCTCGATTTGGTGTCGTCCTGATTGACTAAAGAGCCGCCGGCAACTCCTCTATCTAGTTTCTTCCACACTTGTGCAGCCTGTCAAAGGTTCTTGTCTTCAGTCCGCGCAGCACTTCAGCATTGGCCCTCTCCGCTTGACCGCTGCTCCTTGGGTGAGCAACAGAAGCAAAGCAGACCTTGGTGCCAAGGTCTTGGACGTACTGCATGAAGGTGCGGCTTGTGAACTGTGTGCCATTGTCGGTGATAATCCGGTTAGGGATTCCGAAACGACAAACTATTGACCTAAAGAACCTGACTGCTGACTATGCTGTCACCTTTCTCACTGGTTCCACTTCTGGCCACTTCATGAACTTGTCGATTGCAATGTACAAGTACTCAAAGCCCCTGACAACGCGGGGGAAGGGGCCGAGGATATCGAGCCCCCAGACCGAGAAGGGCCAGGACAAAGGGGTCGTCTGGAGAGCTTGAGCTGGCTGGTGAATTTGCTTGGCATGGAACTGGCACGCTTCACACCTGGTTACTTGTGCAGTTGCATCTTGGAGGGCTTCGGGCCAAAAGAAACCTTGCCGGAATGCCTTTCCGGCAAGTGCTCTTGCGGCAATGTGATGGCCACATATGCCTCCGTGTATCTCTGCCAACAGCTTCTGTCCATCTTCCTGGGAAATGCACTTCAACCTGACACCGTTGAGTCTTCTTCTGTACAGTTCGTTGTCGACAAACTGGTACATACTTGACTGCCTGGTTATCCTCTCTATCTCTTCTGGTTCATCGGGAAGTTCTCCAGTCTGAAGAAAATGGACGATTTGCTGCGCCCATGCTGGAGCTTGAGGCTCAACAACAAGGACTAAAGGCATCAGTGCTGCTGCGGGAACCTCAGCTTCTACGGCAAGAACCTGCGGTTCTGCCGGAGCTGAGGGTTCCCCGTCAAGCTTGCCGGGGGAAGGCTTGTCGGGAACGCCTGCTTCAACTGTACAGACCCTTGGGTCAGCAGGAGCAGACTGTTCCTCAGCATTTTGGTTGTTGATCTTGGGGACCTTGGCGGCGGCTTCAAGAAGATCCGCCGGCAAGTAGTCGCCGGAGACCAACTTCCTTTTCTTGCTCTGCCCAACTGATGGTGTAACGGATGGCTGAGTTAGCTTGAGCATGAAGGTCCCTAGTTCCACAGGTAACTTCATTTCAGCACACTTTGAAAGGCCATCTGCGATATCATTCTGAGCTCTTGGAACGTGCTCCATTTGCAAGCCCTCAAAGTGTTCCTCAAGCTTTCTCACTTCATCTAGATAAGCTTCCATCAGGGGGCTCTGGTAACTCTTGTTCACTTGCCGGACCACCAACTGTGAGTCTCCCCGCACAATCAACTTCTTGATCCCAAGTTCGGCCGCAATTCTGAGGCCGGCAAGCAGTCATTCATACTCAGCAGTATTGTTTGTCGCTTGCTCCTTGGGAAAGTGCATTTGAACAACATACTTGAGGTGTTCTCCGGTGGGCGCTATGAGCAACACGCCGGCACCGGCGCCTTGCAGCGAGAAGGCACCATCAAAGTACATTATCCACTCCTTGCTTGCTTCTTGGACGGGGATGCTTGTCTCTGGAGCTTCTTCATCCGGTGTTGGGGTCCATTCCGCTATGAATTCTGCCAAAGCTCTGCTCTGTATGGTTGAAGTACTCTCAAACTTGAGACCAAAGCTTGACAGTTCCAGTGCCCACTCGACGATCCTGCATGTTGCTTCCGGATTTTGCAATATCCTCTTCAACGAAAAGCGAGTGACCACTGTTATCTCGTGTGCCTGAAAGTAATGGCGCAGCTTTCTCGAGGCCATGAGGAGGCCGAAAAGCAACTTCTGCACCTCAGAGTATCTTGATCTAGCCCCCTGCAAGAGGGAACTTGCAAAATAAACTGGGCGCTGCACCATCTTCTTTCGCACTTCTTCTTGTTCCTGCGCAGATTTGTCCTTGTCGGGGCCAGAGCTTGTCGGTGAAGCACCCTGCCTGCCGCTGGATGCACTTGCCGGAGATGGGGGTTCCTCATCTGCCTCCCTCTCCGCTACTAACGCAGCACTAACCACTTGATTGGTCGCCGCTAAATATAGCAGCAACTTCTCTTGTGGTTTAGGTGCGACAAGTATTGGAGTGGAGGATAGGTATCCTTTCAAGTCTTGCAGCGCAGCCTCCGCTTCCGGAGTCCAGTTCATAGGACCTGCCTTTTTCAAGATTTTGAAGAAAGGCAGGGCGCGTTCTGCAGACTTTGAAATGAACCTACTGAGGGCAGCCACACAACCAGCAAGTCTCCTTACGTCCTTGATGCGCTTCGGGGCTTCAATCTGCTCGATGGCTTTAATCTTGTCGGGATTGGCTTCAATCCCCCTCTGGGACACGAAGAACCCGATAAGCTTGCCGGAGGGGACTCCGGAGACGCACTTCTCGGGGTTCAACTTGAGTTGTATCTTGCGCAGATTCTCAAAGGTTTCCTCTAAGTCTTGGATCAGGGTATCCTTGCTCTTGCTCTTGACCACTATATCATCCATGTAGGCTTCTACATTTCTGTGTATCTGTGGCTCGAAAGCAGTGTGCACCACCCTTGCAAATGTCGAGCCTGCATTCTTCAATCCAAAGGGCATGCGTATGAAGCAGTATGTGCCGCATGGAGTAATGAATGCAGTCTTTTCTTCATCTTCCTTGGCCATGAATATCTAGTGGTAACCTGAGTATGCATCATGAAATGAAAGCAACTCACATCCGGCGGTGGAGTCAACAATCTGGTCAATACGCGGCAAGGGAAATGGATCCTTGGGACACGCTTTATTCACATCAGTGAAGTCTATACAAAGTCTCCACTTCCCATTGGCCTTGCGCACGACAACTGGATTGGCTAACCACGTAGGATGGATTACGCCCCTAACCAGGCCTGCTGCTTCCAACTTCTTTATCTCTTCGGCGATGAATTCTTGGCGCTCCACGGCTTGCTTCCTGACCTTCTGCTTGACGGGCCGCGCATGAGGACAAACAGCAAGCTTGTGCTCAATTACCTTCCTGGGAACGTCGGGGATGTCAGACGGTTGCCATGCGAACACGTCGACATTCGCCCGCGGGAAGGCAACGAGCGCGCTTTCCTATTTGGGGTCGAGTGTAGCACTGATGGTGAAGGTACCACCAGTGCCGTCCTCCTTTGCGGACACCTTCTTGGTTGCCGGTGGAGCTGCCATTCCTTTCTTACACTTGCCGGTGGAGCTCGATGGCGCGTCCTCGACGGCAGCGCAACACTCCGAAGAGGTGCGTTTGCCGGAGTGGGCCCCAGAGCTCTTGCCGGACTTGGTCTTGGTCTTCCCCCCGGGAGCTTCAGCGGCAAGTGTTTTGCTGTCTGCCGCGGCTGCTGCATCCTGGTAGATCTTGTCGGCGCAAATAAGCGCATCTTTCTTGTCGCCGGGGACAGAGATGACGCTTATCGGCCCTGGCATCTTGAGCATATTGTACGCGTAGTGGGAAGCTGCCATAAACTTGGCGAGCGCAGGACGGCCAAGTATCCCATTATAAGGTAATGGGATATCGGCGACGTCGAACGTGATCCTCTCTGTTCTGAAGTTGAGCTCCCCACCAAAGGTCACTGGCAGTGTAACCTTCCCCTTCGGCTTGCCCCTTCCCGGGTTGATTCCTTGGAACGTCCCGGTTTCTTCGAGCTCGCTGTCGAGGATCTGCAGTTTCTTGATCACAGCGGAGGAGATCAAGTTGAGGCCGGCCCCGCCGTCAACCAGCATCTTGGTGACCTTGAGGTTGCGGATGGTTGGTGAAACCAACATCGGCAAGCACCCGACCGCGGTTGTGCGGTCAGGGTGATCCTCAAGGTCGAAGATGATGGGCGTGCCGGACCATTTCAGGAGCCTGCGCGACTCGACGGGTGGCTCAGCTGCATTCACTTCCCGCACCCATTGCTTGAGTTGGCGGTGGAAAGTGTGCAGAAAGGCACCTCCATCGATGCACAGAACTTCTGTGGCCTTCTGGAACTCCTGCTCGCTGTTGTCTCCTTCGTCCATATCTTCATCATCGTCCTCGTCTTCATCCTTGTCGCGGCCCCGGGGAGGTCTGTCTCCTTGCCGCTGCTTGGCCTTGCCGCGGCGTCCTCCCCGGCCATTGAGGCCGCTTCTTGCTGGGCTCTCCTCCGCCTCCTTGGGCCTTCTCCTTGTCGCGACGCTCGTATTCAGCTTTCTGCTGCTCTACGAGGTACTCTACCCTTTTGCAGTTTTGGAGGTCGTGGCCCTTGGTGCGGTGGATCTTGCAGTACTGCTTGTCGGAGCCGTCCTGCTTGTCAGCTGCCGCTACAGGGGCGGGCTCCTTGCCGGAGCCGCCAGCCTGTGTCTTCTTGGCGGGAGCCTCCTTGCTGGACTGCTCGACAACTAGCACTTCCTTGTTCTTCTTTTTCTTGTTGTTCCGCCGCCGGCCTTTCCTTGCCGGGGCGGCATCCTCACTGTCGCTTCCTCTTGCGCCAGTATCCTCTCCGGGGAGCCTCCTCCCCTCTTCAGCTCGTGCACATTTGTCAGCCAGAGCGTAAAGCTCGCTGACGTCCCGGATCTTGGTCATGGCCATCTCTTCCCTCATCCGGCGGTTACGCACATTCTGGTGGAACGCGCTGATAACCGCGGCAGGGTGGACATCGGGGATGTTGTGTTGTACACGGCTGAACCTTTGGATGTATCTGCGCAGGGATTCTCCCTCCTTCTGGGCTAAGATGTGGAGATCGCTCTCCTGGCCGTGGGGTTTGTGGCCGCCTGTGAAGGCGCCGACAAACTGGTGGCACAGATCCGCCCACGAAGAAATGGAGTTCTCCGGCAAGTGCATAAGCCAAGACCTGACGTTTGGCTTAAGCACGAGCGGGAAGTAGTTGGCTAGGATCTTCTCGTCGCGTCCCCCGGCAGCCTGCACCGCAATGGTGTAGATGCTGAGGAACTCCGAGGGGTGTGTCTTGCCGTCGTACTTCTCGGGTACGTCGGGCTTGAAATTCTTCATGCTGGGCCACTGGACTTGCCGCAGCTCTCGGGTGAACGTAGGGCAGCCTGCGGCGTACGGCAAGTCGCCTGGTTCACCGGGCGCGTGCATGTCAACAGCGGTCCCAGCGCGCTGATCAGATTGTCTTCTGGATTCTCGTCGACGCTCGATACGGGTCCGAGCGTCCTCCTGTCGCCTGTCGTCGAGGACTTGGCGCTGATCGCGGCGAGCCCGCGGATCTGACGACGTCGTGGAGTCGTCATCAACGTTGATCCGGCGGGGCGGCGTTTTCTGCTTCCGCAGCGGGGAGTGCACGGTAGTTGCACCCCCGGCGGTCTTGTCGCCATCGGCCTTCGCTTGGTCGACTTGCCACGGCCGTGAAGTTGCCGGCTGCTGCGGCGCATCGTTGTTGGCGAAGGCGATGAGGCTCTGGATCGTCGCCCTCCAGTCTTCGGCCTTGTCCGCCGCTGGAGGGAAGTCGAGGAGCAGCTGGGCCCTGGCCAGGGCTTCTACTGGAGAGGAGGGAAACGGTGGCGAACGGTGCGAGGAGCGGGACACGCTCGGACTTCTAACCGCGTTAGAAGGAGCATGTTCCCGTCCCGGCGACCACGCCTTGCTCGTGCCGGGGCGTTGGCCTCAAGCGTCCCGTGACTCGCCGGCCTGGCCACGTCCCAGCAAGCGTATGGTACCTCCGGTACCACGTCGCTGCTGGTCCGGCACCTCCTGAAAGGGACGTGGTGCGTGCACGGACACCGAGGCCTTGGAGTTCGCCCGGTCGTCCGTCTTGTCCTTGGACTTGGTGGCGCCGTGGGTATCCCCACCGGTGTCCACCCTTCCGCCGGCGCCTCCCCCACCAACCGTCGGCTCTGGTGGTGGTGGGATTGATGCAGACGGGCCTCCAACCTCCGAAACCTTCTTCTTCGGAGGCATGTTGATGTAGCCGATGAAGTTGGAGAGGTTGATGAAGAATGCGCCCGCGTGAGCGCCGGATCAGATTCGCACAACCTCGACGCCCCCTACCTGGCGCGCCAAAGATGTCGGGGGAAACTGTCCTCCCACGAGCACCTATGGGACCGGAGCCCCTTCTACGTTGCGGTAAGGGAGCGGAGGGAGCACGGAGAGCAGATCGAGGGGCACACGCGGGCAGTTTACCCAGGTTCGGGCCGCGATGACGCGTAAAACCCTACTCCTGCCTTGGTTGTATTTAGTTTTCGGAGCTCGGGAGCTTGAAGATCTACAGTACCCGCTACACCGAGCGTGAAGTGAGCAAGTTTTCGGAGTCGAACCTCCTCTACGTTGTGCATGGGCCTCCTTTTATAGCTAAAGGGGTCACCGACAAGTGCCAACGTAGAGGAGGGTAGAAGTGTAAATTTGGTGGTAGTTGTAACAGTGCATGAACAGTGTATGAACAGTGGTCTTCACCCAACCTTGACGGTGGGGGACAAGGGCATTCAATGCCCATCGCCGTCGACCCCAAAAGCGTCTGTCCATGCGTCTCTGTTTGCCACGGCGGTAGCCTCGTCACCGCGGCTCGCCAGCGTGTCCCTCAGGCTGCACAGCCATCTGCCATGCGTCCCTGGAAGGGCCCCAGGGCGACGCGTGGCCGAGTGAGCTGGAGCGCAGGCACACAGTGTGAACTTCCCCCGGTAAACACCTTGCCGGGGCTGCTATCTTGCCAGGCCCGGAAGCTTGCCGCTTCCCGGGTCCTGCTGGGGCGCACGATGCGCCGCGATGTATCTTTCGTGGTGTTTATCCTTTGGCCTTCCTGGCAAGCGCCTCTTGCCAGGGTCTTGCGCTGGAAAGATGTCCTTGAGCCTGGTGCGGCCTTCCCGGCAAGCTCCTCTTGCCGGGGTCTTGTCTTCTAACTTAAATACTTTGTTCTTGAATGGCTTGAAGGGATCTGGAGCGAGCCTCGGCAAGCGCGTGGTAAGCCCTGCCGCGGGAAGCTGCTACTGCCCGTGCACAAGTTGGGGTACTAGGGCACCCCTACCTTAGTACACCGACATAAGGGTTCTAGTGACCAAGGTTTTGAAGGGGAAGAGATCAAGTAGCCTAGTTTTCGAAAAACTGAGAAGGGAAGAGGAGTATAGATAGTTTTGAAAACTACTAATAGTTTTTGGAAATAGTTTAACCCTAACTAACGACCATGCTAACTAAGGCTTCCTACAGTCAGGATGGCTCTGATACCAGCTCTGTGGGGACCCCGACTCATAAGTCATGATCTCCGAATGCACGTGTACAGTGATCCCAGAGATCAATGCTCACTGAACACACAGAAGCTGAATAACAAGAGTCTTACATCCATACATACCGTGTTACACAAATAGGACCATAATGGTCAAGTCTTGAGTATATCATCGCAGCGGAAAATCTTCAATGTCAACATGGACCCATGCCATCTGCCTTAACCCTACAGGTATTCTGACTGGGAAGCGTCCTAGCTCGCATGCTCGTCGCCAAGAAATCTTCATCATAACCTGTTCTCTCATGCCTGGCCAATAAAATAACCAGTGGCAAGCCAATGAGTACATTGAATGTACTCGCAAGCAACCCAAGAGTGATGACAGAATAATTATGCAAGGCTCTACTGCTAAGCTGGCAGTTTTGCGGAAAGCTAGTTTTTCATGTGCAAGTATGATCAACGTATAACATGGATATGCATGTGTCTGTAACAAGTATCAGGAGGTCACAGACATCAATATCGAGAAAGAGTTGTAATCAACTCATGCTCAAGCTCATTGTGACTTCCTCAAGAATCACATCATCAACATCACCGAACCATGTTGCTTCCTCACACACACACCAGGTTTCGCAAACATTGGACGTAGCCCAAGAGCGGTTACCCAACTGTCCATGACCGTGGACACGGCTATTCGAATAGTTTTACACTCTGCAGAGGTTGCACACTTTACCCACTAGATCCGGGGAACTTCCGTGTCATCCACGACCCGCGGTACCTCAGGTACCCGGGGTAAGCACCCGATCACTACCTTTCCCTAGACGACACTAACATAGAGTCCACTCGATTGGTAGCAGCCCCGTGCCAACATTTCACATCTCAAGGTTTGTGGAGACTCGCTCCGTATTCATCACATATCACAAGCACGGGGTACCAACGGTGTGTCCGGTGCCCTGTGAAAACAGTCATGGCCGCCTATCCAAGCACGACCCCATCCCGAGAGTGACCTCATGTCACTCCCGTCACTAGTAATGCGGGCACCATGCTAGTATCGACCTAGGTAATCAATAATGCCCTTTCCCATATAAGGGTAGAGTGGTTGCGCATGTAAGGTTGGAATAACGGTCGCAACTTAAACTAATCCGTTTTCAAAACAACACACACACTTGCCTCGGTACACCACTTCGTCATCAAGTGGTTACCCATCTCACCATCTCCCTCGGGCATTAATGGCACCCGACGGGGTTTTCGAAAAGTCTTTTGAAAGTATCCTGCTTTCTTCACCATGCATATACCCGTCCCATTTGCGTAGCCACTATTAAAGCAACCTAACTACTCCCACCCACATAACCCTCATAGGAAGGTAGGGTCATGTTTGATGCAAGTTTCAATAGTAAGCAACAAAGGTAGCAACCAAAGTGGACTCCACCTCAACATGATTCCGATGCATTGATAATAAGGTGCATGAGACATGCATAAAAAGGTCTCATGAACATGGTCAAAGGGCTGCTTGCCTTATTCTTCCGAGTCTTCAAATCTTCTGGTCCATCTCCGATTACTCCGTTTATTACGTCAACTAACGATGGAAACAATCATAATAAGCAACACAATCAAAGCAAAAATAAAAGTGCTCTAAAAATGGGAGTTGGACTTTTCTAGGATACCTCTGGTCATATGAAAAATAACCAAGGTGGTTTCATATGTGTTGGATCAATAGGTAGTTTGGAACATTACAATATGATGGAATCAAGGGTTTTATGGATTTGGAAGAAGTATACAGAAATATTTCCTTGAATGATGAGCAAAGATACCCATCATCAAGTCATGATTTTAGAAGCATTTAGGAGTTGGTTTCACTGGATTTGGATTTGAAATGAATTTCCTAGGATTTTGCAAAGCTGATAAATATGAAGAAATGGCTCAATATTTGGTGGGGTATAGAAACTATTATTAAAAATGTTCCAAAACTAAGTTTGGACATGACAAGCATCTAAGAATTTGAATCACTGCATTTGGATCAAGATTGAGCTTTCTGTGATTTTCTAAAGTTTATCACAAAAATGAAATAAAGGCATTTGATAAATATTTGTGAAAGAAATGTTCTTGGAATAATGTGCATGTTGCACCATGTGATAGAGCATGATTTATGGAGCCATAGGAAATTTGAATCATGCAATTTGGAGTTCAAATGAATTATCTAGGCATTTTTGAAGTTGACAGAATAAAGAAAAGGAAAAAGGGATAAGGGTTTAACCTTATACTGCGTGCAGGGCGAGGGATAGCTCGCGGGCCGGCCATGGCGAGGGAAAGAGAGCACTAGGGGAAGAGGGGGCATGTCTGGGAGATGCACGGGAGAGAGGAGGGTCCAGAAGAGGCGAAGGGCGCTCGGGGGGGGAGGCTTTTTATAGCTGCAGCCACGGTGCACCGTGAGCGTTGTCCATGGATGCGCTCGGGCGTGCTCGTGGAGAGAGGAGGAGGACCGGGGAGGATAAGGCCGACCGTCCTGCAGGTCGTGGACGTCGAGGGCACCTCGGGAGACACGGTCTCTCTGCCCAAGGCCGCCTGGAAGCCTCGGGAGGGTCGAGCTACAGTGCCTCGGTGCACTGTAGCGTTCTCCAGAGCGCGCCTTTGGCCGGAATGCTCGTGTCTTTGCTTTCCAGGCCGTGTCCCCCAGTGTCCAGTAGTGCTAGGGAGTAGTAAACAATGGGGAGGCAGTCTTGGATGCTCTGGGGAGCCTCTGGAATGAAGAGAGAGGTGATGGAGAAGGTAAAAACTGCTGTCCAGCAGTAGGAATTGGGGTTTTACCCCCTCCAGTGATTGAGCTGAGGCCATAGAGAGTTACTGGGGGCAGCCAGTAACTGAATGAACATGTGGTAAAAAGTTGAGGCCATGGAGAAAAGTAAAAGTGATCAAGATGAAGGTTTTAGTAGAAAGCCAGAAGGTGTTTGATCAGTGTTTGGTCAAGCAAATGACATCCACTTGACATGGGACTTAACAGGATCAAATGTCACATATAATTAGGCCCCTACACCAAATTTGAGCTCATTTGGGCAAAGTGGCCAATGTAACTTTGGTGAACCCTAGAAATCAACAAAAATGGTTTCACCATGATTGAGTTAAGCAAATCATCTCCCCTTGATGCACCACTTGGTGTAGCATCATCATTTGGGGTTATGATCATGCCCACAAAGTTTGAGGCTCCAGATAAAAAGTTGACAATGTAAAGTTGTTCAAATTTGAATTTGAACAGAAGTGGTTTTGGGGCACTTAGACCAAGTTATTCTTCTCCAAAACTTGTGCCATTTGGCATGGATGCATGATTACATCATTTTAGCATGTACACCAATTTTGAGAGCATTTGGACAAGTTTGGCAATGTAGAGCTGCTCAAACTTCAAATAGGGACAGAAGGGTTTTGAGGGGATAAGAGGGTGTTTCCTTGATCTTCAAGGCATGAGGCTTTGCAAGATCATCAAATATGTCATATATGACATGATAGAATTTCCCTGGAATTTTTGGAGAATATTTCCTTTGTAAATATTTCAAAAGCTTGAAATATCTAGAAAGGGTTTTGGAAGGATTTGTCCAATATTTTGAACATGACCATGTGTTGAAACTCTTATATATGGACAATATATGTCCTATGAGTCTCCCTGAATTTTGGCAAATATTTTTGAAATGATTAAATAATTTTTCCCTATTAAAGACCATTTCTGGCCTTAAGAAAAAGCTTTTAAATAAAATATAAAAATAACTTTTAAAATTATACTTTTGTGGTTTCTGGGAGTCCTATACCTAATAGGATTCAAATATACTTTTTGAAAGATTTTTCACACCCTAAATAAGGTACTTGCAGTGCAAACCTCAATTCAGGGGTTTTTGGAAAACTAATTTTAGAAAATACCATTTGTCCAAAATATTTTTATAAGAAAATTCTATACTGGTCTATACACATGGCATGATCATTGGGAAAAGGTTTTGGGTCAAGGAGATGAAGTATAAGAGTTGGAGGATTTATTTGATTTTTAGAGCACCAGCAAACAGCAGACAAAACTCAAATCAAGCAAAGTCAAAACACTCAAAAGTTTTTGCAAATCCACATTTTTAACATGAAAATTAACTTAAGCAAAGTGACATGAAAATCAGGGTGTGGCATTGCATCTTGCGGATTCCAATATTAAGAAACCTATGGGGAGGATTAATGATGTTATTATTGTTGCCAATAGGAATTACATGATCGTAGATTTCATTGTTCTTGATATAGATTGCAATCATTCATGTCCTATTATTCTTGGTAGACCTTTCCTTAGAATGATTGGTGCAATTATTGATATGAAGGAAGGAAATATTAGATTCTAGTTTCCGTTAAGGAAAGGCACGGAACACTTTCCTAGAAAGAAAATCAAATTACCATATGAATCTATCATGAGAGCCACTTATGGATTGCTTTTCAAAGATGGCAATACCTAGATTTATCTTGTATCGTGCCTAGCTAGGGGCGTAAAATGATAGCGCTTGTTGGGACGCAACCCAATTTTATAAAAAAAATTTGTTGCTCTTAGGGAATAAATATTGCATCTAGCCTCTGTTTATATGTGGTTTCATGTTTTGTTTAGTGTTTGTGCCAAGTAGAACCTTTGGGAAGATGTGCGTGAAGTTTGTGTGATCTTGCTGTGAAAAACAGAATCGTTAGCGCTCACTAGAATGGTCGTCAGATTTTACTGGAGAATGCTATTTAGTTGATTCTTTTTGCAGATGATTAATAGACAAATTCCTCACATTTACCATTTTAGTTTGAATTTTTTGGAGTTACAGAAGTATGTGAAACCTACAGATTACTACAGACTGTTCTGTTTTTGACAGATTCTATTTTTCGTGTGTTGTTTGCTTATTACAATGCATCTATGAGTAATATTTGGAGGTATGAACAATAGAGAAGTTGGAATACAGTAGGTTTAACACCAATATAAACAAATAATGAATTCATTGCAGTACCTTTGAGTAGTGGTTTGCTTTCTTATACTAACGGAGCTCATGAGAATCTTTGTCTAAGTTTTGTGTTGTGAAGTTTCCAAGTTTTGAGTATTGCTTTGATGGACTATGGAACAAAGAGTAGCAAAGGCCTAAGCTTGGGGATTCACATGGCACCCCAAGTAAAATTCAAGGATAATAAAAAGCCTAAGCTTGGGGATGCCCCGGGAAGGCATCCCCTCTTTCGTCTTCATCCATCGGTAACTATACTTGGAGCTATATTTTTATTCACCACATGATATGTGTTTTGCTTGGAGCGTCTTGTATAATTTGAGTCTTTGCTTGTTAGTTTGTCAAAATCATATTTGCTGGACACACCTATTTGAGAGAGTTAAATATGGCCTAGGAATTGTTAGAACACTCTATGTGCTTCACTTATATCTTTTGAGTTGAATAGTTTTTGCTCTAGTGCTTCGCTTATATCTTTTAGAGCAAGGTGGTGGTTATATTTTGTAGAATTTATTGAACTCTCATGCTTCACTTATATTTATTTGAGAGTGTATTAAAACAGCATGGTAATGTGTTTAGGCTAAAAAAAACTAGTCTTAACATGATAGACATCCAATGTCAATGTAGTAAAAAAAATCACACTAAGTGCATTGAATAGAATGAGATGTTGGATGATTGATAATTGTTTTGAGATCTGAGGATAATGATATTAGAGTCATGCTAGTGGAGTTATTATAAAATTGAGAAATGCTTGTGTTAAGGTTAGTGATTCCCGTAGCATGCACGTATGGTGAACCGCTATGTGACGAAGTTAGAGCATGAGGTATTTGTAAAGTGTCAGCCTTTATGTGGAGGTCGGGGGCACGCGATGGTTAACTCCTACCAACCTCCCCCCTGGGAGCATGCGTTGATTGCTTTGTTTTGATGACTCGTAGATTTTTGCAATAAGTATATGAGTTATTATGACTAATGTTGAGTCCATGGATTATACGCACTTTCACCCTTCCACCATTGCTAGCCTCTCTTGTACCGTGCAACCTTCGCCGGTACCATAAACCCACTATATATCCTTCCTCAAAACAACCACCATGTTATTCCTCAAAACAGCCACCATACCTCCCTATCATGGCATTTCCATAGCCATTCCGAGATATATTGCCATGCAACTTTCCACCGTTCCGTTCATATGACACGCATCATATTGTCATATTGCCATGCATGATCATGTAGTTGACATCGTATTTGTGGCAAAGCCACCATGCATAAATTTTCATACATGTCACTCTTGTTTCATTGCACATACCGGTACACCGCCGGAGGCATTCATATAGAGTCATACTTTGTTGTAGTATCGAGTTGTGACATCGAGTTGTAATGAAAGTGTGATGATCATCATTATTAGAGCATTGTCCCATGGGAGGAAAGGCCAAATCAATAAAGCCCCTCCGCAAAAAAAAGGCCAAAGAAAAAAAGAAAGGCCCCAAAAAAAGAAAAAAAAAAGAAAAAGAAAAGAAAAAGGGACAATTGCTACTATCTTTTTTCCACACTTGTGCTTCAAAGTAGCAACATGTTCTTCATTGTAGAGAGTCTCATGCTTAGTCACTTTCATATACTAGTGGGAATTTACATTATAGAACTTGGCTTCTATATTCCAACGATGGGCTTCCTCAAATGCCCTAGGTCTTCGTGAGCAAGCAAGTTGGATGCACACCCACTAGTTTCTTTTGTTGAGCTTTCATACATATTTAGCTCTAGTGCATCCGTTGCATGGCAATCCCTACTCACTCACATTGATATTTATTGATGGGCATCTCCATAGCCCATTGATACGCCTAGTTGATGTGAGACTATCTTCCTCCTTTTTGTCTTCTCCACAACCACCTCTATTCCACCCATAGTGCTATGTCCATGGCTCACGCTCATGTATTGCGTGAAAGTTGAAAGGTTTGAAAGAATAGAGTATGAAAACAAGTGCTTGGCTGAAATCGGGGTTGTGCATGATATGAATATTTTGTGTGATGAAGAGGGAGCATAGCCAGACTATATGATTTTGTAGGGATAACTTTCTTTAGCCATAGTATTTTGAGAAGACATGATTGCTTTGTTAGTATGCTTGAAGTATTATTATTTCTTATGTCAATATAGACTTTTATCTTGAATCTTTCAGATCTGAACATTCATGCCACAATTAAGAGAATTACATTGAAAAACTATGTTGGTTAGCATTCCACATCAAAAATTCTATCTTTATCATTTACCTACTCGAGGACGAGCAGGAATTAAGCTTGGGGATGCTTGATACGTCTCCAACATATCTATAATTTTTTATTGTTCCATGCTATTATTTATGAAGTCTTGGATGTTTAATGGGCTTTATCTTACACTTTTATATCATTTTTGGGACTAACCTACTAACCCAAAGGCCCAGTCCAGATTGTTGTTTTTTGCCTGTTTCAGGGTTTTGCAGAAAAAGAATATCAAACGGAGTCCAAACGAAATGAAACCTTCGCGAGAGATATCTTTGGAGAAAATCATGCACAGAGAACTTGAGAACCATGTCAGGGGAGATATGGGCTGCCCACGAGGGTGGGGGGCGCGCCCCCCTTCCCAGGGCGCGCCCCCCTGCCTCGTGGAGCCCCCGTGACTCCCCCGGTGTCCTCCTTCCTTCTATATAAGTCTACGTACCCCGAAACCATCAGTAACAGAAAGAAAACCCTAATTCCACCGTCGTAACCTTCTGTTCCCGTGAGATCTCATCTTGGAGCCTGTTCCGGAGCTCCACCGGAGGGGGATCCATCATGGAGTTCTTCATCATCATCATCATGGCCCTCACCATGAGTTGTGAGTAGTTTACCACAGACCTTCGGGTCCATATCTAGTATTTAGATGGCTTCTTCTCTCTCTCTGGATCTCAATACAAAGTTCTCCTCGGTCTTCGAGGAAATCTATTCGATGTAATCTCTTTTTGCGGTGTGTTTGTCGAGATCCGATGAATTGTGAGTTTATGATCAAGATTATCTATGAGAAATATTTGGTTCTTCTCTGAACTTTTTATGTGTGCTCATAATATCCTTGCAAGTCTCTTCGAATTATTTTTGGTTTGGCCTACTAGATCTATAGTTCTTGCAATGGGAGAAGTGCTTGGCTTTGGGTTCAATCTTGTGGTGTCCTTTCCCAGTTACAGTAGGGGCAGCAAGGCACTTATTGTATTGTTGCCATCGAGGATAAAAAGATGGGGTTTATATCATATTGCTTGAGTTTATCCCTCTACATCATGTCATCTTGCCTAAGGCGTTACTCTGTTCTTATGAACTCAATACACTAGATGCATGCTGGATAGCGGTCGATGTGTGGAGTAATAGTAGTAGATGCAGAATCGTTTCGGTCTACTTGTCTCGGACGTGATGCCTATATACAATGATCATGCCTAGATAGTCTCATAATTATTCGCTTTTCTATCAATTGCTCGACAGTAATTTCTTTACCCGTCATAGAATATCACTATCATGAGAGAAGCCACTAGAGAACACTATGGCCCCGGGGTCTATTCTCAACATATCAATCTACATCTACTTTACTTTTACCGCTTTTATTTTCTGTTCTTATAAACAAAAATACCAAAAATATAAACTATCATCTCTATCATATCTCACTTTCTTAAGTGACCGTAAAGGGATTGACAACCCCTTATCGCGTTGGCTGCGAAGTTCTTATTTGTTTGTGCAGGTGCGAGGGACTCGCGCGTGGTCTCCTGCTGGATTGATACCTTGGTTCTAAAAAACTGAGGGAAATACGTACGCTACCGTGTTGCATCTCCCTTTCCTCTTCGAGGGATACAACGCAAGCTCGAGAAGTAGCAGTGTTCCAGTCGGTGGGAGAGACAAAGCCTGTGCATATTCATCCCACTGACCTCAATGCAGCTCCGACTCACATCTCAACCACACTCGACAGCAAATAGGAAGAAGCGCTCATCCAGTTCCTCCGTGAGAACTGGGACATCTTTGCATGGAAACCATCTGACATGCCAGGTGTACCCAGGGGACTGGCTGAGCACTGTTTGCGAGTCGACCCAAAAGTGAAACCCGTGAAGGAACATCTCCGCCGGTCCGCCACGGAGAAGAGGAAAGCGATTGGCAAGGAGGTGGCTCGGCTTCTGGCAGCTGAGTTCATCCGCGAAATTTACCACTCCGAGTGGCCTGCCAATGTGGTTATGGTCCCCAAGAAGGACAAATCTCTCCTCATGTGCATCGATTTCAAGCATATCAATCGGGCATGCCTGAAAGAACATTTCCCTCTCCCCCGCATCGATCAGATAGTCGACTCGACTGCGGGGTGCGAGCATTTGTCTTTTTTGGATGCATATTCCGGGTACCATCATATCCGACTGTTTGGACCCGACGAAAGCAAGGCAGCCTTCATCACCCCATTCTGGTGTTTTTGTTATGTCACCATGCCTTTTGGTCTCAAGAATGTCGGCGCAACTTTCATGCGCATGATTCAAAAGTGTCTGCTGAAGCAGATCAGTCGGAACGTGGAAGCATACATGGATGACGTCGTGGTCAAGTCACATAAAGGCTCTGACCTACTGACTGACCTCGCTGAGACATTCGCAAACCTGAGAAGCTATGATATCAAGCTCAACCCGTCAAAAAGTACATTTGGAGTTCCAGGCGACAAGTTACTTGGTTTCCTTGTTTCCGAACGAGGAATCGACGCTAACCCAGAGAAAGTCAGTGCCATCCTCCTAATTAAGCGCCCTGTGCGTATACACGACGTCCAGAAGCTCACTGGTTGTTTGGCCGCATTGAGTCGATTCATCTCTCATCTCGGTGAGAAGGCATTACCTCTCTACCGACTGATGAAGAAGCCTGAAAAGTTCGAGTTGAATTCTGAAGCTGAAGCAGCGTTCGAGGAACTCAAAGCCCTGCTTTCCACCCAGCCGGTGCTTGCTGCCCCAGTCAGCAAAGAGCCTCTTTTACTGTACATCGCAGCCACTAGACAAGTTGTCAGCACCATACTCACGGTCGAGCGAGAAGAAGAAGGCAAAGCCTACAAAGTATAACGCTCAATCTATTACATTTCTGAAGTCTTGACTCCCTCCAAGCAGCAATACCCGCATTATCAGAAACTTGTGTATGGGATTTACTTGACCGCCAAGAAAGTTACACATTACTTCTTAGGTCATTCAATTTCAGTCGTCAGTGATGCCTCATTATCAGAAATTCTGAACAATCGAAATGTAACTGGTCGAGTGGCCAAATGGGCAATTGAACTCCTTCCGCTGGATATCAAGTTTGAGGCAAAGAAAGCTATCAAGTCTCAAGCAATTGCGGATTTTGTGGTCGAATGGATCGAACAGGAGCAGCTGACTCAGATCCAGTCGGATCATTGGACCATGTTCTTAGATGGGTCCAAGATGTTGAACGAAACCGGTGCAGGTGTGGTCTTGATGTCCCCCAGAGGCGAAAAACTCAGTTATGTCCTCCAAATTCACTTCGATTCTTCGAACATTGAAGCTGAATACGAGGCACTTTTGTACGGGTTGCATATTGCCATCTCACTCGGCGTCCGTCGCCTGATGGTATACGGCGACTCAGACTTAGTGGTCAATCAGGTACTGAAGGAGTGGGACGTCAGGAGCCCTGCAATGACCAGTTATTGCAGTGCGGTGCGGAAGCTAGAGAAGAAATTCGAAGGTTTAGAGCTCCACCACATGCCCAGGATCAAGAATCAGCTTGCTGATGATCTCGCGAAGATAAGGTCCACTCGGAAACCTATACCCAAGAATGTGTTTTTCGATCATTTGCACTCCCCGTCGGTCAAAGAGGACCCCTTCACAGAGGAGCCCCCACAACCAATAAGTTTGTCCGATCCAACTGAGATTGAAGTTCCAACCGTGGTCGACCTAATCATGGAAGTCCTTGTGATCACACCCGACTGGACGGTGCCGTACATAGCATACTTGCTCATGCAGGAACTCCCAGAGATGAAGAGGAAGCGCGTCAGATTGTCCATCGATCCAAAGCCTTCACAGTAATATGGGGTCATCTCTACATGGAAAGTGTCACGGGAGTAGCTCAACGCTCCATCACCCCCGAAGAAGGTCGAATGATCCTAAATGAGATTCACCCGGGAACCTGTGGCCACCACGCTTCCTCTCGGACCATTGTGGCCAAGGCATACCGAGCTGGATTTTACTCGCCCCGAGCGAATGAGATGCCAAAAGATATCGTCGACAAATGCGAGGGCTGCCAGTTCTACTCCAACATGTCTCACAAACCTGCATCTGCCTTGAAGACCATCCCGTTGGTTTGGCCATTTGTCATTTGGGGATTGGACATGGTCGGACCATTCAAGACTGGCAGGAGTGGCTTCACTCACTTGCTCGTGGCAGTCGACAAGCTTACTAAATGGATCGAGGCCAAGCCCATCAAGAACCTCGGCTCGAGCACCGCCATCAGCTTCATCAGATAATTGATATTTAGATTGAAGGAAATATGCCCTAGAGGCAATAATAAAGATGTTATTTGTATTTGCTTATATCATGATAAATGTCTTTTATTCATGCTAGAATAGTATTAACCGGAAACTTAGTACATGTGTGAATACATAGAGAAAACAGTATGTTCCTAGTATGCCTCTACTAGACTAGCTCATTGATCAAAGATGGTTATGTTTCCTAGCCATAGACATGAGTTGTCATTTGATCAACGGGATCACATCATTAGGAGAATGATGTGATGGACTAGCCCATCCGTTAGCTTAGCACTATGATCGTTTAGTTTTACTACTATTGCTTTCTTCATGACTTATACATGTTCCTATGACTATGAGATTATGCAACTCCCGAATACCGTAGGAACACCTTGTGTGCTATCAAATGTCACAACGTAACTGGGTGATCATAAACATGCTCTACAGGTGTCTCCGAAAGTGTTCGTGGTGTTGGCATAGATCAAGACTAGGATTTGTCACTCCGAGTGTCGGAGAGGTATCTTTGGGCCCTCTCGGTAATGCACATCTTAATAAGCCTTGCAAGCAAATGACTAATGAGTTAGTCACGAGATGATGTATTACGGAACGAGTAAAGAGACTTGCCGGTAACAAGATTGAACTAGGTATAGAGATACCGACGATCGAATCTCGGGCAAGTAACATACCGATGACAAAAGGAACAACGTATGTTGTTATGCGGTTTGACCGATAAAGATCTTCGTAGAATATGTAGGAGCCAATATGAGCATCCAGGTTCTGCTATTGGTTATTGACCGGAGATGAGTCTCAGTCATGTCTACATAGTTCTCGAACCCATAGGGTCTGCACGCTTAACGTTTGATGACGATCGGTATTATGAGTTTATGAGTTTTGATGTACCGTAGGTAGTTCGGAGTCCCGTATGAGATCACGGACATGACGAGGAGTCTCGGAATGTCCGAGATGTAAAGATTGATATATTGGACGACTATATCCGGACACCGGAAGTGTTCCATAAATTTTTGGAATTAACCGAAGTACCGGGGGGTTACCGGAACCCCTGGGGAAGCTATGGGCCTTAATGGGCCGTAGGAGAAAGAGGGAAGGAGGGCCAGGGCTGGGCCGCGCGCCCCCCACCCCTTGGTCCGAATTGGACAAGAAAGGAGGGGGGCGCCCCTTTCCTTCTCCTTCTCCCTCTCCTTCCTTTCACCCTTCTCCCTTTTGGTAGTTCCTACTAGGAATAGGATTGCAATCCTATTCCTAGTAGGATTGCTCCTCCTAGGCGCGCTAATAGGGGCCGGCCGGCCTCCCCCCTTGCTCCTTTATATATGGGGGCAGGGGGCACCCAAAGATAGACAAGTTGAATTGTTTTAAGCCGTGTGCGGTGCCCCCTCCCCCTCCACAGAAACACACCTCGGTCATACTGTCGCGGTGCTTAGGCGAAGCCCTACGTCGGTAACTTCTGTTCATGGTGTAATTTGGCTAATAGTTTGTTTGATCGGCCAAATTAATTTAAATGATTGTGGCCATATTATTGGTCCATATTATATTCTCCCTTGTTGTTTAATTTAAAATGCAGGCGTGGTCATAGTCTAGTGCAGATGGCACATCAGGAGGTCAGGCCAACTGAAGTTATTTACCTAGGAAAAATGTATGGAATTTCGCATGCATTAGCGGCTACTTGGACAAATTCTCGTACGCTGGGCTAAACTGTGGTTGCTAAGATGAAGGATTCTTGCATGAGCTATGGAGTCACGTATGAGAAGATGCAACAATACATGATGAATGATCAATCATTATTAGCCGGTGTGATTAGCGACCTTGCCGGAGTATTTTATTATTTTCCTTGTAGGCTCAAGGGTATTTATACGTATGTGGACAACTTGGGATGTGATTGCGACGTGGCCATAATATTTTATATATTCATATAAGGCAAAGAGTATTAACCGAATCAGATCCTGATCGGTTTAGTTTTGGAGTTCTATACTTGTACGACAAGTAATTCTGTATACGTCAAGTCCCGCGTGCCTTAATAAATAGGCCATGGCCGATTGAGAAAAACATCAATCGATCTACATCCAATTCAATCTACTGTTTTCACGTACCTTTGCTTTTCGTTTACTGTCTTTCTTGCCGAGCTCAAGGACCCCTAGAGCGCGGTTCATCTTTGCTGCTTTGCGCCGTAAAGCAGTCGTCCTCCTCTCCGAAATTGAGGAACCCCTTTGTTGCTTTGCTCGAAAAGCATCCGTCCCTCGCCACGAAAGTGCGAGGATTATCTTGTGTTGCGTGGTGCAATTTTCTGCGCCAACACAAATTGGCGACTCCGCTGGGGAAGAAGAAGAAGAAGAGAGACACGATGAGCACCGATCCCAAGAACGGGAGCGACTTCGACCCGGAAAACATCATCGCCGTCACACTTGATGATCTATCTGAAGATGATCGGCGTGAGCTCGAGTGTGAGCTCGAGGAACAAAAGGCTGAGAAGATGAAGCTGAGGTTGGCCGGATTCCAGAAGACAAGGAACGGCGTCATCAAGAAGGTAATTACGCCGAGTTCTTCCGGGCCGCTCGGCGTTGAGGAAAAAAATTCAACCGAAGAAATTGCGCATTTAATTGATGCGTCCGTAGCTAGTAAGTACGGTTCGGATATGTCAAATACGGCACGTACAATTACTGAAGCAGTAGCTACTAGACTTGAAGAATTTAAAGTGCAGCTCAATAGGGATCTGGAAATAAAATTATTTAGCCATGCTCGTTCGTTACCGCACCATGAAAATTCTGAGAAAAGGCCGATGCCACTAGAAAATAGCAGATTAGGTGCTGTTCCTAGTCCTATCCACACAGCAGGTGCATCGGGTGGTGCTTCACATGAGCGTCACGTAACTTTAGGTAATGATCAATATGGTCGTAACTATGCTAATAGTTCGGCTAATAATTTTATGCCTAGCGCAGTTGCTCCGATTATATCAACTTCGGTTCCACAAAATTATAACAACAATAACCGAAGTGCGGGATTTAATTATAATCTGCAGCAACCTTTTTATCAAACTGTAGCATACAGTACACCACCGATGCCGCCTCTCGGTACCGGCGTTCCGTACGGGCCGGTACCCGATTCATATTTTGGTGGCACTCCATTGCAAACATCGCACACCCAAACTTCATTGCCAGAGTTTCCATCTCGTGCTAGTATTCCATCTGTTCCGCAAACAAATTCTCCACAGCCTAATGATAGTTTTAAGGATCAACTTGCTAGCATACTTAGAGAATTTGGTTTGGAGCCCAAAGGTAGAGCACGTGCATATCAAAAACCATATCCTGATTATTTTGACTCGACACCATATCCTCGTGGCTTTAGAATTCCGGATTTTGTTAAATTCACGGGAGAAGATGGTAGGTCAACTTTTGAGCATATAGGACAATTTTTAGCGCAATGTAGCGAGATCGGTACATCGGATGTTTATAGAGTAAAATTATTTCCATTATCTTTGTCCGGTACTGCTTTTACATGGTTTACATCGCTAGCTCCTAATTCTATTTCGACATGGGCACAATTGGAGCAGAAATTTCATGAGTATTTTTATGGCGGTGAAACTGAACTCAGACTATCAGACTTGAGTATGGTTAGGCAGAAATATAATGAGCATGTCTATGATTATATTAAAAGGTTTAGAGATGTAAAAAACCGATGTTTTAGCTTGACCATAGCCGAAAAGGATTTAGCTGATCTTGCCTTTTCGGGTTTGCTTGCTCATATTAAAGATAAATTAGATGGGCAAGAATTTTCAGATGTTAATCAAGTATTGCAAAAGGCTTTGGTGCAAGAAAATCGGGCTAAGGAAATTAAACAATATAGCCGGTTTAAGGATAATAGGAGCAAAGATAAGGATAACCATGCGGTTAATGCTTTAGAATATGATAGCGATTCGGCTAGTGAGGATGATGTAGACGTATGTGTAGCCGAATGGGTTCATACGCCGAAGTCAAAACCTTTTGCATGTCCTGCTTTGAAACCTACACCTGCTAAAAGAGAGGAAATTAAATATACATTTGATGTTAGCAAGTGTGATAAGATTTTTGATATGTTGCTGCAAGGAAAATTAATTAGATTGAGAGAGGGTCATGTTATTCCATCTCCAGGAGAATTGGGTAAACGAGCTTATTGTAAGTATCATAATTCCTTTTCTCATTCTACTAATGATTGCAATGTGTTTCGACGACAGGTACAATCGGCCATTAATGAAGGACGATTGACGTTCACAGAGAGTACTAAGATGAAACTCGATAGTGATCCTTTTCCTATTAATGTGATCGAGTTTGAGAACAAGAAAATGCTTATTCAGCCACATCAGACCGAATCAGCCAATGGGAAAAATGTTGTGATTGATAATAGTGCTCCGCCGAGGATGATCAAACCAAAAAATCCAGAAGTAGGAGTATGGAAAGTCAATGGAGGAAGAAAACATGTTCCAAGGATAAAGCCGACAGTAAACATGTTGTTGGAAAAATATACTTCACGCAGGGCCAACAACGTGTTTAATCGGCTTGGAGGCGCTAAACGTCTTAGGTCTCCTTCTGGACCTGGAAGTCATGAGCGATGGCAAAGAAATTCATATGACCAGCCACCATATTTTGCAATGCAGCCTGCATATTGGGGCGGTGCAGCTCCCATGTATCCACAGTTTCCTCCGTGGGGTTTCAATCCTTGGGCGCAATATCCTACAGGACCAGCAGGTTATTTTCAGCCGGAGTGGGTTCCGTCGAGGCCGATGTTCAGATCATACTCACATGATAAAAGGGCTCGATTTAATGAAGAAACTCGGCCACGTGATGCAATTGTTATTCGAGGTAACTGATCACCGGTACACAGTGTGGATGGCAGGGACTATAAGCGCGGCCGTCAGCTTACTTGGGTGCCAAAGAAGCGTGCTGAAGCTCAGCCTGTAGAAAACAGGAAGGGTTATGTTGCTTCTCTTGCTCTGAAATCTGGAGAAGATCAATCAGATAAAGGTGTTGGGAACGCTACAGAGACAAAAAACGCTGATCCGGCAAAGTGTGTATCGGTGCAGGAAAAAGATGCCAGTACAGAGGACAGAAATTTGATTAATGAACTCGTTGCTTCTTCTAGTACCAGTATGAAATTTGGTTCAGCTAGCATGCGTACGAATTCACTCGTGAAGAGCCTAGGAGCATCCACGGGTAGGTCTTCAAATGGTTCTGGCACGGTTATCCAACATGGGAGTCCAAGCAGTAACGGAAGCCAGAAAATTGCAGCTGGAGTTGTATCGGGTCAGCAGAGAAATATTTCGGCTAAAGAGAGGATATATGTCCCAGGAAATACAGTACGTCACTACAAGCCTAGAGGCTTGGGGGGCAGCAGATTTCAGTCGGTCGCTCCAGGGACAAAGCCGGGACCTCGCTGGTGTCCGACGGGATTAACACATACTCAAAAACGACGAGTCCAGCGGCTGCGAGCACTGGAGATCAGGGAAGAAATAGCTGAGAAAAAACGTGATGAATTGTTCAACCGAGAGAAACCAATGGTGCCGCAAATGACATGGAGGGAGAAGCGCATTGCGAGGGAGGAGAGTATAGCTGCAAATGACACACTTAATCACCCCACCGATGACGTGAATGATGACACCATGAGTGACGCAATTGACGATGAGATTTCAGAAAATAGCGAAGGTATTCCTAGTGATATGGATGTTAATATGGTGTTTGCATTGCCCGCTGAATTTCGTGCACCCGAGGCTGAAGTTGCAAAGCTTGTTCTTGGTCCGAAAACTGCTACATTTGAGAAGCCGGAGAAGCCCGAGCAGCACTTAAAACCATTATTCATCAGGGGTCACATTGACGGTAAGCCTATTGGTCGCATGCTTGTTGACGGAGGTGCTGGAGTTAATATTATGCCTTTTTCGGTCTTCTCTAAATTGGGCCGAAAAGAGAGTGAGTTAATGAAAACCAACATGGGACTTAGCGGATTCTCTGGTGACTTGTCTGAAGCTAAAGGCATTATTTTTATGGAGCTCACAGTAGGTAGCAAAACATTGCCGACTGCATTTTTTGTTGTTGAAGTTAAAGGTCGGTATAATATTCCTTTGGGCCGAGATTGGATTCATGCAAATTGCTGCATCCCTTCCACTTTACATCAGTGCTTAATTCAGTGGGTTCATGACGATGTGGAGGTGATAGAGGCAGATAATTCAGCCTGCATTGCTTTGACAGATGCTCCGGTTGATTGGCAGCACGGTGAGATGCGTTGTTTGACCGGTAGAGATTTATCGGATTATGATTATATAAGTATTGGTAGAGATGGTTTTGTACCTATAAATGCACAGCCGGCTAGCATAGCTCGGCTTAATAATCTGTCCATATAAATGATGAGTAAAGAAGATAGTATTAAGTGGCTGCAAAAACGCACGGAGGAATATCGTTCTGGAAAGAGCGATATGCACGAAGCAATTGAAGATTTTGATGATATGGAGAAGCTTGGACAGGGATTCTCATCGGCTGATCCACTAGAAGAAATAGATATTGGTGATGGAAGTATTCCAAGGCCTACATTTATCAATCTACATTTGAAAGCCGATCAGAAAAGCAAGGTATGTTTGTTACTTAAAGAATTTGTTGATTGCTTTGCTTGGAATTATACGGAGATGCAGGTTTGAGTAGAGATTTAGTGGAACATACATTACCTATTAAGTCTGGTTTTAGGCCGCATAAACAGCCCCGTAGAAATTTTAATCCTAATCTGTTTGACCGCATCAAAGAAGAAATTGATCGGTTATTAAAAGCTGGGTTTATTCAGTCATGTAGATATGCAGAATGGGTTTCTAACATTGTTCCTGTTGAAAAGAAGAACACGGATAAGCTTAGAATATGTGTTGATTTTAGAGATTTGAATAAGGCTACTCCAAAAGATGAATATCCTATGCCTATTGCCGACACACTTATTAATAATGCTTCGGGGCATAAGATAATTAGCTTTTTAGATGGTAATGCTGGTTACAATCAAATATTTATGGCCGAAAAGGACACGTCCAAAACTGCTTTTCGCTGTCCGGGTTTTGTTGGTTTATTTGAGTGGGTTGTCATGACTTTTGGTTTGAAAAATGCCGGCGCTACATACCAGCGTGCTATGAATTTAATTTTCCATGATCTTTTAGGCATCATACTGGAAATATATATATTGATGACGTGGTTGTTAAATCGGACGGGTTTGATCATCATTTAGCCGATTTACGGTTAGCTTTTGAAAGGATGCGTCGGTATGGGTTAAAAATGAATCCACTCAAATGTGCTTTTGGTGTGTCGGCTGGAAAGTTCTTAGGTTTCATAATTCATGAACATGGCGTAGAGATTGATCCTAAAAGAGTAGAGTCAATCAGAAAGTTGAAGGAACCTACCTGTAAGAAGGATGTGCAAAAATTGCTTGGAAAAGTTAATTACTTGAGACGATTCATATCTAACCTTGCAGGGAAAATTGAATCGTTTATTCCGTTACTTCGGCTAAAGAATGAAGCCGAATATACATGGGGGCAGAACAACGGGAGGCTTTTAATAACATAAAGAGATATTTGTCGAGTCCTCCGGTGTTGCGAGCACCCAAATCTAGTGTGCCGTTCAGGTTGTACATTGCTGCACAAAATACAGTGATTGGTGCGGTGTTGACGCAAGAAGACGGCGGAAAGGAGTACATTATTGCATATTTAAGTCGCCGTTTGCTGGATGCTGAGACTCGGTACGTGTTTATTGAAAAATTATGCCTATCTTTATATTATGCATGTACCAGATTTAGGCCGTATTTACTTTCTAGCACATGTGTAGTAGCTTGTCAAGCCGACGTGATTAAATATATGTTGCAACAGCCGATTCTTAGTGGTAGGATTGGAAAGTGGGCTTATGCGCTAATAGAGTATGATTTGGCATATGAATCGCTGCGTGCTATGAAAGGTCAAGTTATCGCCGATTTTATTGTTGACCATAGAATTAGTGATAGATATTAATTATGTTAGTATATGCCCATGGAAACTTTATTTTGATGGATCGGTCTGTAGAGAGGGACAAGGCGTCGGCAACGTTTTAATTTCACCTAACAATGTTGTTTATGAAACATCGGTCCGGTTAGAATATTTGTGTACTAATAACCAAGCTGAGTATGAAGCTTTACTGTTTGGTTTGCAAAATTTAGTAGAGATGGGTGTAAAGGATATAAATGCTTTTGGAGATTCGCTTCTGGTAGTGCAACAAATTAAAGGCGAATTTCAGTGCTTTGATGGGTTACTGAATAGTTATTTGGACCGATGTTTAGATATAATCAAATCCTTAGATACTTTCACTATTAATCATATACCTAGGGAAGAAAATTCTAGAGCTAATTGCTTAGCACAGCAGGCTTCTGGTTATCACATTAGTAAAGGAAAAATTTTCGTGATAGAAAAGCCGATGCTTGCTGCTGTAATAAACGAGTCTGTTTTGCTGAATAGTTTGCCACAGGGTGCAGCTGGTCCTAGTTGAGTTCAGCAACGAGCAATCAGTAGCCATGAAGATTCGGTGTATGAGTCCCAAACGACCGAATTAGAAAATAATTTAGAACCTGCAGATTGGAGAGTTCCTCTAGTTAATCATTTAAAGGATCCAAGTCAAACAAGAGATAGGAAAATTCGGCGGCAAGCATTAAAATATACTTTGCTGAATGATGAATTATATCGCCGAACTATAGATGGTTTACTTTTAAAATGCTTGGATTCTGATCAGTCTAGATTAGCCATGGGTGAGGTGCATGAAGGAATATGTGGCACGCATCAGTCGGCTCATAAAATGCGATGGTTATTAAAAAGAGCGGGTTTTTATTGGCCGACTTTGTTAGAAGATTGCTTTCGGTATTATAGAGGATGCGAGGCGTGTGAGAAATTTGGGAATGTACAGTTAGCGCCCGCGGCTATGTTGAATCCCATTATTAAGCCATGGCCGTTTAGAGGATGGGGTTTGGATTTTATTGGCCAAATACATCCTGGATCTTCTAAAAGACATCGCTTCGTCCTAGTAGCTACGGATTATTTTACTAAATGGACTGAAGCGGTTCCTTTGAGAAACATGACGCATAAAGAGGTAATCAGTTTTGTTTTAGAACATATTATTCATAGATTCGGCATTCCTCAAACTTTAACTACAGATCAAGGTTCTTCTTTTATGTCTCATCAATTTCATGAATTTGCCGAATCTTTTGGAATTAAGTTGTTAAATTCGTCGCCTTATTATGCTCAAGCTAATGGACAGGCCGAATCTAGCAATAAAACTTTAATTAAGCTTATAAAGAAGAAAATTGAGGAGCATCCGAAAAGATGGCATGAGGTGCTTTCGGAAGCTTTATGGGCTCATCGGATATCTAAGCATGGGGCTACTCAAGTGACACCGTTTGAGCTAGTGTATGGTCAAGAGGCGGTGTTACCTGTGGAGATTACCTTACAGGCTCTTAGAGTGGCTAGACAAAATGATTTGTCGGCTGTAGATTATAATAATTTGATGATGGACAGAATAGATGATGTGCCTGAGGAGAGGTTGAAGGCCTTGCGAGAAATTGAGAAAGAAAAATTAAGAGTGGCTAAGGCTTATAACAAAAAGGTGAAGGGAAAATCGTTTCAGATAGGTGATTTAGTGTGGAAAACGATTTTACATATTGGAACTAAAGATAGGAAATTCAGCAAATGGTCGCCGAGTTGGGAAGGCCCATATAGAGTTGTAGAGATTGTTCCTGGTAATTCATATTTTGTACAATCTTTGCAGGGAGTGAAGTTGTCTAAAGCTCTCAACGGAAAATATTTGAAGAAGTATTATCCTAGCATGTGGCAAGAGAGTTGATGATACCATGGCCGATGCATAATTTGAGGTATCGCCCTAAGCAGAAAGTGGCCGATATGTTATTCCAAGTATCGCCCTAAGCAAATTTGGCCGATGTATCTCTGGACATCGTCTTGAGTAATGATATGATCAGTGATCGGTTTCATCCTACGGTAATTGCTCTAGTATTTTTGGTCAATATAATTGTACCAAAAACAGGGGGGCATGTGTTCATGGTGTAATTTGGCTAATAGTTTGTTTGATCGGCCAAATTAATTTAAATGATTGTGGCCATATTATTGGTCCATATTATATTCTCCCTTGTTGTTTAATTTAAAATGCAGGCGTGGTCATAGTCCAGTGCAGATGGCACATCAGGAGGTCAGGCCAACTGAAGTTATTTACCTAGGACAAATGTATGGAATTTCGCATGCATTAGCGGCTACTTGGACAAATTCTCGTACGCTAGGCTAAACTGTGGTTGCTAAGATGAAGGATTCTTGCATGAGCTATGGAGTCACGTATGAGAAGATGCAACAATACATGATGAATGATCAATCATTATTAGCCGGTGTGATTAGCGACCTTGCCGGAGTATTTTATTATTTTCCTTGTAGGCTCAAGGGTATTTATACGTATGTGGACAACTTGGGATGTGATTGCGACGTGGCCAGAATATTTTATATATTCATATAAGGCAAAGAGTATTAACCGAATCAGATCCTGATCGGTTTAGTTTTGGAGTTCTATACTTGTACGACAAGTAATTCTGTATACGTCAAGTCCCGCGTGCCTTAATAAATAGGCCACGGCCGATTGAGAAAAACATCAATCGATCTACATCCAATTCAATCTACTGTTTTCACGTACCTTTGCTTTTCGTTTACTGTCTTTCTTGCCGAGCTCTAGGACCCCTAGAGCGCGGTTCATCTTTGCTGCTTTGCGCCGTAAAGCAGTCGTCCTCCTCTCCGAAATTGAGGAACCCCTTTGTTGCTTTGCTCGAAAAGCATCCGTCCCTCGCCACAAAAGTGCGAGGATTATCTTGTGTTGCGTGGTGCAATTTTCTGCGCCAACAACTTCATCATATCCGTCACCACGCCGTCGTGCTGACGAAACTCTCCCGTGAATCTCAACTGGATCAAGAGCTCGTGGGACGTCATCAAGCTGAACGTGTGCTTAACGCGGAGGTGTCGTACGTTCGGTGCTTGATCGGTTGGATCGCGAAGAAGTTCGACTACATCAACCGCGTCACTTGACGCTTCCGCTCCCGGTCTACGAGGGTACATAGACACACTCTCCCTCTCGTTGCTATGCATCTGGTAGATAGATCTTGCATGATCATAGGAAAATTTTAAAATACTACGTTCCCCAACAATGGCATCATGAGCCAGGTCTATGCGTAGATGATATGCACGAGTAGAACACAATGAGTTGTGGGCGATACTAATCATACTGCTTACCAGCATGTCATACTTTTCTTCGGCGGTATTGTGAGATGAAGCGGCCCGGACCGACATTACGTGTACGCTTACGCGAGACTCGTTTCACCGTTATGAGCACTCGTTGCTTAAAGGTGACTGGCGGGTGTCTGTCTCTCTCACTTTAGCTGAATCGAGTGTAGCTACGCCCGGTCCTTGTGAAGGTTAAAACATCACATACTTGACGAAACATCGTTGTGGTTTTTGTATGCGTAGGTAAGAATGGTCCTTGCTAAGCCCGTAGCAGCCACGTAAAACTTGCAACAACAAAGTAGAGGACGTCTAACTTGTTTTTGCAGGGCATGTTGTGATGTGATATGGTCAAGACATGATGAGTTATACGGTTTTGTATGAGATGATCATGTTTTGTAATGTTATCGGCAACTGGCTGGAGCCATATGGTTGTCGCTTTATTGTATGAAATGCAATCGCCATGTAATTGCTTTACTTTATCACTAAGCGGTAGCGATAGTCGTAGAAGCAATAGTTGGCGAGATGACAACGATGCTACGATGGAGATCAAGGTGTCGCGCCGGTGACGAAGGTGATCATGAAAGTGCTTTGGAGATGGAGATCAAAAGCACAAGATGATGATGGCCATATCATGTCACATATTTTGATTGCATGTGATGTTTATCTTATTATGCTTCTTATTTTGCTTAGAACGACGGTAGCATTATAAGATGATCCCTTACTAAATTTCAAGGCATAAGTGTTCTCCCTGAGTATGCACCGCTGCGAAAGTTCGTCATGCCGAGACACCACGTGATGATCGGGTGTGATAAGCTCTACGTTCAAATACAACGGGTGTAAGCCAGTTTTGCACACGCAGAATACTCAGGTTAAACTTGACGAGCCTAGCATATGCAAATATGGCCTTGGAACACTGGAGACCGAAAGGTCGAGCGTGAATCATATAGTAGATATGATCAACATAAGATGTTCACCATTGAAACTACTCCATCTCACGTGATGATCGGACATGGTTTAGCTGATTTGGATCACGTGATCATTTAGATGACCGGAGGGATGTCTATCTAAGTGGGAGTTCTTTAAGTAATATGATTAATTGAACTTTAATTTATCATGAACTTAGTCCTGATAGTTTTTGCATATCTATGTTGTTGTAGATCAATGGCCCGTGCTACCGTTCCTTTGAATTTTAATGCATTCCTAGAGAAAGCTAAGTTGAAAGATGATGGTAGCAATTACACGGACTGGGTCCGTAACTTGAGGATTATCCTCATTTCTGCCCAGAATAATTGTGTCCTTGAAGCACCGCTAGGTGACAAGCCCCCTCCCGCTAATGTAGACGCTTTGAACGTCTGGCAGACGCGGTCTGATGACTATACGATAGTTCAGTGTGCCATGCTTTACGGCTTAGAACTGGGATTTCAACGATGTTTTGAATGTCATGGACCATATGAGATGTTCCAGGAGTTGAAGTTAATATTTCAAGAAAATGCCCGGATTGAGAAATATGAGATTTCCAATAAGTTCTACAGCTGCAAGATGAAGGAGAATAGTCCTATCAGTGAACACTTGCTCGGAATGTCTGGGTACTACAATCATATGACTCAACTTGGTTGCAAAGTTGACGAGGATAGTGTTATTGATAGAGTTCTTCAATCGCTGCCACCAAGCTATAAAGGCTTCGTGATGAACTATAATATGCAAGGGATGCAGAAGACAATTCCGAGCTCTTCGCTATGCTCAAAGCTGTGGAGGTAGAAATCAAAAAGGAGCATCAAGTGTGGATGGTTAACAAGACCACTAGTTTCAAGAAAAACGGCAAGGGAAAGAAGGGGAACTTCAAGAAGAATAGCAAGACAGTTGCTACTCCCGCGAAGAAACCCAAGTTTGGAGCCAAGCCTGAAACTGAGTGCTTCTACTGCAAAGGGACTGGACACTGGAAGCGGAACTGCCCCAAGTATTTGGCGGATAAGAAGGACGGCAAGGTGAACAAAGGTATATGTGATATACATGTTATTGATGTGTACCTTACTAATGCTCATAGTAGTACCTGGGTATTTGATACCGGTTCGGTTGCTAATATTTGTAACTCGAAACAGGGACTATGGATTAAACGAAGATTGGCTAAGGACTAGGTGACGATGCGCGTGGGAAATGGTTCCAAAGTCGATGTGATCGCCGTCGGCACGCTACCTCTACATCTACCTTCGGGGTTAGTTTTAGACCTAAATAATTGTTATTTGGTGCCAGCGTTGAGCATGAACATTATATATGGATCTTGTTTGTTGCGAGACGGTTATTCATTTAAATCGGAGAATAATGGTTGTTCTATTTTTATGAATAATATCTTTTATGGTCGTGCACCCTTGAAGAGCGGTCTATTCTTGTTGGATCTCGATTGTAGTGATACACATATTCATAATATTGAAGCCAAAAGATGCAAGGTTAATAATGATAGTGCAACTTATTTGTGGCACTGTCGTTTAGGTCATATTGGTGTAAAGCGCATGAAGAAACTCCATAGTGATGGACTTTTGGAATCACTTGATTATGAATCACTTGGTGCTTGTGAACCGTGCCTCATGGGCAAGATGACTAAAACTCCGTTCTCCGGAACTGTGGAGCGAGCGACGGAGTTGTTGGAAATCATACATACTGATGTATGCGGACCAATGAGTATCGAAGCTCGCGGCGGGTATCGTTATTTTCCGACCTTCACTGATGATTTGAGCAGATATGGGTATATCTACTTAATGAAGCACAAGTCTGAAACATTTGAAAAGTTCAAAGAATTTCAGAGTGAAGTAGAGAAACATCGTAACAAGAAAATAAAATTTCTGCGATCTGATCGTGGAGGTGAATATTTGAGTTACGAGTTTGGTCTTCATTTGAAACAATGTGGAATAGATTCACAACTCACGCCACCCGGAACACCACAGCGTAATGGTGTGTCCGAACGTCGTAACCGTACTTTATTGGATATGGTGCGATCTATGATGTCTCTTACCGATTTACCACTATTGTTTTGGAGTTATGCTTTAGAGACAGCTGCATTCATGTTAAATAGGGCACCATCTAAATCCGTTGAGACGACACCTTATGAACTATGGTTTGGCAAGAAACCAAAGTTTTCGTTTCTTAAAGTTTGGGGTTGCGATGCTTATGTGAAAAAGCTTCAACCTGATAAGCTCGAACCCAAGTCGGAGAAATGTGTCTTCATAGGATACCCAAAAGAGACTGTTGGGTACACCTTCTATCACAGATCCGAAGGCAAGATATTCGTTGCTAAGAATGGATCCTTTCTAGAGAAGGAGTTTCTCTCGAAAGAAGTGAGTGGGAGGAAAGTAGAACTTGATGAGGTAATTGTACCTTCTCCCGAATTGGAAAGTGGAACATCACAGAAACTAGTTCCAGTGATTCCTGCACCAATTAGTGAGGAAGCTAATGATGATGATCATGAAACTTCAGATCAAGTTTCTGCTGAACGCCGTAGATCAACCAGAGTACGTTCCGCACCAGAGTGGTACGGCAACCCAGTTCTGGAAGTCATGTTACTAGACCATGACGAACCTACAAACTATGAGGAACCGATGATGAGCCCAGATTCCGCAAATAGCTTGAGGCCATGAAATCTAAGATGGGATCCATGTATGAAAACAAAGTGTGGACTTTGGTTGACTTGCCCGATGATCGGCAAGCCATCGAAAATAAATGGATCTTCAAGAGGAAGACCGACGCAGACGGTAATGTTACTGTTTACAAAGCTCGACTTGTTGCGAAAGGGTTTCGACAAGTTCAAGGAGTTGACTACGATGAGACTTTCTCACCTGTAGCGATGCTTAAGTCTGTCCGAATCATGTTAGCAATTGCCACATTTTATGATTATGAAATATGGCAAATGGATGTCAAAACTGCATTCCTGAATGGATATCTCAAAGAGGAGTTGTATATGATGCAACCAGAAGGTTTTGTCGATCCAAAAGGTGCTAACAAAGTGTGCAAGCTCCAGCGATCCATCTATGGACTGGTGCAAGCATCTCGGAGTTGGAATATACGCTTTGATGAGGTGATCAAAGCATATGGTTTTATACAGACTTTTGGAGGAGCCTGTATTTACAAGAAAGGCAGTGGGAGCTCTGTAGCATTTCTAATTGTCACACCCTGCATTTTGTAACATGTTATTTGTAACTTTGAAGCATGAAAATTTGGACCAGCAAAATTTTTTTAGCATCATTTGGCTTTTATTTGGAATTGAGTTTTCTTCATTTGCTTTTTCATGTGCTCATTAAAGTCAACTATGACCTCTTATAGATTTCATCTCCTTATCCAAAACTTCTGCCCAATGATCATGCCATGTGATATATAACAGTATAGTATTTTCTTACAAAATTAATTTGGCCAAAAAGTATTTTATAAATTTAGTTTTCCAAAAACCCCTGAATTGAGATTTGCACTGCAAGTACTTGATTAAGGATGTGAAAATTATTTCAAAAGGTTTATTTGAGACCTAGTAGTCATAGGACTCCCAGAAACCACAAAGGTATAATTTTAAAAAGTTATTTTCCTATTTTATTTAAAAGCTTTTTCTTAAGGCCAGAAATGGTCTTTAATAGGGGAAAATTATTTAACTATTTCAAAAATATTTGCCAAAATTCAGAGAGACTCATAGGACATATATTGTCCATATATGAGAGTTTCAACACTTGGTCATGTTCAAAATAATGGGCTAAACCCTCTAAAACCCTTTCTGGATATTTCAAGCTTTTGAAATATTTACAAAGGAAACTTTCTCCAAAAATTCCAGGGAAATTCTATCATGTCATATATGACATATTTGATGATCTTGCCAAGTCCCATGCCTTGGGAAGCAAGAAAACCTCCTCAAACCCCTTCATAACCATTCTGTCCATATTTGAAGTTTGAGCAACTTTACATTGCCAAACTTGTTCAAATGCTCTCAAACTTGGTGCACATGCTAGAATGGCCTAATAAGGCACCTAGACCAAATGGCACAAGATTTGGAATAGAGCAACTTGACCAGATCACCTCAAAACCCTTTCTGTTCAAATACAAATTTGAACAACTTTACATTACCAACTTTTTATCTGGAGCCTCAAACTTTGTGAGCATGATCAATACCCCAAATGATGATGCTACACCAAGTGGTGCATCAAGGGGAGATGATTAGCTTGACTCAATCAAGATGAAACTGTTTCTGTTGATTTCTAGGGTTCACCAAAGTTACATTGGCTAGTTTCTTCAAATAAGCCCAAAATTGGTGAAGCACCCTATTTTCTCATGTCTTTCAACCCTGTCAAGTGCCATGTCAAGTGGACCTCATTTACTTGATCAAACACAGATCAAACACCTTCTGCAGAAATTCTAAAACCTCCAACTTGACCACTTTCACTTTTCTCCATAGCCTCAACTTCTTACCACAGGCTCATTGAGTTACCAGCTACCTCCAGTAACTCCCCCAGCACCTCAGCTCCATGATTGAGGGGTGAAACCTCAGCTTTACCTTGCTGTACAGCCAACTTTCACCTTGTTACCAGCCCTCCCCCTCTCTCTCTGCAACCCCAGAGCATCCAAGGCCTCAGGGCAATTCTTTACTCCTTCCTCTACGCCCCAGACACTGTTGGACACGCTGGGACGGGCCAAACCGGCGAGAGCACGCTGATGCCGGTCATACGCACGCTCTAGAGCGCGTGAACAGTGCATCTCGCACGCTGGCTCCAACCAATCGTCGATCCCCGACAGCCTCGGGCCTCCCCCTCGCGCCAGTCGAGGCGTCTCGACGTCCATGACCTCCCCGACGCTGTCCCCCTCCTCCTGCGCCCTCCAGTAGCCGCCGTCGCACGCGCGCTGGCCGCCCGCGGCAGCCACTCCTCTGCCTCGCACGCGCGCACCTCTCTGTCGCTCCCCCGCTCCTCCTCTTACCACAGCTGGACGTGGAACTCGTCCAGGAACTCCCCGGACCCATTCCCCTAGCCTCCCGTGCGCTGTAGCCTCACCGGTGAGCTCGCCGGCGCACTGGACCACGGGTCCCCGTCGAGCTCCTATATAAAGCCCCTCCCGAGCCTCTCCAACATCACCACCAGCCTCACACCTCACCACTGATCCCTCCTGCATCACTAGTTCGACCCCAGGACGCCCCAGAGCTCGGGATCGACCGGAGCTCCGCCGCGTCGGGCCGCCGGCGATCTCGAGGTACAGGCCTCCCCTGCCTCTCCTTCCATTCGTTTCGGAACCGCCGCACCTCACTGACCCTTTCCCCCCTCTTTCCCCCTCCATTTGCAGTCGGAAACGACCCCGACCACCGTCCTCCGACGAGCCTCCGCCGTCGCACCTCGCCGCCGGTGAACCAGGGCTCCCCGCCGTGCCGCACTACCACCGCTGCAACCGCGACACGACACTGAGTCCGTCCCTGGCCTCCGTTGCCGTCGCCGTGGCCGGTATCGTCGCCGGTGAGCTCGCCGCCGCCGTGACCGAGGGGTTAGAGATGACAGGCGGGCCCCGCCTGTCATCCCCCCACCTCTCTCCCCTCCTCTGTGCCGCTGACCCACGGGCCCCGCCCGTCAGGTTTGAAACCTGACGTGCGCGCGTGCTGGCTCCGTGCGGCTGGGCCAGTCCGTCTGGGCCGTGCACTGTGGCCTCTTCTGGCCCAGTGCACAGGACCCTTTTTCTCTTTTTCTTTTCTGTCGATGTTTTAAACATTTATGCAGAAAAGAATATTGATCCAAATTAAATATTTCCAACTCCTAAAATCTTGTAATATTCCAACCTTTTTAATGGTACCACTTTCACTCAAATCCATGAAACTTTTCTGTACTGTTCAAATTTAAATTTAAATTTGAGCAGTATAACTCCTGTTCAAAAATCAATATATCCTATTCTCCAACTCCAAAACTCCAACTAAGATTTTTCCCCATCTTAGAAATCCCTCTAGTATTTTACAAAAATGAGTTGACATTTTTCTAAGCACTTTGGTTTTTCTGTTTTATTTGTATTCTTATTTTTCCATGGTTATTATGCGACGTATAGATCCCGTATTTGACGAGGTTTCTGTGGAAGAAGAAGGAGAAGGACTTGAAGACTTTGAAGACCAAGCCAATCCAGGCAAGCAGCCCTTTGACCATGATACACTTGTTCTTCGGAACCCGTTGGTTTCCGATGCATGATGATTAGGGTTACGATGGTAACCTAGATGAACCACCACATGATGCATGCTTTATTGTTGATCTTGCTATATGCTAGATGACATGCAATAGGTGGTCATGATGCTTATATGATGCATGACATGATCTTGATCTTGCTATATGCTAGATGACTTGCATATGGTTAGTAGTTATGGAAAGTGATGCATGTGTGACATGAACCTCCATGGTTGGAGTCTTTGCATAAAACCCCGTCGGGTGCCATTTATGCCCGAGGGAGATGTTGATGATGAGTTGGGTGACCACTTGATGACGAAGTGGTGTGCCAAGGCAAGTGTGTGTGTTTTTTCAAACGGATTGGTTGAAGTTGCGACCGTTATTCCAACCATACATGTGCAACCACACTACCCCTTATGGGACGGGGCATTATTGATTACTTAGGTCGATACTAGCATGGTGCCCGCATTACTAGTGACGGGAAGACTTGAGGTCTTTCCCGGGACGGGGTCGTGCTTGGATAGGCGACCATGACTGTTTTCACAGGGCACCGGACACACCGTTGGTCCCTTCGGGTACGCGTGAACATTGAATTAGGGCAAGTCCCGTGATCTATTGTTTGTACCCGAGGGCCGTGTGCCAACGAGTGGACTCTATGTTAGTGTCGTCTAAGGAAAGGTAATGACCGGGTGCTTACCCCGGGTACTTGAGGTACCGCGGGTCGTGGATGACACGGAAGTTCCCCGGATCTTGTGGGTAAAGTGTACAACCTCTGCAGAGTGTCAAACTATTCGAATAGCCGTGTCTAGGGGTGGGCATTCGGTTTTTTAGGTTAATTCGGTTCGGTTTATTCGGTTAATTATAATTTCGGTTTCTCAAAAATAACAACCGAAAAAATCAGCTAGATAGAAAAAACCCAAACCTAATAGACAGATAAATTTCGGTTTGGTTTGTTCGGTGTTTCGGTGAACCAAACAATGGAATAATAGCTTCATGTACAAGAAAATATGGAACACACTGCTCACCTTTTTTTTCAGGGGTCGCACTGCTCACCTTCTTTTAGGAACGCACTCCTCACCTTATTAGATA
Source organism: Secale cereale (assembly GCA_902687465.1). Lineage (NCBI taxonomy): Eukaryota > Viridiplantae > Streptophyta > Magnoliopsida > Poales > Poaceae > Secale > Secale cereale. The sequence goes on along the minus strand of LR738711.1, from coordinate 829,975,654 downwards.
CAGAAAAACAAAACAACACTAGGTTGGGCTTTTGGCTAGTTGTAGGATCGAAAGTAGGTCTAGAGGGGGGGATTAGACTACTTGACAATATAAAAAATCTGCCTTTAGATCATGCAATGTTTTTGGCAGTTTCACAATTAAGATCAATTCAAGTATCACCCTACACATGCAATTCTAGAGTATAAGCAGCGGAAAGTAAATTGCACATGTAAAAGAGAGGTGGAGAAGATCAAACGTAGTTTGGTGACACGAAGATTTTTGTCGTGGTTCCGATAGGTGGTGCTATCGTACATCCACGTTGATGGAGACTTCAACCCACGGAGGGTAACGGCTGCGCGAGACCACGGAGGGCTCCACCCACGAAGGGTCCACGAAGAAGCAACCTTGTCTATTCCATCGCGGCCTATGCCCACGGAGGACTAGCCTTACTCGGGGTAGATCTTCACGAAGTAGGCGATCTCCTTGCCCTTACAAACTTCTTGGTTCAACTCCACATCTCAAAGACGGAGGCTCCCAAGCGACACCTAACCAATCTAGGAGGCACCACCCCCCAAAAGGTAATAGACGGTGTTGATGATGATGAACTCCTTGCTCTTGTGCTTCAGATGATAATCTCCCCAACACTCAACTCTCCTCACTGATATGGCTATTGTGGAAGAAAGGTTTGAGTGGAAGGCAACTTGGGAAGGCTAGAAATCAAGTTTCATATGGTAGGAATGGAATGGCTTGATCTCAACACAAGGGTAGGTGGTTCACTTCTCAGAAAGTGTATGGTAGAAGTGGTGGTACTTTCTGATGGCTCTCCTCACGAATGAAGAGGGGGTGGAGGGGTATATATAGCCTCCACACAAAATCCAACCGTTACACACACATTTGACCAATCTCGGTGAGACCGAAGTGAAAACTCGGTCAGACCGAAAGTTCAAATATAGTGAACGTTGGGATTTTCGGTGGGACCGAAAATACCATCTCGGTGTGTCCGAAGTGAGTCAAAGGTTAGGGTTTGCCATCTCGGTGTGACCGAAAACAACAACTCGGATATTCCGAAATGCTGTCAATTGGTTACAGAAGGTTAGCAGTCCATTTTCGGTGAGACCGAAACTCAGAATCGGATGGATCGAGAAATTAGGGTTTGAGGAAATAACTGAAGTGGTTCATCTCGGTGGGACTGAGTTTGCAGAATCGGTTTGACCGAGATTACTTATGAGTGTGTTGAATGGTGAAGAGTGCTGATAGTTGAGGGAGCTAGATCACCAAGCACTTGAGCAACAAGAACATTAACACAACCTCATCCCCTTTTAATAGTATTGGCTTTTCCTATAGACTCAATGTGATCTTTGATCACTAAACCAAAAAAAAAAGAGTCTTGAGCTTTTGCCAATGCTTGTCTTAGCATTTTGAGGGGTCCATTTCTTCAGACATTTCCATACCCATATCATCAAACTTCTCTGAAATGATTCTCAAGTAAATATTAGTTCAATGATATATATGTTGTTATTAATTACCAAAACCACCCGGGGATTAGTTGCACTTTCAATCTCCCCCTTTTTGGTAATTGATGACAACATATAGATCAAAGCTTCGACAAAAGATATAATCAAGGAATAATATCGTCGCTTTGAGAAGTATGTGATAAACAAGAGCTCCCCCTAAATTTGTGCATTATTTAAAATTTGCGTTTGAATGCAAATGCACAATCGATTAGGATTATGGGTCACTCTTCCATGTCACATACATCTTGGTGGAGCGCACAAAATGATAAGAATGAATAACATGCACTTAATCACCAAGACAAGAGTAAATAGCCATACAATAAGGAATAGCATATGATAAGCAATAAGCACACATTAAGCATAGTATGACTAAGCACTCATTAAGGTAGCATCAAACGTGGTAGCAAGCACACATAAAGTATCAGGAACCAAAAGAAACCAATGTATCACAAAGAAAAATCGGCAAAAGAACGAAAGACGAAAGAGCACTCTCTCTCTCGAAGCCCTATGATCTATAACAATTTCTCCCCCTTTGGCAACAAGTTACCAAAAAGTTCGAAAAGGTATAGAGCTAAACGTCACTGCGGGCTCTGCTGGCGGCTCCCGTCTGGGTAGATGTCGGTGTAGAGATAGCTGCATCTGCGAAGACTTCTGCTGAAGTCTGCGGTGGAGGAGTGGATGCTGGAGCTGGAGGAACTGCTGGAGCTGTAGCTGGTGCTGAAGTGGTAGCCCTGGAGTCTGTCACTGGGATAGCTGCAGATCTGGATCCTCTGGGAATCTGAGCAGTCTGGCGATGAGAGTCCTGGACTAGATCATCCTGCATAAGCTCTGCTCTCTCCTGCCTAGTCTCCTCCATGTCTGCCTCAAGCTTGTTGACAGACACCTGAATCTCAGTCAGCTTCACATCCAGAGCGTGGATCTTGTCCTCGACAATCCTCTCAAGGCTCTCCTGAGATTGCTCAATGCTGGCCAGGCGTTGTTCAATCCTCTGGGTAGCTTCAAGAATTTGTTCTCCAAAGCTCTTTGGCTTAGCTGCTGCTGCTGCTGCCTCTTTGTCAGCTTTAGCCTTCTTTGCAGCTTCGATTTTGGCTTGTCCTTCAACTGAGGTAGGATCCTCTTCATCCATCACAACTACGTTGTCCTCATGCTCTGGCTGCAGTGGCAAGTGCTTCCTATCCAACATGAATTTGCCCGTGCCAAACTTGGCGTTGATGAGCATCTGTATCTGCGGTGCAAACCCACACGACCTGTTCTGGTCAGCTGCAGTCCTCTTAATGGTCTCTACCATCAAGTCCATCACCTTAAAAGGTGCCTTCTCATCGAGAATGTGCAGCATGTTGATAGAATAGCCTCGTATCATCCGGTGGTCTCCAGACTTAGGCATCAATGTATGCCTCAGAATAGTGTTAGTGGTGGTCAGACCTGCCTGGAGATAATACACTGAGCCAAGCTTCCATCCTTCCAAATCAGCAGCTGGTATCTCCTTGTACATATTCTTCATGGAATCATGACTCTTCTTAGGAATCCCATAGACATCAATGTCGTCCTCTCTCTGCACTGGAGCGTTCAGAAGTTCTGCCCATTCTTCAACAGTCGAAGAAAACCTTTGACCTTCAGTCATCCAGGTGATCTTGCCATCAGGATAGAAGTGGGCTGTGGCATAGAACTGCATGATCATCTCGTCATTCCAAGCTGTCAGCTCTTGACCCACAAAATCAGCAACTCCACATGCAGTAAAGCTCTCATGCACATGGGGAAAGAAGTCCCGGTGCTCTTCACTGTCAATGTACTTCCAGTCAACATACCTGGTGTCAGCAACAATGGGCTTCTTATCCATTAGCACGGTCTCATAGAAATCCTGCTGCTCTCTGGTGTGGAATCTGGGGTCCACAGCAGTCCTTCTCCTTACAGCATATGGATCAGACTGTCTCCATAGTCTGAGACCTTTGTCCTTTCTTGCCTTCATGTCCTCAGCTTGAGGATGAGCATCATTGTGGAGTGGCAACTTGGGACGGAGCTTAAGCAACACATGCTCTTCATCTGATTCAGACGGTGGCATCTCACCTTTGTTCTTCTCAGAAGCTGGAATGCTTCTGGTTGTTCTCTTGGGCTTGGCTGGAGCTGCCTTGACTGGAGCAGGCTTCTTGGGCTTAGAAGAGGCTTGAGCCCGAATAGCATCACCCATGAACTTAGCTTTCTGAGGAGGAGGCTGGGGTGCTTCTACTTCTTCTTCTTCAGCATCATCCTGAGGTTCAGCATATACTACCCTCTTCCTTTTGGAAGTTTTCTTCACCTTGCTTGCAGCAGGCTCTTCCAGGTTGAGCTTCTTAGCGACTGCTGACTGCTTCACTTTGCTTGTGCCTTTCCTTGGCTGCTGCCCTTGGTGCTCTTTGGCAACCACATTCCTCTTGGGCTTGGAGGTAACTTCCTCAGCAACAAAGTCAGAGTCCTCATCATCAGAAGTTCTCTTCTTCCTGGTTCTAGTGGCTGCAGGAGGCAAACCACTAGGGGTGCTCCTCTCACCATCATCACTAGAGCTGCTCGCAGGACTTGTGTCTGCCTCTGGAATTTCAGCAAACGGTGATTCAGACCTGTTCTGGCTGTCACTGACATCTGACATGGCTGAAAAACCTGTGAAAAGATAAGGTATAGGCAGAGTAGAAGAGTTATCACAACTGCAGAGGTTTTTGCAAAAAAATGAGTTCAAAACTTAGTTTTGAGTTTTCACAGAATGTATTTCGGTCAAACCGATTTCAGGTTTCGGTGCAACCGAAGTGCTCAACAGAAACCTACACACCACTTTCGGTCAGACCGAAATGGGTTTCGGTCCTACCGAAAACTTAGGGTTTCACTGAAACTACTTTTCGGTCGTTCCGATTGGCACAACTCGGTTAAACCGAACTATGCAGTGCAATGGCCAGAGGCCAAATCGGTCATTCCGATTTTCAAAATCGGCTTCACCGAGATGCATTCCGTGGAAACCTAAACCTAAGAATTTTCCTCGAGATTAGAAGATCTGAACTACTGTATGGGGAACATATCAAACATGGATTGAATCATGGCAACCTATCGTGCAAGAATCGGAAGTGGAGCACGAAAAGGGATCGGGACACACCCTAACTTGGTGGTGTCCCTCTACGGCGGCAACGGTGGAGATGATTACCGTTGACGGCGGCGGAGACCTGCGGCGAGGGCGCACAGGCGACGAAGGCGACGATCCGTAGACCAGGGCGGCGGCAGCAGGGGTCTTGGGGGCGAACGGTTTGAAGAAAGAAATCGCGCGCTGCCCCTCAGGTATATATAACCCCGTGCTGTCGGTGGGACCGAGTTGAAAAACTCGGTGTCACCGAGATGTATATCTGCTGTGCAGTTACACATATCGGTCAGACCGAGAGTTTGAACTCGGTTTCACCGAGATGAAACCTAGATCAGTCTAAGCGTTTCGGTTGGACCGAGATTGAGAAACCGGTCAGACCGAAATGGACTTAGAAGGTTTTGGAAGTCAGCCTTAGACGAATCGGTGGTTCCGAGTGCTCCTCACTCGGACTGTCCGAAAAAGACTTGTTCAAAGTTGTGATATGAGCATGAATAGAATTTTGAGACAAGAAAGCATAGATAGCTAGGGAAGGTGCTTAGGCATTCTTGTCCATCCATTTGGCCAGAAAAAACAAAACAATCAAAACAACAAATGGATGTCCTTGAATGGATAAAATCATGCATTCAACATGCTCACACAATAAGATAGCAACTGAAATATGTGTCAAACATGCACAACCAATCACTCTAGCTATTAGCACACAATTTGTCGATGACTAGGTCATCTATATATGAGTATATTGACTTAGGAGCCAAATGAGAACATTTGATCATAGGTCATACTCATCGTTTAAGCACAAGTGGGGTTACCACTTTTACATAAAGCATTTATGTGTTCACATCATTTGGAGATGCTTTTGCTCAATTTTTAGAGCAAAGCTCCCCCTAGATGTGAGAACCCCTTTTAAAGGGTCAAACTAACCTTGGGTTGTCGTAGAAGACTTCATGTAGATGTTGAAGATGTGGATGCTCAATGTTGATGTAGATCATCAAGAGTTGGGAGCAATCCTTTGGATTAGGGCACTTTCAATACCAACAAGAGGGTTTGTGACTCCATGAACTAGTGCAAGATGTGGAAGTTGATTGCACAAGTTCTTGCCAAAATGAATATGAGTGAAGTTTGTTGGCGGAGTCACCCTCAAGAACCTACTAGTTCTTCTTCTTTGGGATCCACATCATCTTGATGGGAATCCTTGGTGTTGTAGTTGAGCTTGACGAAGTAGAACTTGATGTGTCCTTGGGAACCCACTTGACCATGGCTTGAGGTGCTTCAATGAATGCATCAATCTCCTCTTGAAGCTTGTCCTTGGCCTTTAGCTTGTGGTCTTGTGGTGGAAGGTCATCTTGAGCTTGTTCCACATTGGAAGAAGTAGGATCATACTTCTCCTTTTGTGAGACAAACTGTGGAGTAGGGTATTGACCTTCTTCCCACTCAACACCTTTGGCGTTGAACTTTCGCTCAAAACCAATCCCTTGATTCTTCCGATGTCTTCCTTGTTTGCGAACAATCTCCTCAAAGTTCTTGCTTCCGGCAAGACTCTTGTAGACACCTTTCTCTATGATTTCCTTCAATAAGCTATTTTCTTGCTCAAGTGTAACTTGGCTTGAAACATTGTTAGTGGAATCAAGAGAACTACTAGAAGCAACAATATTGGATTTAACATTGTTATTGTTACTACTAGAGGAAGAATTTTTCTTATGCTTGTCATGCTTAGTCTTAATAGGTGGCAAGAAATTAGACAAGAGAAGTCGTTTGGCAAGATATGAAGAACTCTTCTTTCGAAGATCGTCATTGATCGCTTTTAGAAACTCATGTTCTTGCTCTAGAGTGAGCTTCTTGAAGCGTAGCTTCTCATGAGATCTTAGGAGCTCTCTATGATCTTCTTGAGTTGTTTCATGAGCTAACTTAAGAGTGTTTAGTTCTTTAGTTAGACGCTCAATCTCCTTCATAGCATTGTCATTCGACTCTTCTCGACTATAAAGACTACTAGCATTTTCATCGTTACTAAGCTCACTAGATTTATCATGCAAGAGCTCATCTTCACCAAGCAAGTCATCCTCATCACTATGAAAGTCAATGAATTCAGGGTGTGTTACCTTGGGGCCTTTAGCCATGAAGCATCTTCTAATTCCCTCATTTGGTGAATCAAATAAGTCGTAGGAGTTGGAGTTGGAGGATACGAGTGCAAGTCCGGCAACACCTTCATCTTGACTGTAGTCGGAGTCGGAGTGATAGCTTCCATCGGATTGATTGTCGGAGTCGGAGCCGGAGACCCATTCACCTACATGAGCTTGATGTCTTCTTCTTGTGTAGCTCCTTGATGACTTGTCCTTCCTCTCCGAATCCTTGCTTCTCCGAGAGGGTCTTCGTTCATAACGATCATCTCTACTCCTTCTCTCTCTCCGAGGTGACTCATCTCTTGCTCTTCTTCTTGGAGATTCTTCTCTTCTCTTGTGGGGAGCCGTACACTCATTTGAGAAGTGTCCGGGTCTTCCACAATTGTAGCAGTTTCGATCACGACTAGAAGATCTCTTTTCATCATATTATCTAGACTTTGAGCTTCTTTCTTTGCCTCTATTCTTGTAGAACTTGTTGAAGTTCTTGACCATTAGGCTTATCTCTTCATTGGAAATTAGCTTGTCACTTGAGGTAGTAGGAGCATCACTTGTAGCTTTGTAAGCACCACTTGACTTATTGTGAAGCTCTTCCTTATCCTTAAGTGTCATCTCATGAGCAACAATTCTTCCAATGACTTCAGTTGGCTTGAGAGTCTTGTAGTTTGGCATCATTTGGATCAAAGTGCACACGGTGTCATACTTTCCATCCAAAGCTCTGAGAATCTTCTTAATGATGAATCGGTCGGTCATTTCTTCGCTTCCTAAGCCGGCAATCTCATTTGTGATGAGAGCAAGCCTAGAGTACATTTCAGCGACTCCTTCACCATCCTTCATCTTGAACTTGTCAAGTTGACCTTGAAGAATATCTAGCTTTGATTCCTTCACAGATTCAGTACCTTCATGCATTTCAACCAAAGTATCCCAAATCTCCTTAGCATTCTCAAGACGACTGATTTTGTTGAACTCTTCGGGACACAAAGCATTGAAGAGAATGTCACAAGCTTGAGCATTGTTTTGCAACATCCGCAACTCTTCGGGTGTAGCTTCGCGATCCGGAACTTTTCCTTCTTCAAAGAAATCACCTTGCATGCCAACACAAATAATGCCCCATGCGGCTGGGTTATGACCAAGAATATGCATTTTCATTTTATGCTTCCAACTAGCAAAATTTGTACCATCAAAGTAAGGACCTCTACGATAATTACCCTCACTAGACGCCATACTCTCCTAGGTTGTGAAACCAAGCTTATGGAGTCCAATGCAATGGAAACCAAGGCAATGGAGACCAAAGCTCTGATACCACTTGTAGGATCGAAAGTAGGTCTAGAGGGGGGGATTAGACTACTTGACAATATAAAAAATCTGCCTTTAGATCATGCAATGTTTTTGGCAGTTTCACAATTAAGATCAATTCAAGTATCACCCTACACATGCAATTCTAGAGTATAAGCAGCGGAAAGTAAATTGCACATGTAAAAGAGAGGTGGAGAAGATCAAACGCAGTTTGGTGACACGAAGATTTTTGTCGTGGTTCCGATAGGTGGTGCTATCGTACATCCACGTTGATGGAGACTTCAACCCACGGAGGGTAACGGCTGCGCGAGTCCACGGAGGGCTCCACCCACGAAGGGTCCACGAAGAAGCAACCTTGTCTATTCCATCGCGGCCTATGCCCACGGAGGACTAGCCTTACTCGGGGTAGATCTTCACGAAGTAGGCGATCTCCTTGCCCTTACAAACTTCTTGGTTCAACTCCACATCTCAAAGACGGAGGCTCCCAAGCGACACCTAACCAATCTAGGAGGCACCACCCCCCAAAAGGTAATAGACGGTGTTGATGATGATGAACTCCTTGCTCTTGTGCTTCAGATGATAATCTCCCCAACACTCAACTCTCCTCACTGATATGGCTGTTGTGGAAGAAAGGTTTGAGTGGAAGGCAACTTGGGAAGGCTAGAAATCAAGTTTCATATGGTAGGAATGGAATGGCTTGATCTCAACACAAGGGTAGGTGGTTCACTTCTCAGAAAGTGTATGGTAGAAGTGGTGGTACTTTCTGATGGCTCTCCTCACGAATGAAGAGGGGGTGGAGGGGTATATATAGCCTCCACACAAAATCCAACCGTTACACACACATTTGACCAATCTCGGTGAGACCGAAGTGAAAACTCGGTCAGACCGAAAGTTCAAATATAGTGAACGTTGGGATTTTCGGTGGGACCGAAAATACCATCTCGGTGTGTCCGAAGTGAGTCAAAGGTTAGGGTTTGCCATCTCGGTGTGACCGAAAACAACAACTCGGATATTCCGAAATGCTGTCAATTGGTTACAGAAGGTTAGCAGTCCATTTTCGGTGAGACCGAAACTCAGAATCGGATGGACCGAGAAATTAGGGTTTGAGGAAATAACTGAAGTGGTTCATCTCGGTGGGACTGAGTTTGCAGAATCGGTTTGACCGAGATTACTTATGAGTGTGTTGAATGGTGAAGAGTGCTGATAGTTGAGGGAGCTAGATCACCAAGCACTTGAGCAACAAGAACATTAACACAACCTCATCCCCTTTTAATAGTATTGGCTTTTCCTATAGACTCAATGTGATCTTTGATCACTAAACCAAAAAAAAAAGAGTCTTGAGCTTTTGCCAATGCTTGTCTTAGCATTTTGAGGGGTCCATTTCTTCAGACATTTCCATACCCATATCATCAAACTTCTCTGAAATGATTCTCAAGTAAATATTAGTTCAATGATATATATGTTGTTATTAATTACCAAAACCACCCGGGGATTAGTTGCACTTTCACTAGTTAGCATTACGCCTAGTTTGATTAAGCTAGCTAGGTGCGTACACTTTGACTTTCAAGTGGGAATCTACGTGAGAATCACGAGCATAGTTGGCTGGGCTTTGCCATTTGGGCTAGCTATTTTTTTATTCGCCTTGAGCTAGCTTGTGATTACTATAGGTCTGAGAGGTTTCGGTGTATGCGGTGCGTTCGGTTTATGCCATCTCAAAACCGAAAGTGCAACCGAACACCGAATAGCAGCAATTAAAAAACCGCACCGAATATTAAAAACCAAATAAACTCATAATCTCGGTTAATTTGGTTTGGTTCGGTTCGGTGTACGATTTTCGGTGTAAAAGTGCCCACCCCTAGCCGTGTCCACGGTCATGGACAGTTGGGTAACCGCTCTTGGGCTACGTCCAATGTTTGTGAAACCATGCGTGTGTGTGAGTCAAGGTGGTGACTTGACTCGATGAGATGAATCATATTCATGTTGATGTCGGTAACCTGTTCTCGAGGTTACGCGAGGTCATTGATGCATAACTTAATGATAGCATATTGTTCTAGCCTCCTGCTAGATTGTTCATTATTATTCAATTGCATTGTTACTTGAACCACATCATGGGTTGCTTGCGAGTACATTCAAAGTACTCATTGGCTTGCCACTGGTTATTTAATTGGCCAGGCATGGAAGAGCAGGATTATGAGGAAGAGTTCTTTGGCGACGACCATGCGAACTAGGACGCTATCCCAGTCAGAATGCCTGTAGGGTTAAGGCAGATGGCATGGGTTCTACCCGTTTTATCGAAGACTTCCGCTACTTGAGTTATTTGCTATTCAGCCCGTGAGGCTCTATCTATGTAAGACTTGGCCATAATGGCCTTAATTCGTGTAAGACTATTTGTATGGATGTAAGACTCTTGTTATTTCAGCGTCTGTGTGTTCAGTGAGCATTGATCTCTGGGATCACTGTACACGTGCATTCGGTGATCTCGACTTCCAAGTCGGGGTCCCCACAGAGCTGGTATCAGGGCCATCCTGACTGTAGGAAGCCTTAGTTAGCATGGGCGTTAGTTAGATGAGACCCCTTTTTCAAAACCTTCTGAACCTCTCTTCTTTTCTAAACCTGAGATTTCCTCAGCTTATTAACCCCTCCTATTCCACCTTTGTAGATGGCCGCTGTTCCCGAAGAGCACCTGACCACTGGGTTTCCCCTACTTCTCGAGGATAGCCTCCAGGAGTGTCAGTTCCACCGAGCACCCATCCTCACCTACCTTGAGCATTGGGTGAGCGATACTGAGGTGGAGTACCATGTGGATGTAATCGTGAAGGCAAACGATCCTCCCACAAGTTGGTTCTTCGAGGGACCCCAGATGGCGACACTACCACTCGCTGCCGAGGATGCTGCACTCAAGGCACTAACCCGTCTCCGCGAGCTTCTTCCGGAGATGGCAGCCAAGATGGCAACTCGCTTCTTACCTTACCGGAAGGAAGGTGACGAAGAAAGCAGCGCACTAGCCCCTCCACTGAAGGAAGGACTCTCGCTTCAGTTCCAGACCTACTTCAGTCTATGTGCCGACAGCTTGGCACAAGACTTGGCCTCGGAATCAATGAAGCTTCAAGAAGAACTTTACAAGACCAAGGCACTTCTTTGTCAAGCCCAAGAGAAGGCAAACAGGATCAAGAAGGAAGGAGCACCTTCTGGACAATCCGCTATCGCATATCGAGGCGGAAGGCCCTCCGAGGATGTGTCTTCCAAGGGTGAAGAACCACCTCGGCGACGCCGGATGACAGCAAGGGAATACCGCAAGCTTTTCCCTGCACCACTGTCGAAGCACCGTCGTATCCAACTCCTCCACTCCCCCACTCCCTCCAGTGTCAAGGGAGCCCAGGCAGATGAAGACAAGGAGGAAGACCATGAAGAGCCGGAATACGCGACCGAGCATTCCGCCGCTTAGGCATTATTCGCTACTCGGATATGCCAGTTGTAACCCCTACGGTAGGATAGGTCGTGTAACCCCTATGCACAGTCGAGTCCTTGTATGGTTCATATGAAACCAGCTAGTGCTAGCTTTTGTTGTGTCTGGATGCATGTCGTATTCTTCCTTCGGGAAGGTGTAAACGACTACATCACCCATTTGGATTTTAATGAATGTGTTTTGGCCTCTCGGCCCTTGCATGATTTGATTTAGTGTCACACCCACCCCCTTACCAGGCACCCATCTATCTTGCTTTTCCTCTTCCGAGTCATGAGACCTTTTACCGCTCCAACAGGATGCCTGTTGTAACTCGTACTGGTACCTCTACCCAGCAGCCCGAAGCCGGAGCATCCTCTCAGCGAGAGGCAGACCACGACCAAACCAACGACCAAGATCCACCACCACCTCCTCCAAGCATGGACATGGCTCAGCTTCTCCAAGCTTTCCGAGAGGAACGCCAAGCCAACACTGCAGCTCTTCAGCTGATTGCTCAAGCTGTCGCCAACAACCGCCAGCCGGCGGGGAATGGCAACGGACGTTCCACGTTGGCAGAATTCAAGAAGCATGCACCGCCAACCTTCATCGAGACTGCTGAACCCCTGGATGCAGATGATGTTGGGGAACGTTGCATGGAAAACAAAAATTTTTCTCTACGTTCACCAAGATCAATCTAGTAGATGCAACTACGAGGGGAGAGTAGGATCCACATACCCTTGTAGATCGCTAAGCGGAAGCGTTAAGAACGCGGTTGATGGAGTCGTACTCGCCGCGATTCAGATCGCCGAAGATCCTAGCACCGAAGCAACGGTGCCTCCGCGTTCTTCACACGTACGGCTCGGGGACGTCTCCTCCTTCTTGATCCAGCAAGGGGTGGAGGAGAGGTTGATGGAGAGACCGGCAGCACGACGGCGTGGTGGTGATGGTGGAGGAGAATTCCAGCAGGGCTTCGCCTAAGCACCGCGGGAGAAGAAGATGTTATGGGAGAGGGAGGGCAGCACCGAGGCACAAACGTGTGTCGGCTGCCCTCCCTCTACCTCTCTATATATAGGGGGAAGGGGGAGAGGGGGGCGCCCTAGGGTTTCCCCTAGGGGGGCCGGCGGCCAGGGCAGAGGGGGGCGGCGGCCAAGGGCTGCGCCTGGCCCTAGGGTTTCCCCCCCCCTAGGTGCCTTGCCCCCCACTCCAAGGGGTGCGGCTGCCCTAGGGGGCCCAGCCCCCCTTAGCCGCATGAGGAGAGGGCCCAGGGGGGGCGCACAGCCCCTTGAGGGCTGTGGTGTCCCCCCTTGTGGCCCATTAGGCCCAGAACTACTTCCGGAACCCCCGAAACCCCTTTCGGTCGTCCGCCAATTTCCCGATGCTCCCCGGAACACTTCCGGACTCCGAAACCTTTCATCCTATATATCAATCTTCGTCTCCGGACCATTCCGGAGACCCTCTTCATGTCCGGGATCTCATCCGGGACTCCGAACAACCTTCGGTAACCATGCACTATTCTCACTAACAACCCTAGCGTCACCGAACCTTAAGTGTGTAGACCCTGCGGGTTCGGAAACCATGTAGACATGACCGAGACACTCCCAGGTCAATAACCAATAGCGGGATCTGGATACCCATATTAGTTCCCACATGTTTCTCGATGATCTCATCGGATGAACCACAATGTCAAGGATTCAGGCAATCCCGTATACAGTTCCCTTTGTCTCGTCGGTATGTTACTTGCCCGAGATTCGATCGTCGGTATCTCTATACCTAGTTCAATCTCCTTACCGGCAAGTCTCTTTACTCGTTACCGTAATACATAATCCCGTGACCAACTACTTAGTCACTTTGAGCTCATTGAGATGACGTATTACCGAGTGGGCCCGGAGATACCTCTCCGTCACACGGAGTGACAAATCCCAGTCTCGATCCATGTCAACTCAACAGACACCCTCGGAGATACCTGTAGAGTACCTTTATAATCACCCAGTTACGTTGTGACGTTTGGCACACACAAAGCACTCCTACGGTGTCAGTGAGTTACATGATCTCATGGTCATAGGAACTTATACTTGACATGCAGAAACTATAGCGATAACTGACACGATCAAAAGCTATGTTTAACGTTTGGGTCTCGTCCATCACATCATTCTCCTAATGATGTGATCCCGTTATCAAATGACAACTCATGTCTATGACCTGGAAACCGCGGTCATCTTTGATCAACGAGCTAGTCCTGTAGAGGCTCACTAGGGACACAAAGTCTGTCTATTCATCCACACATGTATTTGAGTTTCCAATCAATACAATTATAGCATGGATAATAAACGATTATCATGAACAAGGAAATATAATAATAACTCTTTTATTATTGCCTCTAGGGCATATTTCCAACAGTCTCCCACTTGCACTAGAGTCAATAATCTAGCATTACAAGGTAATGAATCTAACACCCATAGAGTCTTGGTGTTGATCGTGCTTAGCCCGTGGAAGAGGCTTAGTCAACGGATCTGCAACATTCGAATCCGTGTGTACTTTGCAAATATTTATGTCCTCCTCCTTGACCGAATCGCGGATGGAATTGAAGCGTCGCTTTATGTGTCTGGTCCTCTTGTGAAACCTTGGTTCCTTGGCTAGAGCAATGGCACCAGTGTTGTCACAGAACAGAGTCATTGGGTTCAGTGCACTAGGCACAACTCCAAGATCTGTCATGAACTCCTTCATCCAGACACCTTCCTTTGCCGCCTCCGAGGCAGCTATATACTCCGCTTCACATGTAGAATCAGCTACCACGCTCTGCTTGGAACTGCACCAGCTTACCGCTCCCCCGTTGAGAATATATACGTATCCGGTTTGAGACTTAGAGTCATCCGGATCAGTGTCAAAGCTTGCATCGACGTAACCCTTTACGACGAGCTCTTGATCACCTCCATAAACGAGAAACATCTCCTTAGTCCTTTTCAGGTACTTTAGGATATTCTTGACCGCTGTCCAGTGATCCATACCAAGATTACTTTGAAACCTTCCGGCCATGCTTATGGCAAGGCTGACATCTGGTCTTGTGCACAGCATTGCATACATGATAGAGCCTATGGCTGAAGCATAGGGGACGACACTCATCTTTTCTCTATCTTCCGCAGTCACTGGGCATTGAGTCTTACTCAACTTTGTACCTTGCAATACCGGCAAGAACCCCTTCTTGGATTGATCCATTTTGAACTTCTTCAAAACTTTATCAAGGTATGTACTTTGTGAAAGTCCTATCAAGCGTCTTGATCTATCTCTATAGATCTTGATGCCCAATATGAAAGCAGCTTCACCGTGATCCTTCATCGAAAAACTCTTGTTCAAATACCCCTTCACGCTATCCAAAAATTCTATATTGTTTCCAATCAGCAATATGTCATCCACATATAATATTAGAAACGCTATAGAGCTCCCACTCACTTTCTTGTAAATACAAGCTTCATTGTAAACTTGTATAAACCCAAACGCTTTGATCACCTCATCAAAGCGAAGATTCCAACTCCGAGATGCTTGCACCAGCCCATAAATGGAACGCTGGAGCCTGCATACTTTGTCAGCATTCTCTGGATCGACAAAACCTTCCGGTTGCATCATATACAACTCTTCCTTAAGAAAACCGTTAAGGAACGCTATTTTGACATCCATCTGCCAAATTTCATAATCGAAATATGCAGCTATTGCTAACATGATTCGGACGGATTTAAGCATCGCTACGGGTGAGAAAGTCTCATCGTAGTCAATCCCTTGAACTTGTGAAAAACCCTTTGCCACAAGTCGAGCTTTATACACGGTGACATTACCGTCAGCGTCCGTCTTCCTCTTAAAAATCCATTTATTCTGAATGGCCTTCCGCCCTTCAGGTAATACTTCCAAAGTCCATACTTTGTTTTCATACATGGATCCCATCTCGGATTTCATGGCCTCTAACCATTTGTCGGAATCCGGGCCCACCATCGCTTCTCCATAGCTCGTAGGTTCACCGTTGTCTAACAACATGACCTCCAAGACAGGGTTACCATACCACTCAGGTGCAGTGCGTACCCTTGTCGACCTACGAGGTTCGGTAGTAACATGATCAGAAGCTCCTTGATCATCATCATTGGCTTCCTCTTCAACCTCTGCAGGCTCCACAAAAACAACTTTCTGCGCTACGCTACTCTCTGGTTGAAGCAGAGGTTCAATAACCTCATCAAGTTCTACCTTCCTCCCACTCAATTCTTTCGAGAGAAACTCTTTCTCGAGAAAGGACCCGTTCTTAGCGACAAACACTTTGCCCTCGGATCTGAGATAGAAGGTGTACCCAACAGTTTCTTTTGGGTATCCTATGAAGACACATTTGTCCGCTTTGGGTTCGAGCTTTTCTGGCTGAAGCCTTTTGACATAAGCATCGCAACCCCAAACCTTGAGAAAAGACAACTTAGGTTTCTTACCAAACCACAGTTCATACGGTGTTGTCTCAACGGACTTAGATGGAGCCCTATTTAAAGTGAATGCAGCTGTCTCTAACGCATATCCCCAAAACGATAGTGGCAAATCGGCAAGAGACATCATAGAACGTACCATATCTAATAGGGTTCGATTACGACGTTCAGACACACCATTACGCTGTGGTGTTCCAGGTGGCGTCAACTGTGAAACAATTCCACATTTTCTTAAGTGATCACCAAACTCATAACTCAGATATTCTCCCCCTCGATCAGATCGTAGGAACTTGATCTTCTTGTTACGATGATTTTCAACTTCACTCTGAAATTGCTTGAACTTTTCAAAAGTTTCAGACTTATGCTTCATCAAGTAAATATACCCATATCTACTTAAGTCGTCAGTGAAGGTGAGAAAATAACGATATCCACCACGCGCCGTTACACTCATCGGACCGCACACATCAGTATGTATGATTTCCAACAAGTCACTTGCCCGTTCCATTGTCCCTGAAAACGGGGTCCTTGTCATCTTGCCCATGAGGCACGGCTCGCATGTGTCAAGTGATTCAAAATCAAGAGACTCCAAAAGTCCATCAGCATGGAGCTTCCTCATGCGTTTTACGCCGATATGACCCAGACGGCAGTGCCACAAGAAAGTGGTATTATCATTATCTACTCTACATCTTTTGGCATCAATGTTATGAACATGTGTATCATCACTATCGAGATTCAATAAGAATAAACCCCTAACTTCGGGTGCATGACCATAAAAGATATTACTCATAAAAATAGAACAACCATTATTCTCTGACTTAAATGAGTAACCGTCTCGCAATAAACAAGATCCAGATATAATGTTCATGCTTAACGCAGGCACTAAATAACAATTATTCAGGTTCATAACTAATCCCGATGGTAATCGAAGAGCGAGCGTGCCGACGGCGATCACATCAACCTTGGAACCATTTCCCACGCGCATCGTCACTTCGTCCTTCGCCAGCCTCCGTTTATTCCGCAGTTCCTGTTTAGAGTTGCAAATGTGAGCAACCGAACCGGTATCAAATACCCAGGCACTACAACGAGAGTTGGTAAGGTACACATCAATAACATGTATATCACATATACCTTTGTTGTTGTTGGCCCCCTTCTTGTCCGCCAGATACTTGGGGCAGTTCCGCTTCCAGTGGCCGTTCCCCTTGCAATAGAAACACTCAGTCTCTGGCTTGGGCCCAGCCTTGGGTTTCTTCACTGGATTAGCCACTGCTTTGCCACCCTTCTTAGAGTTACCCTTCTTGCCCTTGCCATTCTTCTTGAAACTGGTGGTTTTATTGACCATCAACACTTGATACTCCTTCTGGATGTCTGCCTCAGCGACTTTCAGCATCGAAAACAGCTCGGCGATGGTCTTGTTCATCCCTTGCATGTTATACTGCTGCACGAAGCTCTTGTAGCTTGGAGGGAGTGACTGGAGAATTCTGTCAATGATAGCCTCATCCGGGAACACAAGTCCCAGATCAGCTATGCGGGTATAGTACCCAGACATCTTCAGTAAGTGCTCACTGACAGACGAATTCTCCTCCATCTTGCAAGCAAAGAATTTATCGGTGGTCTCATACCTCTCGATCTTAGCATTCTTTTCAAAGATGAACTTCAACTCCTGGTACATCTCATATGCACCATGACGTTCAAAACGCCTTTGAAGTCCTCCTTCCAAGCCGTACAACATGGCACACTGCACTATCGAATAGTCATCCGAACGTGTCTGCCAGACGTTCAAAACGTCTGCAGGCGCTGTAGGAGTGGGGGGGGTCACCTAGCGGTGCATTTAGGACATAAACCTTTTGGGCAGCTGTGAGGATGATCCTCAGATTGCGGAGCCAGTCCACAAAGTTGCTCCCATCATCTTTCAGTTTAGCTTTCTCTAGGAACGCATTAAAATTCAGGGGAGCTACTGCGCGAGCCATCTACAACCAAAAATTTGCAAAGACATTTTAGACTATTGTTCATGATAAGTGAGTTATTACCTAATCAAATTAATTTATAACTCCCACTCAAATTGACATCCCTCTGGTCATTCGAGCGTGACATGATCCAAATTCACCAACCCAAGTCCGATCATCACGTGAGATGAGGTGGTGTCAATGGTGAACATCAACATGTTGATCATATCTACTATATGACTCATGCTCGACCTTTCGGTCCTCCGTGTTCCGAGGCCATGTCTGTACATGCTAGGCTCGTCAAGTCTAACCCGAGTGTTCTGCATGTGCAAAACTGGCTTGCACCCGTTGTATGCGAACGTAGAGTCTATCACACCCGATCATCACGTGGTGCTTCGAAACGACGAACCTTCGCAACGGCGCACACTCGGGGGGAGCACAATTTTATCTTGAAATTTTAGTGAAGGATCATCTTATAATGCTACCGTCGTCCTAAGCAAAATAAGATGCATAAAAGGATTAACATCACATGCAAATCATAAGTGACATGATATGGCCATCAACTCGTGCTTTTGATCTCCATCTCCAAAGCACCGGCATGATCTCCATCGTCACCGGCGCCACACCATGATCCCCATCATCATGATCTCCATCATCGTGTCGCCATCGGGGTTGTCGGCGCCCACCATGCTCTTACTACTATTGCTACCGTTTAGCGATAAAGTAAAGCATTACAAAGCGCTTAATGATTGACACGCAGGTCATACAAAAATTAAAGACAACCCTATGGCTCCTGCCGGTTGCCGTATGCATCGACATGCAAGTCGATATTAACTATTACAACATGATCATCTCATACATCAAATATATCTCATCATGTCACTGTCCATATCATATCACATACATACCCTGCAAAAACAAGTTAGACGTCCTCTAATTTGTTGTTGCATGTTTTACGTGGCTGCTATGGGTATCTAGCAAGAACGCTTCTTACCTACGCAAAACCACAATGGTGATATTCAAGTTGCTATTTAACCTTCTACAAGGACCGCCTTGTTCTATTCCGATTCAACTAAGATAGGAGAGACAGACACCCGCCAGCCATCTTATGCAACAAAAGTCACATGTCTGTCGATGGAACCGGTCTCATGTACGTGGACATGTAAAGTTGGTCCGGGCCGCTTCATCCCATAATACCGCTGAATCAAGAAAGTCTAAGGAGGGCAGCAATTTAAACATCAACGCCACAAACCCTTTTGTGTTCTACTCGAGAAAGCATCTACGCAAGATCCTAGCTCATGATGCCACTGTTGGGGAACGTTGCATGGAAAACAAAAATTTTTCTCTACGTTCACCAAGATCAATCTAGTAGATGCAACTACGAGGGGAGAGTAGGATCCACATACCCTTGTAGATCGCTAAGCGGAAGCGTTAAGAACGCGGTTGATGGAGTCGTACTCGCCGCGATTCAGATCGCCGAAGATCCTAGCACCGAAGCAACGGTGCCTCCGCGTTCTTCACACGTACGGCTCGGGGACGTCTCCTCCTTCTTGATCCAGCAAGGGGTGGAGGAGAGGTTGATGGAGAGACCGGCAGCACGACGGCGTGGTGGTGATGGTGGAGGAGAATTCCAGCAGGGCTTCGCCTAAGCACCGCGGGAGAAGAAGATGTTATGGGAGAGGGAGGGCAGCACCGAGGCACAAACGTGTGTCGGCTGCCCTCCCTCTACCTCTCTATATATAGGGGGAAGGGGGAGAGGGGGGCACCCTAGGGTTTCCCCTAGGGGGGCCGGCGGCCAGGGCAGAGGGGGGGCGGCGGCCAAGGGCTGCGCCTGGCCCTAGGGTTTCCCCCCCTAGGTGCCTTGCCCCCCACTCCAAGGGGTGCGGCTGCCCTAGGGGGCCCAGCCCCCCTTAGCCGCATGAGGAGAGGGCCCAGGGGGGCGCACAGCCCCTTGAGGGCTGTGGTGTCCCCCCTTGTGGCCCATTAGGCCCAGAACTACTTCCGGAACCCCCGAAACCCCTTTCGGGCGTCCGCCAATTTCACGATGCTCCCCGGAACACTTCCGGACTCCGAAACCTTTCATCCTATATATCAATCTTCGTCTCCGGACCATTCCGGAGACCCTCGTCATGTCCGGGATCTCATCCGGGACTCCGAACAACCTTCGGTAACCATGCACTATTCTCACTAACAACCCTAGCGTCACCGAACCTTAAGTGTGTAGACCCTGCGGGTTCGGAAACCATGTAGACATGACCGAGACACTCCCAGGTCAATAACCAATAGCGGGATCTGGATACCCATATTAGTTCCCACATGTTTCTCGATGATCTCATCGGATGAACCACAATGTCAAGGATTCAGGCAATCCCGTATACAGTTCCCTTTGTCTCGTCGGTATGTTACTTGCCCGAGATTCGATCGTCGGTATCTCTATACCTAGTTCAATCTCGTTACCGGCAAGTCTCTTTACTCGTTACCGTAATACATAATCCCGTGACCAACTACTTAGTCACTTTGAGCTCATTGAGATGACGTATTACCGAGTGGGCCCGGAGATACCTCTCCGTCACACGAAGTGACAAATCCCAGTCTCGATCCATGTCAACTCAACAGACACCCTCGGAGATACCTGTAGAGTACCTTTATAATCACCCAGTTACGTTGTGACGTTTGGCACACACAAAGCACTCCTACGGTGTCAGTGAGTTACATGATCTCATGGTCATAGGAACTTATACTTGACATGCAGAAAACTATAGCGATAACTGACACGATCAAAAGCTATGTTTAACGTTTGGGTCTCGTCCATCACATCATTCTCCTAATGATGTGATCCCGTTATCAAATGACAACTCATGTCTATGACCTGGAAACCGCGGTCATCTTTGATCAACGAGCTAGTCCTGTAGAGGCTCACTAGGGACACAAAGTCTGTCTATTCATCCACACATGTATTTGAGTTTCCAATCAATACAATTATAGCATGGATAATAAACGATTATCATGAACAAGGAAATATAATAATAACTCTTTTATTATTGCCTCTAGGGCATATTTCCAACAGATGACTGGGTCCGATCCATTGAGGAAATCCTGGAACTAGTCGGATGCACCGAAGATCGCGAGAAGGTGGCTTATGCAGCCCACTGCCTCGGGGGAACCGCAAGAGCTTGGTGGGATGGATTCAAGGTCATGCATGCTGAACAAGACATCACTTGGGTGAACTTCAAGGCAGAATTCCGCAAGGCCCACATTCCCTCTGGAGTCATGGCTATCAAAAAGCGTGAGTTCCGAGCCCTGAAGCAAGGAAGTGGCACTGTCAAGGAGTACATGCAGAAGTTCAGCATTCCGTCAAGGTATGCCCCTGAGGATGTCAGCACTGATGCTGCCAAAAGGGAGCGCTTCATGGAAGGCCTTAATCAGACTCTGCAATACTCGCTTGTCGTGTGCGACTGCCCGTCCTTCCCTGACCTGGTGAACAAGGCACTTATGCTTGAAGACAAGCGGCGTGCTCTGGAAGACACTCGCAAGCGCAAGTTGGTCAGTAAGGGAAGTTCCAGCAACCAGAAACCTCGTCCGTGGCAGTCAGCCCCGGCCAAGCCAACCTATCAGCAGCCAAGAGCTCCTGCACCTCGTGCCAATCCTCAGCCTCAGCAGTATGCCAACCCCAGGCCAGCTTTCAACCCCAATACCAGTGGTGGCAACAAGATCAACACTCCAAACCAAGTCACTTGCTTTGGGTGTGGTCAGCCCGGACACATCTCCAGGGTGTGCCCCAACAAGAAGCCTAATGCCTCGCGCCCCAATGCGCAGAACCAGGGACAAGGCCGTGGAATGCCACCAAGGAACCCAGCTCCTCGCAATCCGCCGAACTATGGGAAGGGGCGTGTGAATCACGTCACTGCTGAAGAAGCCCAGGAAGACCCGGACGTCGTGCTGGGTACGTTCCTCGTCAACTCAGCACCTGCAACTGTCTTGTTTGATTCTGGAGCAACGCATTCATTTGTCACTCAAAGATTTGCATTAAAAAGTGGCATGACCCCTACACCCCTGAATAACCCTATGGTGGTACAAACCCCCGGAGCCGAGATGAGGGCCAAGATAGGCTGTAAAGGAGTCGGTATTACCATTAACGGTGTAGACTTCCTAGCAGACCTCATCATCCTGAGATCGCAAGGCTTGGATGTGATCTTAGGGATGGATTGGCTCAGTAAGCACCAAGGCTTGTTAGACTGTGCCAATCGGACAGTCACTGTGACCAATGACCAAGGAGTAGAAGTCAAGTTTGCCCCCAACTGCTCTTCCGCTCAAGCCGCTAAAATCAACTGTCTGTCTGAAGTTGGGCTAGACCAAGTACCGGTGGTATGTGAGTATCCTGATGTCTTTCCGGATGAACTACCGGGAATGCCCCCTGACCGTGACATTGAGTTCATCATCGAGCTCGTGCCCGGAGCAGGACCCATCTATAAGAAGCCTTATAGAATGGGGACGGAAGAACTAGCCGAGTTGAAGAAGCAGCTAGAAGAGCAGCTAAGGAAGGGATTTATCCGCCCAAGTGCCTCCCCTTGGGGATCTCCTGTTCTGTTTGTGGCAAAGAGGGACGGTACCATCCGCTTATGCATTGACTATCGTTCCCTCAATGAAGTTACAATCAAGAACAAGTATCCACTTCCCAAGATCGAAGATCTGTTTGATCAGCTCAGCGGAGCCAAGGTATTCTCCAAGATCGACCTTAGATCTGGGTATTACCAGCTGAAGATCAGACCCCAAGATATTCCGAAGACGGCATTCGTAACGAGATATGGCCTGTACGAGTGCACGGTCATGTCTTTTGGGTTAACCAATGCCCCAGCTTACTTCATGTATCTCATGAATAAAGTCTTCATGGAATATTTGGACAAGTTCGTTGTTGTCTTCATTGATGACATCCTTGTGTTCTCGAAGTCGGAGGAAGAGCATGAGCAACATCTGAGAATGGTCCTAGACAAGCTTCGTGAGCACCAACTGTATGCCAAATTCAGCAAGTGTGAGTTTTGGCTGCATAAAGTTGGATTCTTAGGTCATGTCTTGACCGAGGAAGGATTATCTGTTGATCCTGCAAAAATCGAAGCTGTGACCCAATGGCAATCTCCAACGATCGTCAAGGAAGTCAGAAGCTTCCTCGGATTGGCGGGCTATTACCGCAAGTTCGTGGAAGGATTCTCTAGCATTGCACGACCAATGACTCAGCTCCTCAAGAAGGACAAGAAGTTCGAGTGGACGCCAAAATGCGAAGAGAGCTTCCAAGAGCTCAAGAAGAGATTAACCACCGCCCCAGTTCTGGCAACACCTGATATCCACAAGGAGTTCGTGATATATTGTGATGCCTCTCGAACCGGATTGGGAAGCGTTCTGATGCAAGAAGGCCGCGTCATAGCATACCTCTCCAGGCAGCTACGACCCCATGAGGAGAACTACGCTACTCACGATCTTGAGCTAGCGGCAGTAGTTCATGCCTTGAAGACATGGCGGCATTACCTCCTAGGGAAACGGTGTGAGATTTACACAGACCACAAAAGTCTGAAGTATATTCTCACCCAAAAGGAATTGAACATGAGGCAGCGGAGATGGCTGGAACTCATCAAGGATTATGACCTCAGTGTTCAGTATCACCCTGGGAAGGCCAACGTGGTGGCCGATGCCTTAAGCAGGAAGGCTTGCTCTTTGAATGTCATTATTCAAGAAAGACAGCCAGCCTTGTTTAAGGAGATCGAACAATTCAGTTTGGAATTGGTCACCCCTGGATTTCTGGATCATTTGGAAGTTAGACCAACCCTGCTGGACGACGTCAAGAAGGCTCAAGATGGACACGCAAGCATCGAAGGTATCAAGAAGAAGATGAAGCTGGGCAAGGCCCCAGGATTCTCCGAGGACGAGCACGGGATTGTTTGGTACAAAGGTCGTCTCTGCGTACCAAACAACACCGAGCTGAAGACGCTGATTCTGCAAGAAGCCCACGACACTCCGTATTCCATCCACCCCGGAGGAACCAAGATGTACCAAGACTTGAAGGCACGATTCTGGTGGCACGGTATGAAGAGAGAGATTGCAACCTATGTTGCAAAGTGTGATGTGTGCCAAAAGGTCAAGGCTGAATATCAGCAACCCACTGGATTGCTTCAACCACTCAAGGTTCCTGAGTGGAAGTGGGATAAAGTCGGAATGGACTTCATCACTGGATTACCAAGGTCGAATAGAGGACATGACTCTATCTGGGTCATAGTCGATCATTTGGCCAAGGTGGCTCATTTCATTCCTGTCAAGACTACCTACTCAGGCAACCAGTTGGCAACTCTCTATATCAACCGAATCGTAAGTCTTCACGGTGTTCCCAAGGAGATTGTGTCAGATCGAGGCACCCAGTTCACTTCAAGGTTCTGGAAGAGATTCCAAGAAGCCTTGGGAAAAAAGTTGTCTTTCAGCACAGCTTTCCACCCACAGACCGGAGGTCAAACAGAGCGAGTCAATCAGATTCTCGAAGACATGCTCCAAGCCTGTGTCCTGGCATATGGAGCCAAGTGGGAAGACTGTCTCCCTTTTGCCGAGTTCTCCCATAACAACAGTTACCAGTCAAGCCTTCAAATGGCACCATTTGAGGTGTTGTACGGACGCAGATGTCGCACACCCCTCAACTGGTCAGAGACTGGAGAAGGACTAGTTTTTGGACCGGATATTCTCCGCGCAGCAGAAGAGCAAGTCCAACTAGTCAGAGAACGACTAAAGGCAGCCAAGTCAAGGCAAAAGAGTTATGCTGACACTCGACGCCGAGACATGAGTTTCCGTGTTGGAGATCATGTGTACCTGCGGGTAACCCCTCTGAAGGGAACCAAGCGTTTCCACGTCAAGGGGAAGCTCGCACCAAGGTTCATTGGCCCTTTCAAGATCACCGACCGACGAGGAGAAGTGGATTATCAGTTGGAACTACCGCCTGAGCTATCCGATGTGCACAATGTATTCCATGTGTCACAACTCCGGAAATGTCTCCAGGTTCCGGACAAGCCCAGTCTCTACAAGGATGTGGATCACCAAGCCATTGATCTGCAGCCTGACTTGACCTACCGCGAGAAGCCCATTCGTATTCTGGACGAAGCAGAACGACGTACGCGGAGCCGTACCATCAAGTACTTCAAGGTCCAGTGGAGCAACCACACCGAAGCAGAAGCAACCTGGGAACGAGAGGACTATCTTAGATCCGACTTTCCCGACCTCTTTTAAGCCCTAGTTTAGGAATCTCGGGGACGAGATTCTTGTAAGGGGAGTAGGTCTGTCACACCCTGCATTTTGTAACATGTTATTTGTAACTTTGAAGCATGAAAATTTGGACCAGCAAAATTTTTTAGCATCATTTGGCTTTTATTTGGAATTGAGTTTTCTTCATTTGCTTTTTCATGTGCTCATTAAAGTCAACTATGACCTCTTATAGATTTCATCTCCTTATCCAAAACTTCTGCCCAATGATCATGCCAAGTGATATATAACAGTATAGTATTTTCTTACAAAATTAATTTGGCCAAAAAGTATTTTATAAATTTAGTTTTCCAAAAACCCCTGAATTGAGATTTGCACTGCAAGTACTTGATTAAGGATGTGAAAATTATTTCAAAAGGTTTATTTGAGACCTAGTAGTCATAGGACTCCCAGAAACCACAAAGGTATAATTTTAAAAAGTTATTTTCCTATTTTATTTAAAAGCTTTTTCTTAAGGCCAGAAATGGTCTTTAATAGGGGAAAATTATTTAACTATTTCAAAAATATTTGCCAAAATTCAGAGAGACTCATAGGACATATATTGTCCATATATGAGAGTTTCAACACTTGGTCATGTTCAAAATAATGGGCTAAACCCTCTAAAACCCTTTCTGGATATTTCAAGCTTTTGAAATATTTACAAAGGAAACTTTCTCCAAAAATTCCAGGGAAATTCTATCATGTCATATATGACATATTTGATGATCTTGCCAAGTCCCATGCCTTGGGAAGCAAGAAAACCTCCTCAAACCCCTTCATAACCATTCTGTCCATATTTGAAGTTTGAGCAACTTTACATTGCCAAACTTGTCCAAATGCTCTCAAACTTGGTGCACATGCTAGAATGGCCTAATAAGGCACCTAGACCAAATGGCACAAGATTTGGAATAGAGCAACTTGATCAGATCACCTCAAAACCCTTTCTGTTCAAATACAAATTTGAACAACTTTACATTACCAACTTTTTATCTGGAGCCTCAAACTTTGTGAGCATGATCAATACCCCAAATGATGATGCTACACCAAGTGGTGCATCAAGGGGAGATGATTAGCTTGACTCAATCAAGATGAAACTGTTTCTGTTGATTTCTAGGGTTCACCAAAGTTACATTGGCTAGTTTCTTCAAATAAGCCCAAAATTGGTGAAGCACCCTATTTTCTCATGTCTTTCAACCCTGTCAAGTGCCATGTCAAGTGGACCTCATTTACTTGATCAAACACAGATCAAACACCTTCTACAGAAATTCTAAAACCTCCAACTTGACCACTTTCACTTTTCTCCATAGCCTCAACTTCTTACCACAGGCTCATTGAGTTACCAGCTACCTCCAGTAACTCCCCCAGCACCTCAGCTCCATGATTGAGGGGTGAAACCTCAGCTTTACCTTGTTGTACAGCCAACTTTCACCTTGTTACCAGCCCTCCCCCTCTCTCTCTGCAACCCCAGAGCATCCAAGGCCTCAGGGCAATTCTTTACTCCTTCCTCTACGCCCCAGACACTGTTGGACACGCTGGGACGGGCCAAACCGGCGAGAGCATGCTGATGCCGGTCATACGCACGCTCCAGAGCGCGTGAACAGTGCATCTCGCACGCTGGCTCCAACCAATCGTCGATCCCCGACAGCCTCGGGCCTCCCCCTCGCGCCAGTCGAGGCGTCTCGACGTCCGCGACCTCCCGGGCGCTGTCCCCCCTCCTCCTGCGCCCTCCAGTAGCCGCCGTCGCACGCGCGCTGGCCGCGCGCGGCAGCCACTCCACTGCCTCGCACGCGCGCACCTCTCTGTCGCTCCCCCGCTCCTCCTCTTACCACAGCTGGACGTGGAACTCGTCCAGGAACTCCCCAGACCCATTCCCCTAGCCTCCCGTGCGCTGTAGCCTCACCGGTGAGCTCGCCGGCGCACTGGACCACGGGTCCCCGTCGAGCTCCTATATAAAGCCCCTCCCGAGCCTCTCCAACATCACCACCAGCCTCACACCTCACCACTGATCCCTCCTGCATCACTAGTTCGACCCCAGGACGCTCCAGAGCTCGGGATCGACCGGAGCTCCGCCGCGTCGGGCCGCCGGCGATCTCAAGGTACAGGCCTCCCCTGCCTCTCCTTCCATTCGTTTCGGAACCGCCGCACCTCACTGACCCTTTCCCCCCTCTTTCCCCCTCCATTTGCAGTCGGAAACGACCCCGACCACCGTCCTCCGACGAGCCTCCGCTGTCGCACCTCGCCGCCGGTGAACCAGGGCTCCCCGCCGTGCCGCACTACCACCGCTGCAACCGCGACACGACACTGAGTCCGTCCCTGGCCTCCGTTGCCGTCGCCGTGACCGAGGGGTTAGAGATGACAGGCGGGCCCCGCCTGTCATCCCCCCTCCTCTCTCCCCTCCTCTGTGCCGCTGACCCACGGGCCCCGCCTGTCAGGTTTGAAACCTGACGTGCGCGCGCGCTGGCTCCGTGCGGCTGGGCCAGTCCGTCTGGGCCGTGCACTGTGGCCTCTTCTGGCCCAGTGCACAGGACCCTTTTTCTCTTTTTCTTTTCTGTTGATGTTTTAAACATTTATGCAGAAAAGAATATTGATCCAAATTAAATATTTCCAACTCCTAAAATCTTGTAATATTCCAACCTATTTAATGGTACCACTTTCACTCAAATCCATGAAACTTTTCTGTACTGTTCAAATTTAAATTCAAATTTGAGCAGTATAACTCCTGTTCAAAAATCAATATATCCTATTCTGCAACTCCAAAACTCCAACTAAGATTTTTTCCCCATCTTAGAAATCCCTCTAGTATTTTACAAAAATGAGTTGACATTTTTCTGAGCACTTTGGTTTTTCTGTTTTATTTGTATTCTTATTTTTCCATGGTTATTATGCGACGTATAGATCCCGTATTTGACGAGGTTTCTGTGGAAGAAGAAGGAGAAGGACTTGAAGACTTTGAAGACCAAGCCAATCCAGGCAAGCAGCCCTTTGACCATGATACACTTGTTCTTCGGAACCCGTTGGTTTCCGATGCATGATGATTAGGGTTACGATGGTAACCTAGATGAACCACCACATGATGCATGCTTTATTGTTGATCTTGCTATATGCTAGATGACATGCAATAGGTGGTCATGATGCTTATATGATGCATGACATGATCTTGATCTTGCTATATGCTAGATGACTTGCATATGGTTAGTAGTTATGGAAAGTGATGCATGTGTGACATGAACCTCCATGGTTGGAGTCTTTGCATAAAACCCCGTCGGGTGCCATTTATGCCCGAGGGAGATGTTGATGATGAGTTGGGTGACCACTTGATGACGAAGTGGTGTGCCAAGGCAAGTGTGTGTGTTTTTTCAAACGGATTGGTTGAAGTTGCGACCGTTATTCCAACCATACATGTGCAACCACACTACCCCTTATGGGACGGGGCATTATTGATTACTTAGGTCGATACTAGCATGGTGCCCGCATTACTAGTGACGGGAAGACTTGAGGTCTTTTCCGGGACGGGGTCGTGCTTGGATAGGCGACCATGACTGTTTTCACAGGGCACCGGACACACCGTTAGTCCCTTCGGGTACGCGTGAACATTGAATTAGGGCAAGTCCCGTGATCTATTGTTTGTACCCGAGGGCCGTGTGCCAACGAGTGGAATCTATGTTAGTGTCGTCTAAGGAAAGGTAATGACCGGGTGCTTACCCCGGGTACTTGAGGTACCGCGGGTCGTGGATGACACGGAAGTTCCCCGGATCTTGTGGGTAAAGTGTACAACCTCTGCAGAGTGTCAAACTATTCGAATAGCCATGTCCACGGTCATGGACAGTTGGGTAACCGCTCTTGGGCTACGTCCAATGTTTGTGAAACCATGCGTGTGTGTGAGTCAACGTGGTGACTTGACTCGATGAGATGAATCATATTCATGTTGATGTCGGTAACCTGTTCTCGAGGTTACGCGAGGTCATTGATGCATAACTTAATGATAGCATATTGTTCTAGCCTCCTGCTAGATTGTTCATTATTATTCAATTGCATTGTTACTTGAACCACATCATGGGTTGCTTGCGAGTACATTCAAAGAACTCATTGGCTTGCCACTGGTTATTTAATTGGCCAGGCATGGAAGAGCAGGATTATGAGGAAGAGTTCTTTGGAGACAACCATGCGAACTAGGACGCTATCCCAGTCAGAATGCCTGTAGGGTTAAGGCAGATGGCATGGGTTCTACCCATTTTATCGAAGACTTCCGCTACTTGAGTTATTTGCTATTCAGCCCGTGAGGCTCTATCTATGTAAGTCTTGGCCATAATGGCCTTAATTCGTGTAAGACTATTTGTATGGATGTAAGACTCTTGTTATTTCAGCGTCTGTGTGTTCAGTGAGCATTGATCTCTGGGATCACTGTACACGTGCATTCGGTGATCTCGACTTCCAAGTCGGGGTCCCCACACTAATATTATATGTGGATGACATATTATTGATTGGAAATGATATAGAATTTATGGATAGCATAAAAGGATACTTGAATAAGAGTTTTTCAATGAAAGACCTCGGTGAAGCTGCTTACATATTAGGCATCAAGATCTATAGAGATAGATCAAGACGCTTGATTGGACTTTCACAAAGCACATACCTTGATAAAGTTTTGAAGAAGTTCAAAATGGATCAGTTGAGGAAAGGGTTCTTGCCTGTTTTATAAGGTATGAAGTTGAGTAAGACTCAATGCCCGACCACTGCAGAAGATAGAGAGAAAATGAAAGTCATTCCCTATGCCTCAGCCATAGGATCTATCATGTATGAAATGCTGTGTACCAGACCTGATGTGTGCCTTGTTATAAGTCTAGCAGGGAGGTACCAAAGTAATCCAGGAGTGGATCACTGGACAGCGGTCAAGAACATCCTGAAATACCTGAAAATGACAAAGGATATGTTTCTCTTGTATGGAGGTGACAAAGAGCTCGTCGTAAACGGTTACGTCGATTCTAGCTTTGACACTGATCCGGATGACTCTAAGTCACAAACCGGATATGTATTTTTATTGAACGGTGGAGCTGTCAGTTGGTGAAGTTCCAAGCAGAGCGTTGTGGCGGGATCTACGTGTGAAGCAGAATACATAGCTGCTTCGGAAGCAGCAAATGAAGGAGTCTGGATGAAGGAGTTCATATCCGATCTAGGTGTAATACCTAGTGCATCGGGTCCAATGAAAATCTTTTGTGACAACACTGGAGCAATAGCCTTGGCGAAGGAATCCAGGATTCATAAGAGAACAAAGCACATCAAAAGACGCTTCAATTTCATCCGCGATCAAGTCAAGGAGGGAGACATAGAGATTTGCAAGATACATACGGATCTGAATGTTGCAGACCCGTTGACTAAGCCTCTTCCGCGGGCAAAACATGATTAGCACCAGGACTCCATGGGTGTGAGGATCATTACTTTGTAATCTAGATTATTGACTCTAGTTCAAGTGGGAGACTAAAGGAAATATGCCCTAGAGGCAATAATAAAGATGTTATTTGTATTTCCTTATATCATGATAAATGTCTTTTATTCATGCTAGAATTGTATTAACCGGAAACTTAGTACATGTGTGAATACATAGACAAAACAGTATGTCCCTAGTATACCTCTACTAGACTAGCTCATTGATCAAAGATGGTTATGTTTCCTAGCCATAGACATGAGTTGTCATTTGATCAACGGGATCACATCATTAGGAGAATGATGTGATGGACTAGACCCATCCATTAGCTTAGCACTATGATCACTTAGTTTTACTGTTATTGCTTTCTTCATGACTTATACATGTTCCTATGACTATGAGATTATGCAACTCCCGAATACCTTAGGAACACCTTGTGTGCTATCAAACGTCACAACATAACTGGGTGATCATAAAGATGCTCTACAAGTGTCTCTGAAAGTGTTCGTGGCGTTGGCATAGATCAAGACTAGGATTTGTCACTCTGAGTGTCGGAGAGGTATCTCTGGGCCCTCTCGGTAATGCACATCATAATAAGCCTTGCAAGCAAATGACTAATGAGTTAGTCACGAGATGGTGTATTACGGAACGAGTAAAGATACTTGCCGATAACGAGATTGAACTAGGTATAGAGATACCGACGATCGAATCTCGGGCAAGTAACATACCAATGACAAAAGGAACAACGTAGTTGTTATGCGGTTTGACCGATAAAGATCTTCGTAGAGTATGTAGGACCCAATATGAGCATCCGAGTTCTGCTATTGGTTATTGACCGGAGATGAGTCTCAGTCATGTCTACATAGTTCTCGAACCCATAGGGTCCGCACGCTTAACGTTTGATGACGATCGATATTATGAGTTTATGAGTTTTGATGTACCGTAGGTAGTTCGGAGTCCCGTATGAGATCACGGACATGACGAGGAGTCTCGGAATGTCCGAGATGTAAAGATTGATATATTGGACGACTATATCCGGACACCGGAAGTGTTCCGTAAAGTTTTGGAATTAACCGGAGTACCGGGGGGTTACCGGAACCCCTGGGGAAGCTATGGGCCTTAATGGGCCGTAGGAGAAAGAGGGAAGGAGGGCCAGGGCTGGGCCGCGTGCCCCCCACCCCTTGGTCCGAATTGGACAAGGAAGGAGGGGGGCCGGCGCCCCTTTCCTTCTCCTTCTCCCTCTCCTTCCTTTCCTCCTTCTCCCTTTTGGTAGTTCCTCCTATTCCTAGTAGGATTGATCCTCCTAGGCGCGCCAATAGGGGTCGGCCGGCCTCCCCCCTTGCTCCTTTATATACGGGGGCAGGTGGGCACCCAAAGATAGACAAGTTGAATTGTTTTAAGCCGTGTGCGGTGCTCCCCTCCACAGAAACACACCTCGGTCATACTGTCGCGGTGCTTAGGCGAAGCCCTGCGCCGGTAACTTCATCATGTCCGTCACCACGCCGTCATGCTGATGAAACTCTCCCGTGAAGCTCAACTGGATCAAGAGCTCGTGGGACGTCATCAAGCTGAACGTGTGCTGAACGCGGAGGTGCCATACGTTCGGTGCTTGATCGGTTGGATCGGAAGAAGTTCGACTACATCAACCGCGTCACTTGACGCTTCCGCTCCCGGTCTACGAGGGTACACAGACACACTCTCTCTCTCGTTGCTATGCATCTAGTAGATAGATCTTGCGTGATCGTAGGAAAATTTTAAAATACTACATTCCCCAACACAGATATGGGGTCCCCCACAGCATCATCACAGATAACGGCTCCAACTTGCACTCGGACGACTTCAGAGCATTCTGTTCCTCCCAAGGGACTCGGGTTGACTACGCATCTCTAGCACATCCGCGGTCGAATGGGCAAGCAGAAAGAGCAAATGGTTTGATTCTTCAAGGCCTGAAACCGCGGCTGATGTGCGATCTCAAGCATGCCGCTGGCGCTTGGGTGACTGAACTACCGTCTGTCTTATGGGGGCTGAGGACAACCCCGAACTGGTCGACTGAGCATACCCCCTTCTTCATGGTCTATGGCACCGAGGCCGTATTGCCAAGCGATTTTCTGCACAACGCCCCTCAGGCGGAACTCTTCTCCGAGGAAGAAGCAGAGCAAGTGCGTCAAGATGCAGTCGACCTCCTGGAAGAAGAACGCGAGATGGACCTGATCCACTCGACCATATACCAACAAGACCTACGTCGATTCCACACCCGCAATGTTCGAAGCCGGGCATTCCAGGAAGGAGACCATGTACTTCGAGTACGTCAGAAGCGACCACACAAGCTTGCTCCGGCCTAGGAAGGCCCCTCCATCGTCACCAAAGTACTATACAATGGAACGTACCACATCTACAACGTAGCCAAGAAAAAAGATGAGCCTCGTTCGTGGAACGCGGATCTGCTCCGCCGCTTCTATACTTAAGGCACTCGACTAGTCAAGTTGTAATAAGAACCTTCGAGTTTGTTTTTCAAAGATAAGTTTGCGACAATTCCATAATGATTGTTGTTACAAAGGCACATGTTCTCACATCCCACAGTGGGTGGCTTAGCCGCGAATCCGATTCGCCTAAATTTCAAAAACACTCCGAGTGAAGAGCATCCCTCTCACTCGGGGGCTTAGTTGCAACCCCGTAATCGCCTAAGTTTCAAAAACACCCCGAGTGAAGAGCAACCCTCTCACTCGGGGGTTTAGCAGCGACCCCGTAATCGCCTAAGTTACAAAAACACTTCGAGTGAAGAGCAACCCTCTCACTCGGGAGCTTAGCTGCGACCCATAATCGCCTAAGTTTCAAAAACACTCCGAGTGAAGAGCAACCCTCTCACTCGGGGGCTTAGCTGCGACCCCGTAATCGCCTAAGCTACCAAAACACTCCGAGCTACGCCACAAATACAATGAGGATCAGCCCTTCGAGCTACGCCACAAGTACAATTTGATCGGCCCTCCAAGCTACTCCACAAGTACAATGTGGCTCAGCCCTCCGAGCTACGCCACCAGTACAAACATGGCTCAGCCCTCCGAGCTACGCCACAAGTACAAATGTGGCTCAGCCCTCCGAGCTATGCCACAAATACAATGTGGATTGGCCCTCCGAGCTACGCCACTACAATGTGGATCAGCCCTCCGAGCTACGCCACAAGTACGTGACTCGACCTCCGAGCTGCACCACAAGTGCAATGCCGACTCGGGATTCAAAGAGATCAAAAGACATCAGAAGCAAAGCAAGCGCATTTTCAAGGAAATCAAGTTCAGATAAAGCTCCCCAAGATTCGGGTAGAAGTACTCAGGCATGATACGTCTCCAACGTATCTATAATTTTTGATTGTTCCATGCTATTATATATTATGTTTTGGATGTTTAATGGGCTTTATTATACACTTTTATATTATTTTTGGGATTAACCTACTAACCCAAGGCCTAGTGCAGATTGCTGTTTTTTTGCCTATTTCAGGGTTTCATGGAAAAGGAATATCAAACGGAGTCCAAACGGAATGAAACCTTCGGGAGCGTTATTTTTGGAACGATATCAACATAAAGACTTGGAGTACACGCGAGGGAACAAAGGAGGCGGCCACGAGGGTCCAGGGTGTGCCCCCTCCTACAGGGCGCGCCTCCCACCCTCGTGGGCCCCCTCTGGCTCCCCCAATGCCCTTCTTCCTCCTATATATATCCATATACCCTGAAAACATCGAGGCAACAGAGAAAACCCTAATTCCACAGCCGCAAACTTCTGTTCCCATGAGATCCCATCTTGGGTCCTGTTCCGGAGCTCCGCCGGAGGAAGGATCTACCACGGAGTGCTTCTACATCAACACCATAGCCTCACCATGAGTTGAGAGTAGTTTACCACAGACCTTCGGGTCCATAGTTATTAGCTAGATGGCTTCTTCTCTCTTTTTGGATCTCAATACCAAGTTCTCCTCGGTCTTCGAGGAGATCTATTTGATGCAATCTTTTTGCGGTGTGTTTGTCGAGATCCGATGAATTGTGGGTTTATGATCAAGATTATCTACGAGAAATATTTGGTTCTTTTCTGAAATCTTTTATGTATGATTATAATATCCTTGCAAGTCTCTTCGAATTATTGGTTTGGTTTTGCCTACTATATCTATAGTTCTTGCAATGGGAGAAGTGCTTGGCTTTGGGTTCAATCTTGCGGTGTCCTTTCCCAGTGACAGCAAGGGCAGCAAGGCACGTATTGTATTGTTGCCATCGAGGATAAAAAGATGGGGTTTATATTATATTTCTTGAGTTTATCCCTCTACATCATGTCATCTTGCTTAAAGCATTACTCTATTCTCATGAACTTAATACTCTATATGCATGTTGGATAGCGGTCAATGTGTGGAGTAATAGTAGTAGATGCAGAATCGTTTCGGTCTACTTGTCACGGACGTGATGCCTATATATAACGATCATGCCTAGATATTCTCATAACTACGCGCTTTTCTATCAATTGCTCGACAGTAATTTGTTCACCAACCGTAGAATTCTGCTATCATGAGAGAAGCCACTAGTGAAACCTATGGCCCCTGGGTATATTCTCAACATATTAATCTTCGAATCTACTTTACTTTGCTTTATTACTTTCTGTTCTTATATCCAAAAATACCAAAAATATCACACTATCCTATCTATCAGATCTCACTTTCGTAAGTGACCGTAAAGGATTGACAACCCCTTATCGCGTTCGCTGCGAAGTTCTTATTTGTTTGTGCAGGTGCGAGGGACTCGCGCGTCTCCTACTGGATTGATACCTTGGTTCTCAAAAATTGAGGGAAATACTTACGCTACTATGCTGCATCACCCTTTCCTCTTTGAGGGAATACAACGCAAGCTCGAGAAGTAGCAAGAAGAATTTCTGGTGCCGTTGCCGGGGAGGCTTACGCAAAAGTCATATACCAAGTACCTATCACAAACCCTTATCATTCACATTACATTTATTTGCCTCTCGTTTTCCTCTCCCCCACTTCACCCTTGCCGTTTTATTTGCCCTTCTTTTCTGCCGTGTGTTTACCGTTCGCTTTCTTCTTGTGTGCTTGTGTGTTAGATTGCTTGCTTGTCACTATGGTTCAGAACAATACCAAATTGTATGACTTCTCCAATACCAACAATAATGATTTTATTAGCACTCCGATTGCTCCTATTACTGATCCTGAATCTTGTGAGATCAATGTTGTTGTGTTGAATCTTATCACGAAAGATCAATTTTCCGGCCTTCCTAGTGAAGATGCTGCTACCCATCTAAACAACTTTGTTGATTTGTGTGATATGCAAAAGAAGAGGGATACGGATAATGATATTGCTAAATTGAAACTATTTCCATTTTCACTTAGAGATCACGCTAAAACTTGGTTTTCCTCTTTGCCTAGAAATAGTATTGATTCATGGAATAAGTGCGAAGATGCTTTTATCTCTAAGTATTTTCCTCCTGCCAAGATTATCTCTCTTAGAAACGATATTATGAATTTTAAGCAACTAGATCATGAGCATGTTGCGCAAGCTTGGGAGAGAATGAAATTAATGATATGTAATTGTCCTACACCTGGTTTGAACTTATGGATGATTATACAAAACTTTTATGTTGGCTTGAATTTTGCTTCTAGAAATCTTTTAGATTCGGCAGCGGGAGGCACTTTCATGGAAACTACCATAGGAGAAGCTACCAAACTCCTAGATAATATTATGGTTAACTACTCTCAATGGCACACCGAAAGATCTACTAGTAAAAAAATTCATGCTATTGAAGAGATTAGTGTTTTGAGTGGAAATATGGATGAACTTATGAAATTATTTGCTACTAAGAGTGCTTCTTCTAATCCTAATGATATGCCTTTATCCACATTGATTGAAAATAATAATGAATCTTTGGATGTGAATTTTGTTGGTAGGAATAATTTTGGTAACAATTCTTATAGAGGAAACTTTAATTATAGGCCCTTTCCTAGTAATTCCTCTAATAATTATGGTAAGTCCTACATTAAATCTTATGGAAATTTTGGTAAGATGCCTTCTGAATTTGAAACTAGTGTTAAGGAGTTTATGATTTCGCAAAAGAATTTCAGTGCTTTGCTTGAAGAAAAATTGCTTAAGATTGATGAGTTGGCTAGAAGTGTGGATATAATTACTCTTGATGTTGATTCTTTGAAACTTA
This sequence comes from Secale cereale, assembly GCA_902687465.1. Taxonomy (NCBI): domain Eukaryota; kingdom Viridiplantae; phylum Streptophyta; class Magnoliopsida; order Poales; family Poaceae; genus Secale; species Secale cereale. Next base: position 829,938,935 of record LR738711.1, on the reverse strand, counting down.
GATCTATTCCACCTAAGCATGACATCAATGAGTCTGTCAAAGCCATGAGAATTTCCATTGGTGAATGCAAAGAAAGAACCGCTAGGATGCGTGCTAAAAAAGAGTGCCCTATGAAAGCGTGTTCTTCTAGTTATCATGAAAATAAAGATGAAGATCCGAAAGTTATTGATGTGTCTCCTATTAGATCCTTGTTTTCTAGTATGAATCTTGATAAAGATGGGACTGGAGATGAGTCTACTCTAGTTAAAATGTGTCCCAATGATTCGGAGTTTTTAGATCTTGATGCTAAAATTGTTTAAAGTGGGATTGAAGAGATTAAAACTTTGCATAGTGATGAACCCACTATTTTGGATTTCAAGGGATTCAATTATGATAATTGCTATTTGATAGATTGTATTTCCTTGTTCGAATCCATACTAAATTCTCCGCATGCTTATAGTCAAAATAAGGCTTTTACCAAACACATAGTTGATGCTTTGATGCAATCTTATGAAGAAAAACTTGAATTAGAAGTTTCTATCCCTAGAAAGATTTATGATGAGTGGGAACCTATTATTAAAATTAAAATTAAAGATCATGAATTTTCCTTGTGTGATTTGGGTGCAAGTGTTTCTACTATCCCAAAAACTTTGTGAGATTTGTTAGGTTTCCATGAGCTTGATGATTGTTCTTTAAATTTGGATCTTGCGGATTCTACCATTAAGAAACCTATGGGAAGGATCAATGATGCTCTTATTATTGCCAATGGGAATATTGTGCCCGTAGATTTCATTATTCTTGATATAGATTGCAATCCTTCATGTCCTAGTATTCTTGGTAGACCTTCCCTTAGAATGATTGGTGCAATTATTGATATGAAGGAAGGAAATATTAGATTCCAATTTCCGTTAAGGAAAGGCATGGAACACTTTCCTAGGAACAAAATCAAATTACCTTATGAATCTATTATGAGAGCCACTTATGGATTGCCTTCCAAAGATGCCAATACCTAGATCTATCCTTGTATTGTGCCTAGCTAGGGGCGTTAAACGATAGCGCTTGTTGGGAGGCAACCCAATTTTATTTTCTTTGTTTTTGCTTCTGTTTAGGAATAAATATTGCATCTAGCTTCTGTTTAGATGTGGTTTTGTGTTTTAATTAGTGTTTGTGCCAAGTAGAACCTTTGGGAAGACTTGTGTGAAGTTTATATGATCATGCTGTAAAAAACAGAAACGTTAGCGCTCATGAGATTAATCACCAGATTTTACTGGAGAGTGATATTTAGTTGATTCTTTTTGCAAATGATTAATAGACAAATTCCTCACATTTACCAATTTATTTCAATTTTTTTGGAGTTACAGAAGTATTCGAAAGTTACAGATTACTACAGACGGTTATGTTTTTGACAGATTCTGTTTTTCATGTGTTGTTTGCTTATTTTGATGAATCTATGAGTAGTATTGGGGAGTATGAATCATAGAGAAGTTGGAATACAGTAGGTTTAATACCAATATAAACAAAGAATGAGTTCATTACAGTACCTTTGAGTGGTGGTTTGTTTTCTTATACTAACGGAGCTCACGAGATTTTTGGCTAAGTTTTGTGTTGTGAAGTTCTCAAGTTTTGAGTATGGCTTTGATGGACTATGGAACAAAGAGTTGCAAGAGCCTAAGATTGGGGATGCCCAAGGCACCCCAAGGTAAAATTCAAGGACAGCCAAAATCCTAAGGTTGGGGATGCCCCGGGAAGGCATCCCCTCTTTCGTCTTCATCTATCGGTAACTATACTCGGGACTATATTTTTATTCACCACATGATATGTGTTTTGCTTGGAGGGTCATGTATGATTGGAGTCTTTGATTTTTAGTTTGCCACAATCATCCTTGCTGGACACACCTTTTGAGAGAGAGAGATATGGTTTATAATTTGTTAGAATACTCTATGTGCTTCACTTATATCTTTTGAGCTATATAGTTTTGCTCTAGTGCTTCGCTTATATCTTTTAGAGCACGGTGGTGGTTTTATTTTGTAGAAATTGTTGATCTCTCATGCTTCACTTATATCTTTTTGAGAGTCTTTTAGAACAACATGTTAATATGCTTTGGTTATAAAACTAGTCCTAATATGATAGGCATCCAAGATTGATATAGTAAAAACTTTCATATAAAGTGCATTAAATATGATGAGAAGTTTGATACTTGATGATTGTTTTAAGATATGAGGATGGTGATATTAGAGTCATGATAGGGGAGTAATTATGAATTTGATAAATACTTGTGTTAAATTTTGTGATTCCCGTAGCATGCACGTATGGTGAATCGCTATGTGACAAAGTTAGAGGATGAGGTATTTATTCACTGTCATCCTTTGTGTGGAGGTCGGGGGCGCGTGATGGTTAACTCCTACCAACCTCCCCCCCCCCCCTAGGAGTATGAGTTGATTACTTTGTTTTGATGAATCGTAAATTTTTGCAATAAGTATATGAGTTCTTTATGAATAATGTTGAGTCCATGGATTATACGCACTCTCACCCTTCCACCATTGCTAGCCTCTCTTGTACCGCGCAACTTTCGCCAGTACTATACACCCACCATATACCTTCCTCAAAACAGCCACCATACCTACCTATCATGGCATTTCCATAGCCATTCCGAGATATACTTCCATGCAACTTTCCACCGTTCCGTTCATATGACACGCTTCATATTGTCATATTGCCATGCATGATCATGTTGTTGACATCGTATTTGTAGCAAGGCCACCATTCACAATTCATTCATACATGTCACTCTTGATTCATTGCACATCCCGGTACACCGCCGGAGGCATTCACTTAGAGTCATACTTTGTTCTAGTATCGAGTTGTAATCTTTGAGTTGTAAGTCAATAAAAGAGTGTTATGATCTTCATTATTAGAGCATTGTCCCATGTGAGGAAAGGCCAAATAAAAAAAGGAGATGGACCAAAAAGAAAAAATAGAGAGGGGCTAAATAAAAAAAGGGAGAAAGCCCCTCCAAAAAAATAAGAGAAAAGAGAGAAGGGACAATGCTACTATCCTTTTCCACACTTGTGCTTCAAAGTAGCACCATGATCTTCATGATAGAGAGTCTCTTGTTTTGTCACTTTCATATACAAGTGGGAATTTTCATTATAGAACTAGGCTTGTATATTCCAATGATGGGCTTCCTCAAATGCCCTAGGTCTTCATGAGCAAGCAAGTTGGATGCACACCCACTTAGTTTCTTTTGTTGAGCTCATACACTTATAGCTCTAATGCATCCGTTGCATGGCAATCCCTACTCACTCACATTGATATCTATTGATGGGCATCTCCATAGCCCATTTATACGCCTAGTCGATGTGACACTATCTTTCTCCTTTTTGTCTTCTCCACAACCACCACTCTATTCCACCTATAGTGCTATATCCATGGCTCACGCTCATGTATTGCATGAAAGTTGAAAGGTTTGAAATATTTGAGTATGAAAACAATTGCTTGGCTGAAACCGGGGTTGTGCATGATATGAATATTTTGTGTGATGAAGAGGGAGCATAGCCAGACTATATGATTTTGTAGGGATAACTTTCTTTGGCCATGTTATTTTGGGAAGACATGATTGCTTTGTTAGTATGCTTGAAGTATTATTATTCTTTTGTCAATATAGACTTTTGTCTTGAATCTTTCGGATCTGAACATTCATGCCACAATAAAGAAATTACATTGAAAATGATGTTGGTTAGCATTCCACATCAAAAATTCTGTTTTTATCATTTACCTACTCGAGGACGAGCAGGAATTAAGCTTCGGGATGCTTGATACGTCTCCAACGTATCTATAATTTTTTATTGTTCCATGCTATTATATATTATGTTTTGGATGTTTAATGGGCTTTACTATACACTTTTATATTAGTTTTGGAACTAACCTACTAACCCAAGGCCTAGTGCAGATTGCTGTTTTTGCCTATTTCAGGGTTTCACGAAAAAGGAATATCAAACGGAGTCCAAACGGAATGAAACCTTCGCGAGAGTTATTTTTGGAACGATATCAACACAGAAGACTTGGAGTACACGCGAGGGAACAAAGGAGGCGGCCACGAGGGTCCAGGGCGCGCCCCCTCCTACAAGGTGCGCCTCCCACCCTCGTGGGCCCCCTCTGGCTCCCCCGATGCCCTCCTTCCTCCTATATATATCCATATACCCTAAAAACATCAAGGCAACAGAGAAAACCCTAATTCCACCACTGCAACCTTCTGTTCCCGTGAGATCCCATCTTGGGGCCTGTTTCGGAGCCCCGCCAAAGGGGGGATCTACCACAGAGTGCTTCTACATCAACACCATAGCCTCACCATGAGTTGTGAGTAGTTTACCACAGACCTTCGGGTCCATAGTTATTAGCTAAATGACTTCTTCTCTATTTTTGGATCTCAATACCAAGTTCTCCTCGGTCTTCGAGGATATCTATTCGATGTAATCTTTTTGCGGTGTGTTTGTCGAGATCCGATGAATTGTGGGTTTATGATCAAGATTATCTATGAGAAATATTTGGTTCTTTTCTGAAATATTTTATGTATAATTATAATATCCTTGCAAGTCTCTTCGAATTATTGGTTTGGTTTGGCCTACTAGATCTATAGTTCATGCAATGGGAGAAGTGCTTGGCTTTGGGTTCAATCTTGTGGTGTCCTTTCCCAGTGACAACAGGGGCAGAAAGGCACGTATTGTATTGTTGCCATCGAGGATAAAAAGATGGGGTTTATATCATATTGCTTGAGTTTATCCCTTTACATCATTTCATCTTGCTTAAAGCATTACTCTGTTCTTATGAACTTAATACTCTAGATGCATGCTGGATAGCGGTCGATGTGTGGAGTAATAGTAGTAGATGCAGAATCGTTTCGGTCTACTTGTCACGGACGTGATCCCTATATATAATGATCATGCCTAGATATTCTCATAACTATGCGCTTTTCTATCAATTGCCCGATAGTAATTTGTTCACCCACCGTAGAATTCTGCTATCATGAGAGAAGCCACTAGTGAAACATATGGCCCCCGGGTCTAATCTCAACATATTAATCTTCCAATCTACTTTACTTTGCTTTATTTACTTTCTGTTCTTATATCCAAAAATACCAAAAATATCACACTATCCTATCTATCAGATCTCACTTTCGTAAGTGACCGTAAAGGGATTGACAACCCCTTATCGCGTTGGCCGTGAAGTTCTTATTTGTTTGTGCAGGTGTGAGGGACTCGCGCGTGGTCTCCTACTGGATTGATACCTTGGTTCTCAAAAACTGAGGGAAATACTTACGCTACTGTGAAGCATCACCCTTTCCTCTTTGAGGGAATACAACGCAAGCTCGAGAAGTAGCAGGGCATCGATCCCGCGAGTGTTTAACGGTACAAAATCACTCGGCATTCCGAGGCAAATTGAATCGGAGCATAAAAGTTTGTTCACTCTTCGGGAGGAGGGGGACTTGCAGGTGCGACGTACTCATCCAGGTCCATCCCGTCAGCAATACGGGTAGCGGCTTCCAGGAAAGTCTCCATGAATGACTGGAACTGGAGCTTCTTTGTGTTGGCAACCTTGAGCGCAGCTAGCCTCTCCTCCTTCACCTCCTTGCAGTGCACACGGACCAAAGGCAATGCAACATCGGCGCCACACCGGTCGGACGACTTATTCCACTCCTGCACTCGATTGGGGATCTCATTAAGCCAAGTCATCAGAGACTCGAGGTCATTCTCATGCACCGTCCCCCTCCGGAGCGCAGTGTCGATCCGAGACATCACCGCCTTCAGTCGAGGAAGGTAGCCAGTGGCGCTGGTAAGGCGAGACTCCAGTCGCAAGACGTTCATCGCCACTTCATCCTTGACGAGGGAATTGGCAGGGTCCAGACCCGTCTCGACCCGCCCAGTCTCCTCCTTGAAGTTCTGGCAGAATTCTACATGGACGAAAACACGATGAGTTAACGATCGGAATATGAGTCGACAGCTCTGATTCAGTCGGACAAAAGAACATACCTTCAAGCATGAGGAACCACTTTATTGTGAGGTCACCCAGATAAGTCTCCAACCAGTTCTTCTTCTGAGTGAGGCCCCCTACCTTCTCGTCCAGAGCAAGATTGGCCTTTTTCAGTCGCGTTACCTCCTTGTTGGCCTCACCAAGGGAGACCTTCAGCTTGGCGATCTCTTCTTCAAGATTGCCGACCGAAGCCAGCTTCTGTTCGGCGAGTTCAATTTTCTCCTGCGCCGCTGCCAGGTCAAGGTCCTTCTGCTCCAGAGTTGCCTTCATTTGATCTACAAGGAACAGTACTAGACAGATGAACATAAGGATGCCGATGGCACACTCATTGGAATTCAGTCGACGAGTCATGCACTTTTCTTAACGGAAGTTTCGTCCTTGGTTTTCTTCAAATGCTCCCTGGCCAGCTCCAGATCAAGATTGAGTTGGACCTGCTTCTGCTCAAGGTCCGTGAATTTGGCTCCAAACTCACAAGATTTTTGCGATCAACAAAAGAAGACAGAGTTCTAAGACTACAGCCGAGTCAAATACTCAACAGTAGCCTCGGGGACTACGCCCAGTGGGTGCACTAAGCGTGCCCCCACCGGTTCTCACTCGACTGGATCAGCCCCGCGCGAGTGAAAGGAGTTCGAAACAAGTAAACAAAATCAATTCTAAGACCATGGTCGACTGACTTCAGTCGACCATGGCCTCGGGGACTACACCTAGTGGGTGCACTCAGCGTGCCCCCACCGGTCCAATCGCCATAGCAAGACCGATTGGATTACAAGAGCTAAGTTACAAGATCAAGAACACCCAGTGGGTGAAACATCATCTTACGAACAAAGCGGAAACATCATCTTACGAACAAAGCAACAGTTTTCAGAATGAAGACCCCAATAGGACGTTGGTTCGAAGAGCCGAACTAGCGTTATAGGCAGCCATGCTAGCCTCGTATGTCGCCTTCGTTCGCTCCATCATTAGCCCTGCTTGACGAACAACCTCCTTGGCCGCGCTCATAGGTTCCTCCGGGACGTGATGGGTAGCAAAAAGCACAGACGATGGGGCAGTTGGAGCAGCCGCAGGGTCCGCGACTTGGACAGTCGACGCGGATGGACGATCAATCAACACGGGAACAACAAAAGAGACCGAGGCCCGGGCCGCGTCTCCTTGTTGCTGGGCTTCCGAGCCAGAGGGTGTCTTCCGACCCCTCCTTCCCGTACCTCTTCGAGACACCTCCTCACGCTCCTTCTCATCATCGTCATCAGGCAGTTCAATGACATTGCGCGGCCCTATGGGAAACAGTCATCCAAGAAGAAATTTAGTCGACCGACAGTCTGGTGAACGAAGGCCAAGGCATAGCCGAAAGGCTGTACCTGCGTGGGATGTGGCCATGTCTGCAGTCTCCTCATCGTCATGATCCTTATCAACATCCATAGAGGTCCCAGAAGCAGCAGCGCTGAAGATTTCATGGAATAGTCGATGAGATGGACTAGTGAATCGACAAAGGCAAATCAGGTTTTTGGAACGAAAGGAGAGCGAAGTGGAGCAACACTTACGTGGAGGCAATCGGAACATCCACTTTGATCTTTGGCAAGGCCTTCCGAGGCTTGGAGGCGGCGACCTTGGGCTGTTTCGGAGCTTTCTCAGTCGGATCTGGGGTAGACGTCCGAGTGCGCTTCTGCACCTGAGAGCTAGAGGGACCTGTCTTGGCGCGCACGTTCTCTAGGTCATGGCTCTGCTTGGGATGCTTCTCGACGCGGGGCAGTGACTCGACTTCTTCGCCGCTGCTGGAGTCCTCGCTCTCTTCTGCGGTCTCCTCATCGGACTTCCAGTCGGAAGCCTCGCCTACACCCTCCTCCCCCTCCTGAATCTGTTCGCTGTTGGGCACCGAATACATTTCAGTAAAAATCTGCAGAAAGAAGGGACAATTGAACACCGGTCGGATTCGTCAACACCTGCAAGGAAGAATCAGAGAATTCACTCGGAAACTAGGACAAAACCTTGTCTGGTTCATGGTCTGCGTCGAACGGGCGGACTCTTCCGATCCCCCGAGGATTATCCTTGTTCCCCATCATGCACTGCAGGCACTGTTCCACCATCTTCGCGGCGGCTTCCTCTGGGTGGACCTGAGAAGTGTCGTCGACGCCCGAGTACATCCACATCGGATGGTCCCGAGCTTGGAGAGGCTGGATCTTCCATTTGAGGAACACCTCCAGCAGATCCATCCCAGTGACCCCGTTGCAGACCAACTGGACCACCCGCTCCACCAGCATATCCACCTCTACCTTTTCAGCCCGACTCACAAGCAGCATAGGTGGCTGGCCGACTCAATCTAAAGAAAACGGAGGGAGTCCGGTCGACTGACCGGGAGTCGGGACGTCCTTGCAATAAAACCAAGTCGACTGCCATCCTCGGACCGACTCAGGGAGGACCATGGTAGGGAAAGTGCTCCTACCCCTAGTCTGAATACCCAAACCACCGCACATCTGGATCACGTGTGTCTTCTCGTCACTCGGGTTTGCTTTCTTAACAGTTTGGGAGCGACAAGTGAAAATGTGCTTAAACAAGCCCCAATGCGGTCGGCACCCCAGAAAGTTCTCACACAAGGAAACCAAGGCAGCAAGGTACGTGATGGTGTTGGGGGTGAAATGGTGCAGCTGGGCACCGCAGAAAGTAAAGAAACCGCGAAAGAAAGGATGTGGAGGCAGGGAGAAACCTCGGTCGACGTAAATCACGAGGAGAACGCACTCGCCCTCTTGCGGCTGCGGCTCGAGCTCGTCCTTCGGGAATCGCCAGGAGTCGCGACCAATCAGACCCTCCTCCACCAGATCCTCCATGTCCTCCGCCTGCATTGTGGGCTTGATCCAGTCCCCCTGGATCCAACCAGGCGGGAGTCCGGTCCTCGACGATTATCCCCGAAGGAAATATGCCCTAGAGGCAATAATAAATTTATTATTTATTTCCTTATATCATGATAAATGTTTATTATTCATGCTAGAATTGTATTAACTAGAAACTTAGTACATGTGTGAATACATAGACAAAACAAAGTGTCCCTAGTATGCCTCTACTAGACTAGCTCATTGATCAAAGATGGTTATGTTTCCTAGCCATAGACATGAGTTGTCATTTGATCAACGAGATCACATCATTAGGAGAATGATGTGATGGACAAGACCCATCCGTTAGCTTAGCACTATGATCGTTTAGTTTTACTACTATTGCTTTCTTCATGACTTATACATGTTCCTATGACTATGATCCGACCAGATCCCTCCGTTCCATCGCAGGTCAGCCGCCGTCGCATCTGGATCCAGCAGCCGCAACCCCCGCTGGATCCCTTCGCTCGGTGCCTCGAGGCCCAGCCCCATCGATCGAGGGTGGACCACTTCGCCTGGCGCCTCCTTCGCTCGCCAGCATCGCCGCTCCTCCCTCGGCGCTCCCGCACCGGCCCAGATCGCCTCTGCCCGCATCGTCGCGCCCCGCGGGCCTCCCTTGCCGCGGCCCGTCGGCGTCGCTCCCTGGGCCT
>LR738711.1:829890416-829920586 GCA_902687465.1 Secale cereale | reverse complement strand
AGCAGTCCCGTTGGACCAGCTCGCCGCGCCAGTCTCCACCAGCCCGAGCGCCCCGACCGGGCCGCGTCTCCCTCTAGGCTGCCGCTGCGAGGCCGCCCCGCCTCCTGGGCCGACAGATCGCCGCGGGCCGCCGCCCCAGGCCGGGCCGCCAGCGCCTCTCCAGCGGCCCACCTCCTTCCGCCAGTTGGGCCGAGCCGGATCTCTCCCGGTTGGGCCGCGCCAGCCGCCAGATCTACCCCGGGCCGTTGACCGAGTTTTGCTGCAGATCTGAGGTTGTTTTCCCCCCTTTTTCCCACTAAGTCCCAGATTTATTAGTTGCTGATGCTATTTTCAAACTGCTCTAACTTTTTGTGTGTAGCTCGTTTCGCGCAAATAGCATGTCCAGACGTTCGTGGTGAATAGCACTACGTTTTATCTTTTTGTGTCATGCATGTTAGAAATCATCTAGGTGCTTGTTTTTCTGTTGCAAGAGTGCATCGTGATAAAAACTGCTGTTATGTGATGTTTTTATGCCATCTTTGCCATGTGATATCTTTTAGCTCGTTTGTCCGAATGATGCAAATGACATGTCCACGTGTTCGTCTTGCCATGCTCTACATGTTGTATGTGCTAGGTAGCATGTTAGATTTATTCTTGCCATGTTTATCATCATTGCAAAGTGCCATGTGGCTGTGATGTTGTTTCACTTGTTATGAAATGCCATCTTGTTGAGCTCGTTGCTATCATTGTGTTTATCTCCATGAAGCATGCTTGTGTGTTTCGGAATCACCATCATGTGTACTTTGATGAGGTGCTTACCACTTGCCATGTTTAGTTTCGAGGTGACTTAAACTTGCTCGTTTAGATGCCATGATTAAATTGCTGTTTTAGGACTTAGTGGATTTTCACTAAGTCTGAAATCTGTAACGTTCCGATGCCATGTTCGTGTGATGTTCTAGGACAAAGCATGTTAGTTTTGGAGTGGATCTTGATTGTTCCTTGTAGTATATATTGTTGGCTTTCCATCCATGTTCTCACATGCCTATTTAAGTGGCTGTAGCATGTTTATCTTTTGCTCCAAAGTTTCAATAAAATTCTGCTGCCAGAATTTTATTGTCAAGTTCAATATGTCTAGGCTTATTGCTATTGACCCGTGACTCCTTTGGGGGTGCACCTTTGGACTTAATTGCTGTAGTATATGTCTAGTCTATGTTCATGTCCTTTGCCATGTTGTTTGAGTGCTGTAGCTTAATTATTTTGTGCTCCGAAGTTGCTATGTTGCTGTAATTTTCAGCTTTCGCTCATTTCTTGTTTCGGGCATAACTTTTAGCCCGTAACTCCGATTTCAGCGAATCTTACATGGAACTTGATTGATTTTCTGTGTAGATTAATAATCTCATATTGTTATCATGTTTTGAGGTGTTTTGCTTGAGTGCTATTTTTCCGTGCTCCGTGTGCATTCTTAGTGCATCCATCATGCATCCATCATTTTCGAGTGCGCATTGCATCTTGTTGATTTGTGCTTGGTGTGATTGTTTTTTTAGAGCCGGAAGCTGAGACCGAGTACGAGTACGAGCACGAGGTTTCCAACGAGGTTGAGCACGAGGACCCTTCTTACGATCCGAACGACTTCTCTTCAGGCAAGATGACCAAACCCCGATAACATTACTATCTTTGCCTATTGCTAGTAGTTCCGCTCTATAGTTTTGCCTCGATGCCCATGATCTTCTTGTCAGCCTCCTACTTGTAACCATTGCCATGTTTAACCACCCTACCTACGCAAACTGTTGCTTGGCTAAGTACGCTTCGCTCAGCCCTTCTTATAGCATTGCTAGTTGCAGGTGAAGATCGAAGATGCTTGCTTCATGTTGAAGTCTGGTTGGGTTATATCACACTATATAATTGCTAAATGAAATCATCTATATATTGGCAAGGGTGGAAGGCTAAGTTTTTTGCTTGGTGATTTGTTCCACTCATGCCGTTAGGAACCGTATAAACCGGTGTTATATTCCTTGATTATGCATTCCTAACACGGTTGGGGTGTATGGGACCCCCTCGATAAACCGCTAAGTGCTAAGTCTTTTCCAGCAAGTCCCAACATTGGTACTATTCGCCTAAACAACTAAAACTTTCCGAGGGAGTAATTAACCCGAGGCTTAATTAATTCAACCCCCCTGGGCCAGTGCTCGACTTGAGTGTTGGTCCAAACTAGAGCCACTTGCGGATACCACCCAGTTCGCTGGGATCTTCGGTATCTGTACGTACTGCTCATCCGGTCGTGGCCTGAGACGAGATACGCGCGGCTACTATCAGGGTGTCGGCACGCAGGGAGGATTTGCTGGATTAGCCTTACCTTAGTTCGGTATATCTTGAGCACGGGATTCTGAGAATACTCGGGTCTTCCCACTTTGGAGTTGCGACTCCGCGGATCGTGGGCTTGTAATGGGTCAAGTTGGAACACCCCTGCAGGGTTATGAACTTTCGAAAGCCGTGCCCGCGGTTATGTGGCAGATGGGAGCTTGTTAATATCCGGTTGTAGATAACTTGACACAATGTTTCTAATACACTACCAGCGTGTGTTCTGTGACCGTCAATTTCCGAATAGGGATTCGGGAGTTGAACACGGAGGGGTTATGTTTGTTGAGCTTGTAGCTAGGATCACTTCTTGATCACTTCTCGTCCGAGGCTTTCTCTTCTCGCTCTCACTCTCGTAAGCTAGTTGCTAGTTGCTGCTGCAGACACTTATTCTTTTCTTCAGCCTTATCCTTTCCCAAGGCTCAAATAGTCTTGTTACCCGGAACGGGATTGCTGAGTCCTCTGTGGCTCACAGTTACTTCACCACACCAGATGCAGGTCCAGTTGTGAGCTATCCAGGTGATGGCACTGAGCTGGATTGGGAGTACGACGAGGAGCGTAGTCGGTACTATGTTCGATATACGGATGATCAGTAGTGGAGACTTCTACTAGGATTCGTTCCGCCTGTGGATGTTATTTAAGTTTGGTATCTTGACATTTGGTTTTGCCCTTAGAGGGTTGTGATATTCTTAATGTATGATGTTTGAGACTTGTATTGTATTTGTGTGACGTGGCGAGTGTAAGCCAACTATTTATGTTTACAATCCCCTCTTTTACATGAGATGTGCAAAGATTACCAAACTTGAGATCATTCTAGGATGGACTTATGCCTTTAAGTCGTGCCTCGACACGTAGGAGGTATAACTCCATCCTGGGCATTACATTAGTGCACCATGCTTTACGGCTCATAACCGGGACTTCAAAAATGTTTTGAACGCCACGGAGCATATGAGATGTTCCAAGAGTTGAAATTAGTATTTCATACTCATGCCCGTGTCGAGAGGTATAAGACCTCTGACAGTACTTTGCCAACAAGATGGAGGAGAATAGCTCAACCAGTGAGCATGTGCTCAGATTGTCTGGGTACTACAATTGCTTGAATCAAGTGGGAGTTAATCTTCCAGATAAGATAGTAATTGACAAAGTTCTCTAGACACTATCACAAAGTTAGTAGAACTTCGTGATGAACTATAATATGCAAGGGATGACGAAAGTAATTCCCGAGCTCTTCGTGATGCTGATATCGGGGAAGGTAGAAATCAAGAAACAGCATCAAGTGTTGATGGTTAACAAGACCACTTGTTTCAAGTAAAGGGCGAAGGGATAGAAGGGGAACTTCAAGAAGAATTACAAGCAAGTTGTCACTCCCGTGAAGAAACCCAAAGCTAAACTCAAGCCTGAAACTAAGTGCTTCTACTGCAAAGGAAATGGTCAGTAGATGTTGAACTGCCCTAGATACTTGGTGGATAAAAGGATGGCAAAGTGAGCAAAGGTATATTTGATATACATATTATTGATGTGTACTTTAGTAGTGTTCATAGCAACCCCTGGGTATTTGATACCGGTTCAGTTGCTAAAATTAGTAACTCGAAACGGGAGTTGCAGAATGAACAGAGACTAGTCAAAGGTGAAGTGACGATGTGTGTTGGAAGTGGTTCCAAGATTGATATGATCTTCATCGCACACTCCCTATACTTTCGGAATTAGTGTAGAACCTAAATAAATGTTATTTGGCATTTGCGTTAAGCATGAACATGATTTGATCATGTTTGTTGCAATACGGTTATTCATTTAAAGTCATAGAATAATTTTTATTCTGTTTACATGAATAAAGCCTTCGATGGTCATACACCCAATGAAAATAGTTTGTTGGATCTCGATCGTAGTGATACACATATTCATATTATTGAAGCCAAAAGATGCAAGGTTAATAATGATAGTGCAACTTATTTGTGGCACTGCTGTTTAGGTCATATTGGTGTAAAGCGCATGAAGAAACTCCATAGTGATGGACTTTTGGAATCACTTGATTATGAATCACTTGGTGCTTGCGATCCATGCCTCATGGGCAAGATGACTAAAACTCCGTTCTCCGGAACAATGGAGTGACCAACAGATTTCTCGGAAATCATACACACTAATGTATGTGGACCGATGAGTGTTGAGGCTCGCGGCGGGTATCGTTATTTTCTGACCTTCACTGATGATTTGAGCAGATATGGGTATATCTACTTGATGAAGCACAAGTCTGAAACATTTGAGAAGTTCAAAGAATTTCAGCGTGAAGTAGAGAATCATCGTGACAAGAAAATAAAATTTCTACGATTTGATCGTGGAGGTGAATATTTGAGTTACGAGTTTTGTCTTCATTTAAAACAATGTGGAATAGTTTCACAACTCATGCCACCCGGAACACCAGAGCGTAATGGTGTGTCTGAACGTCGTAACCGTACTTTATTAGATATGGTGCGGTCTATGATGTCTCTTACCGATTTACCACTATCATTTTGGGTTACGCATGAGAGATAGTTGCATTCACGTTAAATAGGGCAACACCTAAATCCGTTGAGATGACGCCTAATGAACTGTGGTTTGGCAAGAAACCAAAGTTGTCGTTTCTTAAAGTTTGGGGCTGCGATGCTTATGTGAAAAAGCTTCAACCTGATAAGCTCGAACCCAAGTCGGAGAAATATATCTTCATAGGATACCCAAAGGAGACTGTTGGGTACACCTTCTATCATAGATCCGAAGGCAAGATATTCGTTGCTAAGAATGGATCCTTTCTAGAGAAGGAGTGTCTCTCGAAAGAAGCGAGTGGGAGGAAATTAGAACTTGATGAGGTAATTGTACCTTCTCCCGAATTGGAAAGTAGTACATCACAGAATCTAGTTCCAGTGATTCCTGCACCAATTAGTGAGGAAGCTAATGATGATGATCATGAAACTTCGGATCAAGTTACTACTGAACTTCGCAGATCAACCAGAGTACGTTCCGCGTCAGAGTGGTACGGCAACCCGGTTCTGGAAGTCATGTTACTAGACCATGATGAACCTACGAACTATGAGGAAGCGATGATGAACCCAGATTCTGCAAAATGGCTTGAGGCCATGAAATCCGAGATGGGATCCATGTATGAAAACAAAGTGTGGACTTTGGTTGACTTGCCCGGTGATCGGCAAGCCATCGAAAATAAATGGATCTTCAAGAGGAAGACCGACGCTGACGGTAATGTTACTGTTTACAAAGCTCGACTTGTTGCGAAGGGTTTTCAACAAGTTCAAGGAGTTGACTGCGGCGAGACTTTCTCACCCGTAGCGATGCTTAAGTCTGTCCGAATCATGTTAGCAATTGCCGCATTTTATGATTATGAAATCTCGCAAATGGATGTCAAAACTGCATTCCCGAATGGATATCTTAAAGAAGAGTTTTATATGATGCAACCAGAAGGTTTTTTCGATCCTAATGGTGCTAACAAAGTGTGCAAGCTCCAGCGATCCATCTATGGACTGGTGCAAGCATCTCGGAGTTGGAATATACGCTTTGGTAAGGTGATCAAAGCATATGGTTTTATACAAACTTTTGGATAAGCCTGAATTTACAAGAAAGTGAGTGGGAGCACTACATCATTTACTAATAAGTATATGTGAATGACATATTGTCGATCGGAAATGATGTAGATTTTTCTGGAAAGCATAAAGGTGTGTTTGAAAGGAGTTTTTTCAAAGAAAGACCTCGGTGAAGCTACTTACATATTGAGCATCTAGAGATAGATCGAGACATTTGATAAGTTTTTCAATAAGTACATACCTTGACAAGTTTTTGAAGTATTTCAAAATGGATCAGTCAGAGAAGGAGTTCTTGCCTAAGTTGTAAGGTATGAAGTTGAGTAAGACTCAAAGCCCGGCCTCGGCAGAAGATAGAGAAAGAATGAAAGTCATTCCCTATGCCTCAGCCATATGTTCTATAAAGTATGCCATGATGTGTACCAGACTTGTTGTCTACCTTACCATGAGTTTGGCAAGGAGGTACAAAAGTGATCCAGGAGTAGATCACTGGACAGCGGTCAAAATTATCCTTAGTTACTTGATGACTAAGGAAATATTTCTCGGTTATGGAGGTGATAAAGAATTCGTCGTAAAGAGTTACGTTGAAGCAAGCTTTGACACCAATCCAGATGACTCTAAGTATCAATCTGGATGCATATTGAAAGTGGGAGCACTTAGCTAAAGTAGCTCCGTGCAGAGCATTGTAGACATAGAAATTTGCAAAAATACATACGGATCTGAATGTAACAGACCCGCTGACTAAACTTCTCTCACGAAGCAAAATATGATCACACCTTACTACTCTTTGGGTGTTAATCGCATGACGATGTGAACTAGATTGTTAACTCTAGTAAACCCTTTGGGTATTGGCGCATGGCGATGAGAACTATGGGTGTTAGTCACATGGTGATGTGAACTATTGGTGTTAATCACATGGTGATGTGATCTAGATTATTTACTCTAGTGCAAGTGGGAGACTGAAGGAAATATGCCCTAGAGGCAATAATAAAGTTATTATTTATTTCCTTATATCATGATAAATGTTTATTATTCATGCTAGAATTGTATTAACTGGAAACATAGTACATGTGTGAATACATAGACAAAACATAGTGTCCCTAATATGCCTCTACTAGACTAGCTCATTGATCAAAGATGGTTATGTTTCCTAGCCATAGACATGAGTTGTCATTTGATCAACGGGGTCACATCATTAGGAGAATGATGCGATGGACAAGACGCATCCGTTAGCTTAGCACTATGATCGTTTAGTTTTACTACTATTGCTTTCTTCATGACTTATACATGTTCCTATGACTATGAGATTATGCAACTCCCGAATACCGAAGGAACACCTTGTGTGCTATCAAACGTCACAACATAACTGGGTGATTATAAAGATGCTCTACAGGTGTCTCCGAAGGTGTTCATGGTGTTGGCATAGACCAAGAATAGGATTTGTCACTCCGAGTGTCGGAGAGGTATCTCTGGGCCCTCTCGGTAATACACATCATAATAAGCCTTGCAAGCAAATGACTAATGAGTTAGTCACGAGATGATGTATTACGGAACGAGTAAAGAGACTTGCCGGTAACAATATTAACTAGGTATGGTGATACCGACGATCGAATCTCGGGAAAGTAACATACCGATGACAAAGGGAACAACGTATGTTGTTATGCGGTTTGACCGACAAAGATCTTCGTAGAATATGTAGGAGCCAATATGAGCATCCAGGTTCCGCTATTGATTATTGACCGGAGATGAGTCTCGGTCATGTCTACATAGTTCTCGAACCCGTAGGGTCCGCACGCTTAACGTTTGATGACGATCGGTATTATGAGTTTATGTGTTTTGATGTACCGAAGGTAGTTCAGAGTTCCGGATGAGATCGGGGACATGACGAGGAGTCTCGAAATGGTCGAGACGTAAAGATCGATATATTGGATGACTATATTCGGACATCGGAAAAGTTTCGAGTGATTCGGGTATTTTTCGGAGTACTGGAGAGTTACGGGAATTCGCCGGGGAGTATATGGGCCTTATTGGGCTTTAGGGGAAAGAGAGAGAGGAGGTTGCGCCCCCACCAAGGCCTAGTCCGAATTGGACTAGGGGGAGGGGCTGCGCCACCTCCTTCCTTCTCTTCTCTTTTCCCTTTCCTTCTCTCCTACTCCTAGTACTTGGAAGGGCTCCTAGTTCTACTAGGAAAGGGGAAATCCTACTCCCGGTGGGAGTAGGACTCCCCTAGGGCGCGCCATAGAGAGGGCCGGCCCTCCCACTCCTCCACTCCTTTATATACGGGGGTAGAGGCACCCCATAGACACACAAGTTGAATTGTTTTAGCCGTGTGCGGTGCCCCCTCCACAGAAACACACCTCGGTCATACTATTGCAGTGCTTAGGCGAAGCCCTGCGCCGCTAACTTCATCATATCCGTCACCACGCCGTCGTGCTGACGAAACTCTCCTACGAAGCTCAACTGGATTAAGAGCTCGTGGGACGTCATCAAGCTGAACGTGTGCTGAACGCGGAGGTGTCGTACGTTCGGTGCTTAATCGGTTGGATCGCGAAGAAGTTCGACTACATCAACCGCGTCACTTGACGCTTCCGCTTTTGGTCTATGAGGGTACATAGACACACTCTCCCCCTCGTTGCTATGCATCTGGTAGATAGATCTTGCATGATCGTAGGAAAATTTTGGAAATACTATGTTCCCCAACAGTGGCATCATGAGCCAGGTCTATGCGTAGATGATATGCACGAGTAGAAGACAATGAGTTGTGGGCAATAATAGTCATACTGCTTACCAGCATGTCATACTTTGTTTCAGCGGTATTGTGAGATGAAGCGGCCCGGACCGACATTACGCGTACACTTACGCGAGACTGGTTTCAGCATTATGAGCACTCGTTGCTTAAAGGTGACTGGTGGGTGTCTGTCTCTCTCACTTTAGCTGAATCAAGTGTGGCTACGCCCGGTCCTTGTGAAGGTTAAAACAGCACATACTTGACGAAAAATCGTTGTGGTTTTGTATGCGTAGGTAAGAACGGTTCTTGCTAAGCCCGTAGCAGCCACATAAAACTTGCAACAACAAAGTAGAGGATGTCTAACTTGTTTTTGTAGGGCATGTTGTGATGTGATATGGTCAAGACATGATGAGTTGCACGTTATTGTATGAGATGATCATGTTTTGTAAAGTTATCGGCAACTGTCAGGAGCCATATGGTTGTCGCTTTATTGTATGAAATTCAATCGCCATGTAATTGCTTTACTTTATCACTAAGTGGTAGCGATAGTCATGGAAGCAATAGTTGGCGAGACGACAATGATGCTACTATGGAGATCAAGATGTCGCGCCGGTGACGATGGTGATCATGACGGTGCCTTGGAGATGGAGATCAAAAGCACAAGATGATGATGGCCATATCATGTCACATATTTTGATTGCATGTGATGTTTATCTTATTATGCTTCTTATCTTGCTTAGTACGACGGTAGCATTATAAGATGATCCCTTACAAAATTTCAAGGTATAAGTGTTCTCCCTGAGTATGCACCATTGCGAAAGTTCGTCGTGTCGAGACACCACGTGATGATCGGGTGTGATAAGCTCTACGTTCAAATACAACGGGTGTAAGCCAGTTTTGCACACGCAGAATACTTGGGTTAAACTTGATGAGCCTAGCATATGCAGATATGGCCTCGAAATACTGGAGACCGAAAGGTCGAGCGTGAATCATATAGTAGATATGATCAACATAAGATGTTCACCATTGAAAACTACTCCATCTCACGTGATGATCGGACATGGTTTAGTTGATTTGGATCACGTGATCATTTAGATGACTAGAGGGATGTCTATATAAGTGGGAGTTCTTTAGTAATTTGATTAATTGAACTTTAATTTATCATGAACTTAGTCCTGGTAGTATTAGCATATCGATGTTGTAGATCAATAGCTCGCGTTATAGCTCCCCTATGTTTTTGATATGTTCCTAGAGAAAACTAAGTTGAAAGATGTTAGTAGCCATGATGCGGACTAGGTCCGTGATATGAGGATTATCATCATTGCTGCACAGAAGTATTATGTCCTTGATGCACCGCTAGGTGACAAACCTATTGCAGGAGCAGATGCAAACATTATGAACGTTTTGACAAAAGCTCGGTATGCTGACTACTTGATAGTTTAGTGCACCATGCTTTACGGCTTATAACCGGGACTTCAAAAATGTTTTGAACGCCACGGAGCATATGAGATGTTCCAAGAGTTGAAATTAGTATTTCATACTCATGCCCGTGTCGAGAGGTATAAGACCTCTGGCAGTACTTTGCCAACAAGATGGAGGAGAATAGCTCAACCAGTGAGCATGTGCTCAGATTGTCTGGGTACTACAATTGCTTGAATCAAGTGGGAGTTAATCTTCCAGATAAGATAGTAATTGACAAAGTTCTCTAGACACTATCACCAAGTTAGTAGAACTTCGTGATGAACTATAATATGCAAGGGATGACGAAAGTAATTCCCGAGCTCTTCGCGATGATGAAATCGGCGAAGGTAGAAATGAAGAAACAGCATCAAGTGTTGATGGTTAACAAGACTACTTGTTTCAAGTATAGGGCAAAGGGATAGACGGGGAACTTCAAGAAGAATGACAAGCAAGTTGTCACTCCCGTGAAGAAACCCAAAGCTAAACTCAAGCCTGAAACTAAGTGATTCTACTGCAAAGGAAATGGTCAGTAGAAGTTGAACTGCCCTAGATACTTGGGGGATAAGAAGGATGGCAAAGTGAGCAAAGGTATATTTGATATACAAATTATTGATGTGTACTTTACTAGTGTTCATAGCAACCCGTGGGTATTTGATACCGGTTCAGTTGCTAAAATTAGTAACTCGAAACGGGAGTTGCAGAATGAACAGAGACTAGTTAAAGGTGAAGTGACGATGTGTGTTGGAAGTGGTTCCAAGATTGATATGATCTTCATCGCACACTCCCTATACTTTCGGAATTAGTGTAGAACCTAAATAAATGTTATTTGGCATTTGCATTAAGCATGAATATGATTTGATCATGTTTGTTGCAATACGATTATTCATTTAAAGTCATAGAATAATTTTTATTCTGTTTACATGAATAAAGCCTTCGATGGTCATACACCCAATGAAAATAGTTTGTTGGATCTCGATCGTAGTGATACACATGTTCATATTATTGAAGCCAAAAGATGCAAGGTTAATAATGATAGTGCAACTTATTTGTGGCACTGCCGTTTAGGTCATATTGGTGTAAAGCGCATGAAGAAACTCCATAGTGATGGACTTTTGGAATCACTTGATTATGAATCACTTGGTGCTTGCGATCCATGCCTCATGGGCAAGATGACTAAAACTCCGTTCTCCGGAACAATGGAGCGAGCAACAGATTTGTCGGAAATCATACATACTGATGTATGTGGACCGATGAGTGTTGAGGCTCGCGGCGGGTATCGTTATTTTCTGACCCTCACTGATGATTTGAGCAGATATGGGTATATCTACTTGATGAAGCACAAGTCTGAAACATTTGAGAAGTTCAAAGAATTTTGGAGTGAAGTAGAGAATCATCGTGACAAGAAAATAAAGTTTCTACGATCTGATCGTGGAGGTGAATATTTGAGTTACGAGTTTGGTCTTCATTTAAAACAATGTGGAATAGTTTCACAACTCACGCCCCCCGGAACACCAGAGCGTAATGGTGTGTCTGAACGTCGTAACCGTACTTTATTAGATATGGTGCGGTCTATGATGTCTCTTACCGATTTACCACTATCATTTTGGGTTACGCATGAGAGATAGCTGCATTCACGTTAAATAGGGCAACATCTAAATCCGTTGAGATGATGCCTTATGAACTGTGGTTTGGCAAGAAACCAAAGTTGTCGTTTCTTAAAGTTTGGGGCTGCGATGCTTATGTGAAAAAGCTTCAACCTGATAAGCTCGAACCCAAGTCAGAGAAATGTGTCTTCATAGGATACCCAAAGGAGACTGTTGGGTACACCTTCTATCACAGATCCGAAGGCAAGATATTCGTTGCTAAGAATGGATCCTTTCTAGAGAAGGAGTGTCTCTCGAAAGAAGTGAGTGGGAGGAAAGTAGAACTTGATGAGGTAATTGTACCTTCTCCCGAATTGGAAAGTAGTACATCACAGAAACTAGTTCCAGTGATTCCTACACCAATTAGTGAGGAAGCTAATGATGATGATCATGAAACTTCGGATCAAGTTACTACTGAACTTCCTAGATCAACCAGAGTACGTTCCGCGCCAGAGTGGTACGGCAACCCGGTTCTGGAAGTCATGTTACTAGACCATGATGAACCTACGAACTATGAGGAAGCGATGATGAGCCCAGATTCCGCAAAATGGCTTGAGGCCATGAAATCCGAGATGGGATCCATGTATGAGAACAAAGTGTGGACTTTGGTTGACTTGCCCGGTGATCGGCAAGCCATCGAAAATAAATGGATCTTCAAGAGGAAGACCGACACTGACGGTAATGTTGTTGTTTACAAAGCTTGACTTGTTGCGAAGGGTTTTTGACAAGTTCAAGGAGTTGACTGCGATGAGACTTTCTCACCCGTAGCGATGCTTAAGTCTGTCGGAATCATGTTAGCAATTGCCGCATTTTATGATTATGAAATCTGGCAAATGGATGTCAAAACTGCATTCCTGAATGGATATCTTAAAGAAGAGTTGTATATGATGCAACCAGAAGGTTTTGTCGATCCTAATGGTGCTAACAAAGTATGCAAGCTCCAGCGGTCCATCTATGGACTGGTGCAAGCATCTCGGAGTTTGAATATACGCTTTGATAAGGTGATCAAAGCATATGGTTTTATACAGACTTTTGGATAAGCCTGTATTTACAAGAAAGTGAGTGGGAGCACTACATCCTTTTCTAATAAGTATATGTGGATGACATATTGTCGATCGGAAATGATGTAGAATTTTCTGGAAAGCATAAAGGAGTGTTTGAAAGGAGTTTTTTCAAAGAAAGACCTCAGTGAAGCTGCTTACATATTGAGCGTCAAGATCTATAGAGATAGATCGAGCCATTTGATAAGTTTTTCAATAAGTACATACGTTGACAAATTTTTGAAGTAGTTCAAAATGGATCAGTCAGAGAAGGAGTTCTTGCCTGAGTTGTAAGGTATGAAGTTGAGTAAGACTCAAAGCCCGACCTCGGTAGAAGATAGAGAAAGAATGAAAGTCATTCCCTATGCCTCAGCCATAGGTTCTATAAAGTATGCCATGCTGTGTACCAAACTTGTTGTCTACCTTACCATGAGTTTGGCAAGGAGGTACAAAAGTGATCCAGGAGTAGATCACTGGACAGCGGTCAAAATTATCCTTAGTTACTGGATGACTAAGGAAATATTTCTCGGTTATGGAGGTGATAAAGAGTTCGTCGTAAAGAGTTACGTTGATGCAAGCTTTGACACCAATCCAGATGAATCTAAGTATCAATCTGGATGCATATTGAAAGTGGGAGCACTTAGCTAAAGTAGCTCCGTGCAGAGCATTGTAGACATAGAAATTTGCAAAAATACATACGGATCTGAATGTAACAGACCCGCTGTCAGGGATATTACTAGCAGGTATGAACCGGCTAGTGTAAACCGGTTTATTATAATATGTTTGTATGGTTGTAATATTTAGTAAAGGCTACGGCCCAGGAGGTTTTAGGGCCCATGTATAGGGTTATGGTTTGTAAACCATCCGATGATGTAACTTGAGAGATAAGAAAGAAAGAGCAGAGATCGAGGCGGACACGAGTATGAGCCGGCCTCGGGACTCTGTAAACCGGACCAGGCGTCACCTCTATATAAAGGGACGACCCGGCGACGGTTCAGGGACAAGCAAGAAACAATCCGTCGAGACAGGCAAGCAAATCGCTCCCTGTTCATCGACGCCCAAGCAATACCAAACCAAACTAGACGTAGGCTTTTACCTTCATCGAAGGGGCCGAACTAGTATAAACCCTTTGTGTCCTTTTTGTGCTTTTAACCCCTTCAAGCTAACCTGTGCGATGGTAACATCATCAAGTCCGCTAAACCGGACATCTGCCGTGTTAATTCCACGACACCCGCTGACTAAACTTCTCTCATGAAGCAAAACATGATCACACCTTACTACTCTTTGGGTGTTAATCACATGACGATGTGAACTAGATTGTTGACTCTAGTAAACCCTTTGGGTATTGGTCGCATGGCGATGAGAACTATGGGTGTTAGTCACATGGTGATGTGAACTATTGGTGTTAATCACATGGTGATGTGATCTAGATTATTGACTCTAGTGCAAGTGGGAGACTGAAGGAAATATGCCCTAGAGGCAATAATAAAGTTATTATTTATTTCCTTATATCATGATAAATGTTTATCATTCATGCTAGAATTGTATTAACTGGAAACTTAGTACATGTGTAAATACATAGACAAAACAGAGTGTCCCTACTATGCCTCTACTAGACTAGCTCATTGATCAAAGATGGTTATGTTTCCTAGCCATAGACATGAGTTGTCATTTGATCAACGGGATCACATCATTAGGAGAATGATGTGATGGACAAGACCCATCCGTTAGCTTAGCACTATGATCGTTTAGTTTTACTACTATTGCTTTCTTCATGACTTATACATGTTCCTATGACTATGAGACTATGCAACTCCCGAATACCGGAGGAACACCTTGTGTGCTATCAAACGTCACAACGTAACTCGGTGATTATAAAGATGCTCTACAGGTGTCTCCGAAGGTGTTCGTGGTGTTGGCATAGATCAAGAATAGGATTTGTCACTCTGAGTGTCGGAGAGGTATCTCTGGGCCCTCTCGGTAATACACATCATAATAAGCCTTGCAAGCAAATGACTAATGAGTTAGTCACGAGATGATGTATTACGGAACGAGTAAAGAGACTTGCAGATAACGAGATTAACTAGGTATGGTGATACCGACGATCGAATCTCGGGAAAGTAACATACCGATGACAAAGGGAACAACTATGTTGTTATGCGGTTTGACCGACAAAGATCTTCGTATAATTTGTAGGAGCCAATATGAGCATCCAGGTTCCGCTATTGGTTATTGACCGGAGATGAGTCTCGGTCATGTCTACATAGTTCTCGAACCCGTAGGGTCCGCACGCTTAACGTTTGATGACGATCGGTATTATGTGTTTATGTGTTTTGATGTACCGAAGGTAGTTCGGAGTCCCGGATGAGATCGGGGACATGACGAGGAGTCTCGAAATGGTCGAGACGAAAAAATCGATATATTGGACGACTATATTCGGACATCGAAAAGGTTCCGAGTGATTCGGGTATTTTTTCGGAGTATCGGAGAGTTACGGGAATTCGCCGGGGAGTATATGGGCCTTATTGGGCTTTAGGGGAAAGAGAGAGAGGAGGCTGCGCCCCCACCAAGGCCTATTCCGAATTGGACTAGGGGGAGGGGCTGTGCCACCTCCTTCGTTCTCTTCTCTTTTCCCTTTCCTTCTCTCCTACTCCTAGTACTTGGAAGGGCTCCTAGTTCTACTAGGAAAGGGGGAATCCTACTCCCGGTGGGAGTAGGACTCCCCTCGGGCGCGCCATAGAGAGGGCCGGCCCTCCCCCTCCTCCACTCCTTTATATACGGGGGTAGAGGCACCCCATAGACACACAAGTTGAATTGTTTTAGCCATGTGCGGTGCCCCCTCCACAGAAACACACCTCGGTCATACTATTGCAGTGCTTAGGCGAAGCCCTGCGCCGGTAACTTCATCATATCCGTCACCACGCTGTCGTGCTGACGAAACTCTCCCGTGAAGCTCAACTGGATCAAGAGCTTGTGGGACGTCATCAAGCTGAACGTGTGCTGAACGCGGAGGTGCCGTACGTTCGGTGCTTGATCGGTTGGATCGCGAAGAAGTTTGACTACATCAACCGCGTCACTTGACGCTTCCGCTTTCGGTCTACGAGGGTACGTAGACACACTCTCCCCCTCGTTGCTATGCATCTGGTAGATAGATCTTGCGTGATCGTAGGAAAATTTTGAAAATACTACCTTACCAACATATACATTAGAGGTAGCCGCATTCACGTTAAATAGGGCACCATCTAAATCCGTTGGGACGACAATGAATGAACTATGATTTGGCAAGAAACCTAAGATGTCGTTACTTAAAGATTGGGGATACGACGCTTGTGTCAAAAGGCTTCAGCCTGACAAGCTTGAACGCAAAGCGGAGAAGTGCGTCTTCATAGGATACCCTAAAGAAACTATTGGGTATACCTTCTACCACAAATCTGAAGGCAAGATCTTTTTTGCTAAGAATGGGTCATTTCTAGAGAAGGAGTTTCTCTCCAAAGAAGTGAGTGGGAGGAAAGTACAACTTGATGAGGTAGTTATACCTTCTCTCGATTTGGAAAATAGCACATCAGAGAAAACCGTTCTCGTTATGACTACACCAACTAGAGACAAAGCTAATGATAACGATCATGAAACTTTGGATCAAGTTACTACTAAACCGCGTAGGTCAACCAAAACACATACCGGACCAGAGTGGTACCGTAATCCTGTACTGAAAGTCATGTTGTTAGACAATGACGAACCTTCGAACTATGAAGAAGCTATAATGATCCCGGATTCCGATAAATGGCTTGAGGACATGAAATCTGAGATAGGATCCATGTATGAGAACAAAGTGTGGACTTTGGTGGACTTGCCCGATGATCGACAGGCCATTGAGATTTGAGAATAAAGGAATCATCAAGAGGAAGATGGACGCTGATGGTAATATCACTGTCTACAAAACTCGACTTGTTGCGAAAGGTTTTCGACAAGTTCAAGGGGTTGACTACGATAAGACTTTCTCACCCGTAGCGATGCTTAAGTCTGTCTGAATCATGTTAGCAATTGCCGCATTTTATGATTATGACATCTGGCAAATGGATGTCAAAACTGCATTCCTTAACGGGTTTCTTAAAGAAGAATTGTATATGATACAACCAGAAGGTCTTGTTGATCCTAAAGGTGTTGACAAAGTGTGCAAACTCCAATGATCCATCTATGGACTAGTGCAAGCATCTCAGAGTTGGAATATACGCTTTGATGAGGTGATCAAAGCATATGATTTTATACAGACTTACAGCGAAGTCAGGATTTATAAGAAAGTGAGTGGGTGCTTTGTCGAATTTATGATATTATATGTGGACGGCATATTGTTGATTGGAAATGATATAGAATTTATGGATAGCATAAATGGATACCTTAATAAGAATTTTTCAATGAAAGACCTCGGTGAAGCTGCATATATATTGGGCATCAAGATCTATAGGGATAGATCAAGACGCTTAATAGGACTTTCACAAAGCACATACCTTGACAGAGTTCTAAAGAAGTTCAAAATGGACCAATCAAAGAAAGGGTTCTTACGTGTGTTGCAAGGTGTAAAATTGAGTGAGACTCAAAGTCCGACCACGGTAGAAGATAGAGAGAAAATGAAAGTCATTCCCTATGCCTCAGCCATAGGTTCTATTATGTATGCCATGTTGTGTACCAGACCTGACGTGTGCCTTGCCATAAGTTTGGCAAGGAGGTATCAAAATAATCCAAAAGTGGATCACTGGACATCGGTCAAGAATATCCTGAAGTACCTAAAAATGAAAAAGGATATATTTCTCGTTTATGGAGGTGACGAAGAGCTCGTTATAAAGGTTTATGTCGATGCTAGCTTCGACACAGATCTAGATGACTCTAAGTCACAAATTGGATACGTGTTTATATTGAATGGTGGAGTTGTCAGTTGGTGCAGTTCCAAGCAGAGCGTCATGCCGGGATTTACGTGTGAAGCGGAGTACATAGCTGCTTTGGAAGCGGCACATGAAGGATTCTGGATGAAGGAGTTCATATTCGATCTGGGTGTAATACCCAGTGCATTAGGTCCAATGACAATATTTTGTGACAACACTTGAGCAATTGTCGTAGCGAAGGAATCCATGTTTCACAAGAGAACAAAACACATCAAGAGACGCTTCAACTCCATTCGTGAAAATGTCAAGGATGTAGACATAGAAATTTGCACGTACATACGGATCTGAATGTGGCAGACCCATTGACTAAACCTCTTCCGCGAGCAAAACATGATCAACACCAAGACTCCACGGGTGTTAGATTCATTACTATGTAATCTAGATTATTGACTCTAGTGCAAGTGAGAGACTGTTGGAAATATGCCCTAGAGGCAATAATAAAGTGGTTATTATTATATTTCCTTAATTATGATAAAGGTTTATTATTCATGCTAGAATTGTATTGACCGGAAACTTAAATACACGTGTGGATACATAAACAAATATCGTGTCCCTAGTGAACCTCTTCTAGACTAGCTCGTTGATCAAAAGATGGTTAAGGTTTCCTAACCATAGACATGTGTTGTCACTTGATAACGGGATCACATCATTAGGAGAATGATGTGCTGGACAAGACCCATCCGTTAGCATAGCATATGATCGTTCAGTTTTTGCTACTGCTTACTTAAATGTCAAATGCATATTTTCCTTCGACCATGAGCTTATGCAACTCCCGAATACCGGAGGAATACCTTGTGTGCTATCAAACATCACAACGTAACTAGGCGATCATAAATGTGCTTTATAGGTATCTTCGAAGGTGTCTGTTGAGTTGGCGTTAATCGAGATTGAGATTTGTCACTCTGTATGATGGAGAGGTATCTCTGGGCCCTCTCGGTAAAACACATCACAAGAAGCTTGCAAGCAAAGTGACTAAGGAGTTAGGTGCAAGATGAGGTATTACGAAACGAGTAAAGAGACTTGTCGGTGACGAGATTAAACTAGGTATGGAGATACCGACGATCGAATCTCGGGCACATAACATACCGACAGATAAAGGGAATTACGTATGTTGTCATAAAGGTTCGATCGATAAAGATCTTCATAGGATATGTAGGAACCAATATGGGCATCCAGGTCCCGCTATTGGTTATTGACCGAAGAAGCGTCTCGGTCATGTCTACATCATTCTCGAACCCGTAGGGTCCGCTCACTTAACGTTCGTTACGATATAATATTATATGAGTTATGTGAATTGGTGATTGAATGTTGTTCGGAGTCCCGGATGTGATCACAGACATGATGAGGAGATCCGGAATGGTCCGGAGGTAAAGATCAATATATAGGATGAAGGTATTCGAGTTTTGAAAAGGTTTCGGAATGCATCGGAGTGCCGGAAGGGGTTCCGGGAGGCCACCGGCAGGTTATACCTACTTGGTGGGCCTCATGGGTGAAGGAGGGAGGCGCACCAGCCCACAAGGGGGCTGGGCGCGCTCCACCTCCCCTGCCCTGCATGCCAGAAGGAAGGAGGGGCGCCCTAGGGCAGCCGGTCCCCCTTTCCTTCCCCCCATGCTCCATACATGGAACGGGGGAGGTGCCTGAGGCAGGGCAGCCGCTTGCCCCCCTCATGCCCTTTCCTCCACGCCTAAGGAAAGGAAAGGGAGAGGCGCCCCTAGGGCTCCCTCCTCTCCCCCTTCCACCTATATATATGTGGGGAGGGAGAGGGGAAACACACACCACGATCCCCAAGCCGTGTGCGGCGCCCCCTCTCCCTCTAATTCTAGTTCAGCCTCCGTCCACGTCCGTTGTGCTTGGCGAAGCCCTGCGGATAGATTCACCACCACCGTCACCACGCCGTCGTGATACTGGAACTCATCTACTACTTCGCCTCTCTTGCTGGATCGGCAAGGCGAGGACGTCATCGGGCTGAACGTGTGCTGAACGCGGCGGTGCCGTACGTTCGGTACTTGATCGGGATGAATCGTGAAGGTGTACGACTACATCAACCGCGTTGATAAACGCTTCCGCTTAGCGATCTACAAGGGTATGTAGATGCTCTCCCCCTCTCGTAGCTATGCATCTCCTTGGATAGATCTTGCGTGTGCGTAGATTTTTTTAATTTCCCTGCAACGTTCCCCAACACGTTACACTTAACGATATCCTAAGATTCGGAAAACATGATCATCAACAACACTTGAACCAGCCTTAGAGGCAAGACCATGAACCTATACTTTACCGTTTATCATTCCACATGTGCATATGAGTTTTCCACTGAATCACATATTTCGGTATCAGACTGTTATAGCATGAAATATAAACTCTTAATTATGGAAATGGAAATATAATAATACAATATTATTACCTCTAGGGCATATTTCCAACAGTCTCCCACTTGCACTAGAGTCAATAATTTAGTTGCATAGTCTATTTCAACACATATGGCTTATCCGCTGTTTGCTTGTGCTTTGCTTGTGGTGGAGCTTTCGTCACCAATTTTGGCATTCAAAACCATGTAATATTCGTGTTGATCGTGTCTGTCTTGTAGGATCTTGATTCATTTTTCTGTAAGCAAATGTCACTATTATTCATAATATAATGTCATTGATCTCATTGGACTTGGGATCACACCAATTCTACCAAGACACCTCTTGATTAACTATATTCATAATATAGTGTAATTGATTCCATTATACTTGTGATTCCATGAATTATATCAAGACATTATATGAAGACATTTCTTGATTAACTATATTCATAATATAGTGTCATTAATTTTAACACACTTGTGATTACACCAACAATATCAAGACACTTCTTGATTAGTTATAAACATAGTGTCATTGGTTTTATCACACCCGAGATTACACCGATAGTATCAAGACACTTCTTGATTCAGACAACTTTAAAACATCATATATTCTTCTTATGTTATAGAATCCACAATATTGTTCATGCTAGAAAACTATTCCAAGCAATGATAGCCCATTATAATTTACATGAAGCTTTTATTCATGTAACCTTTTACGACGAACTACTTCATGTCCTCCATAGACAAATCATTTGTCCTTCTGAGTTACTTAAGCATATTAATAATTACCTAGTGATCTAATCCAGGATTACTTTGGTACTTCTTTACTAACACTTGGTACACAAAACATTTTGGCTTTATACATATCATAACATTCATGATGAAATCAATAATCCATTCATCTAAGCATCATGTTATGTGACTTTGAGAGAAACACGTCCTCCATTTTAAACCTTTTAAAATCGTGTCAACGTATTCAATCCAGCTTAGTGCAATCAGACATCTTGTAAAATCTCTATAGATCACTCTGTTCAATAATTTGCTTTACCTTAGACTATTGTTAGACATATTCTTCATATTTTTGTTGTGCCTAGAAACTTTATGTTATTTCCAATCTACAATATGTCACTTACATATAAGATTTAGAACTGCTATCGAGCTCCCACTAAACTTCACAAGTTTCCTTCATTATTTTAACAAAAACAATTTTTTATTAAAATGTTGATTCATCTCCTTTATACTTGCTTCGAAAACCTTTCTTGAAGCTTGCACACTCATTTAGTATTCTAAGGATCTATAAAACTTCCTGATTTTATCAATCATACATCATTTCCATTTAGGAAACTAGTTTTGACACCCATTTCGTTTTACTTCATACCTTCTGAAGGATCAATCAAGTTCCAAACTTAATTGTAGTCCATGAACTTTATACCTTCTGGAGAATCAACCAAGTTCTAAACTTAATTGTATATCACCTTATCGGTGTGGAACGACCATCTATGGGGCCATCAAGCCCCTTTGCTGGTTCGGCAAGGGAGATGCACTCAACACAAAGAGCAGAATCAACAGAGGACGCGAGGGATTTACCTAGGTTCGGGCCACCCAGAGGTGCAAGACCCTACTCCTACCTTGGTGTATTAGAAATGTGTGTATGTGTGTGTGCAAGAGCAAGGAGCGCTTCCCGACAAGGTGGCGAGGGGAGCTGCTATGCATGCAAGTTGCGCAAAAGATCCATCCATGTAAACGTTGCCCTGTGCCTCCTTTTATAGCTTAAGGGGTCACCACGGTGGCAACACAGGTATTATCTAATGATTAGATAGTAAACAATGTTATCATACCTAACTCTACTAGTTAGGACAAAAAACATTAAATGCATCGTAAGGTGTCCGGAGGAGGAGCCCCAACAAGGTTGCTGCATCGCTTGCCTAGCCTAGCTAACTCCTATTAGCTTGACACGCCATTTGGACCGGTGTCAAGACAGGTAAAAATAAAAATCCTCTTAGTGTGCTGACACGTGTCCGAAAAGCCTCACCGAACTACCTACGGGCTCGACGCCTCATTGATCAGTGACTAGCTGCTCGATGAGGTGGAGCGCTGGTGGGGACTTGCCGGCCCTTCGTCTTGACGGCAAGAGCTACATCTAGTGTTGATCTTGGCATCTATCTTGTTCTTCTCCTTAGCCAAGTTGATTTACTTGGACTTGAATCTTGGTCTTCTTGATGCGCTCCTTGATCTCTCAAAGAGTGGCTTTCTTGGTCTGGGAATCTTCAGTTAGCTTACCAACTTTGGTCTCGAGCTGATTTCCGGCAAGCCTTCTTGGCAGGGGAGCGGCCACTTCCTGTGCATAAGCCTGGGGTACTAAGGACCCAGTTCTTAGTGTACCGACAGGAGCTCCCGGGCCTGGGCCGTACGCGCATGTGATGCGTCGTTGGGCTAGGCCCAAACAACGCACAGACATGCAACAACAAGGTTGTTGTTGTGGCGGCAACTCTAATTCTTTGAAATCTTCTTTGCTTCTTCATTAACTTGTGTCCATGTCCATCTTTGGCTACCCCTGGCAACCTTTGTTATCTGGCGGGCATCTACTGCCTGCGCAAGGATCAAATGTGAGCACACACGTGAAACACCGCCGAGACTGGTCCGGGCAGGCGCACGGTCACACATGGTGAAGGGTAACTGGCGCACGGTCACACATGGTGAAGGGTAACTGCCATTTCCGCCATCACTCCTCTTTTATACAGCCCCCACGACGTGTGTTATGCGCGAACGTGGGATTGGCAAAGAAAGGCAGTCATGGAGGTAGTGCGTTGTGCCAAGAAGACAGGGCGCCGGATTGGGGAGATTGGACGGTTGATGGAGTAATGCGCCCTACCAGTAGTGCAGGGTGCAGGTTGGCGGAACGAGGCGGTTGCCCTAGAATGGCGAAAAGCCAACCCCCGTGTTCCCCCTCCATATAAAGAGGAAGACTGCGGAGGGCAATGCTCATCCTCCTTTCGTAGCTCCAATCCTCCAGCGTTTGTTGCTTTCTTCTTTTCTCTCTGCTTCCCGTCTTGGTTGTAGTCATGGCGAGGGGAAGAGGTCGAGCTCGTGCTTCTGCTGCCGTGGTGAGGACCTCTCCTTAACACAACGCCTCCGCTTCGGCCGCGGCTGGGGAGGCCGGCACTAGTGCTCGAGGAGGGGCCAAGGCTCAGGGCCGTGGAAGACATGGCGCTCAGGGCCGGGGTGACCACCGCAGGGCGCTCGTCGTTTCGCCCCTAGCCGCTGCTCCTTCAACAGAAGGTCATCGAAAGATATGGTGCTCGAGTTCATCTTGGAGCTGTGGAACCGGCTATAGCTCCCTCGTCCTTTTTGCTAGGGTGATGGAGATCAACCAACCGTGCAGCTTGTGGCTGCGCGTTGACGACTGCTGCAACAGGCCTGTCTGGGTGACAAAATCATCAACGACAACGGCACACGGTTCACGAGGCACACCTTCATGCACAAGGCATTGGAACCAAAATCTGTTTTATCTCTGTTGCTCACCAAAGGAGCAATGGACAGGTAGAACGGATGAATGATGAAGTCTTGCGTTGGCTCAAGACAAAAATCTTTGACAGGCTGCACAAGTATGAAAGACGCTGGATTGATGAGTTCTCGACGGTTCTTTGCTGCTGTGACCCGTTTCTACTTTCGAGCTGATATCTGCCATCTGTGGCCAACATAGTGCAAAATTCTCAAGGAGCCACCGAGCAGAACAAAGCTGGAAATGCCATGGCACCGTACAGGCACAAATAACGCCCACTTTCAACCTACTAGAATGTAAGTATACACAATCAAACAGTGCAAGCGGTACAGGCAGAGCAAATCCTCCTAACTCGACCGTATACACACAGCGCAATACAAACCTGTCCGTCCAATGCTGCACTCTGCAGCGGTGCACAGGGAAGAATGGATGGATACACAATGTCACTGTATGCACCGTCATGTATGTACAAGGGACCTGGATGGATGATGGGTCTACCAAACTCCTAACAAAATTGTCACCTGACCTACCGGGTAGTTCAGCTCCTTCTTCGCTAGGGTTCGGTTTGGCTCACGTAGGAGACTCGGCGAGCACTAAGGTGTGCCACCAGCCGCACGACACATTCAGCGGGTGGTACGCATCCACGGGGACGATGCAGGGCACGTTCCTGTCCATAGAGTCGCCGAGGCCCAGCTGCACGCACGCGCAACTCCAAGCTCAGATCAGAGATCACATCACACCAAGTTTTTTCCCAAACTCACCTGTGAAAATCATAGTAGTAAAGTAAAGAGATACCTACCTGACCGTACTTGTTCCATCCCCAGCAGAAGACTTCGCCTTCATCTGTAGGAAGTTTCATATAAGTGTTAGAATCAAAGAAATACAACAATTGTTACCTCCATGTCTCAACAATATAGTACCTGTTATTATTGCACTATGACGAGCTCCACAAGACACCGATCTTGCATTCTTATTTTCCAAGCTGGGGGCATCCACCAGTTTTGGTATAGTCTGCATCAAAACAAAATAACATTCTTATGCATTTGGTCTAGTGAACAGACAGCTTTATGAGAACCGATCCTGAATCAGATTATGTTATGTTAATAAGAATGGAAAAAGGAATCAAAGTTCCCACCTCAGCTTGATCAGA
Organism: Secale cereale; assembly: GCA_902687465.1. Lineage (NCBI taxonomy): Eukaryota > Viridiplantae > Streptophyta > Magnoliopsida > Poales > Poaceae > Secale > Secale cereale. The sequence continues at coordinate 829,895,881 of LR738711.1, read as the reverse complement.
ACCAATCCCCAGCTGCCCGAACTGGTTGCCTCCAAACGAATAGACATCACCATCTGCAGATATGGATACTGTATGCCATAACCCTGCGGCAACATCTTGCATCTTGACTCCTAGAATAGCTGATACACATGTTGGGCTCAACACATCATCTGTATTCCCTTGTCCACACTGAAAAATAAAAGCACGGTAATTAAAAACACTGATTTTATGAATATATAACGTCAAAACATATATAGACTAATCCACATATAGATTAATCAAGTATCTCACCTTAATATTGTTATCAATACAAAAATGAAACCCAAACAGTTTCTGACACATACTTCCTCATATATGCATAAAATTGTACTCCCTCCGTCCCAAAATAAGTGTCTTGAGCTTAGTACAAATTTGTACTAGAGCTAGTACAAAGTTGAGACACTTATTTTGGGACGGAGGGAGTATCAGAATTGTCCCAATAGATTTGCTGTCTTAAGGAAAACAATTACAAGACAAAACCAATTTGAGATGGAATTTCCAACTAAAAAAGTCTTGTGAGTGGCTGATCATGTTGATCCATTGTTGAGTTCTGGAATACCAAGACATACACACTTCTACCCCAAGTATATCCTCTGATCCATTGTTAAAACTTTTAGTCGATACAAAATATATTACTGGGATCACAAACTTGTTTGATCAGACCATGTGGTGAAATAGAAAAGACTAACCTGCCCGTACAGTCCCCACCCAAATGCAAGAAGTGCTCCTGAATCTGCAAACAAGAGCTAGCTGTTAAAAAGGTGCAGGGAAATTTTGACTAAAATTAAGGGGGCTGTGTTTTTCTGAAGTAACAGGGCAGGAGCACTGCCATTCTATTAAGTAAAGAAAGAGGGACGACTGCGGAGACAAGGCCAGGAAACGGACTAGCTGCTAATCAAATGCCTCCCCAGAAACATTGTCAAGCAACCAACTGCCAAGACCTCATGTCTTCTTGAGCAATCCACGATATGTACAATGAAAAGGGCAGTACTCTTAAGAATTGAACAATTGCTAATCTTGTGGTTTCAATGAGGGAAATGTCCCCCATAAGCAACTCATCTTACTACATAAGTACAGTAAAAAAAAGCAACTAATCTTAGTTATATAAATCTCATGATTATGCATTTGTCCAGAAAATACTCCCATTCAACATTTTGGTTGGAAATACCTAGATGGATATCTCCTACAAGTAAGCTGATGGTATCGTTTTTTGATCAGCAAACTGTAGGGAAACTCCCTACGGTAAGCTAATGGTATCTTGCATGCTTGACTACCGAAAAGGGTCTAAGCAGTACCATACCTTTTTTTCTGTAAGCACCATCACTTTGCTACAGCGGAACAAGATGGCAGCAATTGGATTTTCATTCCTCAATACACCATAAATATTGTTTTACACAGTGACGCCAAACTTAACCTAACCAGTTGGAAATATCTACTGTCCCCCGCAAAAAAAGGAAATATTAAAATATCTACTGCTGCCCACACATAATGTGTCCAACTTTAGTTATTAACCCATGCCATCTCGAGACCAAAAATGATTGGTACTGTCTCTACAAGGATGTGATAACAGAAGCACGAGAAAGAGACTGAAAAGAGAGAACTAACCCGTTACCACAACACTATGGCGGCCTCCACACGCAATGGCCGTCACACGATTTCCTGTTACTTTATTAATTTGCCCTTCAGCGTTTTTGTTGCCTTTCATAGCTGATAACCGATCCTTGCCATACGATGTTGATTCAATGCAAGGTATAGGGTGAGGGGAGGAAACTGTACGAATTCTGGACCCCAGACCCAGTTGCCCTTCTCCTCCATATCCCCAACCCCATACCTGACCAAAATCTGAAGTTTTCAAGAAATATTGGGTCTTAATCCGCAAAGTTCCCCAGAGAAGTTTAAATTAGTACTAGAGCACTGCCAAATGTACTAATGTACATTACCTGATAATGCTAATGTATGGCGACCACCAGCAGCTACTGCCGTTATTCTCACTCCAGTATTAAATGTCACAACACAAGGTGGTGCAGAAAGGTTTTCATCACCAGATGTCGAACTGTCATTTCCTTGTTTAGCTGAAGACAACCGTCGCCTCTTGGTGCTATCCTCGGTACCTCTACTTTCAGAAGGACCAGATGCTGCTCCACTGCTTGTCCTAGACGCCTGTGACCTGGGGCTCACTGCAATGGAGTTGCCTTTGTTATGTGATATATCTGTAAGCGTTTAACCCTTCTGAAGATGTTTTTAATGCAGAACTGAGAAAGGACATGTAGTAAGCATCGTCACCTTGGTTGTTGGCAATTGCGCTCTGTCTTTCATCCTTCTCCAAAGTTCCAACTGAAGCTTGGTCTGCAATGACCCTGCCAGTCGGAACACATTCTTTCCAACCCCATGTATATACAACCCCTTCATCTGATCCAGTATAACATTTATGAGAATAGTAGCAATACCAAAACATTGAGTTCTTCCCAAAGCGGGAGATTTAGCATGTATGATGAGCTGCATACCTGTTATCGCAACACAATGAGCCCACCCAGCATCAGCCCTCGCTATCGCAACATCACTAGGAAGAGGAAAAGCCTCTGGAGTCTCCTGAGATGTGCAACAGGCTCCATTAGCAATATCTTCCGAGTACTCTCATCGTGTAGAAGAGAGCAAATGCAACGAGTGTGTTAGCTTTACCTCGTGCTTCCCAGCCGTCACATAACTTTGACCCATATCGTCAGTAGAGCCCCAGGTGAGGAGTTTTCCAGACTCTGAAGCAAATGAAATGCACAGGTCAGTGTCGATTAGAACTTGATCACATTGACCAAGGCCAACAAATGACAGAAAATGTTTCAGTTTGGCATATCACTGAATAAACGGCAGATAGAACTAACAGTCTGAGTTTGTACAGTACATCAGCAAATTCTGTTGGTATTTGTCCTACGTTGCACGGATACTTGGATACGTATCGGATACGCGATACGGGGATACGCCCGATACGCCAATTTCTTGAAAACATGGATACGGGGATACGTTTATATATAGATCTTACATATATTAATTATTACATATATGAAGAAAAAATTTAAGGAGCTTGCAGGTCAAAGCATGCCTCAATACCATTACCCATTTCTTTTCTTGCATTTAGTCCAGTTCCATTAATTGGCAGTGAGATTTGCCTAGGTTTGTTGTTCCCATCAATGCATCGTCTCTCTCTTGCTCACCTTTCAATTGAAAGGAAACATTGACAGACATGTTTTCACATGAACTCATGCCCATGTTGGGAATCTTCAAAAGGCGCTTCTTTATTATTGAGGAGATTTCACGTTGAACGAGGGGTTTCAGGTATCCAAAACGTATCGCAGAAGTATCCTAGAAGTATCAAACATTATTTTCTTTTTTTTTTAAATCAAAATATCGAGGGATACTTACGGGATACGTATCCGGAAGTATCGGGGCAGTATCCGAGTATCGGGGCAGTATCCGGCTGGATACGCGCACTTTCTGAAGTATCCGCGCAACGTAGTATTTGTCCAACCAACAAAAGGGCAAATTTACAGTCATGTTCAAGCAAAGAAAGGATTTGAACAGACATTCACACGAGGTCCTTCATCCTGCTGCTCCTTCTACCACACCAGTAATGATATGATCCATGAGAGCACCATAAGAAAAGACCCCAGTAAATTGGAAAACAAGCTTTGCTCGACAAATGTATTTTTCTTTCATTGATTAGCACTCAGTAAAACACAAATCCCAACTACACACCTTCACTCACCAATTAATCAGCATGAAAATGCAACCTCACGGTCAGATGTTGCAAAAGCAGGTTCAAAAGTGTGCTAATTCAAGAAAATTTCTGACACGCTCCTCCTCCTACAAAGTACTTGTACCGCAAAACCGTCCTTCACTCATCAGGCTAAAAATCCACTACCGAATACTACTACAAGCAAATAAGCAATCCCCCACAGAAAGATAAACCGCACAAGCCGACGCACGCGGCAGATCTGCGGGGCCAACTGGAAGAAGGAAGCAACCAACGCACGGAAAGTAAACAGAACGAAAACGGAACAAAGAAAATGAGAATCAAGAGCGCAGAGGCGTCACCGGAGATGGCCATCGCGAAGCCGCACCCTCCGCCGCAGACATCCCTCCAGGCGTCGCCGGCCGCCGCCGGGGGCAGCCTGACGGGCACGGGGCCCAGCAGCGGCGAGCGCTGCGGCGAGACGCCGGGGAGGTAGCCCCACATCAGCACCACCTGCTCCTTCCCCGCCTCCCGCGCGCCGTCCTCGTCCATCTCCTCCTCCCCGCCGCCCCCCACGAAGCCCACCTCCCCTCCTCCGCCGCCGCCGCCGTTCATCTCGTCGAAAATCCCCGTACTCGCCGCCTCTATCGCCTCCGTCTCGAACTCTCGCTCGCGCGCTCGCTGGCGGCCACACGGGATGGAGGGAGATGGCGTTGGTTTGGCTTGGCGAAGTGGGAGCAGCGGGCGCCTGCTTTCGGAGCGTGTGAGGCTGGAAGCAGCGAGATTTGGGCGTATCAGTTTCGCCGGGGGCGGGGGTGCCACGTCAGACGCCGAGGTGGCACCGGCCGTACACGTGGCGCGGGGTGAGCCGCTGGATCGTGCCGGGGATTCCTGGCCAGGAATTGGCCGGAAGGTTCTGGAAGGGCGGAGGTTGGGGGGCGGGGGCCCATAGGGCGTACGTGTCACCAGGCCAGGAGGGTGGGGGTGGGGTGGGAAGCGGGGGGCAGAGAGGTGTGGGGCTACCGGTACCACACCAAACGATTTTGACCTCCGGTTCACGCCGCGTCCACCAGTTAAAATATGCCTTGCGTGCTTCGCTTGTTTTGGGCGATGACTTCAGTCCTTTACAGGCGATGACGCACACACACATCTTCTTTCTTAAATTTAGGAGCGGCATAGGTTATGCTCCCAAAATGTCCTTTTTACTTTTGCATTATTTCATAGAAGTACTCGCTCTATCTCATAATATAGGACGTTTTGAACACTAAAATGTTGGGATATCCATGGAAAGCAGGCTCCGGCTACACAATGCAAATTGATGGGATGCTTGTTTTTTTTTCAGAAATGACATCATCTTTGTCCATTGTAGGAGAACTAGCAAAAAAGGAAATTCGAATGCGATCACTTAATGTCATGTATAAGCCCGAATTGTCTTGGGGTAGGGGCCCGGCGTGAGCAGGAGGCGGCGAGTGGTGGAGGCACGGGCGGTCAATGGCGTGTGGCAGTGAGGTGGTGGTGCTACGTATGCGCCGCGGCGGCCGGTGAGTAGCGGAGGCGCATGTGGTAGCGAGAAAGTGGTGTTGCACATGCACCACTGGCAGACGGCAAGTAGCGGAGGAGCGGACGGTCAACGGCGTGTGGCAGCGAGGCTACGGTGCTGCGTCTACGCCGCGGGCGGCCAACGAGTAGCGGCGTGGCCATCGACTGCCAGGCGGGCGATCGT
>LR738711.1:829863060-829890373 GCA_902687465.1 Secale cereale | reverse complement strand
GGGGCGGTGACCGGGGGAGGGGGACGGTGTCGGGACGTGAAAACTCTAGCGGTTGGTTCCCACCAAAGTGGATGTGATTATATGGAAAGATCAATCTTCCCCTCATAGAGCGAAGTTGGGGTGTTTTTAGGGTGAGATCCTAAAAAATATTAGGTACATGGAAATGACTGGAGTGTGTTTTTATGCCAACTTCCCGCATAGCTAGTTTATTGGGGAAAGGAAAGCCGCTGGAGATGCTTTAAAACCCTATGACTTCATAGCTACTATTATACACGAGGATATCGACCGATCCTTATGTAGTTGGATAACCCTGGTTATGACTGCGGAATCATGCTATCTGCATGATCTTCTGTTGCGGGTTAATCTTCAGGGTTCAGGTGATGTACCAGGTAGTGGTTCTTTCATCACAAAGGAGCCTAGCTGAGCTCGCAATCAAATGTTCTTGCTTGAGTTGGTTGTTGGCACACATATGTGACACAAAACGTACATGCACGAATCAAGATCATAGGTTGGCTATTATATATGGACGAATTGAACACACGAGAGAACCTCAAGAGGAAAACTATCATTGACGATGACATGTGCCCCTTTTACCAACACCCACAAACTTGGAATCACCTATTTTTCGAATGCACATTCGCATCAACACCTACAAACTTGGAATCACCTATTTTTCGAATGCGCATTCGCTCCGAGGATCTAGCTTAGGCTTACCTTTATGCATTTATACTGTCCGATTGGGCTGCTATGGACATGACCTGCACCCCCCACACCCGAGCTTTCATGTTGCTCACTATCCTATGAAAGATATGGGATGCAAGGAACGTTTTGTTTTTTCCCCAAAATGAAAGCCTTTCAACCAATGTTGTAATGACAAACATTTCAGCAGACTTTACCTCATGGACAAATCGACTCTAAAGGCCGATACAAAAAGAACACAGTAAAATGTGGCGCGATTTTCTCTCCTCGCATTAAGCGACTTTGAAATGAAATTCAGGTGATAACTCTCTCCCCCCGATGATTATTTTGTTTGGAAAAAATTATCAGTTCCTTTTGCTATGCAGTGAACACTCACACATGTACACACCGATACATGTGTGCATGTCCGCATAGTGTGCATCCCACAGTTGGGGGCATTCTTGTTGAAATTTTGAGGCAACAAACCAGCAAACACAAACATGTGCATATGTTCGCCCTATGAACACACACACGTATACTTTACCCTTATAAACACCTCCGAGACATCAAGCTGTTTCTCACTCAATGAGCATTGCTGATCGCCGAAAAGTCTAGATAGAGTAAATTCAGAAAATAGCGACCACCATGGCCGTCTAAATCTCAAACTGAGGGTCATTGCCGTAACTTCTTCGAACGAAGCAGAGCTCCCAATTTGTTAGCAAGAACAAAGTCTACTGTAATTTTGGTCTGGTGCACGTAGCATTTGCGGATGGTTTATTCGGCTTTGGCATCATACGCGAGAATTGCGCCGGTGGACGGCCAGGAGCGGCCCCAACAGGGCCGACCGCGAGGCAGTTGAGCGCGCATCTATTGGCCAGACGGTCCAGAAGCTTCGCGAAGCGGGCCGGTTGCTTCCCCTCTCCCCCCGCTGGGGCCCAGCCGCACCGCGCAGAAATAGAAACTAAAGCCGCCTCCGCTTTATCCCTGCACGGAAATATTCACCCTGTAGCGCCACACGTCGCGCGTATCTATCCATTCATCCGTCGACCTTTCCTGCTTCGCACGTGCCTCCTGGTGGAGACGTGTGGTGCGGTGGTTGCACACTTGCACGACTCTCCCTCGCCGACGGGGACGGGGACCGCCAGCGACGGGCCGTACCACCATGTCGGCCGGCATGCTGGCGTTGCCCAGTGGGCCGGACGGGCCGGCCACTGGCGTTGCCCGCTTCGACATCCAAAAACAAAAAATCGCCCTGGACGGTTCGTGGTTGGGTTTCCACTTGTGGCCGACTCCGTCGCCTTTTTCAGCAGCGGGAGGTGCCTGTGCGCGCACTTGAGTGAGATGTTAAGAGCAACGCGTTGATTCATTTCGTCCGCGCATGTTTTTTTATCGAAACGGATAAAAATATAGGCCCCAACTTGCCGACCAATATTCCAAACACGTTCGCGTCGACGCATTTCTGATCCAAATTTGGGTCTGGTTTGCATCCGCGCGGACACAAAGTAGACGCGTCCCGCGTCCCATCGGTGTCCGTCGCGACCTCACATGTCGTCCGGCTAACCGCCCCACGCACGCGGTCACAGTAAATGTGCCCACCTACCTCGGGCCCGCCTGGCAGTGGGTGGAAAAGCCTTTTGCTCCTTTTCAATCGAAGCGTGCGGCGAGGCCGACCTCATCCACTTCCATGTCCCGTCCACATCTAGCCATGCCTGCTGCCTCGCGGCAACCAGAAACACTAGTCAGCCAGCCAGCCCGCCAATCAGTTCTTCAGCAGGAAGGTGAAGGGAAGTACAGTACCGGCGCGAGCTCTTCCCGCGTGCCTCCTCCTCTGCCGCCGGCTCGACGTGGCTTGCCACCGCGGGAGCAGGAGTGGTTGTACATACCAGTCCACCAAACATGGTGGCACTAGCAGTATCGCCGCCCGCTCAAATCCAGATATGAACCCGCCGCACGACTGGCATCTGGACACGCATCAAATTCCTATTCCGGCGGTGCCACACTCGGTGAGGGCGCACATCGAGGAGGTTCGCCGACGGCGCGAGCTCCTTACACCGGACCAGCGCGCGATGCGTGCCTACATGCCAGACTCCCCCAACTAGGAGTGCTGGTTTGCGCTAGAGCACGAGGAGGAGCCGTCGCGGCGTCCACATTGACCATGTGGTGGCCCGCCACCCCTAGACATCTTGCCCGAGGAGGAGAAGGAGGCCTAACAGGCCGCACTGGAGGCCGACATGCAATGCTCCCTAGAGGAGAGCGAGCGCGAGGAGGACGCGTGTTGGGTTGGCATGGAGGAAGCCCTAGCGTTGTCCGCGGCCGGCGACTGCGTCATCCCCCCTCTACCGCCGTCGTTGGCCTTCCTCCCCGAGCCGAAGCCCGACTCGCAGTCTACGGAGCACGAGCCTGAGGTTTACCAGTGGACCAGCCAGCTCTGCGAGGGGCCCACAAGCTTGGGGGCGCGCCCTCCAGGCTTGTGGCCACCTCGTGGCTCCTCTGGCCTCCCCCCGAAGCTTCGTGGTTGTCTTGTGGCCCAAGAAAAATCATCAAAAAGTTTCGTTCCGTTTGGACTCCGTTTGGTATTGATTTTCTGTAGAAGACAAAAATAAGGAAAAAAACAACAACTGGCACTGTGCACTAGGTTAATAGGTTGGTGTTAGGACCGAGAGTATATTGACCAGAGGGGGTGAATGGGAGATTCAAATGTTTTGAACTGATCCCAAACACGGCAACGAAAATAAGGTTTGGTAGAAAAGAAATCAATCAAGCATGCTATTGAGGAACATAACTTTCGATGTAGGCTGCAATAATGGGTCGAGTAGGATATCACATGTTTGACAATAATGATGGTATTGCAATATGCAAACAGATACAGTAGCATGAGATAAAACAAGATGTGAAATGCGAACGATAAGTTCGAGTAAGTACACATACGAGGTGAAAGAAAACCACCCAAGGAGTTCACTCCAATCCAAAAAAGATAAATACAAAGAGAAAATTATACGACTGGGAAGACGAAGCTCAATGATGAGAATGCAACATGAAAATCAGTGAACTTAAACTGATGGGAATGACAAAGACGACATATATGAATGATATGCAATAGTCAATGATTGATCAGATAAACCATCGTCATAGAGCACGAATGTAAACGGCTAAAAGTAATGCAGTGAAGTAAATTGAACCAGTGGTGCTCGATGGCGACAGAGAGATTTGCTAGACCAGTTCGCCCTTCTGCGAAAGGACTACGTCTGGTTGGAGGGATTATGATTTAACACAGAAGATAAACTCTCTTCAGCCTATTCTCCTTCAACTCGGAGCCGACCAGACTCAAGTTTATTTCACTCGTGGTAGATACTTGTCGGTGATCTCCAAACCTTTGAAAGAACTCTTCGTGAACTACAATGACTCTTTGGTTGCTGAAAATCTTGCTCGGTGAAGACAACAACTCTTGAACACTCGAGCTGACACCTATTCGTCTAGAGAGTGCACATCTCTCAAGAGTAATAGGTACAAGAACTGTACTGTGATGCTCAACCACTGTCCAAGTTTCACGCTCTTGATTTTTCTCTTGGTGGATCTTAAACTCAAATCACTTGAAGAAGGGTTGCTCAATCAATCTTCTCAGAAATCTTAAGCGGAGCAGCCCACGGGCAACGTTGGAGCGGGGTGGCTATTCATAGCCGCATCCTTCCTTGAAGGGAAAAGACCAAATTGGACATATGGAGCAGCCAACGGCCAAACGACACGAGTACAACAGTCGAAAATTGAGCACAATGGTAACATTCCTTGCGGAACAAGTAATGCTAACTCCTCAGTTCGAAAGATATCTCCTGCAGGACGAAGAACAACGTCTACTGCTGCCAGGTAATCATTTGAAACATAAAGAGATTTCTCTCAATCTCGCATAGGTTTGGGCTAAGCATCACAAGGATATAAGCTTTGAGAACCTATACCCCTCTTAATAGTACGGAGGTCTTATGACTCAAATAAATGAAAGAAGAACAACGAAATGATTACTATGGGCCTGTTTGGTTAGAAGCCTGGACGTCATGCCTGAGGAAAAATTGTGCCTGGATGGAGCCTGAGATCGATGGACATTTGTGCCTGGCCAGGCAAGCCTGGTCCATGCGTGTTTGGTTGCAGCCTGGGACGATGCTTTGTCCTTTAGTGGTTAAAGAATTGCTACATGTGTGGACCATATCCCTCATGGCTTGTGATTAGTCCAGGCTGCCCGCCAGGCGCAAGTATTGGGATGCCTGACACAGGCTAACGATATTGCCTGGGCTAAATATTTTTCTTTTTATTTATTTTATTGACCAGACCAGGCTAATCACACTCGTAGTGACGGCCAGGCCAGGCACACATTCACTTCTTCAGGGCGCTAACCAAACACCCGTCAGGCAGACTTCAGGCGCAGTCCAGGCCAGGCGTGAAGCTCTCAGGACATCAACCAAACACACCCTATGTCTTCACTTTGTCTTTGACTTCCATTCGCTGCAGTCAAATTTCTTCGGACAGAAACTACAAACGAATTGCTTCACATCAGCAATAAAATTTCGAGGGGTTACCTCCTTCACATCAATCTCCTCGTCTACATGTCTTCAAAAGGTGTAGCTCATTCTTCTCCGCAATGCAGATATTCTTCGGTGAAGTTCCTCGAACTTGACACCAGAGACAATATTCTCTTCGGTTCGGCATGGACTATTTATCTCTGTATGCACTAGCAAACAAATCAGTCCAAGACTGTTTTTGTCAACAATCTCCAAAACACAAGAGGGAAAATCTACCATTCTTAAGAAGTTGCTCCCCACTACTCCATATTCTCTCACCATGCACACTGTCCACATCAGCAATCAACATGCAGCATCCCACCTAAGCAAATCTGCCACCTCAACAATTTTTATTTTATTTTTTTTCAATCAAACGAATCGTCTGATTGTGTTAATTCCCCTCGCACGAATTGTTTCATTTCTTTGATTGTGTTAATTCCCATCGCATTGATTGCTTCTTCGTGCGACGGTTCGTTCCATCTCCCTTCCACCAATAAATCTCAGCGTAGTCTTCCCAATTCTTTTGCTTCCATCTTTATTTGTTCTACAATTCCCATATTGCGTCACCACCGGCCCAACCTTCTCTGGCTGCCCGATACCTGCGCGATGCCACTGTCTGAGGATCCCATGATCGGCGCGAGCCTGGACTATGTTGGCCCAAGCCACACGTCATGGCGTCGACCCGACCTTCCGGCGAACCATGCGTGCCGGTGCCACCATCAGCTTCCTCCTTCAACCTTCATATCTATGTCCCCAGATCTAAACATCGTTATTTTAAGTTAGCTTGGGACCTTGGGTGGAGGCCCTGATTTCCAGATGGAGTAGCTGGCGCGGGCAAGGGCGAGGGCGTCTGCTCCCATGTGTAGTTCGGCGGCGTGATGGATCCAAACCAATCCCAAGCATGGAAGTTTCTGTTGGATCCCAATCAAACTAGCACCTCTGCAGCCAAATCGCCATGGTAGGAGCAGGAAGATGGGGTTGCTCCCATCGTATATTTTTCCAGATCTTTACCCCTATGTTGTTTCTCAAGTCGCCAAGGTAGAGCAGGAAGAAGTGGACACATCATATACCAATCCGCTTCATGATGATTGGAGCCAATTCAAGCCAGTAAGTAACAGCCGTGTCCTTGCACATGCTTTTTGGGGTTCAGAGAATTATATCACTTCGATTTCTACCTTCAGTTTCATGGACTATACACAGCTAAATTACTCTGCAGTCTGCACATTTTTATATCTGAAGTTCTGAACACGGACCAATTCCATGTATGAATTTGATTGACGTGGATCTTTGATCTGGACTTGAGGTAGTTAATATTTCTTTCTCAGTTTCATTTGCAATTGCAATTATAATTAGTTGGTACATCACATTCAAATGCATTGTTCCCAGTTTTTGTTGATCCTTTTGTGCAATTTTTTCATTGCTAGGTTATAGCAGGGAGATGAGGCCGTTCCCTTGAAGGCATATGCGCTTTTTTAGTGGAAGAAATACATACTTACTGTAAATGCAATTCAGGTCATTCCTGTCGTGTAATTCTTCAAATCTTTGTTGTACGGGCCTGATGTGCACTGTAAATGCACCTTACCCTTTCCATTTTTCACACTGATTGGTATGTGGATCTTGGTCATGTACAAATTCTAAGATGTACGTATGTGTTGTTGTTCAATTTGTTTATGTTTTGTGCTTCCATTCCTATTACAAATAACTCAAAGGCATTTGCATTAGTGGTTTTGTGTCTTGCATTTCTTTCCGTAGGTTCAGACTGGGCTTCACATGTTTTCAGTAACAGAACAACTGTGCGAACGATTTAGTCCGCACGACAGCTACAGGATGGCAAATCGAGTTGTCTACTACATTTTAATAATATGAATTAATGTATGAACTAATATGTGTTGTCGTGCAAAATTCGTTCTCACAACATCGTGTAAATAGCATCGCTTGCTCTTTTAGTAATTTTCATGAACTGTATGTCCTATTTTCTCATGTTAGTGATGCATTTCAATTTTGCGCAAAAAAGCAATGCATTTTAATTATAAAATATGAGATACTACTCTATGATATACTAATTTTCTGACTTTTCACATAGTACCAATAAAGGCTCAAACAAATATATAATTATAGTTGCTTACTTATTGTCACTCTGTATACCAGCAAAGGTTTAAAAAAACATACTCCCTCCGTTCCCAAATATATATTTATTTTTAGAGATTCCAATAAAGGACTACATACATAGCAAAATAAGTGAATTTACACTCTAAAATATGTCTATATATACATCCTTATGTAGTCCATATTGAACTCTCTAAAAAGACTTATATTTAGAAACGGGGGAATAGTTTTTAATTATTTACTTATTTCACTCCATAATCTTTCTTATGTGGAGTATTACAAGTTCCCGCAGCAACGCGCGGGGTATTATCTAGTTGCACCAACAATCCCCCCCTTTTTGGATGATTGTTGACAAAACAGAACACATCGAAAGATAGATAACGAAATGAAATGGAATGCGAAGGATAATGAAAGACGAGAGATAAATACGAAGATGAAACATGCTCCCCCTGAAGGTATGCATCGGAGTTAACCTGGAAGGTAGCGAGATAAATCTTCATACGAGTGACATTGACATGAAATCTCTTCGTAGTCTCTTTCAATGCATTCGACAGTGTCTGAGGTAATTCATGTCACACACAATCTTTGAAAAACATTTTTTAGATAGAGTAAATACTTTGAAATGATTTGTGACGAAGGATAAGTCATGAGGATTTTCTCAGAACACAATTTGAATCCACACGAGATATAAGTTCCTGCAAGTTAGATGTCCGAGGAGAATCAGAGCAAGGGAATCATGGGTATATTGCTCGAAGTAGTTATGCTTCAGATGAGGTTTTCTTGCAACAAGTATGATATGAAGGAGATATGCAAGGAAAAACGGCTCAAAAGATATAAGGAATTTACTTTCGAATCGAAAGAAGTTTAATCTGAAGCTATCTTTCTTCTTCTGCAAGGTTAGATAGCAAAAGATAATCATCGAGGCATATCTAAACATAAGACACATATATTTTCAGGGAGTAAAATGTCTCTACTAGAGAAGCATGATTCCAATTCTCCTTGAAATTCTTTTACTTTCCCTGCATGAAAGATAAGTATGAAGATAATTACTGCAAGGAAGTAAGCTTTCGATTTCTCCTGCAAACAGATAATTGGAAGCAAACAACATTGCAGGGGGTTATTAACGGTACATGATGACCAAGTCTTCCAACACCACAGGCGGTGCTTTAAGTTCCAAAATAAAAGTAGTTCGACAAAAACCAAACAGTTCGATAGAAAAGAAAATGGCGAATGGAAACACCCTGCAAATGACCCGCTTATCTATCACTCAATGTTCTTCTCCCCCTTTTTGTCAAAAAGTGTCAAAAAGGAAAGAGAATGCATACGAGGAGCTACTCGTACGAAGAATCCTCAGAATCAGAATTCGCACTGCTTGGCGAAGCAGAACGAACAATAGTCGAGGCCGAAGCAGGAGTTGCAACATGGGCTTCGGAATCAGCTTCGGAAGTAGCAGCACGAGGTGCATCTGGCTTGAAGATAAATGTCCCGGCTATGTCTTTGAGATCATCATCTGGTTCGACAAACATTAGGTCAGTGGAGGCAAAACGCCGAGGAAGCGCTGGGGTTTGCCTTCGGATGCGAGGAACTTCAAACAACTCCAGATAATCATATTCTTTCATGATACCCTTGGCAGATAGTTTCTTCCGAGAATAATGGTTGCGCAAAAGGGTCTAGGATCACTTCTGTTGTTCCTTCTCATGCAGGAGAGTTTGGCGTGCATAATTGTGAAGCAGATTTAACCCAGTCATCATTTCCAGCTTCACTTTCTGGTCTAGCTTGATATGAATTTCAAGGGCTTGCTGAGTGCAAAGAAAAATCTCATACATTGACGGATTATCTTCATGAGAGATTTCAACCTTTGCCTTCTTGACATTCGGAGCAGAAGCAGACACAGAAGCAAGACCGGCTGCATCCATCGGTATCTTCCCTTTGCCAATATCCTTCACAGTCCAGAGTGTGTCACGGACTGGTGGTTGATACATCTCCAACGTATCTATAATTTATGAAGTATTCATGCCATGCTTACAACAATTCTATATGGTTTTGGTATGATTTGAATGGAACTAACCCGGACTGATGCTGTTTTCAGCAGAACTACCGTGGTGTTGTTTTTTGCGCAGAAATGAAAGTTCTCCAGATGCAATGGAACTTTTCGACGATTGTTTTGAAACAAAAGAGGCACTAGAAGCTTCGTGGGAGGGACAAAAGGTGAAGGGGGTAGCCACCACCCACCAAGGGGCGCTAGGGGCCTTGCCCGTGTGCTGGTTGGTGGTAGGCCCCTCGAAGCACATCTTCGCGTGAAACCGACACCAAAAAATCATATGAATATAAAAAACCTAGAAATAACACCAAATCAGAAGTTCCACCACCGCAAGCCTCTTTAGCCATGAAAAACCAATCTAGACCCCGTTCCGGCACCCTGCCGGAAGGGGAAATCATCACTGGTGGCCATCTTCATCATCCCGGAGGCCACCATGATGAGGAGGGAGTAGTCCAACCTCTGGGCTGAGTTTGTACTAGTAGCTATGTGTTTAGTCTCTCTCTCTCTCTCTCTCTCTCTCTCTCTCTCGTGTTCTTGAGTTGGCACGATCTTGATGTATCGCGAGCTTTGTTAATATAGTTGGATCATATGGTGTTTCTCCCTCTCTATCTTGTTGTGATGAATTGAGTTTTCCCTTTGAGATTTTGTTTTACTGGATTTAATACTTTTATGGATTTGAGAGCACTTGATGTATGTCTTGCTATGAATACCCATGGTGATAACGGGGTCTCATATTGATTCACTTGATATATGTTTTGGCACTCAACCCGCGGATTCCCGAGGTGACATTGGGGTAATCTATGCATAGGGGTTGATGCATGTTTTGTCCTTGTTTCTCCGGTAGAAATCTTGGGGCACTCTTTGAGGTTCTTTGTGTTGGATTGAGTATTATATCACATAATCAACTCACGGATACTCGTAGTGACATTGGAGTATCTAGGTGACATTAGAGTTGGTTGATGTGTATCATATAGTGTTATTTTAGTACGAACTCTTAGATAGATCGATCAGAAAGGATAACTTTGAGGTGGTTTCGTAGCCTACAAACAATTTCCTCTTATGTTCTCCGCTAGATAAGAACTTTGGAGTGATTCTTCGTCGCACATTGAGGGATGGTTATATGATCCAATTATATTAGCATTGTTGAGAGATTGCACTAGCGAAAGTACGGATCCTAGGCCTCATTTTCAAGCATTGCAATACCGTTTGTGCTCACTTTTGTTACTTGATACCTTGCTATTTTTTTATTGTTCCTATTACAAAAATCACTACCTACTATCCATATTACACTTGTATCACCATCTCTTTGCCAAACTAGTGCACCTATACAATTTACCATCGTATTTAGTGTGTTGGGGACACAAGAGACTCTTTGTTATTTGGTTGCAGGGTTGTTGAGAGAGACCATCTTCATCCTACACCTCCCGCGGATTGATAAACCTTAGGTCATCCATTTGGGGGAAAATTGTTACCGTCCTACAAAACTCTGCGCTTGGAGGCCCAACACAAATCTACAAGAATAAAGTTGCGTAGTTGACATCAAGCTCTTTTCTGGCGTTGTTGCCAGGGAGGTGAGTGCTTGAAGGTATATCTTTAGATCTTGCAATTGAATCTTTTAGTTTCTTGTTTTATCACTACTTTGGTTTATAAAAAAAACTAAAAAAATGGAATTGAGGTGGCCTCATATTATTCGTCTTTATCATGTCTTTCTTGAAAATGATGGAAAGGAAAATTGTGCTCAGTTGATGGAAGAATAATTCAATAAAATGTTTGGCATTGAAACTTTGAATGGTGAGCATGATTGCAATATTTCTAGTATGAATTATTCGAATATCCATGATTCTAATGATATGCAAAGCCATAAACTTGGGGATGCTATGTTTGATGAAGATGGTATTTTTAATCCCCCAAGTTTTGATGAGAATATTTATTATGATGATAACACGCGTCCTATTTATGTTGATTATAATGATGAAAGTGGATTTGTAGGGGTCATAACTTTATTTAATGATAAATCCACTACTTTGGAAGAGGTTTCAGTTGACTATGATAAAAAAGTTGCTATCTATGATGATTATTGTGATGACTTGTATGCTATAAGAATATTGATAACCATGAAACTTATCATCATGATTTTAATGATCAAATTGATTATGTGGATCAAGTATCATGTGATAGTTATTTTGTTGAGTTTGCTCCTACTACTATTGATGAGAATAAATTTGCTTATGTGGAGAGTAATATTTTTTTATGCATGTGGATCATGAAAAGAATGCTTTATGTGATATCTATAATGTTGAATTCAACATCTTGCTTGCACCACCTTAGTCTTTTCCTCTCTTTCTTATTTGGAGGTTCAGCATCTTGAACAATAGTGGACTGTCTGGCTTTAGACATTGGAGTCCTCTTGGCAGGAGCCTTCTTTTGCTGACATGGCTTGGTGGTGGCAGCAGCACTACCATACTCTTTCCTGACAACCTTCTTCTTGGAAGTGACCTCTTCCTCAACCTGAAAATCATCATCTTCACGGTCAGAATTCTTCTTCTTCCTCTGCCTGGTAGCAGCCTTAGGCAAGTTGCTAGGAGTGCTTCTACTCCCATCATCATAGCTACCAGAGGGACTAGTGCCCTCACTGAGGTTAACTTGCTCCTCTGACCTGTTCTGGCTATCATTGGCCTTTGACATCTCTACAACTGACCCTGTGAATAGATGGGTGTGATGATGCTACAAACCTAGGGTAGGGTCACGGGCCTGACCCAGGTACCCCACCCAAGGTCACTACCACAGAAGCTCAAGAGACAACTCGAAGGCAACAGAAACAGTCGACTGATATGGCCCAAGGGCGACATTCCACTCAACTGTATACCCTCGCTCAGACAACTCAAGTCCACTCGGAAAGACGAACACACTCGACCATGCAAGGACACTCGACCCCCGAAGGTCAAAGGTCCCTCTAGACAGCAACGGTCCTGCATTCATTCTATGGTAATGAATGCCTTTATCGCCCTTTATTGCAGGCGTTATCAGTAACGCCCTTCCTTTATGTACATTGTACCCTTTGTAATGTGGGGATGGTTGGGGTCCTGGCGCACTCTATATAAGCCACCCCCTCCTCCAGTACAAGGGTTTGCACCCTCTATAACTCAAACACACATATACATTCCAGTCGACCACCTCCGGGCATCGAGACATAGGGCTTTTACTTCCTCCGAGAAGGGCCTGAACTCGTAAACACCTTGTGTACAATCTCACCATAGCTAGGACCTTGCCTCCTCCTACGTACCCCCTACTCGTACTGTCAGACTTAGAACCACGACAGGGTGTGGATAGAGTAGATGAGCATCACAATATACAAGTAATTTTTGCAAAAAATGATTCAAAGTCTTAACTTTAGTTTTCTACAGAAAGCATTTCGGAGCTACCGATTTGATAATCTCGGTGACACCAAAGCACAAACAGAGTCTAAACATGAGAAATCAGTCGGACCGAGTTGTAGTTCGGTGACTTCGAGATGCTAGGGTTTCACTGAGAAATTGCTTTCGGTCTCGCCGACCAGTACACTGCGGTCAGACTGAGTTGTACTTAGTGCAATGGCCAGGTCAATCGGTGTGACCGAAAACTTCAGATTGGTCAGTCCGAGATGGGTTCGGCGGAAACCTAACCCTAAGATTTTGCATGAAACCTTTTCTATTGGAGTTTTGCGTGGACATGGAGATTTCAATTGTGGCAAGAATACATGCAATAGCTTTGTGCGTTGAATCGGAGAAAGGGAATAGAACAAAGGGGCTGAACCATACCCTAACTTGGTGATGGTTCGCTACGGCGGCAACGGCGGAGGCGATTTACGTTGATAGCGGCGGAGACCAGCGACGGAGGCGCACTGGCGGAGATGGCGATGATCCGGAGACCAAGGGGCGGAAGTGCTGGGGCGCGAGCTCATGCGGTATGAAGAACTTTTCAACCGTACGGGTATGCGAGGTATATATACCCAGGAACTTGTTGGGTAATGTAGTAATAGTTCAAAAAAAAATCCTACATGTCACCAAGATCAATCTAGGAGATGCTAGCAATGAGAGAGAGGGAGTGCATCTTCATACCCTTGCAGATTGCTAAGCGGAAGCGTTGTAAAGAACGCGGTTGATAGAGTCGTACTCACGACGATTCAAATCGTGGAAGATCCGATCTAGCGCCGAACGGACGGCACCTCCGCATTCAACACACATACAGCCCGGGGACGCCTCCTCCTTCTTGATCCAGCGATGGGGGAGGAGAAGTTGAGGGAGAACTCCGGCAGCATGAAGGCGTGGTGGCGGTGGAGCTCGTGGTTCTCCGGCTGAGCTTCGCCAAGATCAACGGAGGAGGAGGAGGTGTAGGAGGGGGAAGGGCTGCGCCAGGGGCTGAGGTATGGCTGCCCTCCTGATAATCCACAAGTGTAGGGCATCACAACAGTTTTAGAGGGTAAAGTATTCAACCCAAATTTATTGATTCGACACAAGGGGAGCCAAAGAATACTCTTAAGTATTAGCAACTGAGTTGTCAATTCAACCACACCTGGAAACTCAGTATCTGCAGTAAGGTAGTTTCGTAGCAAGGTAATATGGAGGTAACGGTAACAAAAATAAAAGTAACAATAGTGTTTTTGTAGTTTTTGTAACAGTAGCTGCGGAAAAGTAAATAAGCAACAAGCAATATGTGAAAAGCTCGTAGGCATTGGATCGGTGATGGAGAATTATGTCGGATGCGATTCCTCATGTAAAAATTATAACCTAGGGTGACACAGAACTAGCTCCAGTTCATCAATGTAATGTAGGCATGTATTCCGAATATAGTCATACGTGCTTATGGAAAAGAACTTACATGGCATCTTTTGTCCTACCCTCCCGTGGCAGCGGGGTCCTAGTGGAAACTAAGGCATATTAAGGCCTCCTTTTAATAGAGTACCGGACCAAAGCATTAACACATAGTGAATACATGAACTCCTCAAACTACGGTCATCACCGGGAGTGGTCCCGATTATTGTCACTTCGGGGTTGTCGGATCATAACACATAGTAGGTAACTATTAACTTGCAAGATAGGATCAAGAACACACATATATTCAT
This sequence comes from Secale cereale, assembly GCA_902687465.1. NCBI lineage: Eukaryota > Viridiplantae > Streptophyta > Magnoliopsida > Poales > Poaceae > Secale > Secale cereale. Next base: position 829,875,900 of record LR738711.1, on the reverse strand, counting down.
GAAAACATAATAGGTTCAGATCTGAAATCGTGGCACTCGGGCCCTAGTGACAAGCATTAAGCATAGCAAAGTCATAGCAACATCAATCTTAGACCATAGTAGATACTCCCTCCGTCCGAAAATACTTGTCATCAAAATGAACAAAAAATGATGTATCTAAAACTAAAATACATCTAGATACATCCCCTTTTATTCATTTTGATGACAAGTATTTCCGGACGGAGGGAGTACTAGGGATCAAACCCTAACAAAACTAACTCGATTGCATGGTGGCGGCTCCATAAAAGATCTCCACTCTCCGGAGCCACGAACGGACTCCAGATCAGCCCTCCCGAGAGAGATTAGTGCTTGGCGGCGGCTTCGTATCGTAAAACGCGATAATTCTTCCTCTCTGATTTTTTCTCTCCCCGAAAGTGAATATATGGAGTCGGGGTAGACGTCGGTGGAGCAACAGGGGGCCCACGAGGCAGGGGGCGCGCCTCCCACCCTCGTGGACAGGGTGTGGGCCCCCTGGCTTGGTTCTTTCCGTAGATATTTTTTATATATTCCAAAATAATTCTCCCTTGAATTTCAGGTCATTTTGAGAACTTTTATTTCTGCACAAAAATAACACCATGGCAATTCTGCTGAAAACAGCGTCAGTCTGGGTTAGTTCCATTCAAATCATGCAAGTTAGAGTCCAAAACAAGGGCAAAAGTGTTTGGAAAAGTAGATACGTTGGAGACGTATCAACTCCCCCAAGCTTAAACCTTTGCTTGTCCTCAAGCAATTTAGTTGATAAACTGAAAGTGATAAAGAAAAACTTTGACAAACTCTGTTTGCTCTTGTTGTTGTAAATATGTAAGGCCAGCATTCAAGTTTTCAGCAAAGATCATGAACTAACCACATTCACAATAACTTTCAGGTCTCATGTCTACTCATATCAATGGCATAATCAACTAGCGAGCAATAATAATAAACCTCGGATGACAACACTTTCTCAAAACAATCATAATATGATATAACAAGATGGTATCTCGCTAGCCCTTTCTGAGACCGCAAAACATAAATGCACAACACCTTTAAAGATCAAGGACTGACTAGACATTGTAATTCATGGTAAAAGAGATCCAGTCACAATCATACTCAATGCAAATTAATAGCAATACATGCAAATGACAGAGGTGCTCTCCAACTGGTGCTCTTTAATAAGAGGATGATGACTCGGCATAAAAGTAAATAGATAGGCCCTTCACAGAGGGAAGCAGGGATTTGTAGAGGTGCCAGAGCTCGATTTTAAATTAGAGGTGAATAATATTTTGAGTGGTATACTCTCATTGTCAACATAACAACCAAGAATCTCGATATCTTCCATGCTACACACATTATAGGTGGTTCCCAAATAGAATGGTAAAGTTTATACTCCCCCAACCACCAACAAGCACACTCCACAGCTAGCCCAAAACAACGGGTACCATCCAAACCAGCAACAACTCTGGGGGAGTTTTGTTTAATTATTTTGATTTGAAGCATGGGACTGGGCGTCCCGGTTACCGGCCATTTTCTCATGAATGATGAGCGGAGTCCACTCATCATGAGAATAACCCACCTAGCATGAAAGATATAGACAACCCTAGTTGATACATGAGCTGTTCGAGCATACAAAATAGAATTTCATTTGAAGGTTTAGAGTTTGGCACATACAAATTTACTTGGAACGGTAGGTAGATACACTACAAAAAAAAGACACATCCGTGACATTTTGGGCCGAACGAAACTTTTTTCTGTCATACTTATGACACTTCTATGACAATAATTGTGACAAAACACGGTATCATCATAGATGTGGTGGGGTCCTACTTCTATGACAAAAAAATCATCACAGAAAATGGGCTTTTTTCCTGGGCGGGACGGAGACGCAGCTGCATGACATTCTTTAGGCCGTCCATGACGGAAAAAAACCGTGGTAGAAGTGAGGGCGAGGAAAATATCGGGGTGTTCCCGGTTACGGTGGGTGGTCGGGGCCGAGCGATGCGCATTTCTCTCGTACACGCACGCACGTGGGTGCGAGGCGTTGGGCTCTAACTGAACCCGAGCGAGGCGTTGGGCTCTAACTGAACCCGAGCGATTGCACTGCAGGCTACGCATTACTGAACCCGAGCGATCGATCGATGGCTGTTAACTGAACTCGATCGAGCGATTCCTTCGCTACTACTGCTAACTGAAGTCGATCGATGCTGCCTCTGCATGAACAATGAGCGTTACTGGGGGGTTTGGATGAACAGTTCCCGATGGGGGTGGATGAACATGACCCCGTGGTGTTGAACAGGACCCCGATCGATCGAGCCGGTTGGGGCTGCATGAACAGGACCCCGTGGAGGGCTGGATGAACAGGACCACCCCGTGGAGGGCTGGATGAACAGTAGACAGTGGAGGGCTGGATGAACAGTAGCCCGTGGAGGGGTGGTTGAATAGGAGCCCGTGGAGAGGGTTGGTTGAACAGTAGCCGGTGGAGTAGCGCGCGGTGGAGGCTGAACAGTCGCAGGTGGAGGCAGGAGGAGGTCGACGGTGGATGAATAGTAGCCCGTGGAGGCTGGAGGGGGTCGATGGTGGAGATGAACAGTATCCATGGAGTCCCGTTTTGCGATACGCCACACCCCTCCCGATGAACAGGACCCCCGTTTCGACCGTAGCGCTCCAACACAAGTCCGTTTCCTCCGTTTTGCGGTACGCCACACCCCTCCCGATGAACAGGACCCCCGTTTCGACCGTAGCGCTCCAACACAAGTCCGTTTTCTCCGTTTTGTGGTACGCCACACCCCTCCCGATCAACAGGACCCCCGTTTCGATCGTAGGAGGTCCGTTTCCTCCGTTTTGCGGTACGCCAGACCCCTCCCGATAAACAGGACCCCGTTTCGACCGCGGCCGGTCGAATACAACGCCGTTTCCTTCATTCTGCGGTACACCGGGCCTCGTTTCCATCGGCTGTTCCGTCCAAGCCGGTTGGCTCCCACGCGTTCCGTTGCCTCCCGATGAACACGACGCATTCCGTTGCCTCCCCATGAACACGACGACGACGCAGTTTCTCCGTTCCGACCCAGCCATGTACACGAGTCCTGGTCGTACGTATGCGCGAGTAGGCGTTCAAGACCCTGCCCGTATGTACGTACGTGGCCGTATTTTCTTTCTTGCACACTGCCCGATGTACGTACGTGTACATGCTACGTGTGTGCCTCTACTATGACACGTGCGCGCCTCTACATCGACCAGTATGTACGTACACATTCGCGACCAGAATGACAACGCTACGTACGCTTCGACCTGGTGGGTCCCGACTGTCAGGCACTTACTTGCGTGCGAAGATGTAGCTGGTGGGTCCCAGCAGTCAGGGGGGCGAATCATTTTTTTTGCCCAGAGGCACTTCCTTGCGTGCAAAGATGTAGCTGGTGGGTTCCAGCAATCAGGGGGAAACATTTTTTTGCGAAATAAGGTGGTCCGTCCGGTGGGTCCCCGCTTTCAGGTGGAGGAATAATTATTTTGCGCGTAATAAGGAGGCACTTCCTTGCTGCGGCCGTGGACCCAACTGTCAGCCTCTCCATGTACAATACTCTTCCGATGGAAGTCGTTCCTTGACCACGTTGACCACGCCGCGCCGAGAGCACCAGGGCGGTGGCGGCGGCGAGGCCTAGGAAGGGGACGACACGGAGCCGGGGAAGACACGACAGTGGAAGCCCGCGTGGAGAGGAGTACGAGGGTTCACTGGTTCGGCTGCGGTGTGAGGCTGTCGTCGCCGCAGGGCCTGGCCAGCGGTTGGAATAGTAGGGGGCGGTGAGGCCTCCGCGGCAACACAGCCGGCCACGAGAGGCTGGATCATGTGGCACGACCGGCGCTGCTTTGGGTGGCTGGAGCAACAAGACGAGAGGTTGAAGAAGCACTACGGTCGTTGGATGGGCATCTTAGGGTCACTGGAGCTAGAATCGTTCATATTGACTAAGTTGACAAAGCAATCCGTCCCCGTCAACTTAGTAGGCCCACAAGTCAGCCACCCACCAAGGTGGGTCCCAACTAGCAGGGGGACTATTCATTTTTTGTGCGTAATAAGGAGGCACTTTCGATGGGTCCAAGCTGACAACGGGGGGAACGTTTTTTTCGCGAAATACGGTGGCCCGTCCGGTGGGTCCCAGCAGTCAGGGGGGAACATTTTTTTGCCAAATACGGTGGCCCATCCGGTGGCTCCCTGCTGTCAGGTGGAGGAATAATTATCTTCCGCGTAATAAGGAGGCACTTCCTTGCGGCTGTCGTGGACCTAGCCACCAGCCTTTCCACGTACAATACTCTTCCGATGGAAGTTGTTCCTTGAACACGTTGACCACGCCGCGCCGAGAGCACCATGGCGGTGGACGATGGCGAGGCCTAGGAAGGGGTCGACGCAGAGCCGGGAAAGACACGACAGTGGAAGCCCGCGCGGAGAGGAGTACGAGGGTTCACTGGTTCGGCTACGGTGTGAGCACTACAAAAAAATACACTTTCGTGATGATACATGTTTGTCACAGTAGGTCATGTTTTCTGTCATGCATGTACAACCATGAAAAATTTATGATAGAAACAAGATAGTCATACCTGTGCTGTCGTAGAAGTGTTCCATAACATTACCAAAATTATCGTCACGGAAGTGTCCACTTCCACGACGATAAATCGCGCGTCACAGAAGTGCTTTCGTCAAGGGTGACCGACACGTGGCATCCACCGTAACGGAACGTTGTTAAGCTATCGGGTCCGGTTTTGGATCCGATAACCCGTTAACATCCCCGACCAACTGGGATTTTCCACGTGTAAAATCATCATTGGCTGGAGGAAACATGTGTCGGCTCACCGCTGGGACAGATGTCATCCTCTCATTGGACCCAAAGCGCCTATTATACGTCGACACGTGGCACGGCCCAACAGAGGCCCATTCCTGTGAAAAGGCCGTCCCGTTTGACTTGGTCAAAAGGTGGTGGGCCGGCCCACGGAAAGCGTGTTAACGCCCTATTCGCATATAGCCCATTTACAGCCCGCTAACCCAGGGCCCATTACAACCTATCCGAATTAGGCCCAGTAGCGTCATCTCGGTCATCCAATATGATTCCAGCCCATTTTAAGTTCCGACCCATGTCTGGCCCATGACATCTTTCGGCCCATATGAGGCCCTTTTGTAACTCTTGGCCCATTAACGGCCCGTGGTGAAACTGGCCCGTAATGAATAGTGTATCACTTTATACCCATTAACGGCCCATTAATCCATTGGGCCGTTTGTAGCCCATGTTATCTTTCGGCCTTCTCAGGGCCCATTTATTCTTGGCCCATTAATGACCCGTGGTGAAACTGGCCCGTAATGAACAGTGTATCACTTTATACCCATTAACGGCCCATTAATCCATTGGGCCGTTTGCAACCCATGTTATCTTTCGGCCTTCTCAGGGCCCATTTATTCTTGGCCTCATTTCCAGCATTCGGTTACTTACGACCCGTTACTGCCATTTTCTGCTTGTGGGCCAAATTCAGCCCGTGGTTAGAGTCGGCCCGTTTGTGGCCCGTTAATACGTTGGGCCGTTTTCATAGCGTCATCAAATACGGCCTATTAATGACAACCCGTTATGGTCGGCCCATGAATGGACGACTCCAACTCTAGCTCGTTTACGGCCATAATGCGGTCTGTTTTTGGCCCATGTTTGGCCAATCAATCATACGACCCGTCTAAGGCCCATTGATGATACGGCCCGTAGAAGGCTCATTGTTTCAACGGCCCGTAGAAGGCCCATTGTTTCTACGGCCCGTAGGAAGCCCAGTGTCACTACAGTAAATATGTAGCCCATGGCCTATTAAAGGCAGGAAACTTCTATAGGTTTAGACCTGCTAATGGCCCAAGATGATTATAGGCCCATGATTTGGCCCATATGAGTAATGGGCCGGCCTGAAGGCCGATAAAACTGAGATCCACTGAACCTTCCGGCCTAAATTACAACATACCGACCAAAGAATAAACCTAGACTATACAACAAAGAAATTACGACATATTACATCCAGTGGGAATCAAAGTTCGCTACCGGCGATAACAAAGCGCAACATGACCACGGATTTCATACACTGGGCATCAAAGGTCGCCACCAGTGCATATAAACATGCCGACAAAAGAATATACAAAACTGAGAGCACTTCAGAAGGCACTAGACCTGGCAAGCTCGGGCCCCGCAAGCACCTGAACAAGCTGATGAGACCTCAGTTGTGTCAACGATAGATGCTTCATCCCTAGCTGTATGGCACCATAGTGCGCAAGGCAGTCCCCTGACATCTTCATTATATCTTTGACTTCAAGTCGGAGCTGTGCTGAAGCAAGTCTTTCCGCTTTAAGTTGAGACTGAAGAAGTCGAACTGATTGAGGCAGCGACTGCACATAGGTTGTCTCACACCTGCTGGTGAGTAGCTTCAACTCACTGTCTTCATCAAGATAGGACCTTGGGGTCATCTCGTTGTCCTCAAGATGGTTTGGCTAACTATCTTTTCTAAAGTTCTGCCTGGCATAAGAGATGCGACTCTGAAAGAGAAACAAGGAGACAGGTAACATGTTTCACAATTATATAAGCAAATAAATGTATCTGTTCTGCATAAGGAACATGTTTTTACAACTACAATTTAAAACTGGTAGTTGTTGCAAACATCCAATGAGATGTAAACAGCACTGGAGGAAATGATGCCTATCCAAATCTATACTAGTACAAAATTTGAAGGCTTGAGAAGGATGAACTTACATTACATGTTAACACGGGCTGGACAAAGCCCTTCTCCATGTTGATGGAAAGACAATTCAAATAATTCCCCAAAGAATATTCTTTATAAGCGTTGCCATTATTCTACATTTTGCAAAGAGTAAATATAGATCAAATAATATTGAAAGAAATAGAGGATAATGAAGCTCAGGTGCAGACTGATGATACACAATCAAATAGCAATTAATTAAGTACAACGTTACAAGGCAAAAGGCACTGACAAGAGGAATGCAGACATCAACGTGTGTAGTGGCATTGGCTTTATTCAACATTTTGGTAAGAGTAAATGTAGATATGATAATTTGGAGAAAGTGGAGGGCAGGGCAGATAAGATGCAGAGTAACGCTAGACAATCAACTATCTCGCGATGCATGTACAGTAATACCACCACCGTCCATTATTAGTTGTCGCTCAAATGGATGTATCTAGCACTATTAAGTTCTAAATACATCCAATTGATCAATAATTAATTTGATACAGGCTAATTTTTTTAAATAATACATTTTCTTTAGTAAATTTCATAAATAGTACGTGGTTGTGAGAATTTTCAAAAATATGACCCAATCGGCCAGCAGCAGGCCGACTGGGCCTAGTCGGCCTGCTGTTGGCCGATTGGGACCTTATTGGCTTGCTGCTAGCCGATAGGCCTGTCGGCCACAAGCTGTCCAGCAGTCGGCCTGCTGCTGGCCGACAGGACCCTATTGGCCTGCTGCTGGCCGACAGGACCCTATTGGCCTGCTGCTGGCTGACAGGACCCTATTGGCTAGCTGCTGGCCGATTGCATGCAACTAAACACATCCCACGTTATATTTTTCCCTCATTACTCTTTCCCGCCATAGGTTTCCACATAGCTCGTTTCCGGCATATTTTTCCCGCTCTCTACTTGCCCCCACTTTGCTCGTTCCCGCCAATTTTACCCGCTTTGCTTGTTCCCGCCCTATTTTCCCGCTTTGCTCGTTCCCGCCCTATTTTCCCGCTTTGCTCGTTCCCGCCATTTTTTCCCGCTTTGCTCTTTCCCGCCATTTTTTTCCCGCTCTCTAGTTCCCGCCAGTATCTCCCGCTACCGAGTTCCCGCCTTTCTTTGTGTTGTGAGTCTATAAAACACCCTCGGCAGTAACATTGGTAAGCATTCAGTTGTAGTATTGTAGTCTCGCGAAGATGTCCGGATATCCTTTCGATCGTAGTTTTCACCCTAGTATGTCCAAATGTCTTCTGGATTTAGCCGCCGATTTCAGGGTAGACAACAAGATAGTTCAATGGGAGAAGCTCATCAGTAGTGACACCCTACTGAATGAGCTGGCTCACGCACTAAGTAGGTGCGGATGGCCTTCCAGGACCTTTGAGGACATACGGGAAGAACTTCTGAGGTTGCAGGGGAGATGGAAGAAGCAACAATCGAAGGGTGAATCATACCTAAAGTGTGCAGCCAAACATACTTTTCTATGGACTGAGGACAGTGAGGATGATGAGGATATCTTCATGGCGCCTCTTCCGGGTTCTACATATTCGAAGGGTAAGAGTTCAGCATCGTCAAAGGGCAAAAGTTCTCCATCGTCGAAGAGCAAGAGTTCTGCATCGTCGAAGAGCAAGAGTTCTTCCTCATCAAAGGACAAGAGTTTTTCATCGTCGAAGGGCAAGAGTTCTGCATCGTCGAAGGGCAAGATTTCTACATCGATGGAGGATGACGATGATGACTTTATGTAGTTTTTATCCTTTATGTTGTCAGTTAAGTTGTATGTGCCGTTTTATCTAGTTTTTATCCTTTATCTAGTTGTTTGTACTTTCTTGTTGTATGAGCATTATATTCTATCTAAATAGCAGAGACTAAAATAGAGTAGTCATATGTCTCATACATAAATACATAGTCATTTGTCTCATACATAGCATAGGTATAAGTCTCATACATAATTAAATGGTCATGTCTCTACTGATAGATAGAAGCGTCACTGACGACGTCTGCCCTGGCGCGGAGGCGGATCTTGCGGCGTCGTCCATCCGTACCTATGTATTGACCTGATGTTACGAGGCGGATCTCAGACTCATCCTGGTGATACTGTGTATCCTGTGTCGGGCCAGGTGGAGGAGTCGAAAACATGTCTGGCCACTGGAAGTGCTGCGACATCTGACCCTCTATGTGGTCCTCATGACGTTGATCACTCCCCCATGTATCATGTGATGCAGACGCATGATATCTGTAGGCTTCTGAACGATGGAACATTAAATCATGCAGAATAAGGTCGCCTAAATTAATATTGAGAACAATACACATACTTGTTGGCTGTGACGGCTGCTCTGGTTGATACACAAAGCTCGACGAGGGACCCTGTTGTCGTGGCGGTGGAGAAAACACAAAGCTCGACGTGGGACCAAAATGGTCTGCGTGCTGCCACGTCGAACTGCCAGGTTGGTCAGGAGGGGGTGCCCTCATAGTCGGTTGATGTGCAAGACGCGGACGTGGCTGATGTCGGTGTGTGGAGTGACGCGGCGGCTGCTGCTGGTGCTGAACAATATCGGTCCTCCGGGTGCACGTGATAGCCTCGTAGACAGCCCGAATCTTGTTCTGCATACGTTCCAAGAAGGGCTGTAGCACAGGACGGTGCTGAAGAAGAGGTCCAGACGACAGTGATCGTCCAAAGGTGGTCACGTCGTTGTAGAGTTCGTGTGTCAAGCTAGCCTGCAAATTCTTGCCTTGGTTATTAAGTATGGACGTCAAAAATATGTGACAACTAAATTTAAGAGCAATATGTCTTACCGCGTACTGTCTAGAGCCTGAAGTATCATAGCTCGGGTACATATCCGATGGGGTAGGGTCAGGTATCTCCTCTGGGTGAGAGTGCTCAACGATGCGCAACCATGTTCCGGTCATGTAGCGCCGCAAATAGAGATTGAATTCATTGAGTTCGAAATCATGATTCTGGTGCCATAGATGTGTGTTTGTTGTCTCCCATTCTATAACATACGGCTCTAGTCTAACTAGCCACTCGGCAGTTGTCTTATTCGTGCCCCTCCTTGTCGTCCTAAAATAGCGGTGTATTTTCAACAATTATTATGTGCTTGAAAAGAGTACTATGAAAGATAATGCAACATTGAAAAACTGGTAAATACCTGTGGAGGTGTTTTGGCACCGGGTTCTCTGTAGGGGGCGAAAGCTCTGACTGCAGAAGACCGACCTATGGCTGTTAGGATCTGACCTTTGTACTTGCCTGTGAGAAATGTACCATCTACACATATCACCGGTCGGCAATGCCTGAAAGCTTCTATGCATACACCGAAAGAGAAGAAGAGACGATGCAACACTCTCACAGTTGGGAATTCTGGCATGAAGAGGTCTTGGATATCGATATAGGTGCCTGGATTCCGCTGCTGCAGTGTACGGAGGAGCTTGACAACAGAGTCATATGCATCAAAATATGAACCAAATCTGCTCTCCAGCGCCAAATGCTTAGCCCTCCAAGCCTTGCCATAAGAAATCCTGTAATTGAACCTGGTGAAGACTTTTGTCTGGATTGCCTTCACTTCCATAGCTTTGCCCTGCACTATCTCATCGTAAAATAACCGAGCAATCAGCGACGATGAAAGGTTGGCATGATCTTGAGGGATGCACGGAATAAGACATGTGTGATGCACTAAGTCACTGATCACCCAACTTGTGCCATACTTAGGAAGATAGCCGTGCACCCTGGCAGGGCAATCTGCATTCTTGCATACCATTGTGAGGTATTTCTGACTTGACACCTGAGCTGTGAAAACCCTTTGCGTGGACATTGCCCAATTAATTATTGCATCCTTCATAGCTTGCTTGTTCGGATACATAGCTCCCGTCGCAATATTGTTTTGATGATATTGCCAGGCAGAATCATGTCCATCATTGACTATCATTGCAGATGAGAAGTCATGATTCCATGATGCAGGAATCGGGGCCATCTGTTGATTGTCTTCCTCATCCGACTCATCAGAATGATCGGTATGACCCATATCAACATCGGTGTCTTCTTCTTCCATATGGTCCTGCATGTGCCCATCTACCTCGTCAGCGTCCACCTCGCCAATGTAATCACCATCAGCATTTCCTCCTTCTACCTGACTACTCTGTCCTGGTTCGTAACCAGCAGCATTTCCTCCTTCTACCTGACTGCTCTGTCCTGGTTCGTAACCAGCAACATTTCCTCCTTCTACCTGACTGCTCTGCCCTGGTTCGTAACCAGCATGCCCAGCATTTGACATAGATAACTGCCTCCCTCCACTACTCAGCCCAGGATCGTAGCCACCCTCGCCTTCATGTGTGGTGACCTCATTAACGACGGGAGTCACTAAGGCAACAGGATTGCATCCCCTGCGTTCACAACCTTTTAACCATTTCACCCACTCGGAGTCTCGCTCAATTGGCCTCAAATAAAAATATATTGTTGAACTTGACCGTGTCCACAATGCATGAATACCGACTGTGTGCGTTACAGTATCTAGCCCTAAACTTGCCGCAATCCATTCTTTCAACTGACTGACTGACCATGTTTGAGGCGCGTTCAGTGCCACCTCTATGTGAGTAAACTCACTCAGATTAGCTCCCATCTCAGTTGTCTGGACAGTACCAGTACCGTAGTAAAATATGAACTTCACTACATCAGACATCTCGGCTCACCTAATTTTTTTCCAACAACGACAGACAAATAATAAGCAACGCTTTCAAATGTCCGCACTACTAAATATTAGACATGTATATATGTACGGACCAACTAAAAATATTCACATACCTAAAGATATTCACATACCAACTAAAAATATTCACATACCTAAAGATATACCTAAAAATATTCACGGACCAACTACAAATATTCACATACATAAAAATATTCACATACCTAAAAATATTCACGGACCAACTACAAATATTCATATACCTACAAATATTCACATACCTAAAAATAGTCACGGACCAACTAAAAATACTTCATATCCCTAAAAATATTCACATACCTAAAAAAAGTCAAGGACCAACTAAAAATACTTCATATACCTAAAAATATTCACATACCTAAAAAAAGTCCTAGACCAACTAAAAATACTTCATATACCTAAAAATATTCACATACCTAATAAAAAGTCACGGACCAACTAAAAATACTTCATATACCTAAAAATATTCACATACCTAAAAAATACTACCAAACAATTACGAGAGATAAAATGTGTGTTGGAATATACTCTTGAAGCGTGCAAACGAACGACGAACGTCGGACTTCAATCAACGGAACCGGAGCCGGAAACTCGCGTAGCAACGCCGGAGCTCCACCACCACCACTGCCTACACCGCAATGCCCGAGCTTCACCAACACCACCACCACCAGTGAGCTCAAACAAACCTTCACCAGTGAGCTCAAAAAAAGCTCCACCAAAATGCTAACCACGAACACCACGAGCTACCCCATGAGTAGATCGAGGTATCCCTTAGCTCCCCTCACTACGTAGAACCCATTCACGGTGCCAAATCCGCAAATAGATGGATGAGTTGGGTGTATAAATTGGAAAATATGTGTGTGAGGAGAGGGAGAAAGAAGAACAGGGAAGAGAAGAGGATAAGAACGAATGGAGAAAGAAGAAGGAAGGAGAAAGGGGAAAGGAGCCGGTCGCGCGTTGGGGCCGCACCCTGTCGGCCTACGGCAAGCCGATCGGTCCGCGACTGGCCGACAGGGGCGCCCGTGACCCAGCCCGCGCCGACAGCGCCCGGGGCGACGTGGCCTGGCCAGTAGTCGGCCGGCGCGTGGCCGATTAGCCACTTGTCGGCCTACGGTTGGCCGATAAGGCCCAGTCGGCCCGCTGCTGGCTGACTAGGCGTAGTCGGCCTGCTGCTGGCCGATTGGGTCATATTTTTGAAAATTCGCCTAGCCACGTACTAGTTATGAAATTTACTAAATAAAATGTATTATTTTAAAAAAATTAGCCGATACAGAGGGAGTACATGACAACAGGTACTTACATGAGCAATCCAAAATTTCATAACCATTGTGTTAATTCTACATTTGTCTAAGAGTAAATATAGATCTTACAATTTCAAGCA
>LR738711.1:829817294-829862955 GCA_902687465.1 Secale cereale | reverse complement strand
GGGGGTAAACAAGCGAACATTTACAGTGATGCTACATAATCAAACAACAATGAGTGTAAGTATGCTGACAAAGGGCAAGAGGTACTGACAAGAGCAATACAGAGCCCAGTATTGTCGTGAGATCCTATGATCCTTTGAGCAAGGAGATTCATATGAAATTAGTTTTCATACAAGAGAGAAGGTAAGGCACATGCAGAAATTTAGGAGTTCAAAATTTGAATTGATATCATAGACAGTACCTGACGCTGGGCTGTGAGCAGTTCTAATAGGGATTTGGCCACTGGAGTAGGGGTAAAGTCTGTTACAGTTGGGCCTGTGTTTTCTGTTGCTGCTGATCTATCTGATTTAACATGTATCACTACCTTTTCCAAATACCTAGTTTGTACTCCTTGAGGATCTGCAATCACCCTCTTCCTTTTGGACATCTATTACGAAAGAACAACATTTGACTGGAAAAACATAGTATGACGACACATGGAATAGGTACATAAAATGGATAGGTATGGCATATACTCATATATGATGCTTAAACTAAGCAGATGGTGTAACAAAGTAAAAGTAATGCAAGAGGTCAGATGCAAAATATGTGCGACCAATACAACCTTGCCAAGTTAGAGCATGCACCTTGATGGGTGAATAAGATAGGCCATCCTCCACCATGCCAAGTTTGTTAGCCAGTGGATTGTTCCACAATATTCCTCTCGTGTGCCCATTCTCATATTCATTTTGATAATGTTCAATACCTGACATGCATGAAAACATAAAAACAAGTGAGATTATCTTTGTAATGCAGAATTGATTCTAATCCAATACTTCCTCCCTGTAAACCCCTTTGTGCTATCTCTGCAATTCTTCTAAGAGGTGCCATGCATGCTATAATTTGGTGTGTGCATTAATATAATGTGGCCTACTAATCAAAATATGAGAGCTCCAGAAGCGATGATACTTCGCAGATGACAGCTTCAACATATAGTAAAGAAGAACAAGTCGACTTGACCTGACAGATTCAAAATATACTAAGGGAGAATAACTTGACCTGACCAGTCGACCGCAAGAGAAGAGGATCATCTTAAAGAAGAGCATAAGAGCAAGCAGATTGAAGATATTACAAGTCTTTCTATACAATGTCAGTTGGCCACCCATGATGAACTAGAGCGCACAAAGAAATACTATTCCTTCCGGTCTCTCCATATGTGGCTCACATGCATTTCGAAACTAAAGTAGGAACATTTAGCCGACCAATTAAAAATCTCCCAGTTTTACTAACATCACCATAATATCAGATTTGAATTTGTACAACTAATCTTGTTTAGCTCGATGGGTGGAGCAGTGCTATTATGACATGAACCACGTAGGCTGATCGCGGTCATCATAAAATGGGGAAACCGTAAGCATGATGAGTATAGTGTTGACCGTGGCAGTGGGATGGCAGATCTGAAGCTGCAAACCGCGCAAAGGGTAGTTAGCAACCGATATTTGCTTTGAAATAACAACTAAGATTTGGTATGGACAAGAAAGTAAAGTCAACAAGTGACAAAGAAATGCAATTCTGCTGTCTCTCTATATGTCGCGACATGCATTTGGAAACTCAAGTGGGACCTTTAGCTAACCAATTAATTGTGTCTGTTAACTAATATCAGTATCATATCACAATCATATTTGAACGACTAAGCTTTGGAATTTGAGTGTTGTGTTGTTTAGCTTGAAGGGTGGAGTAATGCTAGTATGACATAAAGCACCTACGCAGATCATAATAGAGTAGATAAAAGGGGAAAACCCTAAGCATCAAGAGTAAAATCAGGAAAGTGGAACTAGCTGGACCAGTGGGTGGCGCACATGCTTTTCGAAACGAATATAGGAACATTAGGTGACCAATGAAACGTTCTCTGTTTTAGTAATATGAGCATCATATCAGATTCATATTTCAGCACGTAAGCTTTGGAATTATGAGTGGCATGTTGTTTCGCTTGATGGGTTGAGGTCTTGAGGAGCAGTGCTAGCACGACACGAAGCAGTGAAGCACCTACGATGATGGTAGTGAATATAAAGGGGGGAAACCATAAGCTTTACGAGTATAGTGACCATGACATGGCAGATCTGAAGGTGCAAACCGGACAAAGCTACTTCGCAACCAATGTTTGCATTCAACTAGCCACTACGATTTGGTACGGACAAGAAAAGTACAATAAACAATTTAAGATCTATTTTCCGAGTGAGATCAATAACTTAAGCACATATGGAAGAGTACCACCTCTCTTGCAACGCTGTGTAGGCCCCTGCTAATACGTTGAGGGTGCTGCGGGTGCGATGGCTGCCGGCAGCGGGGAAGAAGACTTTAGATGGTAGATGGCCGGGTTGGGGATAAATCATGTTGCCGTGGACGAGGCGGTCGTAGGAGCGACAATGACAAAGTGGACGACGGCGTCGATGAAGCAAGACGAAGCGATGAAAGGATCCTGGTCCGGCGCCGTGGATGAGAGAAGTCCATCTCTTGCAGTGGACGACGGGGTAGGGGTAGCGGCTCCGGCATGGTGGAGGATGGGGTGGCGGACGGAGGAGGCTGGCCGCAGTGGGGAGGTTGTCGTGGCACCGACGGTGTATGAATGGGGAAATGGAGGGGGGGGATCTCAAACTTTGGGACGCGCTTGTCTGAAATGTGGCAAAGTTACGAACTTATCCCCCGTTTAAAATTTCGGACATCATGTTGGTTGGGGATAGGACGGTAATCTCGCATCTCCCAAATATTTGCCGGTAACGATTTCGGGCGAGGAGAGGGTGTTTTGCCGCCCAAGGTGTATGAACGGGGTTGACAAGTAGGGTGGTTGTGTCACGTCTGAGGGAAGTTACACATCTGCCCCTATTTAAAATATTAGCCTACATCAATTTTGGACGAGGAGAGTTTGTTTTGCTGCCCACCGTGGATGAATGGGGAAATGGAGGGAGAGACACATGTCTTTCAGACGAGCTTGAATCAAATGTGTTTTGCCGCCCACGTTTGGCACCCACCGTGTCTGAATGGGCTCAGAGGCCGTCGTGTCACGTTTAATTGAAGTTACTAGTCTACCCCTATCGACAGAGTGTAAATCTGGTCGATAAGGATGTCAAGTGTGAGGGTAGAAAGTAATTTCCATCTCGCAAACACTTGCTTCGGGCAGCCCACAAATGATAGTGGGTGTTTAGCCGCTTCATTCAAAACTTGGGAGAATTAGCATTCACGTTTGTCTTGGGCCCTGACAACTAAATCCAAATCCAATTTTTATTCGATTACGAATATACACAGATAATTCTACATTTTGTTATTTATTTCTTCAAAACCACAACAAAGATTCATTCCACCTTTATATATGATTATGATTTAGAAATGTCGTGATCTTCGAATTCAGTAGGTTGGATACACTTTGAGTCAAACAGTTATTTCATCCAATACAGTATGCTCACACGAAAAACAGTTCACCTTATGTCAATCATACAAGTACTGAGGATTACCTCGCCTAAAAAATTCGGATCATTACAACACATGGACAACATAGGGGGTCTTACAACATAATCCATTCAGAGACATGACACAACATGCAAGTACAATAATCTAATGTCAATTTCAACTGCTATCTAAAGAAGAACTGGGATTACCCTGCACTTCAGATAGCAGAAGCAGGAGGACCTCCTTCGTCGTCAAATGCAACATTCTTACTTCCTCCAATTCTTGGGTTCCTTGCATAATGCATGCAGCTAATTGTGTAATTTCCAGCTTCAAGATCGAAATTACCTCATTCATGGCAGCCACACCATCTCTTTCTGCCTCTAGTAGAGGCTCAAGAACTATAATATCTGTGCTCAGACTGCTCTCCGGCGGTGTTGCCTCTGAACTGCTACCATCTGGTAACATGGATGACGCACTGCTTCCACAAATAGATTCTGGGGTTGTACATTGTGTCCTAGTGTGAACGGCATCCTGAAAGGTTTCCACTGGACATAAGTAAGAGATAGTTATCGCATGATCCAGGCAGTAAGCTTACATGGTAAATGACATACGAATTATTGCCGAGCATGGCAAGCTATATTTAAATGGTTCGAAGCAGCATCAGCCGAAAAGAAATTAAAATGGTAAGATGAAAACTTGAAAGGGAGTGTACCACCGCTATATTTAAGTTGCCAAGGCATCTAAGCAGTTGAAATAATATGAGAAAGCACTTAACTATGTGGCCTCATATAAACTACGAAGACAGTCTTGTGATGAAGTTCAGAGGAAAAGTTAATTACTCAAATGAACTAGGCATGCATTTCTTTACGATAGTACAGCAGGCCCTGCTGACATATTGGCCAACTCAGGTATAGCGTAACAAGTAACAAACAAGCATTCAAATCAAGCAATACAACAAACAGACAACTGAACTATTTATTATTCTATAGGAATACAGGTTGAGGGCACAAGCCAAGAAAGCAGCCCACACGCATTACATTTCACATGTACTAAAACACACTGGCTTACCATATGTTGCTGTGAAGCCTCGCTGCTGTTGCAATGTTCTTTGAAGATATCGTCAGCATCCCGTGGTTGCAAATCTACTTGTTGTAGTTTATTCTGCACCCTCTATTTAGGTAAAATTAATTTTAATCGCATGCACTGGTTCGAATTGATCATCAATGGTTCATCTAAACTAATGAAAGAAGGGTGTGTGCATACACGACAATATATCTGCTTCCCTCTATTTTTATGCTTGTTCGAGGTGCCAGCCCCAAAAGAACAAATATTTTGCTTCATGGCGGTGGCAGCTCCATAATTAATAGAAGCATCAAATTAGTCATGCAACTTGGGAACATCAAGAACACACAAAAAAGTAATGAATGGAGGCTCGTAGCAGTGATGTAATAGCTAGCATCAGAAAATGTAGGGTAAAACGAACAAAAACTAGCGGAACCACATGCTAGTTTGATGATGTGTAATTAAGCATAGAGAACATGAAGCAGTCTGATGGAATCTACAGGTGGCATCAGAACAACACCATTATCATAAATATAGCATGCAAGAAGTAAAATAGTAGGTAGTGATATCTAGGAAGTACAGTAATACTTAGGACAAAACTAAAGCATATTAACTATATGTGCACTGGTATGTAATTTAGCACATGTAACATGTTCACTGCCAGAAGTATGGCCCTACAGGTGCAAGCAGAATAACGCGTCTCATGAAAAATCGAATGATGTCCTGAAGAAATTCAAAGGTGCGGTGCTTATGCTAAGAAAGTGGACGTAGGCGCCGGCCGTTGGATAATAGTACCTGATTCTCGGCGGCGTACGGGTATCGTTGGCATACTTGATAGCTAAGGATCGTCGATGGTGCTCATGTTGCGGTTGAGATTGGGCCGGCTGTAGCCGTCGCTGAAGCGGTTCCGGTGCTACGGTCGCGGCGCCTGTCGACATACAAGAAAGCTCATTTGTAGTAAGTGAACAGTTGCACGATAAAGAGAAAAACCAAAGGAGTACAGATCGAAATAACCTGATGAGGCTGCGGCGTCGGTAAAGCAGGGCGGGTGGAGTTGAATATGGCGTCCGTGGAGTGGGTCCGGTGTAGTAGACGAAGGCTTCGGCAGGCGCGTTGTACAGTGCTTTCGGTGAGGCGAATCTGTTGCGGTGGACGAGTGCTTGTATGAAGGGCCAGCGAAGGGACGAACGAGGGAGTCAGTGAAGGGCCTACACTGTGGTGGACGAGGGTGCCGGTTAAGCAGATCCGGTGTGGTGGACCTTGATGGCGGTCAAGTAGATCTGGAGCGGTGTACAAGCCAGTCGCTGAAGCGGCTACGATGAAGTGGTGAGTTGGCAGTTGGGGGTTCCAAGGTGCGGAAGGTAGATCCGTCGGGGTGTGAGGTCCACCGCTGCGGTGGAGGACTAGATTCGGCGGCTTGCCTTGGTTGGGGGGGTCGGGGAGGGGAAGGGGAGGGGCTCTGGGGAAGAATGTTGGGGGCAAAGAGGGGAAAACAATGGAGTTACCAAAGCAGCCCTTTTCCGTTCATGTGGCATGGGTAAAACAGGAATATCGCAAGGCTAAACTTTTCGGCGCGAGATATTTCGATGTGAGCGGGAAGGTTGAAAGGTTTTCGCGCCTGAAATTATATTCTGCTCTTGTACGGCCGACTATGATATCATGGCCGAGAATTTGTTTGTTTTGCACGCAAAAAAAGTGCAAGTTTTGAAAATCAATGTCTCCAACTCGAAACTTAGATTGTCCATTCAATTCAAATATGGATCATTGAGCTACTATAAGCAAATACCATCATATGGTCCAATTAAAATGAAATTCCAAATGTGTTTATCCTAAATATGATGACAAAAGCAAAAATGTGTATGTGTATGAATAAAGTGGATGATTATAAAGTTTGAACATGCGAGTATGTGTATATCTCTAGGTTTGATATATGGATTTGAAATCACGAAATCCCGGCTTAAAAATGTACCTCTATTTAAATGAATTACAAAAGCTAATGATGGAGTTGAATTCCAAAATTCCAATCTTAGGTTTGTAATTCTGGTACATCAAAATATATCACGCTTGTTCAAAAGTATAATTATCTCATAGTCCAAACTGCGAAACAAATTGAGCAACCATGAGTGCACACACTATTGACCATGTATATCTCAATTACGCTAAAGTCCCTCAAATATAGACACCTCACTCTTTATCTGAAGCCAACCCCCCCCCCTCGTCGCCCACCCCCCCACACACACAGAAGTCGTTCTCTCCCCCAAACACCAACACACGAGCACATTAACACCCGTCTCTCTTCCAAAGTTCGGACCCCAATATAGGTCTTTATCACTTTGTCTCTTGGGCATGCACACATCTCTTCCCCCACTCTCTAGCTAGGTCACCCAGCATCTCTCTTTCCCAAGCACACACACTGTGTAGAGTGTATCTTTCCCATACACACAAAACGTCGCCCCCAAACGTCTATCTCCCTAGTTATGTGGTTCTCGCACACTCACCTCACACACAACCCCCACTTCAAAACAAGCACACTTTGTATCCTTATGCACCACTCTCCTCTTTCTATCTCTCCCACATGCGGACCCGCCCCAGCTCCTCCCTGTATACATATATGTTGTGACTCTTTCCATAGCTCCCTAATGTATCATCGTTCTCGATCTCGCACATTGTTCTCTACACCATCTATTCTAGATCTCTCATGAAGTCCCTATCACACACACGATGACTCGCTTCCCTTGCGTCTCCATACATAGGCCAATTTCAAACAACATCAACATTGTCTCCCTATCTATACGCCATTTATGTACACAAACGCCTCTCTCTCTCTCTCTCTCTCTCACCCCTCTCCCACACACAATTGATGTCTCTTCCAAATAGCCTACTCCCCTTGCCCGCACCCATGCTATCCCGCTACCACACAGGTCAAACCATTCCCCCTTCCCTTATACTAGGTTTACATCATTAGTGGTCTCTCTACTCCACATACACACACTCCCTCTCACACACAAACGCGCACACAAACACACACAAACACGCACAAACACCCATTAATCTGGATCCTCATCTCTCCCCATGTCCGCATGTGTATCTTGCACACTCACTCTCTAATTATGTATATGTGTCTCCACATTACACAACACAAAGCCCAATGTACATGTCTCTCTCTATCCTCCACACACATAGACACAAAGAATATGTTATCATTGCCTCAGTCTCTAGACATATCACACACGCACACTATCTCTCTCTCTCTCTCTCTCTCTCTCTCTCTCTCTCTCGCAAACACACTCAACAAGGGTTTCCCCATGAATAACTTACCGTCTATTCATTAACAGTCGTGGCAGTATGGCGAACACGAGACGTGAAAAAGAATAAATCTACACGTGCTTAGACCACCTAGTATGACTACTAGGACTAGAGCAAGCCAAAAAGCGCTCCGCCGTCACCCCCTCCTTATCGGCGATGGGAAAACCTTTGTTTTACACAGTCGAGAAGTAATTGTGCTAAGGCCTCACATGCTGAGGCATTGAATAGAATGTAGATGCTAGTTTACGGAAACAAGTACCGATAATACGTTTGTATCTCCATACTTATATTTCTTCTCTTATAAAAAACCGAGTTGGTGATGATGGTACGCGTGCCATCTTGCAATATAGACCGTCCGATCTATATCTGACTCATGGAAATTAAACTAAAAGAGACCCGCACCCCTCTCCACATTTGCATACAAGGCCTTCCCTTGTTCATCCTTGTCTCCAACAACCTCATTTTTGAGCAATTAAGAATGGATGCCTCTGGAACAAACTGGCATGGTGGCTGCTGCCAGCTTCGTCAATCCCCATGCCTCCGCTTAATCCGACCACCAATCACCACCACGCCCCACTCCTCTTCACCTTATCTCCTAGTTCTCGAGATATCATTAGTTTTTACACATGGGATTACTCCCGCATGGGTCAATCACAACGAGTGTTTTTATAAAAAAATGCATCTTGGTGTTCCGTGCAATGCACAAATCTTGCTAGTACTCCTACAGAAGACTAAGTTGGTGATGATGGTGTGTCTGCCATCCGTCGTTTGTGACCATTAGATCTACATCTAACGACTGTGAGGTAAGTTGTTGCCTTTTCTCACAAACATCCCACTTTTCTACCAATTTGCAGAAAAACCCATAATTAGTATCTTAAAACCAACCACATCCCTTACTGGCCTCACCAAAACAGCCCAAGGAATATATTCTAATTGAAACATAATATATCTCTAGTGATATATGTATATCAAAATTAGAGTGTTTTGTATCAAGTTTGTGAATAAGTATTATTCTAATTATGATTCGTTGCAACGCACATGAACGTTGCTAGTATTTCCAACCATGCAATTTTTTCCCTAGTATTCCATAGTTTCGAGTTTTCCATCAAGATATTAGTCACTCATGGTTGATATTTACTTTCAATCATGTACACATATGCACTATGTAACTAGCCTTGCTTATTGGGTTCCAAAGCTTAACTTTCACTCCTACTTACAATATGATAGTTGGATTTGGCCTTTTAATAAAGGAAATTTTAGGCCTAAATCTTACTATACTCAGGTGCATCAGCATATAGTTGTTGATCCTATTTTTCCATGGATATGGAAGAGCTCTTGCACAATGAAGATTAAAATGTTTGGCTGGATGTTGCTTAGGGACAGGCTGAATACCAGAGACATGCTTCAACGGAGGCATTGGCATGTGGATGATCTTACCTGTGTTCTCTGTCCTCACCTTATTCATGAAGATGTGAGTCACCTATTCTTCTCCTGCATTTTCAGCCAAAGAGTTTGGAATTATTTACAAATTTCTTGGGAACCTCGGCCTGGTATGACCACTTACCAAATGGCTTCAAAAGTCAGGTCTGATTTTGGCAAGCCTTTCTTTACTGAAGTGGTTTTCACTGCTGCATGGAACATATGGATCATCAGGAATGGGAAAGTCTTCAGAAATGAACTGCCTTTTTCAGGAAATGGTGACACAATTTCATCCATGACATGACCCTTTTATCCCACAGGATTAAATGTAAATACAGGGATAGCTACAGGGACTGGCTAGCTAACCTTCCTTAAATTCTTTGTATAGATAATTTGTGATGTAAGTATTTCTAACACTAGTTGTACCTAGACTTTGTATTTACTTTCCTTTTATGGTTTAAATAAAGAGGGCTGTGAGGCTTTTGCCTTGCAGTATATAGTCAAAAAAAACTACCACTTTCAACCAGCCCTAGGAAGAATCTATTGTACAAAAAATAGCAACAACATATCCAAAATTTCTTAATCCACGCCAAAAACTACTACCTACCAATTATTTTAGTTTAAACCCATTTATGACAGGGTTGGCCCAAACGTCCGTGCTGACGAGGCAGCTTAAACCAACACATTTTGTTTGACCGTTGACACGAGGGACCCACATATGACCTTCTATCATGTTATTCCCCCTCAAATCATTATTTTTCCTAAACATTACTTCAAATAGTAGTGATGCGTGTTCGTCGGTGGCACCGGTGATGAGCGAGTTGGCCGCCGCTCCGCCGGACAGGCCGGACGCTGCGCTGGCCTCCGCACGGGTTGGCAAGCTGGCCCGAGCGTGACTCACGAGCGAGCAAGCCGCCGCGCTGGCCTTCGCTCGAGCCAGACGACTGGCCTTAGCGTGGCACGCGTGAGCAAGCCGCCGCACCGCCGTGCCAATCTAGCTAGAAAACCTTGCAGACAAGCAGCTGGATGGAGCTATCTTGGCTAGCTAGCGACCGCGAGCGTCGGACGGAGCTGGCATACGGGCTACCGCAAGATGGGCTCTGCACCGCCGGCGGTTTTGACCTCGCCTTCTGCCGGCGGCGATAGCTGCGTCCCATGGCCGAGGATGACTAGGTGGACGGGCCAGAGGTAGGAGGTCACTCGGGGATTTTTGTGCAGACTGACATGTAGGTCCCACAAGTCATAACGCCCGGTCGAATAGAAGGCGTTGACTTAATGGGCGACGTGGGCCCTGTTTGGATACTCTAAGTCAGAGGTTAGATTCTAACCCTGAACTAACTCTAACCAAAGTGGTGTTTGGATGGCAGGGTTAGATTGACAACAAATGTATCCAAACAGGGCCATGGGTTGAAACGTGCCTATAACGACACTTTGTAGAGTAGTCGTTTCTTGGTAGGGCTGGTTGGTAAGAGCATGTACAATGGTTGATAAGGTAGTCTTATCTTAAGTCCGCCACGTATGCAAGTGGTAGTAGTTTCTTGGCATTATTAGTGCTTTCTTGCATTATTAGGGGTTTCTTGTAAGGAACAATGTACTACTAGCGACAAAAGGCGATTCTAGGTTGCGTTGTACTCCAACGAGTACTACTAGTGGTCGCGGGAGTGTATACCTCGTTTTGTGGGTTCGATCCTGGCCGAACGCACGACGGCCTTTTTTTTAAATAGTAACTTCGCTGCGAGCCAATATTTTACACGGGTAGTTTGAGTTTTGAAGTCAAACGGACGTGCGGCACCACAATCTGGGTGCACTGGATAGCCTAGCCACGTGAACGGGTTTTCCTTCCCAGCATCTCGTGGATCACGTGCTCGCCCTGGCCGCTCCTCGCTTGCAGCTTCATCATCAGCTAGTAGCATATTTAAACTAGCGCTTCCCAATTAAGCCCGAGGAGCCGAAAAAGCCTGGCGGGGCATTGGGAACTGTGCAATATGGCTCTGTACGTAAAGTGCTCTACTACTACTCTGTAGCTTGTGGAGTTGCACTCATGGACTTCACTCCATTATCGGCTCTACTATAAAAGAAATTCTTCTTGACGTGTTTTTTTTGAAGCGGAGGCAAAAGCTTTGCTTCATCTCATTCATAAAGAAGGAACTACTAACAAAGTTCGACGAGATCCATTACACCTCCACAAATGGAAGCGAAAAGCCTAGTCTCGTTGTATCAAATAACTCAAATGTTCTGCCCCCGTAGTAACAATCGCTGATAAATAGGCTGCTAGTGTGTGCGTGGGAGGAGCGGCCGAGGCCCTCCACTATGTGTTCGGTGCCAGAAATCTAAAAAGTTTTCCACATACACTTCGATGCCATTTGAAAAATATTTAGCACCGGCACCACAACGTGAAGGATTTGGCATCCATCCACCTCTGGCCCACCTAGCTATAAACTAGTAATATATCAGCTCAAATCAGTGTCTCGCTAGTGGTGCTAGTGGTGCTTCGCATGCATAAGTACAGTGGCTGCTTTGTTTATTGCCTCAACGAAATATGGTGTCGAAGCAAGTAGAAGCATCGATGCCCTAAAAAATTTATATGGCATCGGCTGGGCAATGTAGGACACCGGTGCCAAATGTTCAAAAAGTGAATTTGGCACCGGTTTTGGCCTACATAGTAGGGGGCCTGAGTAGGCCAGCTACATGAGAGGAGCGGCTGAATAGAGCACTGAGAGTACCCACTAGGCCACTACGGAGGTGTACTTTCCCTGCATTGATAGTACAACGATGGTTCTAGAGAACAGTAGTACCCTCCACTTCCAACTGTAGCTCATTGGCCCTGAGATTCAAGAGTTCAAAACTGGTGCACTATACTGTACAGTACATAGCACTAGTAGTACCCTCGCACTACTAGTTGAGATAGCAGTACTAGTACTACTACAGTACGAGTACGCACTCCTCCGTCACATAATGTAAGACGTTTTGTGACACTAGTTGGCGTGTACACAAAATAGCAAAAACATACCCAAAATTTCTTAATCCACGCCAAAAACTACTAGCTAGTGCAAAAAAATTCTTACTAGTGCTATTATTTACAGTATAATGCAATCCCATAACGTCCCATAATGCTAGTACTAGTAGTAAATAATAGCCTCACCCCTTCGCTACAGTTGGAAGAGACGAGGCCATGCGGTTACTACGCTCTTATCTCCTCCTCGCCAGTTCCCCTCCCCCCGAAGAGAAGGTAGTTCGTCGCTGCTCCCATGGATTCGCCAGGCGGTTATCCTCCTCGTCGGGGCTAGGAGACTTTGGACGATGATCCTCTGGGAGAAATCGCACGCCGCTCCGACGTCCTCACCATCGCAAGACTCGGTGCTTCCTGCACCATCTTTTTTAAGACGATGCTTAAAATTGCTTGGGAAAATGCCATGCTTGTTGGTCTTCCATGCGTCCTCGAGGAGAAGGTTCTTCTATGGGACAATCCTTCGAATAGTCCACCGCTCCCTAGCCATGGTTGCACGTTGACTCCGCTAGAGTTGCCGACATTGAGAGGTAGTCGGATTTTGTTTGATGAGCAGGTCAGTAATGGAGTTTGATCATGTAGTACTTAGTTATTCCATTTCCATCCCGTAATTTCTCTGCTGCCCACCATATTATATATAGGTCTGGGTCGGTGCCAACGAAGATGGGCTTGCATACCTCCGACCGGATACCACCATCATTTTGCACAATATCCACATTAGTGCGGCCATTCTGGTAGACCCCTTCTCCACCATTGGGATTGGCCCTCCGGACTGGCTGGGCTTGAATACGTATGATGATGCCTACATGAGATTGAAGAAGATAGCAATTGCGAACCCTCCGACAAAGCAACGTGGCTACGATGATTACTATCTCATCGCGGTGTTTGACATAAGGATTGCCATCAATGCAAGAGGCACTAACGGCAGAGGGTGGCGCATGTTGGCGGCGACAGATTTGTACCCCTACACGTTCGAAGCCGCCGTGCGCCATCTAGGCCGCATCTTCGCGGTGACAAGCCAGGGGACTTGTTTCATCTAGTTGCCATCCTACGGTATAGGAGATTACAAACAGAATGCACAAACCATCATTTGCATCCCTAACGGTACTCCATTATTTTGCAGGGACCAGTCATCCCGCGATCAAAATAAGATCGCCGATCCTGGATGTGCATTTGCATCCGTGATTCGGTCTAACCTGGAACCTTGTAGCTGACTATGGCATATTGGGATCAACTATCTTAGCACTCGTTACCCATGGTACCACTGATGTGCAACATGGTCACACAATCTACCACGATCAGACCGTCACCTTCTACCCAGGTATTCCATTTTTTAACCCTCTCGTCTTCTCTTTCATTGTTGTACTAGTACTCTACTTACGTACTAGCAGGAGTACTTTTTACCTTGTAGGACGCGTATAGCTAGCTAGGCCCTTGAAGACTTGAACCCACTAGCTGCCACCATCTTTGTTTTTCCATGTCTTACTATCTCATCCATGTAGCCAAGAGTGGCTATATATAATAAGCCGATTATTTTACTTCCTCTATACCGGAGTAGTACTATTTGCTGCACAGTATTAGTGACCGCCATATTTGAGCACAACATTATTATGCATGGACCTTGACTATGTACGTCACCATGTGTCCAGATCTGCGATGCCGCGTGTACCAGATGAACGGCGCCGAGTTCGACCCCCATGATGCTACGTGGGTGCCGAGGAACACTCTTGGAGAGTACTCGCTTTTCATTGGGGACATCTACCCATTGTGAAGCGGATGCCATCTTCCGTGCATGACACGGAAGGCCCGCCGTTCATGAAGCATGGTTGTGTGTTCAATGCGCACCACCAGATGCACGACATGCGGGGACACGCTATCCCTGATTTATGCCGCTTCAGCTTGGATGAGTCTCCATCATGTGGAACCGGACTAGAAAGCTGCGACAATGATTCCCGTTGCCCACCGCTATGGCTCGTGCCATCCATGAAGAACACCTGGGACTGGAACCTGGAGGAGGACATGTAGCCCATCTATAACGTGTAAGTGGAGTACGGTAAATTGTGAACGGTAGCGCTATGAATATATGTAGACTAGTCGTGCACAAACTTATTACATGAATTGGAGATGAACTTGTGTGGCATACTAGCATTTGTCCTTTAGAATTTATTACTAGTAAATGTGTGATGTGTACGTGCAACTTGTGTGGTTGTTGCACGGGCTCCAACACGCTCTTTGAAAAAAAGGTGGCACAACTTTGGATATACGTGACGTGGAGGCATCATACAGTAGCATTGTTCGCTATAGTTGTACTCCGTGTAGTACGCTCCTACTAGGACGACAACTCCTATAAAACCTTGCGCTTGGCTCTTTGCCTCTTCAGGAGGTTCAACAGTTCATACTCGTGTGAACCTTGCACTTGGCTCTTCGCCTCTTCGGAAGGTCCAACAATGATGATACTACAGTAATTATGCTTCTGGCAATCTGACACCGATTGAACTGCTGCACGTCCACCGCGAGGGCGAGGGAGAGGGAGAGGGAGAGGGCACTGTAGTCAAAACCCTTTCCTCGTCCTGCGAACCACCGCACGCGTGGGCGAGGGAGAGGCGTAGTAAGCAAGCTTCTCCTCGTTCGATGAGTTGACGAGACACATCAAAGCAGTACTAGTACTAGTCCATACCTCGTCCTTTCCGGTTAATATGGCTTAATTTGAAACGAGAAAAATACACTGGCGGCCAACGTATGTAACAATACGCTCTTTACGGTCACTATATATAGTTTTGCGGTGATTATACGATCACTAGCTCATCGTAGAGCACCGTATTACACCCTACTGACCGGCCACATAGTCGACGTGGCACTTTGTTGACTGGTTAAATTGTCACCTGGTTTCTGGGTCCCACCTGTCAGTTGGCAGAGCAAAGAAATCAGCTAAAAAACAAAGAGTGTAGTACATCTACACTTCCAATGCATTTAGCCTTTAATCTAAATCGATATTGATTAACTAATGCACCAACTTGTGCTCTAGGTATAGGCTACATGTCTATCCTTAATTACATCATGCAACGACCTTCATTTAATCTTCTTCTCTCAATGGTCGCATGCACACATAAGTCTGCTACTTTTGGGCGTTAATTATGCCCTGGTCAATGTGTAAATCTCTAAATGTATAGTCTTTCATGAACGTAGGGAGTAGGTTGAGCACTTGAGCATGAGCGTGTGTGTTGCATCGTGTGTTGTGTGCCGCATGGGTGCGTGAGTGTTGCGTGCGTTCATGTGTACGTGTGAGTGCTGCATGTTGCATGCATGCATGCATGCATGGGGTTTACTCCCTCCCATTTACATGTTCATATTTCAAGCTTCCTCTGTTCCCTCCATATGGTGATACTCCCTCTGTTCCCAAATACGGAGTAAAATCCTCCCTCTGTTCCCAAATACGGAGTATTTGTCTTTCTAGAGATTTCAACAAGTGACTACGTGCGGAGCAAAATGAGTGAAGTGAGCGTGGAGGCATAGGGATAATGTAGAAAGGAAGTCTTCGCGATCCATTATTCCCCCTCTCGGTCAAAGAGAACTATTCAACTAGTCTTCGTAGTGAAGTGATAATACACGCTGCAGCAGATGGGACACTTAATTAATAAGCTAAACCAGTGTGTTGGTGTTACTAAATCAGCCTTACCCAGTACTGCCATCATGTTTGCGAGTAGAGCACGCTTCTGTCCTCCATTAACTGACATATGGCCCTCTTGTGGTAGACACATATGTCATCGGTGTAACTATTTACACTCCGAAGGACAGTATATCCTGGTAGTAGTAGTAGAATTGAGATTTAATGCACTTTCTTCCCCGTCTTCCACTCTTCTTCCTCCTCTCTTCCCCATCGTCGGCAGCACACCATTTCCCCCGGCTCTCTGCTCACCCCCCGCACTATCTTCCTTGGTAGCTCGCGCGTACCATATCCCCACACTCACTGCTCGGCCACACGAGGAGAAGCTTCTTCGCTCGCCCGCCCGAATCCACTTCCCCGCTGGCTCGCAGGCACCGAAAACCCCAATGGCAGAACCGACTGACATGCAGAGCTGCGATTGGAATTCCCTCCCCGATGTTCTCTTGGAGCAGATCTGTAATCGTATGGACCTACTCAGCACCGTCCGTCTGGCTGCATGCTCAGTGTCTTTGTACCATCTACTCGTCTGCAACCAGCCGACTCTTTTCAAGACACCCTGCTTGCTGATGCCCGATCCTTGTTGGAAATATGCCCTAGAGGCAATAATAAAAGTATTATTATTATATTTCCTTGTTCATGATAATTTTCTGTTATTCATGCTTGAATTGTATTGTACGGAAACAATGATACATGTGTGAATACATAGACCACAACGTGTCCCTGGTAAGCCTCTAGTTACTAGCTCGTTGATCAACAGATGGTCACGGTTTCCTGACCATGGACATAGGATGTCATTGATGACGAGATCACATCATTAGGAGAATGATGTGATGGACAAGACCCAATCTTGAGCCTAGCACGAGATTGTATAGTTTGTAATGCTTAAGCTTTTTCCGGTGTCAAGTATTTATTCCTTAGACCATGACGTTGTGCAACTCCCGGATACAGTAGGAATACTTTGGGTTTGCCAAACATCACAACGTAACTGGGTGGCTATAAAGTTACGCAACGGGTATCTCCGAAAGTGTCTGTTGAGTTGGTACAAACCGAGACTGGGATATTGTCACTCCGTATGACGGAGAGGTACCTCTGGGCCCTCTCGGTAAGACATCATCATAATGAGCTCAAAGTGACTAAGGAGTTAGTCACGGGATGATGGATTACGGAACGAGTAAAGAGACTTGCCATGACGAGATTGAACAAGGTATCGGGCATACCAACGATCGAATCTCGGGCAAGTACCGTACCGATAGACAAAGGGAATAACATACGGGATTGAGTGAATCCTTGACACAGTGGTTCATCCGATGATATCATCGAGGAACACGTGGGAACCAACATGGGTATCCAGATCCCGCTGTTCGTTATTGACCGGAGAGTCATCTCGGTCATGTCTGCGTGTCTCCCGAACCCGTAGGGTCTACACACTTAAGGTTCGGTGACGCTAGGGTTGTAGAGATACATGCACATGTAAACCTGAATGTTGTTCGGAGTCCCGGATGAGATCCCGGACGTCACGAGGAGTTCCGGAATGGTCCGGAGGTAAAGAATGATATATAGGAAGTCCAGTTTCGGCCATCGGGTGAATTTCGGGGGTCACCGGGAGTGTCCCGGGACCACCGGAGGGGTCCCGGGGGTCCACCGGGTGGGGCCACCCATCCCGGTGGGTCTCGTAGGCCACAAGGGGGAAGGGGCCAGCCCCTGGTGGGCTGGCGCACCACATGGGCTCCCCTCCATGCGCCTAGGGTTGAAACCCTAGGGGGAGGGGGCGCCCCCTATGCCTTGGGGGGCAAGTCTTCCCCCCTGGCCGCCGCCCCCCTTGGAGATCTGATCTCCCTAGGGCCGGCGCCCCCCTGGCCCGTTTATATAGTGGGGGGGGGAGAGGGCAGCCGCACCCCAAGCCTCTGGCGCCTCTCCCCCCTCCCGTCACACTTCCATCTCCTCTCGCAGGGCGCCGGCGAAGCCCTGCAGGTTTTCCTGTTGCATCCACCACCACGCCGTCGTGCTGCTGGATCTCCGACAACCTCTCCTCCGCCCTTGCTGGATCAAGAAGGAGGAGACGTCGCTGTACCGTACGTGTGTTGAACGCGGAGGTGCCGTCCGTTCGGCGCTGGGATCATCGGTGACGAGGATCACGAAGAGTACGACTACTTCATCCACGTTCCTTTGAACGCTTCCGCACACGATCTACAAAAGGGTATGTAGATGCACTCCATTATGCTCGTTGCTAGATGACTCCTTAGATTGATCTTGGTGAAGCGTAGGATTTTTTTTGAATTTTGCTACGTTCCCCAACAGTGGCATCTGAGCTAGGTCTTTGCGTAGCATCTTGCACGAGTAGAACACAAACAAGTTGTGGGCATTGAGTTTGCTCAGTTTTCTTGCCGTTACTAGTCCAATCTTGATTCGGCGGCATCGTGGGATGAAGCGGCCCGGACCGACCTTACACATACGCTTACGTGAGACTGGTTCCACCGACAGACATGCACTAGATGCATAAGGTGGCTGGCGGGTGTCTGTCTCTCCCACTTTAGTCGGATCGGATTCGACGAACAGGGTCCTTATGAAGGGTAAATAGAAATTGACAAATCACGTTGTGGTTTTGGCGTAGGTAAGAAACATTCTTGCTAGAAAACCTATAGAAGCCACGTAAAACTTGCAACAACAATTAGAGGTCGTCTAACTTGTTCTTGCATCATGTGCTATGTGATATGGTATGGCCAAGAAGATGTGATGAATGATATATGTGATGTATGAGATTGATCATGTTCTTGTAACAGGAAATCACGACTTGCATGTCGATGATAATGACAACCGGCAGGAGCCATATGAGTTGTCTTAATTATTGTATGACCTGCGTGTCACTGAATAACGCCATGTAATTACTTTACTTTATTGCTAAATGTTAGCCATAGTAGTAGAAGTAATAGTTGGCGTGACGACTTCATGAAGACACGATGATGGAGATCATGATGATGGAGATCATGGTGTCGAGCCGGTGAAAAAGATGATCATGGTGCCCCGAAGATGGAGATCGAAGGAGCAAGATAATATTGGCCATATCATGTCACTTTAATTGACTGCATGTGATGTTTATCATGTTTATGCATCTTGTTTACTTAGAACGACGGTAGTAAATAAGATGATCTCTCACTAAAATTTCAAGAATTGTGTTCCCCCTAACTGTGCACCGTTGCTAAGGATCGTTGTTGCGAAGCACCACGTGATGATCGGGTGTGATAGGCTCTAACGTTCGCATACAACGGGTGTAAGCCAGATTTACACGCGCAATACACTTAGGGTTCACTTGACGAGCCTAGCATGTACAGACATGGCCCCGGAACACGGAAGATCGAAAGGTCGAACATGAGTTGTCGGGGATATACCCCGCGGTATGAACCGGCCGGAATTATAACCCGACCGGTCTTGGTGCTTTACTTGAGAGACGTTTTACACTTGATGATTCACTAGCAACCTCCCATCTTGGAGCCTGTTCCGGAGCTCCGCCAGAGGGGGGATCCATCACGGAGTGCTTGTACATCATCATCATCGCCTCACCATGAGTTGTGAGTAGTTTACCACAGACCTTCGGGTCCATAGCTAGTATCTAGATGGCTTCTTCTCTCTCTCTCTGGATCTCAATACAAAGTTCTCCTCGATCTTCGAGGAGATCTATTCGATGTAATCTCTTTTTGCGGTGTATTTGTCGAGATCCGATGAATTGTGAGTTTATGATCAAGATTATCTATGAGAAATATTTGGTTCTTTTCTGAACTCTTTATGTGTACCCATATATCCTTGCAACTCTCTTCAAATTATTGGTTCCCTTATTTTTTGCCTGTTTCAGGGTTTTGGGTTAGTAGGTTGGTCCCAAAAATAATATTTGGTTCCCTTATTTTTTTTCCTGTTTCAGGGTTTTGCAGAAAAGGAATATCAAACGGAGTCCAAACGGAATGAAACCTTCGGGAGAGATATTTTTGGAGAAAATGACGCACGGGAGACTTGAGAACCACGGAGTAGGGGCTACGAGGTGCCCACGAGGGTGGGGGGGCGCTCCCCCTGCCTTGTGGGCCCCACATGAGTCGATGTGTGGAGTAATAGTAGTAGATGCAGGCAGGAGTCGGTCTACTTGTCTCGGACGTGATGCCTATATACAATGATCATGCCTAGATAGTCTCATAATTATTCGCTTTTCTATCAATTGCTCGACAGTAATTTGTTTACCCGCCGTAGAATATCACTATCATGAGAGAAGCCATTAGAGAACACTATGGCCCCCGGGTCTATTCTCAACATATCAATCTACATCTACTTTACTTTTTCCGCTTTTACTTTCTGTTCTTATAAACAAAAATACCAAAAATTATAAACTATCATCTCTATCAGATCTCACTTTCGTAAGTGACCGTGAAGGGATTGACAACCCCTTATCGCGTTTGCCGCGAAGTTCTTATTTGTTTGTGCATGTGCGAGGGACTCGCGCATGGTCTCCTACTGGATTGATACCTTGGCTATCAAAAACTAAGGGAAATACTTACGCTACTGTGCTGCATCTCCCATTCCTCTTCGAGGGAATACAACGCAAGCTCGAGAAGTAGCAGGACTCCACCGAAATATGCAAAATAAGGTTGAACTTTTTGACTGTGGTCCTGAGCAGAAAATGGACTGTAATAAACTACTTAAGAATTAGCAAATGGGCTGCAAATTATTAAAAAATAGCAAATGGGCTCTATGTTGTCTGCCACAGATTTGGAGGCTGACTTGTGGGCCTACTAAGTTCATCCGTACACAAGGTTTATCAAAAAAGAAACTTAGTCAACAATCGACTCTACCAGCGTCAGACCGTTAGATGTCAATCTAACAGCAATCATGATTCTTCAGTCTCTGATCTTCCTGCCCCAGCCGCCCAAACCAGCGCCGTCGGAACCGCCTACTCCCGCCTCCCGTGGTCGGCTGTGCTGCCGGGCATGCCTCATGGCCCCATCATATACTCGCATCCCTGGCGTGTCTATCCCTCTACTCACCCACACCTCCTGTTATTTTCTGGCGACGGCAGCCGAACCAGTCAACCCTCGTACTCTCTACCGTGTGGGCAGCCACTGCCGTGTCTTCCCCGGCTCTATGTCATTCCCTTCGTAGGCCTCGCCGTCGTCCACCGCCCTGGTGCTCTCGGCGCGGCGTGGTCAATGTGGTCAACGAACGACATCCATTGGAAGTGCACTATACGTGGAGAGGTTGACAACTGGGTCCACGGCCGCACACAAGGAAGTGCCTCCTTATTACGCGCAAAATAATGATTCCTCCACCTGACATATGGGACCTGCCGGAAGGGCCTCTGTATTTCACGAAAAAAACATTCCCTCCGCTGACAGGTCGGACCCACCAACTATATCTTCGCACGCAAGGAAGTGCCTCCTTATTGCGCACAAAAAAATGAATACCCCCTGCTAGCTGGGACCCACCATGGTGGGAGGCTGACTTTTGGGCCTACTAAGTTGACGGGGACGGAGGGCTTTGTCAACTTAGTCAATATGAACGATTCTAGCTCCAGTGACCGTACGATGTCCATCCAACGACCTTAGTGCTTCTTCAACTTCTGGTCTTCTTGCTCCAGCCACCCAAATCAGCGCCGATCGTGCCGCCTGCTCCTGCCTCCCGTGGCTGGCAGTGCTGTCACGGAGGCCTCACCGCCCCCATACTACTCACACCACTGGCCAGGACATCCCTCCACTCACCCACACCCCCTGTTATTCTGCGGCGACGACAGCCTCACACCGCAGCCGAACCAGTGAACCCTCGTACTCCTCTCCGCGTGGGCATCCACTGCCGCGTCTTCCTTGGCTCCGCATCGTTCCCTTCCTAGGCCTCGTCGTCGTCCACCACCTTGGTGCTCTCGGCGCGACGTGGTCAATGTGGTCAACGACCGAGTTCCATCGGAAGAGTACTGTACGTGGAGAGGCTGACAACTGGGTCCACGGCCACAACCCAGTTTTTTTCGTGATTTGCCAAGTAAGTCTGTTTGTCAGGCCTGTTGGGCTACAAATCTTTCAAGATGAGGAGATCTTCATTTGGCTGGCCGAGTAAATGGCCTATCAGTAATGAGAAATGGGCTGTACATTTTTAAAACACATCAAACCGGCAATTAGTTTCAAATTTCTTTTTTTCATTTCAAGATTTTGAATTGCATTGATTTCTATGCGTGGACAGTTTGTTGGATTTTATATTGATATACATTTATTTTTAAAATCAGTTTGAATGTGACTCGAAATTTCGGGATTAAAAACAGTTCGGACCGCACCGAAATATGCAAAATTTAGTATAATTTTTTAACCGTGGCCACAATATGGGCTGTAATGCTAACAAAAAGAATATGGGCTCCAAAAAAACCTTAAGAATTAGCAAATGGGCTGTAAATTATTAGAAATAATGGCAGATGGGTTGTATGATGTTTTCCACAGATTTGAGGCTTTCCTAAAAAAAAGGTTGACGCACAAGCAGTGACTGTTGGATGTCCATCCAACGGCCGTCGTGCTTCTTCAATCTCTGCTCTTCCTGCTCCAGCCGCTCAAACAAGCGCCGGCGGGACTGCCTGCTCCCTCCTCCCCTTGTCCGGCTGTGCTGCCGTGCAGGCCTCACAGCCCCACCATACTCCCATCGCTGGCCTAGACATCCCTCTACTCACCCACACCTGCTGTTATTTTCCGGCGACGGCAGACGAACCAGTGAACCCTCGTACAGTCGTACTCCCCTCCGCGTGGGAAACAACTCCGGAGTCTTCCCTGCCTTCGTGTCATTCCCTTCCTAGGCTTCGCCGTCGTCCATCGCCCTGGTGCTCTCGGCGCGACCTGGTCAACATGGTCAACAACCGACATGCATCTGAAGTGGACTGTACGTGGAGAGGCTGACAGCTGGGTCCACGGCCACACGCAAGGAAATGCCTCCTTATTACGCGCAAAATAATGATTCCTCCACCTGACATCTGGGACCCACCGAAAGGGCCACTGTATTTCGCGAAAAAACATTACCGCCACTGACAGCTTGGACCCACCAGCTATATGTTCGCACGCAAGGAAGTGCCTCCTTATTACGCACAAAAAATGAATACCCCCCCTGCTTGCTGGGACCCAGTGTAGTGGCAGGCTAACTTGTGGGCCTACTAAGTTGACGGGGATGGAGGGCTTCGTCAACTTAGTCAATATGCACGATTCTAGCTCCAGTGACCGTACAATGTCCATCCAACGGCCGTAGTGCTTCTTCAACCTCTGGTCTTCTTGCTCCAGCCGCCCAAACCAGCGCCGGTCGTGCCTCGTGCTCCTGCCTCCTGTGGCCGGCTGCGATGTGGCGGAGGCCTCACCGCCCCTACTACTCCTACCGCTGGCCAGGCCATCCCTCTACTCACCCACACCCCCTGTTATTCTGCGGTGACGGCAGCCTCACACCGCAGTGAACCAGTGAACCCTCATACTCCTCTACGCGTGGGCATCCACTGACGCGTCTTCCCCGGCTCCGCGTCTTCCCCTTCCTAGGCCTCGTCATCGTCCACCTACCTGGTGCTCTCGGCGCGGCGTGGTCAACGTGGTCAAGGAACGACTTCCATCGGAAGAGTACTATACGTGGAGAGGTTGACAGCTGGGTCCACGGCAGCCGCAATGAAGTGCCTCCTTATTACGCGGAAAATAATTATTCCTCTACCTGACAGCAGGGACCCACCGAACAGGCCACCGTATTTGGCGAAAAAGACGTTTCGCCCCTGACTGTTGGGACCCACCGGATGGGCCATCGTATTTCGCGAAAAAAACATTCCCCCCGCTGTCAGCTCGAACCCACCGGAAGTGCCGCCTTATTACGCACAAAAAATGAATACTCCTGCTGCTAGTTGGGACCCACCTTGGTGGGTGGCTGACTTGTGGGCCTACTATGTTGACGGGGATGGAGTGCTTTGTCAACTTAGTCAATATGAACGATTCTAGCTCCAGTGACCGTACGATGTCCATCCAACGGCCGTAGTGCCTCTTCAACCTCTGGTCTTCTTACTCCAGCCGCCCAAAGCAGCGCCGGTCGTGCTGCATGCTCCTGCCTCCCATGGTCGGCTGTGCTGCCGTGGAGGCCTCACCGCCCCCTACTATTCCCACCGCTGGCTAGGCCCTATGGCAACGGCAGCCTCACACCGCAGCCAAACCAGTGAACCCTCGTACTCCTCTCCGCGTGGGCATCCACTGCTGCGTCTTCCCTGGCTCCGCGTCGTCCCCTTCCTAGGCCTCACCATCGTCCACCGCCATGGTGCTCTCAGTGTGGCGTGGTCAACGTGGTCAAGGAACAGCTTCCATCGGACGTGGACTATACGTGGAGAGGCTGACAGCTGGGTCCACGGCCGCAACAAGGAAGTGCCTCCTTATTATGCACAAAATAATTATTCCTCCAGGTGACAGCGGGGACCCATCGGACGGGCCACCGTATTTCGCAAAAAAACGTTGCCCCCTGACTGCTAGGACCCACCAGCTACATCTTCGCACGCAAGGAAGTTCCTGACAGTCGGGACCCACCTGGTCGACGCGTACGTAGCGTTGTCATTCTAGTCGCGAACGTGTACGTACATACTAGTCAATGTAGAGGCACGCACGTGTCGTAGCAGAGGCGCGCACGTAGCATGTACACGTATGTACAACAGCCAGGGTGCAAGATAGTAAATACGGCCATGTACGTACATATGGGCGGGGTCTCAAATGCCTACTCACGCGTACGTACGGCCAGGGCTCGTGTACATGGCTGGGTTGGAACGGAGAAACAACATCGTCGTCGTGTTCATGGGGAGCCAACCGGCTGGGTCAGAACGGAATGCGTCGTCGTGTTCATCGGGAGGGCTTGGAAGGAACAGCCGATGGAAACGAGGCCTGGCATACCGAAGAACGGAGGAAACGGCCTTGTGTTCGACCGACCACGTTCGAAACGGGATCCTGTTCATCGGGAGGGGTCTGGCGTACCGCAAAACGGAGGAAACGGACCTCCTACGGTCGAAACGGGGGTCCTGTTAATCGGGAGGGGTGTGGCGTACCGCAAAACGGAGGAAACAGACTTGTGTTGGAGCGCTACGGTCAAAATGGGGGTCCTGTTCATCGGGAGGGGTGTGGCGTACGCAAAATGGGACTCCACGGGACACTGTTCATCACCACCGCTGACCCCCTCCAGCCTCCACGGGCTACTGTTCATCCACCGTCGATCTCCTCCAGCCTCCACTTGCGACTGTTTAGCCTCCACCGCACGCTACTCCACCGGCTACTGTTCAACCAGCCCTCTCCACGGGCTCCTATTCAACCACCCCTCCATGGGCTACTGTTCATCTAGCCCTCCACCGTCTACTATTCATGCAGCCCTCCATGGGGTGGTCCTGTTCCTGCAGCCCTCCACGGGGTCCTGTTCATGCAGCCCCAACCGGCTCGATCGAACGGGGTCCTGTTCATGCAGAGGCAACACCATGGGGTCCTGTTCAGCCACCCCAACCGGGAACTGTTCATCCAAACCGCCCCAGCAACGCTCACTGTTCATGCAGAGGCAGCATCGATCGGCTTTAGTTAGCAGCACTAGCGAAGGAATCGCTCGATCGGGTTCAGTTAACAGCCATCGATCGATCGCTCGGGTTCAGTAACGCGTAGCCTGCAGTGCAATCGCCCGGGTTCAGTTAGAGCCCAACGCCTCGCTCGGGTTCAGTTAGAGCCCAATGCCTCGCACCCACGTGCGTGCGTGTACGAGAGAAACGCGCATTGCTTGGCCCCGACCACCCACCGTAACCGGGAACACCCCAATATTTTCCTCGCCCGCTTCTACCATGGTTTTTCCGTCACGGACGGCCCAAAGAATGTCATGCAGCTCCGTCTCCGGCTCGCCCAGGACGAAAAGCCCATTTTCTGTCATGATTTTTTTGTCATAGTAGTAGGACCCCACCACATCTATGATGATACCGTGTTTTGTCACAATTATGGTCATAGAAGTGTCATAAGTATGACAGAAAAAAGTTTCGTTCGGCCCAAAATGTCATGGATGTGTCTTTTTTTATAGTGTAGTTAAGGGTGAGCTAAGGATGTGTGTTGGAAGTGGTTCCAATATTGATATGATCATCATCGCACACTCCCTATACTTTCAGGATAGTGTTGAACCTAAATAAATGTTATTTGGTGTTTGCGTTGAGCATGAACAAGATAGGATCATGTCTATTGCAATACGGTTATTCATTTAAGTGAGAGAATAATGGTTATTCTGTTTACATGAATAATACCTTCTATGGTCATACATCCAATGTGAATGGTTTATTGAATATCGATCGTAGTGATACACATGTTAATTATATTGATGCCAGAAGATGTAGAGTTAATAATGATAGTGCCACTTTCTTGTGGCACTACCGCTTAGGCCATATTGGTGTAAAGCGCATGAAGAAACTCCATGTTGATGGACTTTTGGAGTGACTTGATTTTGAATCACTTGACACATGTTAACCATGCCTCATGGGCAATATGACCAAAACCCCATTTTCTGGAACAATGGAACGGGCAAGTGACTTTTTGGAAATCATACATGCTGATGTGTGCAGTCCAATGAGTGTTGAAGCGCGTGGTGGACGTCATTATTTCCTCACCTTCACCGATGACTTGAAGTAGATATGAGTATATTTACTTAATGAAGCATAAGTATGAAACGTTTGAGAAGTTCAAGCAATTTCAGAGTGAAGTTGAGAATCATCGTAACAAGAAGATCAAATTCCTACAATCTGATCGAGGGGGAGATTATCTGAGTTATGAGTTTGGCAATCACTCAAGACAATGTGGAATTGTTTCACAGTTGACGCCACCTGGAACACCACAGCGTAATGGTGTGTTCGAACGTCGTAATTGTACCTTATTGGATATGATGCATTCTATGATGTCTCTTGCCGATCTGCCACTATCATTTTTGGGGTTATGCGTTAGAGACATGTGCATTCACTTTAAATAGGGCACCATCTAAGTCCGTAGACACGACACCGTATGAACTATGGTTTGGCAAGAAACCTAAGATGTCGTTTCTTAAGGTTTGGGGCTGCGATGATTATGTCAAAAGGCTCCATCCAGAAAAGCTCGAACCCAAAGCGGACAAATGCATCTTCACAGGATACCCAAAGGAGACGGTTGGGTATACCATTTATCTCAGATCCGAGGGCAAAGTGTTTGTCGCTAAGAACGAGTCCTTTCTCGAGAAAGAGTTTCTCTTGAAAGAGTTGAGTGGGAGGAAAATAGAACTTGATGAGGTAGTTGAACTTTTACTTCAACCAAAGAGTAACACACCACAGAAAGATGTTTCTATGGCACCTACGATAGTTGAAGAGGAAGCTGATGATAGTGATCATGAAGTTTCAGATCAAGTTACTATCAAACCTCATAGGTCGACAAGGATATGCACTACTCATGAGTGGTACAACAACCCTATCTTGGAGGTCATGTTTTTGGACAACGATGAACCTGCGAGCTATGGAGAAGCGATGGGGGGGGGGCGGATTCCGATAAATAGGAGGCCTGCTACTTCTCGAGCTTGCGTTGTTTTCCCTCGAAGAGGAAAGGGTGATGCAGCACAATACCGTAAGTATTTCCCTCAGCTTTTGAGAACCAAGGTATCAGTCCAGTAGGAGACCACGCGCGAGTCCCTCGTACCTGCACAAACAAATAATAACCTTGCAACCAATGCGATAAAGGGGTTGTCAATCCCTTCATGGCCACTTGCAAAAGTGAGATCTGATAAAGATGATAAGATAATATTTTTGGTATTTTTGATATATAGATTGAAAGTAAATATTGCAAAATAAAAGTAAAGAAAATATAAATAGTTGATGAAAGATTAATATGATGAAGATAGACCCGGGGGCCATAGGTTTCACTAGTGGCTTCTCTCAAGATAGCAGATTTCTACGGTGGGTGAACGAATTACTGCCGAGCAATTGATATAAAAGCGCATAGTTATGAGAATATCTAGGCATGATCATTGTATATAGGCATCACGTCCGCGACAAATAGACCGAAACGATTCTGCATCTACTACTATTACTCCACACATCGACCGCTATCCAGCATGCATCTAGAGTATTAAGTTCATAAGAACGAAGTAACGCTTTAAGCAAGATGACATGATGTAGAGGGATAA
The DNA here is from genome assembly GCA_902687465.1 of Secale cereale. Taxonomy (NCBI): domain Eukaryota; kingdom Viridiplantae; phylum Streptophyta; class Magnoliopsida; order Poales; family Poaceae; genus Secale; species Secale cereale. The sequence goes on along the minus strand of LR738711.1, from coordinate 829,834,911 downwards.
ACTCATGCGATATGATATAAAGCCCATATTTTTATCCTCGACGGCAACAATACAATACGTGCCTTGCTGCCCCTGCTGTCACTGGGAAAGGACACCGCAAGATTGAAACAAAAGTTAAGCACTTCTGCCATTGCAAGAACTACCAATCAAGTAGGCCAAACCAAACTGATAATTCGAAGAGACTTGCAAAGATATTTAAATCATGCATAAAAGATTTTAGAGAAGAATAAATATTGTTCATAGATAATCTTGATCATAAACCCACAAGTCATCGGATCTCGACAAACACACCGAAAAAAGAATTACATCAAATAGATCTCCAGGAAGATCGAGGAGAACTTTGTATTGAGATAGAAAGAGAAAGAAGAAGCCATCTAGCTAATAACTATGGACCCGAAGGTCTGTGGTAAATTACTCAGAAGTCATCGGAGAGGCTATGGTGTTGACGAAGAAGCCCTTTGTGATCGATGCCCCCTCCGGTGGAGCTCCAGAACAGGCCCCAAGATGGGATCTCACGGGTACAGAAGGTTGCGGCGGTGGAATTAGGGTTTCCTGGTGCTCCTCGATGGTTTGAGGGTACGTAGGTAAATATAGGAGGAAGATGCACGTCAGGGGAGCCACGAGGGGCCCACGAGGGTGGGGGCGCGCCTACCCCCTAGGCGCGCCCCTACCCTCGTGGCCGCCTCTTTTGCTTCCTGGCGTGTACTCCATGTCTTCGGTGTTGCAATTGTTCCAAAAATAACTCACCCGAAGGTTTCATTCCATTTGGACTCCGTTTGATATTCCTTTTCTGCGAAACACTGAAATAGGCAAATAAACAACAATTTGCACTGGGCCTTGGGTTAATAGGTTAGTCCCAAAAATAATATAAAAGTGTATAATAAAGCCCATTAAACATCCAAAGCAGATAATATAATAGCATGGAACAATAAAAAATTATAGATACGTTGGAGACGTATCAAGCATCCCCAAGCTTAATTCCCGCTCGTCCTCGAGTAGGTAAATGATAAAAACAGAATTTTTGATGTGGAATGCTACCCAACATAATTCTCAATGTAATTTTATTTATTGTGGCATGAATGTTCATATCCGAAAGATTCAAGACAACAGTTTAATATTGACATAAGAATAGTAATACTTCAAGCATACTAACAAAGCAATTATGTCTTCTCAAAATAACAAAGCCAAAGAAAGTTCATCCCTACAAAGTCATATAGTTTGGCTATGCTCCATCTTCGTCACACAAAATATTTAAATCATGCACAACCCCGGTTTCAGCCAAGCAATTATTTCACACTTCAATTTTTTCAAACTTTTCAACTTTCACGCAATACATGAGCGTGAGCCATGGATATAGCACTATATGTGGAATAGAGTGGTGGTTGTGGAGAACACAAAAGAGAGGAAGATAGTCTCACATCAACGAGGCGTATTAATGGGTTATGGAGATGCCCATCAATAGATATCAATGTGAGTGAGTAGGGATTGCCATGCAACGGATGCACTAGAGCTATAAGTGGATGAAAGCTCAACAAAAGAAACTAAGTGGGTGTGCATCCAACTCGCTTGCTCACGAAGACCTAGGGCATTTTGAGGAAGCCCATCACTGGAATATACAAGCCAAGTTCTGTAATGAAAATTCCCACTAGTATATGAAAGTGACAAAACAAGAGACTCTCTATCATGAAGATCATGGTGCTACTTTGAAGCACAACTGTGGAAAAAGGATAGCATTGTCCCTTCTCTCTTTTTCTCTCATTTTTTCCTTTTTTTCTCTTCCTTTTTTTCATTTGGGCCTTTTTTATGGCCTCTTTTTTTCTTTTCTTTTTTTTTCCGTCCGAAGTCTCATCCCGACTTGTGGGGGAATCATAGTCTCCATCATACTTTCCTCACCGGGACAATGCTCTAGTAATGAAGATCATCACACTTTTATTTACTTACAACTCAAAGATTACAACTCAAAGCTAGAACAAAATATGACCCTATGTGAATGCCTCCGGCGGTGTACTGGGATGTGCAATGAATCAAGAGTGACTTGTATGAAAAATTATGCATGGTGGCATTGCCACAAATACGATGTCAACTACATGATCATGCATGGCAATATGACAATGATGAAGCGTGTCATAATTAACGGAATGGTCGAAAGTTGCATGGCAATATATCTCGGAATGGCTATGGAAATACCATGATAGGTAGGTATGGTGGCTGTTTTGAAGAAGGTATATGGTGGGTGTATGGTACCGGTGAAAGTTGAGCGGTACAAGAGAGGCTAGCAATGGTGAAAGGGTGAGAGTGCGTATAATCCATGGACTCAACATTAGTCATAAAGAACTCATATACTTATTGCAAAAATCTACGAGTCATCAAAGCAAAGTATTGAACGCATGCTCCTAGGGGAAGGGTTGGTAGGAGTTAACCATCGCGCGATACCGACCTCCACACAAAGGATGAGAATCAATAAATAAATCATTCTCCAACTTCATCACATAACGGTTCACCGTACGTGCATGCTATGGGAATCACAAACTTTAACACAAGTGTTTCTTGAATTCACAATTACTCCACTTGCATGACTCTAATATCACCATCCTCATATCTCAAAACAATCATAAAGTATCAAACTTCTCATAATATTCAATGCACTTTATATGAAAGTTTTTACTATACCCATCTTGTATGCCTATCATATTAGGACTAATTTTATAACCAAAGCACATTACCATGCTGTTCTAAAAGACTCTCAAAATAATATGAGTGAAGCATGAGAGATCAATAATTTCTAAAAAATAAAACCACCACCGTGCTATAAAAAGATAGAAGTGAAGCACTAGAGCAAAACTATCTAGCTCAAAAGATATAAGTGAAGCACATAGAGTATTCTAATAAATTCCGATTCATGTGTATCTCTCTCAAAAGGTGTGTCCATCAAGGATGATTGTGGTAAACCAAAGAGCAAAGACTCAAATCATACATGACGCTCCAAGCAAAACACATATCATGTGGTGAATAAAAATATAGTCTCAAGTAAAGTTACCGATAGACGAAGACGAAAGAGGGGATGCCTTCCCGGGCCATCCCCAATCTTAGGCTTTTGGTTGTCCTTGAATTTTAACTTGGGTTGCCTTGGGAATCCCCAAGCTTAGGCTCTTGCCACTCTTTGTTCCATCGTCCATCAAATGCTTACCCAAAACTTGAAAACTTGACAACACAATACTTAGCAAAATTCTCACGAGCTCCGTTAGTATAAGAAAACAAACCACCACTCGAAGGTACTATAATGAACTCATTCTTGTTTATATGGGTGTTAAACCTATTGTATTTCAACTTCTCTATGATTTATACCCCCCGATACTACTCATAGATTCATCAAAATAAGCAAACAACACACGAAAAACAGAATCTGTCAAAAACAAAACAGTTTGTAGCAATCTGTAACTTTTGAATACTTGTGTAACTCTAAAAAAATTTAAGTAAATTGGTGGACGTGAGGAATTTGTCTATTAATCATCTGCAAAAAGAATCAACTTAAAATCTCTCTCCAGTAAAAGATGACAGCAATTCTCGTGAGCGCAAAACTTTTTGGTTTTTACAGCATGATCGCATAAACTTCACCCAAGTCTTCCCAAAGGTTCTACTTGGCACAAACACTAATTAAAACACAAAACCACATCTAAATAGAATCTAGATGAATTATTTATTACTAAACAGAAGCAAAGCAAATAAAATAAAATTGGGTAGCCTCCCAACAAGCGCTATCGTTTAACGCCCCTAGCTAGGCATGATACAAGAATAGATCTAGGTATTGCCATTTTGGTAGACAATTCTTCAATTAAACACTTATACTTCTTAGGAGTTCCTTCCTTTCTATTAATAATCAAACTTCTAGGCAAGAAATTAAGAAATTCATTTGAGGCAAAAGGTTCCCTTATGATAGTGAGAAAGTTGGGGTGAACACTTATTGATTTAAGATCCGCAGTCTCCTTACTAGAAGATTCACCCTTATTTTTAGGAACAGACATAAACTTGGCCATTTTAGTAGTAGAGGGGTTCGAAGTATTTCTGGCAGTAGAAAAAGCAGACCCTACATTAGTAATAATATCCTCCAGTTTATCAGTTCTAGTGGAATCTTGATCTATTCTCTCTTTAACTATGGGTTCTTTTTCTTTAAACAAAATCGGATTAACTCCTACCCGAGATCCATATTGGGTAATTTGGTTATGGATCTTTTTATCCAAACTCTCAACCAACTCTACAGTGGCAACTTTATTCTCAATAATTTCAAGCCTTTGCATTACATGCTCTAAAGTTAAGATAGTTCCATCAACCAAACAAGGTGGTGGGCCAAACAAATCTGTCATAGCATTATAATAATCAAAAGTATGGCAAAGATAAATAGTTGATGAAAGATTAATATGATGAAGATAGACCCGGGGCCATAGGTTTCACTAGTGGCTTCTCTCAAGATAGCAAATTTCAACGGTGGGTGAACAAATTACTATCGAGCAATTGATAGAAAAGCGCATAGTTATGAGAATATCTAGTCATGATCATTGTATATCGGCATCAAGTCCGTGACAAGTAGACCGAAACGATTCTGCATCTACTACTATTACGCCACACATCGACCACTATCCAGCATGCATCTAGAGTATTAAGTTCATAAGAACGGAGTAACGCTTTAAGCAAGATGACATGATGTAGAGGCATAAACTCATGCAATATGATATAAACCCCATCTTTTTATCCTCGATGGCAGCAGTACAATACGTGCCTTGTTGCCCCTGCTGTCACTGGGAAAGGACACCGCAAGATTGAAACCAAAGCTAAGCACTTCTCCCATTGCAAGAACTACCAATCTAGTAGGCCAAACCAAACTGATAATTCGAAGAGACTTGCAAAGATATTTAAATCATGCATAAAAGATTTCAGAGAAGAATCAAATATTGTTCATAGATAATCTTGATCATAAACCCACAATTCATTGGATCTCGACAAACACACCCAAAAAGAATTACATCGAATAGATCTCCAAGAAGATCGAGGAGAACTTTGTATTGAGATCCAAAGAGAGAGAATAAGCCATCTAGCTAATAACTATGGACCCGAAGGTCTGTGGTAAACTACTCACAACTCATCAGAGAGCCTATGGTGTTGATGTAGAAGCCCTCCATGATCGATGCCCCAAGATGGGATCTCACGGGTACAAAAGGTTGCGGCGGTGGAATTAGGTTTTCCTGGTGCTCCTCGATTGTTTCAGGGTACGTAGGTATATATAGGAGGAAGAGGCACGTCAGGGGAGCCACGAGGGGCCCACGAGGGTGGGGGCGCGCCTACCCCCCTGGGCGTACCCCTGCCCTCGTGGCCGCCTCTTTCGCTTCCTGGCGTGTACTCCAAGTCTTCTGTGTTGCAATTGTTCACTCTCCCGAAGGTTTCATTCCGTTTGGACTCCGTTTGATATTCCTTTTCTGCAAAACACTGAAATAGGCAAAAAAACAGCAATTTGCACCGGGCCTTGGGTTAATAGACTGGTCCCAAAAATAATATAAAAGTGTATAATAAAGTCCATTAAACATCCAAAACAGATAATATAATAGCATGGAACAATCAAAAATTATAGATACGTTGGAGACGTATCAAGGCCAAGAAATCGGAGATGGGATCCATGTATGAAAACAAAGTATGTGAAGGAAATATGCCTAGAGGCAATAATAAAGTTGTTATTTTACATTTACTTATATCATGATAAATGTTTATTATTCATGTTATAATTTTATTAACCGAAAACCTTATACATGTGTGGATACATAGACGAAATACCATGTCCATAGTAAGCCTCTACTAGACTAGCTCGTTAATCAAAGATGAGTAAGTTTCCTAACCATAGACATGTGTTGTCATTTGATGAACGGGATCACATCATTAGGAGAATGATGTGATCGACAAGACCCATCCGTTATCTTAGCATAATGATCATTTGGTTTTATTGCTATTGCTTTCTTCATGACTAATACATGTTCCTCTAACTATGAGATTATGCAACTCCCGAATACTGGAGGAACACCTTGTGTGCTATCAAAAGTCACAACGTATCTAGGTGTTTATAAAGATGCTCTACAGGTGTCTCCGATGGTATTTGTTGAGTTGGCATAGATCGAGAATAGGATTTATCACTCTAAGTGTCGGAGAGGTATCTCTGGTCCCTCTCGGTAATACACATCATAATAATGCTTGCAAGCAAATGACTAATGAGTTAGTCACGAGATGATGTATTATGGAACGAGTAAAGAGAATTGCTGGTAACGAGATTGAACTACGTATGAAGATACCGATGATCGAATCTCAGGCAAGTAACATACAAGTGACAAAGGGAACAACGTATGTTGTTATGCGGTTTGACCAATAAAGATCTTCGTAGAATATTTAGGAGCCAATATGAGCATCCAGGTTCCGCTATTGGTTATTGACCAGAGATGTGTCTCAGTCATGTCTACATAGTTCTCGAACCCGTAGGGTCCGCACGCTTAACGTTCGATGACGATTTGTATTATGAGTTATATGATTTGATGACCGAAGTTTGTTCGGAGTCTCGGATGAGATCAGGACATGACAAGGAGTCTCGAAATGGTCGAGAGGTAAAGATTCATATATTGGAAGGCTATATTCAGACATCGGAAAGGTTCCGAGTGATTCTGGTATTTTCGGAGTACCGGGGAGTTACGGGAATTCACCGGGAGAAGTAATGGGCCTTATTGGGCCATATGGGAAGAGGAGGAAGTAGGCCAAGGGGAGGTGGCATGCGCCCCCATGGGTCCGAATTGGACTAGGGGAAGGGGGCGGCGCCCCCTTGCCTTTTTTTGCTGTCGGTGTCAAAACCGGCGGATCTCGGGTAGGGGGTCCAGAACTATGCGTATTAAGGATCGATGGTAACAGGAGGCTGGGGACACGATGTTTACCCAGATTCAGGCTCTCTCGGTCGAGGTAATACCCTACTTCCTGCTATATTAGTATGGATGAATATGAATACAAGAGTTGATCTACCTCGAGATCATAATGGCTAAACCCTAATTCTAGCCTGTGAAGATATTGTCTTTCTTCTCTAGCCTCTACGGACTATAACCCTCCGGTTTATATACACACCGGAGGGGCCTAGGGTTTGTACATGTTTACCTTGCAAAGGAAGGAAAATCTATACCCGAACCTAAAATTGCCATCACATGAACCCAGGAGTCCTATCCGGATACGGGAGATGATCTTCTATAATAATCTTCACAGCCCACCAGTCCGGCCCACCAGGAGTTTATCCGGCCACATGAGGACCCCCCGATCCAGGACTCCCTCAGTAGCCCCTGAACCTGTCTTCAATGATGATGAGTTCGGCTTCCGTATTGTCTTCGGCATTGCAAGGCGGGTTCCTCCTCTCGAATATATCTTCTACAAATATATGGATTGTGTTCGGTTGTGCAAGATTAGCACAACCCTTAGCCTCAAAGGCAAGGCTTTTATAGAAAATGAATAACATATCTCTACTAACAACTTTTGGGTGAAGCGTCGCGTCAAACCCACTAACATATCAAACCATTTTATTTGGTCCTAGTTTCGCGTTTCGAGGTATAGCCTCATTGACACGTCCCATCAGAATAGAGATCGTGCCCGCTTATTGTGGGATCCTTATCGGTGTGACATGAGCACCCACGCCGCACATTACGCAGGGTCGCTTTGGGAACCGGCGAGTTTTATGGCTAAAGTGGGGGGACGCTCTTTATTCGCAGTGTTATAAAAGGACACCAATCCCTTTCACCAGCCCCATGCCTTCCTCAAGCTCGAGCTCTCCAATCTCCCTTGCCCCCGCATTCTCATTTCCTGTGCCCACCACTCCTCGTTCCTCAACCACTACTCCTCTCCCCAGCAATGGCTGGATCCGGTGCCAGAGGCAAGTGGGAGGCTTCCACGGTCACTGAAAAGACCGTGGAGGATCTACGGAGCGCGGGTACCTCGTCGGCGACATCGCACACCGAGTCCCCCCTAAGGGCCAGATGATTCCCGTTCCTACAACATGTGAGAGGGTGGTTTTTACCTCTCACTTTGTTAGGGGGCTAGGGTTTCCACTTCACCCATTTGTTCGGGGTCTTTTGTTCTTCTACGGGCTAGATTTCCATGATCTAGCCCCGAACTCAGTTCTCCACATATCCGCTTTTATGGTGGTGTGTGAGGCCTTTCTCCGCATCCCCCCACACTACAACCTATGGCTTAAAACCTTCAACGTGAAGCCGAAGGTGGTGGATGAGGAAGACACGGAGTGCGGGGGCGCCATGATTAGCAAGCTCCTGAATGCAACTTGGCCCAAAGGCTCGTTTCATGGAGACGAACAAAGTCTGGCAGCAGGAGTGGTTCTACATCACCGAACCCCGCGACGCCAACTGGGCGGCGGGGCCTGCTTTCAGATCCGGACCCCCCAGAGAGGCTGACCTCCTGGACCAAAAAGGGTCTGGACTGGGGGTCTAGAACTGAAGTGACGACTCTTGTGAGCGGTGTGTCTGGCATGATCTCCAAGGGGCACCTGCTCTCCTCCGTGGTCCTGGTGATGCTGACCCAGCTTGTTCTCCCTTTCCAAAGCCGGGGCTCCTCCCTATGGGAGCTCGACCCCGCAGGAGACAAGCCGCTAAAGCATCTCTTCGGCTCTACGCACAAGGAGATCTAGAAGCATCTCTTCAAGAGCCAGAAGGAATGGCCCGAAGAGACCGAGTATGCGGGCTACAACACTGTGGTCTCCGCCCCAGAGGTAGTAATAATCCTTGCCGAATACTTACCCTTTCCCTTATTTAAGATAATAGGAATTGTAATTTTTGCGTGATATACAGGCTTGGACGAAGACGGTGACTTGGATCAAGTGTCCGGCACCTCTGCCCGAAGACCCAGCATTGCCTCTATTGATGGCGATGCTGGTTCTGGCGCCGTACAAGGCGCCGACCAAGAAGCCCAAGAAGAAAAAGGGCAAGGGGACCGGAGATAGTCCCCCCCCCTCGGGCAAGAAGCCCGAGGACCTCCATATCCTCTCCTCTAACGAGGCGGAGGAAGATGATGAGGAGGAAGAGGAGGAAGAAGTACCCCTTGCGCAAGGTAGAGGGAGGAAGAGGGGGGCCGCCGTTGATGCGAGTACGGCCGTGTCCCGGAGGAAATTGAACCTCGGAACTAATTCGGATTCATCCAAACATAGCTTTGTGGTGAAGCCCAGGGAGAAAGCCCTGCCTGAATTGTAAGACTGGATTCAAGTGTTGCACCTTTGTTTTTCCAGTATTTTTAATACTTTACTTAATATCTTTCTCATGCTGACCTACGGCCCTCCCGGTGTAGATCCCGATGTTACCTCATCGGAGGGGAACTCTCTGGTGCCTGGAGAGACGAAGAGTGACCCGCCTACCCAGGCTCCATCGCCCGTAATCGGCGGGGACACCGAAGTGTCGTCCCAGCGGGTGCTCTCCGCCCAGGGAGATGAGGGTGGGGCAGGAGACAAGGCGGCCGAGGGTAATACCTCAGTGGCCGCTGACTATGGGGAGACGGCCCCCATGGAGACCGAAGACAGGGGGCCCAAACAGTCTGGGGGCCCACCGAACACCATCCCGGAGCCTAGCGTGGCTCCGGGGTGCGAAGACCCGACTCCTCAAGCGGAGGAGGATACTAGGGTGCCCGGAGTTAATCCGGAGGCGCCGGATTATATGGAGGGAGCACTACAAAGTGCTCTCATCATTGAAGAGCACCGCACCGTGATGGGTGCGGTGATGAAGAAGATTCAGTCCATCAAGGGCAGACTGAATGAAGCCTTCAACAACCTTTTAACAGGCTTTGAGGTAAGCAATGCAATGATGTTTAAGAAATTTTATTTGTTTTAAATACACATATATAACCAGTAGCCCCTGATGCTTTGTGAGATTCTGAAAAGAATCGGACAAAGTATCCATAGAATAGATACTTACAAAGCTGAACTGTTGTGCAGGCTTCCTTAGTTACGGCGACTGCGCGAGACGCAGAGGTTGCCAAATTAAACCGGAAGCTCGAGGTGGCGAACGCAGACCTCGACCGTGTCAACCAGCGTTTTGATGAAACACAAGGTATGCAGATTTTTTTTAAATGTTAGTAAGACATAATTAATTGAGTATTTTTTATAAATTGTAATATTGTATTCTGTATTACACAGTTGGCGCCGCTGAGCTCGAGGCCCTCAAGGGCAAGGTTGCCAAGGCCAAGAAGGAGGCCGAGGTGAATAAGGCGGACGCAGATAAAGCGGCTGTTGATTTGGAGGCCAAAAAGGCGGAGTGCGAGAAGCATAAATACCGGGTGTCCGAAATCGAGCTTGAGCTCCAAGATGCCATCCATAAGTGTGAGGCATCGGAGAAGAAGGCTTCGGAGCAAGAGATCGAGCTGTCTGCGGCATTAAAGTCTGCCCAAGATGCGCGGGGTCAGGCGCGCAGCGCCTGTGATGAAATCAAACAAGCGCGACAGATAGCATCTGGTAAAATATTTCTCTTATAGAGCATCTTCGGAGGGTGGAAGTATATTGGGATGACACGATTGTGGAGTTCTCCAGGCGTGTTTGCTAATCTTTCGAGGAGCAGCGTAGATGCCACACAATACTTCCAAGCCCAGGAGGGGAATGACACGGGGAAATTGTTCTGGTCGCAGTTTTATGCGCCATAACATCCAGTTCCCCTCAACGACCAGATGAAGCAGCTGGTCGAGCTACACAACATGGTGGGTTCGGCCATGAAGGACTTAATAGTCCGGCTATGGCCCGCTGAGCCAATCCCAAGTAGCTACTTCGGATTGGTGAAGCGGCTCGTCGAGGCGAGTCCGTGGGTCGACACACTAACGCGTCCGACCTGCATATAAGGTGCTTGGATGGCCTTCGCTCGTGTCAAAGTGCACTGTGCGAAGATGAATGTAGTGCATATAGCTACTCCTGGCCCGCCCGTAGGCAAGGGGCACCACAAGCCGGAAAAGTACTTCGAGGACGTCATCGACGGCGCCCACCTTGTAGAAGGCCAGTGTTCAAAGGATGTTGTCTTTGAATGATTGTATTCGGATGTAAAGGCTATGATTGTGAATCTAATGTATATAACTTTTGCGCTATTATAATATCAGCCTCCTGTGTGACTGTTTATTTTAAATCTTAATGTTTGCAGTCATCAGCTTCAGCCCCTAGGTACATAGTACTCGGGTGTTCGTTCATATGCAAATACACGCTTTATCCAACGTCTTGGTCCGTATAGGAGGTGTATGCGGAGCGAACCAGGCTATCAGACTATGCGGCGTTATTCCTTTCACTTAGTCATAGGAGTTTGACAAGTGGGGCTAGGTGCTAGCCCCTAGAGCGGATGAAGTATCCAGTTGCATTTGGCTGGGCGAAAAACCAACCCTTCGTATAACATGGGGTAGATCTCTATCGATCGTAGTATAAAACTAAGTCACCGGATTGCAGACCAGGTTCTCGCTTATCATGATGGTCAGTTTTGGCTTTCTCTACTGAGGTACTTGACCATACTAGCTGGAAGTACTATTGCAATAGTTCTCCCTTTACACCCTAGCCGAACAATCGGGAACGTAGGGGTAAGCACAGCAGACGGGCAACTCAACTATTGACCCAAGACATGAATCGGAACTGATGCATATAATGCAAATATCCAGGACGCCAAACACTCCCTATAGGTGTTCGGTCTTTTCGATATGTACCAAGGCTGACTATAGCCCCTTGTAATAAACCCTTGTTGACAAGGCACATATGGCAATCTAATGCGGGAAAAGAACATTCCATGGTGAGTAAATAAAACTCTGGACATAATACGAATAAAACGGTTCTATTAATATCCCTCTATAGTACGGTGAGCCACAAACTTTACAGATAATGCCGATGATCTTTTCTGGAATTTTACATGCCAAGAAGGTATATAACAAGAAAGAGAAAAAATGTTTACACATGGTCTTAATCTAAAAAGAAACCTTAGTGCAGGTCCCTGCTGCACGTCTGCGCCTTTGCTTCATCTATAATGTGTCCTTGAAGGTGTGAGTATGATGGCCGTCTGTAGAAGGAAAAAAAGGTAAACCTGGAAATGAATAAGTCGATCCAGTGTGGCCATAACAAGTCTGGTTCGTTTAATGAACCTACAGAAGGTAAGTTTTAAGTCCGAATAGGGTCTAGCCGAACTATGGACTATATGCAGGTGCCCCCTGCCGTCGCCCAAGGAATTTTTAAGGCATAATTATGTACTCGAAGCACATATGCTATCACTTTATGGGGCAGTCGAAGGGGGCGTAGCTGTCAATCTTGCTCAGGTTCATCTGAGCTGCTGCACTGAAGCGTGTGCCGGACACGTTTAGTCGTGTCCGCTGTTGATAGATTATCCGGCTTGAGTAGGCCACATTGGACTTCGGCTGTTAAGGCCGGAGTGTCCTCCTCCGTACGGAGAGATTGCTCCATATTTCCATTGATCGTGATAACGCCACGTGGTCCAGGCATCTTGAGCTTTAAATAGGCATAATGCGGGACTGCATTAAAGCGGGCGAAGGCTATTCTTCCGAGTAGAGCGTGATAGCCACTTCGGAAAGGAGCTATGTCGAAGATTAGCTCTTCGCTTCGAAAGTTGTCGGGAGAATCGAATACAACTTCCAGTGTTAAAGAGCCTGTGCAGCGGGCTTCAACGCCCGGTATCACTCCTTTAAAGGTTGTGCTGCTTGGCTTGATTCTTGAAAGGTTGATCCCCATTTTACGGACAGTGTCCTGATATATCAGATTGAGACTACTACCGCCGTCCATAAGGACTCGGGTTAGATGGTATCCATCTATTATTGGGTCGAGCACTAAGGCAGCCGAACCCCCATGCCGAATACTAGTCGGATGATCCCTGCGGTCGAAAGTGATCGGACAGGCTGGCCAGGGGTTGAATTTGGGGGCGACAGGTTCAACGACACAAACATCTCAGAGTGCGCGCTTGCACTCCATCTTTGGGAAATGAGTGGCATATATCATGTTCACTGTTTTGACCTCCGGTAGAAATTTCTTCTGTCCCCCTATATTCGGCTGGCGAGGTTCATCCTCGTCTTCGCTCTGAGGCTCCTTCCCCTTGTGTTTGGCATTTAGCTTGCCGACCTGCTTGAAAACCCAACAGTTATGGTTGGTGTGGTTGGCAGGTTTTTCTGGGGTGCCATGGATTTGGCAGGGCCTGTCTAATATTCTGTCCAAACTTGATGGACCGTCTTTGGGGCCTTTAAATGGCTTCTTCCGTTGACCGTGTTTAGAGCCACTGAATCCGATGTTTACCGATGTATCATCTGGGCTTCCAGAATTGTTTCAACATTTGTTTTTTTACGTCGTGGCTTTCCATTGCCATCCCTGACTTCGGATGTTCCAGGGTCACTCGTGCTGCTACGAGCTAACCAGCTATCTTCACCCATGCAAAAGCGAGTCATGAGTGCGGTTAAGGCTGCCATTGTCCTCGGATTTTCCTGTCCGAGGTGTCTGGCCAGCCATTCATCTCGGATACTGTGTTTAAATGCCGCTAAGGCTTCAGCGTCCGGGCAGTCCACGATTTGGTTCTTCTTAGTAAGAAACCGATTCCAAAGCTTGCGGGATGACTCCCCGGGTTGTTGGATAATGTGACTTAGATCGTCAGCATCCGGGGGCCGGACATAAGTCCCTAGAAAATTGGCCCGAAAAGCGTCCTCAAGTTCTTCCCTACTCCCAATGGAGTTCTCTGGGAGGCTGTTTAGCTAGTGCCGAGCAGGTCCTTTTAGCTTGAGAGGTAAATATTTGATGGCGTGGAGATCATCTCCTCGAGCCATGTGGATGTGAAGAATAAATTCTTCTATCCAGACGGTGGGATCTGTCATTCCATCGTACACTTCGATGTTCACGTGTTTAAACCCTTCTGGTAAATCATGACCCAGCACCTCATCGTTGAAGCATAGAGGGTGTGAAGCTCCTCTGTATCTTGCTATATCGTGGCGTATGTCCGATGGTAGTGGTGTTCGATATTGACCCTCATACGTCTCCAACGTATCTATAATTTTTGATTGCTCCATGCTATTATATATTCTGTTTTGGATGTTTAATGGGCTTTATTATAAACTTTTATATTATTTTTGGGACTAACCTACTAACCCAAGGCCCAGGGCAAATTGTTGTTTTTTGCCTATTTTAGTGTTTCGCAGAAAAGGAATATCAAACGGAGTCCAAACGGAATGAAACCTTCGGGAGAGTTATTTTTGGAACCGTATCAGCCCAGAAGACTTGGAGTACACGCGAGGGAACGAGAGAGGCGGCCACAAGGGTCCAGGGCACGCCCAGGGGGGCAGGCGCGCCCCCACCCTCGTGGGCCCCCTCTGGCTCCCCCGATGCCCTCCTTCCTCATATATATATATCCATGTACCCCGAAAACATCGAGGCAACAGAGAAAACCCTAATACCACCACCACAAGCTTCTGTTCTCGTGAGATCCCATCTTGGGGCCTGTTCCGGAGCTCCGCCGGAGTGGGGATCCATCACAGAGTTCTTCTACACCATAGCCTCACCAATGAGTTGTGAGTAGTTTACCACAGACCTTCGGGTCCATAGTTATTAGCTAGATGGCTTGTTATCTCTTTTTGGATTTCAATACAAAGTTCTCCTCGATCTTCGAGGTGATCTATTCGATGTAATCTTTTTGCGGTGTGTTTGTCGAGATCCGATGAATTGTGGGTTTATGATCAAGATTATCTATGAACAATATTTGATTCTTTTCTGAAATCATTTATATATGATTATAATATCCTTGCAAGTCTCTTCGAATTATTGGTTTGGTTTGGCCTACTAGATCTAGAGTTCTTGAAATGAGAGAAGTGCTTGGCTTTGGGTTCAATCTTGCGGTGTCCTTTCCCAGTGACAGCAAGGGCAGCAAGGCACGTATTGTATTGTTGCCATCGAGGATAAAAAGATGGGGTTTATATCATATTGCTTGAGTTTATCCCTCTACATCATTTCATCTTGCTTAAAGCATTACTCTATTCTTATGAACTTGATACTCTAGATGCATGTTGGATAGAGGTCGATGTGTGGAGTAATAGTAGTAGATGCAGAATCATTTTGGTCTACTTGTCATGGACGTGATGCCTATATATAATGATCATGCGTAGATATTCTGATAACTATGCACTTTTCTATCAATTGCTCGACAATAATTTGTTCACCCAACGTAGAATTCTGCTATCATGAGAGAAGCCACTAGTGAAACCTATGGCCCCCGGGTCTATTCTCAACATATTAATCTTCCATCTACTTTAATTTGCTTTATTTACTTTTTGTTCTTATACCAAAAATATTATACTATCCTATCTATCCGATCTCACTTTCGTAAGTGACCGTGAAGGGATTGACAACCCCTTCTCGCGTTGGTTGCGAAGTTCTTATTTGTTTGTGCAGGTGCGAGGGAGTCGCGCGTAGTCTCCTACTGGATTGATACCTTGGTTCTCAAAAACTGAGGGAAATACTTACGCTACTGTTCTGCATCACCCTTTCCTCTTGGAGGGAATACAACACAAGCTCAAGAAGTACCAGACCCCAAACTGGTATGTCGCCGGCGCGATTGGCTTGATAGTCGTAGTCCCGTGCGGGAGCTTGGTCCCTAGGTCCGAATATAGACCTGGTATTGCTAGATTTTTGTTTAGGTCCTCGCGCAGATCATGTTTTCGGACTTGGGCTGCACCCTCTGTTCCTTTAAGGGGTGGTGGTGCGGGCTTGTTCACGCCATTGCTAGCGACTTTGTCCCGTCCGCGAGGTGGTCAGTCCGGCTTGTTAGCGGTGTTATTTTTTGGTGGGACGGGCGCAACGGCCTCGTCGTCGAATTCGGGTAGCAGCTTGCGCTTAGGATAGCCTTTGGTTTGGCCGTTAAAGCCATGTTTCTGTTCAGCGTCTAGCACCTCGTTCCACCTATCATTGAGCGTGTCTTGTGCAGCTCGAAGCTGTCTCTGCTGCTTTTTTAGGCTCCGTGCGGTGGCTATAAGCCGCCGATGGAAGTGTTTTTGTTCAGAGGGTTCTTCTGGGACAGTATACTCATCGTCATCCAGGCTAGCCTCTTCTTAGAAGATTGGTTCATAGTCACCGTCTTCGACATCGCTGTCATCGGACTGTGGGTTCGGACTCTGTTCGTCGTCCTCTCGCTCCTCCTTTACGGGATTTAGTTCGGCGTTTTGGGCGCCGACGTTTGGGAGGTTCTTCGGCGGGCTTATCTTCTTCGGGATTGTTTTCGCCGTCGCCTTCCGCCTCTTTGGGTATATCCACCATATACACGTCGTATGAAGACATAGCTTTCCACCGCCCCGTTATGGGTCGGCCTTGATCTGGATCCACTTCAGCTTCGAGTTACATCCCTTCGAAGTCTTCGAAAGCGTAGTCAAGTAGATCGGTTAGATCTTCAACCATGGCTACCAAGTGGGTGGTGGGTGGGCAACGAAATTCTCCATCAGCCTCCAGTTGGAACCAGATATAATTCGGCTGTGTGCTCTCATCCAAGGAGAGAGATCTTAACGACATTAACATGTCGCCAAGGGGTGACTGCTGGAAAACATCCGCGACACAGAATTCGGCGATAGGCGCCTGACCGGATTTGAAGGGCGCGGTTACGCGCGATTCGGAATCGGAGACCAGAGTTGGATCCGGGGTTCCGGTAACACAGACCTTGCTGGTAGTCGGATCCGTGTGCAGCTCCAATGCCGTACAGTCTGCGGCTCCCGTGGTGGGTTTGAGCTTCCCGTCTTTGGGTGACGCGATCTGTTCTGGATCTAGGGCCAGAACTGTTGCAGGTGCTATTTCCTGGTTCGATGACAGAGTTAGGTCATGATAATCGCGGTGGCAGAGAGAGGTTGCCGCTGGCTCGAATCCAGCAAAGATAAAGTCTCAGCGGATATCAGCAATGTAGTTCAATCTCCCGAATCTGACATGTTGGCCAAGGGCATAGCTCTCGATCTGCTCATGGTTGCCTTCAGTGTTGGCACGAAGCGCGAAGCCGCCGAACACGAAAAGTTGGCCGGGAGGGAAAATTCCCTTGGCATCGTCCTTGCAGTTGACGACGTGATCCATCAGTCCTTCCGTTGATGACATAGTGGAACTCTCAATGAAAGCACCAATGTCAATGTCAAAACCGGCGGATCTCGGGTAGGGGGTCCCGAACTATGCGTCTTGAGGATCGATGGTAACAGGAGGCTGGGGACACGATGTTTACCCAGGTCCAGGCCCTCTCGATCGAGGTAATATCCTACTTCCTGCTATATTAGTATGGATGAATATGAATACAAGAGTTGATCTACCTCGAGATCGTAATGGCTAAACCCTAATTCTAGTGTGTGAAGATATTTTCTTTCTTCTCTAGCCTCTACGGACTAAAACCCTCTGGTTTATATACACACCGGAGGGGCCTAGGGTTTGTACATGTTTGTCTTGCAGGGGAAGGAAAATCTATACCCGAACCTAAACTTGCCATTACATGAACCCAGGAGTCCTATCCGGATACGGGAGATGATCTTCTGTAATAATCTTCACGGCCCACCAGTCCGGCCCACCAGGAGTTTATCCGGCTACATGAGGACCCCCCCC
>LR738711.1:829790540-829817210 GCA_902687465.1 Secale cereale | reverse complement strand
CCCCCCCCGATCCAGGACTCCGTCACCTGCGCCCTCTCTCTTTCCCTCTTTCCTTCTCTCCTACTCCGAATAGGAATGGGTTTCCTACTAGGACTTGGAAGTCGTAGTAGGACTCCCTACACTTGGCGCGCCCTAGGGGGCCGACCTCTCTCCCTCCCTCCTTTATATACGTGGGAAGGGGGCACCCCAAAGACACACCAGACAATCTTTTAGCAGTGTGCAGTGCCCCCCTTCATAGTTACACACCTCGGTCATATCGTTGCAGTGCTTAGGCGAAACCCTGCGCCGGTAACTTCATCATCACCATCACCATGCCGTCGTGCTGACGGAACTCTCCCTCGTCCTCAACTGGATCAAGAGCTCGAGGGACGTCATCGTGCTGAACGTGTGCTGAACACGGAGGTGCCGTACGTTTGGTACTTGGATCGGTTGGATCGTGAAGACATTCGACTACATCAACCGCGTTACTAAACACTTCCGCTTTCGGTCTACGAGAGTACGTGGACACACTCTCCCCGCTCGTTGCTATGCTTCTCCTTGATAGATCTTGCATGATCGTAGGAATTTTTTGAAATACTACGTTCCCAACAGTGCCATCAGAGCCAGGTCTATGCGTAGATGATATGCACGAGTAGAATACAAAGAGTTGTGGGCGAGAAGAGTCATACTGCTTACCACCAACGTCATACTTTGATTCAGCGGTATTGTTGGATGAAGCGGCCTGGACCGACATTACATGACTGCATTCATGAGACTGGTTCTACCGATTTGCTTTGCACACTGGTGGTAGACGGGTGTCAGTTTCTCCAACATTAAGTGAATGGAGTGTGACTACGGCCGGTCCTTGTTGATGGTTAAAACAACACACTTGATGAAAAATCGTTGTGGTTTTGATGCGTAGGTAAGAACGGTTCTTAGTAGAAGCCCGTAACAGCCACATAAAACTTGCAACAACAAAGTAGAGGACGTTTAACTTGTTTTTGCAGGGCTTGTTGTGATGTGATATGGTCCAGACATGATGAGTTATATGTTGTTGTATGAGATGATCATGTTTTGTAAATTATCGGCAACCAGCAGGAGCCTTATGGTTGTCTCTTTATTGTATGAATTGCAAACTCCATGTAATTGCTTTACTTTATCACTATGAGTTAGCGATAGTAGTAAAAGCAATAGTTGGTGAGACAACCACGACGCTACGATGAAGATCATGGTGTCAAGCCAGTGACGATGGAGATCATGACGATGCTTTGGAAATGGAGATCAAAAGCACAAGATGATGATGGCCATATCATGTCACATATTTTGATTGCATGTGATGTTTATCTTATTATGCATCTTATTTTTCTTAGAATACGACGGTAGCATTATAAGATGATCCCTTACAAAATTTCAAGGTACAAGTGTTCTCCCTAAGTATGCACCGTTGCAACAGTTCCTCGTGCCGAGACACCACATGATGATCGGGTGTGATAAGCTCTACGTTCACATACAACGGGTGTAAGACAATTTTGCATATGTAGAATACTCAAGTTAAACTTGACGAGCCTAGCATCTACATACATGGCCTCGGAACACTAGAGACCGAAAGGTCGAGCGTGAATCATATAGTAGATATGATCAACATAAGATGTTCACCATTGAAAACTACTCCATCTCATGTGATGATCGGGCATGGTTTAGTTGATTTGGATCACGTGATCATTTAGATGACTTGAGGGATGTCTATCTAAGTGGGAGTTCTTTAGTAATATGATTAATTGAACTTTAATTTATAATGAACTTAGTCCTGGTAGTATTTGCAAACTATGTTGTAGATCAATAGCTCACGTTGTAGCTCCCCTATGATTTTTATATGTTCCTAGAGAAAACTAAGTTGAAAGATGTTAGTAGCAATGATGCAGACTAGGTCCGTGATGTGAGGATTATCCTCATTGCTGCACATAAGTATTATGTCCTTGATGCACCGCTAGGTGACAGACCTATTGTAGGAGCAGATGCAAACATTATGAATGTTTGGCAAAGCTCAATATGATGTCTACTTAAAAGTTTAGTGCACCATGCTTTACGTCTTAGAACCGGGACTTCAAAAACGTTTTGAATGCAATGGGGCATATGAGATGTTCCAAGAGCCAAAATTGGTATTTCAGACTCATGCCCATGTTGAGAGGTATGAGACCTCTGACAAATACTTTGCCTACAAGATGGAGGAGAATAGTTCAGCTAATGAGCATGTGCTCAGAATGTCTGGGTACTATAATCACTTGAATCAAGTGGGAGTTAATCTTCCAGATAAGATAGTGATTGACAGAGTTCTCTAGTCACTATCACCAAGCTACTAGAACTTAATGGTGAACTATAATATGCAAGGGATGATGAAAACGATTCCCGAGCTCTTCGGGATGCTAAAATCAGCGAAGGTAGAAATCAAGAAAGAGCATCAAGTGTTGATGGCTAAGCAAGACCACTAGTTTCAAGAAAAGGGGCAAGGGAAAGAAAGGGAACTTCAAGAAGAACGGCAAGCAAGTTGCCACTACCGAGAAGAAGCCCAAAGCTAGATCCAGTCCTGAAACTGAGTGCTTCTACTGCAAAGGAAATGGTCACTGGAAGCAGAACTTTTCCAAATATTTGATGGATATGAAGATGGCGAAGTGAACAAAGGTATTTTGATATACATGTTATTGATGTGTACCTCACTAGTGCTTGTAATAGCCCCTTGGTATTTGATACATGTTTAGTTGCTAAGATTAGTAACTCGAAACGGGAGTTGCAGAATAAACAGAGACTAGTTGAGGGTGAGGTGACGATGTGTGTTGGAAGTAGTTCCAATATTGATATGATCATCATCGCACACTCCCTATACTTTTGGGATTAGTGTTATACATAAATAAATGTTATTTGGTGTTTGTGTTGAGCATGAACAAGATTGGATCGTGTTTATTGCAATATGATTATTCGTTTGAGTCTGAGAATAATTATTATTTTGTTTACATGAATAAAACCTCCTATGGTCATACACCCAAGCTGAATGGTTTATTGAATCCCGATCATAGTAACACACATATTCATAATATTGAAGCCAAAAGGTGCAGAGTTGATAATGATAGTGCAACATACTTGTGGCACTTCCATTTAGGTCATATTGGTGTAAAGTGCATGAAGAAACTCCATGCTGATGGATTTTTGGAATCACTTGATTATGAATCATTTGATGCTTGCAAACCATGCCTCATGGGCAAGATGACTAAAACTCTATTCTCCGAGACAATGGAGCGAGCCATTGACTTATTGGAAATAATACATACAGATGTATGCGGTCCGATGAGTGTTAGGCTCGCGACGGGTATCGTTATTTTCTGACCTTCACAGATGATTTGAGCAGATATGGGTATATCTACTTGATGAAACACAAGTCTGAAACATTTGAAAAGTTCAAAGAATTTCAGAGTGAAGTAGAGAATCATCGTAACAAGAAAATAAAGTTTCTATGATCTGATCGCGGAGGCGAAGATTTGAGTTACGAGTTTGGTCTTCATTTAAAACAACATGGAATAGTTTCGCAACTCACGCCACTTGGAACATCACAGTGTAATGATGTGTTCGAACGTCATAACCATACTTTATTAGATCTGGTGCGATCTATGATGTCTCTTACCGATTTACCACTATCATTTTGGGGTTATGCATTAGAGACAGCTGCATTCACGTTAAATAGGGCACCATCTAAATCCGTTGAGACGACACCGTATGAACTATGGTTTGGCAAGAAACCTAAGCTATCATTTCTTAAAGTTTGGGGTTGCGATGCTTATGTGAAAAATCTTCAGCCTGATAAGCTCGAACCCAAATCGGAGAAATGCGTCTTTATAGGATACCTAAAAGAAAAAGTTGGGTACACCTTCTATTAGAGATCCAAAGGCAAGATATTCATTGCTAAGAATGGATCCTTTCTAGAAAAGGAGTTTCTCTCGAAAGAAGTGAGTGGGAGGAAAGTAGAACTTGATGAGGTAATTGTACCCTCTCTCGAATTGGAAAGTACCTCATCACAGAAATTCGTTCCCGTGATGCCTACACCAATTAGTGAGGAAGCTAATGATGATGATCATGAAACTTCAAATCAAGTTACTACCTGACCTTGTAGGTTAACCAGAGTATGTTCCACACCAGAGTGTTACGATAATCCTGTTCTGGAAGTCATGTTACTAGACCATGACGAACCTACGAACTATGAGGAAGCGATGATGAGCCCAGATTCCGCAAAATGACTCGAGGCCATGAAATCTAAGATGGGATCCATGTATGAGAACAAAGTGTGGACTTTGGTTGACTTGCCCGATGATTGGCAAGCCATTGAAAATAAATGGATCTTTAAGAAGAAGACTGACGCCGATGGTAATGTTACTGTCTACAAAGCTTGACTTGTTGCGAAAGGTTTTCGACAAGTTCAAGGAGTTGACTACGATGAGACCTTCTCACCCGTAGCGATGCTTAAGTCTGTCTGAATCATGTTAGCAATTGCCGCATTTTATGATTATAAAATCTGACAAATGGATGTCAAAACTGCATTCCTTAATGGATATCTCAAAGAAGAGTTGTATATGATGCAACCAGAAGGTTTTGTTGATCCTAAAGGTGCTAAAAATGTGTGCAAGCTCCAGCGGTCCATCTATGGACTGGTGCAAGCATCTCGGAGTTGGAATATACACTTTGGTAAGGTGATCAAAGCATATAGTTTTATACAGACTTACGGTGAAGCCTGTATTTGCAAGAAAGTGAGTGGGAGCACTACAACATTTCTGATAAGTATATGTGAATGACATATTGTTGATCGGAAATGATGTAGAATTTTCTAGAAAGCATAAAGGATTGTTTAAAAGGAGTTTTTTTAATAAAAGACCTCGGTGAAGCTGCTTACATATTGGGCACTAAGATCTATGGAGATAGATTAAGACGTTTGATAAGACTTTCGATTAGTACATACTTTGATAAGATTTTGAAATAGTTCAAAATGGATCAGTCAAAGAAGAAGCTCTTGCCTGATTTGTAAGGTGTGAAGTTGAGTAAGACTCAAAGCCCGACCACGGCAGAAAAATATAGAGAGAATGAAAGGCATTCCTATGCCTCAGCCATAGGTTCTATGAAGTATGCCAAGTTGTGTACCAAACCTTTTGTGTACCTTGCCATGACTTTGGCAAGGAGGTACAATAGTGATCTAGGAGTAGATCACCGGGTAGTGGTCAAAATTATCCTTAGTAACTGTAGGACCAAGGAAATGTTTCTCGATTATTGTCGTGGAATTAACACGGCAGATGTCCGGTTTAGCGGACTTGATGATGGAACCATCGCACGGGTTAGCTTGAAAGGGTTCATGGCACACCAAGGACACAAAGGATTTTATACTAGTTCGGCCCCTTGGAGAAGGTAAAAGCCTACGTCTAGTTGGTTTGGTATTGCTTGGGCGTCGGTTTACAGGGAGCGGAATCGCTTGCCTGCGTCTCGACGGATTGATTGTTGCTTGTCCCTGAACCGGTACCGGGTCATCCCTTTATATAGAGGTGACGCCTGGTCCGGTTTACAGAGTCCCGAGGCCGGCTCATAATCGTGTCCGCCTCGGTCTCTGCCCTTTCTTTCTTATCTCTCAAGTTACATCTCTTTGGCGGTTTACAAGCCGTATTTCTATACATGGGCCTTGAAATCTCATGGGCCGTAATCTCTGCTAAAAATAATAAACCAAGTACGATATAACTAAACCGGTTTATAATATCCGGTCTATACCTATTAACCATATCCCTGACATTAGGCCCCAGAATGATTTGAACTTGTTCATATCAGTCTCCGTCGTCTCCTGTAATTTTCTTCTGTCTTCCTCTTTTGTAAACCGGCTCTGACGTCATCCTCCAAAATCATTAAAGTCTGACAATGATATCATCTCCGCATTTAACGCTGCGAGCTGTACTATAGGTTGTTTTTAATGGTTATCCCGAGAATCGAGGCGTTTAAAGGATCTTTATCCGATTTTACTCCCTTGATTACCGCACCTGTCGCTTCGCGTCTGCCTCTCTGCCTATAAATAATACCGCCCCTCCTCATTCTTCCTTCTCGCGTCTTCTTCCTCCTTCCGCTTCCTGACCCGCAAGAACTCCATTAGATCCCGAGCTCGGAGCGCCGCCATCGTCTCGTCGGATCAAGAGCTCCTCAGGCCGCTGCATCAACCTGATTCGTCCAGATTCTCTCCGCCACTGATTCCCGCTGTCCCTGGTATGTTTATCCTCCTCATTGTAGATCTGTGTCCGCCATTACTTTGTCTGTGTTCTTCCGCCATTAGGGCTTCCAATGAAGCTTTCCTTCTGCTCTTATAGGCTCGTCCCTCCTGTAGGATCCGCAACTTTTAGACCTGGCCAATAAACCTTCTGCTTACTATTAACTTTAGATCTTGTCTTTTATAATGCTACCACTTTATCTGTTCCGCCATTAGAGCTTCCGCCTTTTAGAACTCCACCATTAGAACTCCGCCATTAGAACTTTTAGCACTAGTTCCGCGGATTTAGCCTTTGCACCTTGCCCTTTAGATCTTGTTGTTTTTATTTCTGCCATTGCCTGCTTTAGGTCTCATTTTTTATGCACATCCTGTAAGCTCGTCTGCTCCGAGTTGGACCTCTGTAGATTTCCCGTGTAATTTTCGTTTCTTTATCTCAGTATGCTCAGATCCATTCCTCCTTATCAATGCGTTGAAAATCTGTTTTTCTCTTTGGTAGATCCGCTAAGTATGTTCCGGTTTAGATTGTCATGTCATAAACTGGAAACGATGTAGACTGATGCAATGATTTAACTATTCCTCTTCAACTGCCATTTTAAACCGGAAATGATATAACTTGTATTATGATTACCGGTTTAACCATGTCAGCTAGTTCTCTGTTCTCTCCACTGCACAATATGTATAAGTCCCGGATCGTTTGTATGTTCATAATCCGGTTTATGTATTCTTCTTTTCTTCAGCAGTTTGCTCAAATGGCTAAGCAGTATGTTTCGTGCGATTGGGTCCGCTCCGTCGTAACTGAGGAAGACTTAGTCAAATTGTCGAGCATTGGCACCTTAGGGCCTCGGGCCGAGCTAAAATGGCGTGCCCCGGGTAACGAGTGCCCTCCCACTCCTAGATCCGGGGAAGTTATCGTATTTCTGGACCATATCTCCAGAGGCTTCTCCCCCCCCCGGTTCAAAATTTTTCCGGGACGTTCTTGCTACCTTCCAGTTGCACCCGCAGGACATCGGACCAAACTCGGTTTCCAACATTTGCGATTTCCAAGTGTTTTCTGAAGCCTATCTGCAAGAAGAACCGTCAGTTGATTTATTCCGGGATTTCTTCCATGCAAACCGGCGTACTGAGTTCACCAGCGGGCCTCACCAAGAGCTTGGTGGGATTAGCATTCAGAAAAGGAGGGATGCAATTTTTCCTCACGCCTCCTTGCACACTCATCCTAAGGACTGGAACAAGTCCTGGTTTTACTGCGTAGACACATCTCCTGAAGGTGAAAACCCTTTGCCGGGTTATCGTGAAACTCGTATCCCGGCAAATCACCCCTTGCCACAACGATTAAGTGCTGCTGAACGGATCCAGTTTTCTCCACAGCTCTCCAAGCTGAGAGCTTTCATGGCCAATGGCCTGATCGGTACTGATTTCCTTCGCTGCTGGTTATCATGGAGTATCCTTCCCTTAAGCCGGCGGCCTGACTTGATGTGCAATTATTCCGGTAAATCGGATGATCCTCAGAGGTTTTCTAAGGAGAAGTTGTCTGAATCGGAAGTAATTGAATCGGCCAAGAAAATTGTCAATCCTGCTCTAACAGACTGCACTAGAGTTGGCTTGGCCCCATACTTCAAGAAGAATAAGCTGCCTGAAGTGAGTGTCTTTAACCTGTACTTTATAAACCGTCCTCTTTGAACCGTCTTTTACTTGCCTTTGCTTTTTTCATTTAGGCTGATGACCCTTTCTGGAGGAGGAAACCTCAGGAAAAACCTGCAAGGCAAGCTCGCCGAAAAACTCCTGCAAACAAGAAAAGGAAAGCAGCCGTTGATACCGGTTCTCCTTTCGAGGATGATGATCCGGACTCCGAGGTACGCCTTACTCCGGTTTACATTTTGCTTTTATATACTTGTTCATATATCTAATGATGCCCTTTCACAGGATCCACTCGAAGGTGATAACCCGGCGGAGATTGAGGTAACCCTTATTTCTTCCGATTCAGAACCCCCTCCTCAAAAGAGCCGTCGGACTGTTAGAAAGTATCAATTTTCTCATCCTTATGCTAAGTTGGATCCCAATTTTACTTTGAAGAAACAACAGCACGAAGCTTTGCGCCGGACCACTCGCCATAGTGGCTTGGCAGTGGAGTCCTCTGGAATTTCGTTAACTCCGGCTCGAAAACGCCGCGCTGAGGTGATGCTCTCTCCAACTCTTCTCCACCCCAAGGCCGGTCTTATCAGAAAACCACTTAAACCGACTGATCCTGATTATCAGGAAACTCCACTGTCTTCTTCTGGCGAATCAACTGCTACTCAGCTCCCTCCTCTGAAGACCGTCCCGGGGTAACTCTCCTTACTTCTTCCGGTTTATGATCCTCTTTTTCTTTATAATGCTGACTTATTTTTGCTTGTTTTTCCAGCAAACCGAAACCCAGTAAAAGAGCCAAGGCTAAGAAGCCTGTTGCTGACCCTTCTACTGATGAACCGGCAATTGATCCGTCTACTGCCATTCCTCCTGAAGGTACTCCAGTTGCTCCGGTTGATGAACCCGCTCTTGACACACCTGCTGCTGAAGACGTCCAAGACCCGCCAAGTCCAGCCCGGGTTAATTCTCCTCAAGTTAACCCGGCGTCTCCTAATCCGGCTCAAACTGAAGCTTCTCCTCCCAATGCACCCACTTCCCCTGATGTCGTGGTTACTGGCTCTGCCTATGTTGCGCCAGCCGAACCCACCGTTTTAGCAAAACATACAGCTAAAGCGGAAAAGGTGACTCAGGAAAAGGGGAAGTGGAGTACTGATATCTCCAGTCTCTCAAGTATGAGTGCTCAGGATATCTATTCCGGATATCTGAGCCGGCTCCATAGTAGCCGGGATCATGAAGCCAGCCTAGTAAACTTGATGAGGGAAAAATATGAAGTAAGTTTTCCTCTTCTGACTCTGTCTTTTTTCAACGCCTCTTTGTCTTATAACAGCCCCCAAGTTCCGGTTTATCTGCTTTATTGAAGGTAAGCCGGAACTTTGTAGTTTTGAACTGCTGATCCATACATTAGCCCCCAAGTATCGAGTAGATAACTTGGTTATGTAGTTGATACTTGTAATTTCAAAAATTGTTTCTGATGCACCGCTTCAACTGCCATTAGCCCCCAAGTGTCAAGTATACAACTTGGTTGTGTGCTTGAGACTTGTACTCTCAATTTGTCTTTGCTGTCTTACTTCAACTGCCATTAGCCCCCAAGTGTCAAGTATACAACTTGGTTGTGTGCTTGAGACTTGTAATATCTAACCTTGCTTCTGAACTTTTGTCTACAGGCTGAGCTGAACCGGAACGCTGTAGAAATCAGCGAACTTCGAACCCGGCTTATACAGACTGAGTCAGCCGCTTCAAAGGCGAAGAAAGAACTTCAAGTGAGTTTAAAAACTGCTGAAGATTTAAAGAAGTTCTTTGATGAGGAACGGACTACTTTTGAAGTCCAGAAAAAGGATCTTGAAAAACGTGTTCAGGATGCTGAAGGAGCACTTAACCCAGTTACTGAAGAGTTGACCGGGTTAAAGTGTCAAATTGATTTGATGACTTCTGCTATCTTTGGTAAGCATAACCTGAACTCTTATCTGTTATCTTGCAACCTGTGATCTGTACCGGTTTAATCTTTCATTGTTGTATGTAGGACGCCGTGTTTCCCATCTTGGGGATGATGTACGGAAGAAATTGAAGGCTTGCTATACCTTGGTTGAACAATTATACTCTGGAGCACAAAGGATTATCAGTGCTACCTCATTTGGTAAACCGGCTCCTTCAACCATCAAGGCTACTTTGAACAGTTTGTCCATTCTGCCAACTCGTCTTGAAGAGGTGAAGAAATCGGCTGCTCGAGGAGGTGCTCTTCTGGCCCTTACAAGGGCTAAAGCTTGGGTTCCAGATATTGATCCGGCAGAAGTGTTAACCGGATTTCCTGACACCAAGGAGGACGGTTCAGCATTTGATGAGAAGGATCTGTACGCTCTGACAAAGGAAATGCGTCCACTTGCTAGCAAGATTGCGGTGGAAGCTGACTTGTCTCGATACCATCCAGCATATGACCTGCAAAACGAGCGGGTGGAACGACCGGTTTATGATATTGCAAACTTAACTCCGCCGGTTCGTCCTCACACTTTTGCTCCTGATATTGATCCTGCTGAGTTGATCAACGATGAAGTATATTTCCGTGCCTTGGCCAAGATTGATTGGCGTGCACCAGATTTCCCGCCGCTTCACGAGGAGGAAGATGTTCCGGAACAAGGTGGTGGCCAATCATCCCGGCAAGGAGAAGCGGAATCTTGAATGTTACTGCTGTAATCATAATTGTTATTCCATAAACAATGCTTCCAACTATTTGGCTTTTATGCCTTGTAATAGGTTTAGCTGAAACTTAATGCACTGTGATCCGGCTTTGGTCTTTCTAAAGTACTCGTTTGCTGACTTGTTGATTGATGCGGATTCCTTGCTCTGTCCATAAAAAAGATGAAAAATATGTCCTAGTGGTTTTACCACTGGACGGATTAACTTGTTCTCTTGGTATAACTAATAAGCATATCTTTAACAAATAACTGTGATACCTGAATTGTATGTAGCAAAATTACCTTAAACCGGCAGGATATTTAAAATTACCTTAACCAGTCTTTATCAATTCTAATAAGCCCTTGAAACTCTTCAGCTCGACTTGTCTATAAATCTTTCTCTACTCGGTGCAGCAATTTGTAACTTGTATCTGACTGTATGCTGCCAATTGTCAGCTCATCATGAAGTCGAGCCGGGTTACGATGAACGCCGGTTTAATTCTCGCTGGTGTTCATGGCCCAGACTTATAACACTAGATAGACGGTCAACTTCTAGAGCTGCTCCCCTCGGTTTAAAAAGGTTATGAAACATAAAAAACATCAAGAAACACATAATTATTGCAAATCAAACTATGCAATCGAGGCTTTTTCAAAGAGCTGCCAGGCTCAAACAAGGTTTAGCCATTCATGGGGATGTGGGCGAACCCGACTGTCCCCAGGGGCCGGGTCATCATTTGAACGTGGGCGTACCAACTGTTCAGGGAGCCCAAAAATTCATAACATAGCCATTCAAGGGGGTGTGGGCGAACCCACTGTCCCCAGGGGCCGGGCCATCATTTGAATGTGGGTGTACCCACTGTTCAGGGAACCCATATAATCGTAACATAGCCATTCAAGGGGGTGTGGGCGAACCCACTGTCCCCAGGGGCCGGGCCATCATTTGAATGTGGGTGTACCCACTGTTCAGGGAACCCATATAATCGTAACATAGCCATTCAAGGGGGTGTGGGCGAACCCACTGTCCCCAGGGGCCTCTGATGTTCCTCCTGACCTTGCAGGTTTTTCCTTTCTTTTCTTATGGGGTTTTCTCTTCGTGAACCGGACAGAACCTCTTGTTCGCGTGCGTTCTACTGCTCCTTCACACCCCCTGTAAAGATTAGTTTCTAAAACCTAGCCAACATTGAAATGTGATTCTTTGATAATAAACCGATATAGATTTTCACTGCAAAATTTATGTATGTGGAAGAAAAAAGGCTGAGCCCCCGGTTTACCGAGGGTGCCGGTTTATTCATTATTTCATAATATATACATAGGATACATGAAAGCCTGTGGCTTAAGTGTAGTATGGCCGCAGATGAGCAATGTTCCACGGCCTTTTCGTCTCCTCTTCTGATGTCCGTGAGTCTTTGTGCTCTCGAATGTCCACCAAATAATATGATCCGTTGCGTAAGTTTTTGCTGACCACAAAAGGTCCTTCCCATGGTGGGGATAGCTTGTGCATATCTGTTTGATCTTGGATAAGCCGGAGTACCAAGTCACCCTCCTGGAATGTTCTGGTTCTGATCCGGCGGCTGTGATATCTGCGTAGGTCTTGCTGATAAATCGCCGACCGTGCTACAGCTATGTCACGCTCTTCATCCAACCGATCCAAGCCGTCTTGCCTTGACTCCTCATTGATGGCTTCAACATAAGCCGCCACTCTTGGTGAATTATGGCGTATGTCACTTGGAAGAACTGCTTCTGCACCGTAAACCATGAAGAAAGGCGTATAACCTGTAGACCGGTTTGGTGTAGTGTTAATGCTCCAAAGGACAGAGGGTAACTCTTCAACCCAACACCCTGGGGTTCTCTGCAAAGGTGTCATAAGCCGGGGCTTGATTCCACGCAAAATCTCCTGATTTGCCCTTTCTGCTTGACCATTAGATTGGGGGTGAGCCACAAAAGATACATCCAAACGAATATGCTCTCGTTGACAGAATTCTTCCATCTCACCCTGAGATAAATTGGTGCCGTTATCTGTGATGATGCTGTGTGGAAAACCAAACCGGAATATTACTTTTTTGATGAACTTAACCGCCGTTGCCGCATCACACTTGCTTATAGGCTCCGCTTCAACCCACTTTGTAAACTTGTCCACTGCCACTAGTAGATGAGTTTTCTGATCTTGGGATCTCTTGAAGGGACCAACCATGTCAAGCCCCCAAGTCGCAAAGGGCCAAGTTATTGGTATCATCCGGAGTTCTTGTGCCGGAACAAGGGCACGTCTTGAGAACTTCTGACAAGCGTCACACTTGCGGACCAGGTCTGCCGCATCTGCATGTGCAGTTAACCAATAAAAGCCATGTCGGAAAGCTTTAGCCACTAAAGATTTTGATCCGGCATGATGACCACAATCCCCTTCATGAATCTCCCTTAGAATCTCACAACCTTCCTCAGCTGTAACACACCGTTGAAATACTCCAGAGGTGCTACGATGATGCAGCTCCCCGTTGGCAATTGTCATAGACTTGGAACGCCGGATTATCTGCCGTGCTTCATCTTCATCCTCTGGTAACTCCCCTCGGCTTAAATATACCAAATAAGGTAACGTCCAATCCGGAATAACATGGGTTGCCGCAACTAATTGTGCCTCTGGGTCCGGAACAGCTAGATCGTCCTCTGAAGGTACTTGAACCGAAGGATTATGCAATTCGTCCAAAAAGGTGTTTGGTGGTACCGGTTTACGTTGCGACCCTAGCCGGCTTAAAGCGTCAGCTGCTTCGTTTTTCCGCCGGTCTATATGCTCCACCTGATACCCTTTGAAATAACCTGCGACCGCTTCAACCTCTCGTCGATAAGCCGCCATGAGGGGATCCCTTGAATCCCACTTGCCCGAAACTTGCGGTGCCACCAGGTCTGAATCGCCCAGGCACTTAACCCGACTTAAATTCATCTCCTTTGCCAACCGCAAGCCATGAAGTAGTGCTTCATATTCTGCTGCATTATTAGTACAAGGAAATAGCAACCGGAGGACATAACAAAATTTATCACCTCTGGGGGAAGTTAAAACCACTCCGGCCCCTGAGCCCTCCAACTGCTTCGAACCATCGAAGTGAATCGTCCAATAAGTGAGATCCGGCTTCTCCTCCGGGGTCTGTAATTCTGTCCAATCGTTGATAAAGTCCACCAGTGCCTGAGATTTGATAGCAGTACGTGGTACATATTTCAATTCATGTGGACTGAGCTCAATGGCCCACTTGGCTATTCTGCCTGTTGCTTCTCTATTCTGGATTATATCTCCCAACGGAGCTGAGCTAACCACAGTTATCGGATGCCCTTGGAAATAATGCTTCAACTTCCGGTTTGCCATGAACACCCCATATACCAATTTCTGCCAATGAGGGTATCTTTGCTTGGACTCGATGAGTACTTCACTCACATAGTAAACCGGACGCTGAACCGGATGTTCTTTCCCTGCTTCCTTGCGCTCAACCACAATCGCAACGCTAACTGCCCGTGTGTTTGCAGCAACATATAATAGCAAAGGCTCCTTGTCGATAGGGGCAGCTAAAACCGGTGGCTTCGCTAGTTGCTGTTTCAGATTCTCAAACGCTGTATTCGCTTCATCGCTCCAAATGAACCGGTCCGTCTTCTTCAACATTTGATAAAGCGGGATCGCCTTTTCTCCTAAGCGACTGATGAACCGGCTTAACGCCGTGATCCGGCCGGCTATGCGTTGAACATCATTAGTGCAAGCCGGTTTTGATAAAGATGTAATGGCCTTGATCTTCTCCGGGTTGGCTTCTATTCCCCTGTTCGAGACCAGGAATCCCAAAAGCTTGCCAGCCGGTACACCAAAGGCACATTTCTCCGGATTAAGCATCATCCTGTAAGCCCGAAGATTATCAAAGGTTTCTCTGAGGTCTTCTATCATTGTCCTTTCCTCCTTTGATTTAACCACAATGTCATCCACGTAAGCATGTACGTTCCTTCCTATCTGCCCCTTCAAACAATTCTGAACACAACGCTGATAAGTTGCCTGCGCACACTTGAGCCCAAAAGGCATAGATACATAGCAAAAAGCACCAAAGGGGGTTATGAACGCTGTCTTTTCTTGATCTTCAACTGCCATTTTGATCTGATGATAACCTGAGTATGCATCCAGAAAACTCAGCCGCTCACACCCTGCTGTAGCATCAATAATCTGATCAATGCGAGGTAGAGCAAAAGGATCAGTTGGGCAAGCTTTATTGAGATCTGTGTAGTCCACACACATCCTCCACTTCCCATTCTTCTTTAGAACTAGCACCGGATTAGCCAACCATTCCGGATGAAATACTTCCACTATGAACCCTGCCGCCAAAAGTCTGGCCACTTCTTCTCCTATAGCCTTACGCCTCTCTTCGTTAAAGCGGCGCAGATACTGTCTTACCGGTTTAAACTTTGGATCAATATTCAACTTGTGCTCAGCGAGTTCCCTCGGTATACCTGGCATGTCAGAAGGTTTCCATGCAAAGATATCCCGGTTCTCACGGATGAACTCGATGAGCACGCTTTCCTATTTAGGATCCAGGTTAGCACTGATGGTGAATTGCTTAGACGAATCTCCGGGCACAAAATCGACCTGTTTAGTCTCTTCTGCTGATTTGAACTTCAAAGCCGGATCATGCTCGGTTGTTGGCTTCTTCAGCGGAGTCATATCTGCCGGATCAACATTATCTTTATAAAATTTTAACTCTTCCGTGGCACATACTGCTTCTGCATAAGCTGCATCACCTTCCTCACATTCCACTGCTATCTTACGACTGCCGTGCACCGTAATTGTGCCTTTATGACCCGCCATCTTGAGCTGCAGATAAACATAACATGGCCTAGCCATAAATTTAGCATAAACCGTCCTCCCAAACAAAGCATGATATGGACTTTTAATTTTGACAACTTCAAAGGTGATCATCTCCGATCGGGAATCACGCTCATCCCCAAAGGTAACTTCTAAGTCAATCTTACCAACCGGATAAGCTGACTTACCTGGAACCACCCCATGAAACACTGTGTTTGATGTCCTTAGCTGCTTATCTGTCAGACCCATACGGCGAAAAGTCTCGTGATATAATATATTGATACTGCTTCCTCCATCCATGAGGACTTTAGTAAACCTGTATCCTCCTACCTGAGGTGCCACCACCAAGGCTAAATGTCCCGGATTATCTACCCGTAACGGGTGGTCCTCTCTGCTCCAAACAATGGGCTGCTCTGACCATCGTAGAAACTGTGGCGTCGCCGGCTCTACCGCATTAACAGCCCGCTTTAAAACCTTCTGGTCTCTCTTGCATAAACTTGTGGTGAAAACATGATATTGACCGCTGCTCAACTCCTTTGGATTACTCTGGTACCCGGATTGCTGTTGTTGCTGCGGTCGCTGCTGCTGCTGATTTCCTTGGTTATTGTGACTCCCTTGGCCCTGCTGCTGATTATTCTGATTGTTGTAACCACCTTGATGATACGATTGATTTCCCTGACCATGATAACCACCTTGATAATGTGATTGATTTCCTTGACCATTGTAGTTTCCTTGACTACCTTGGCCTCCCGGCCGGGATTGATAACCACTGTTGTTCCCTTGGTAACCGTTATTGCCCCTATATCCTGAACCGGAGTTGTTCCCTTGGTAACCCGGACCATAGAACCCGGGCCCTGAACCGCCGCTTGGGGGCCGGTTAAGAGGATTAAAACGGCCGTTCCCTGCTATCATAGGGTTCAGGCATTCTCTTGCCGTGTGCCGTGCAGGCCCCTTTCTTCCGCTATGCTTTATACAGGGTTGATCCAAATCCTGCTCCCAACCCGGGTTTCCTCCACCGGTCTGGCGAGTGGGACCTTGCTGACTACCCTGAAAACCGCCCTGAACCTGTGTATTAGCCACAAAATCGGAACTGTTTTCCGGTTTCCGTTTGCCCAACACACTTGAAGTAATCGGATTAGCTGGCGCCGGTTTACCAGTCTTGCTGGCCTTTCCCGCTTTATCTCCTTCTGGCTCCGGATACTTGGTATTATCTGAGTCTCCGTACTTCACCAAGGCACTCATCAAAGTCCCCATGTCATTGCACTCCCGTTTGAGCCGTCCGAGTTTTAATTTCAAAGATTCAAACCGGCAATTGTTCTCCAATGTTACAATTGTTGTGCTCGGATTAATGCCATTTGAGGAGTGCAAGATCTCTGCCACTCTGCGTACCCAAGCTGCTGTAGACTCCTGCTCTCCTTGCACGCATGCTGCTAAATCTATCACCGACATAGGTTGCTTGCACGTATCCTTAAAATTTTTGATGAACTGACTGCGCAGCTCCCCCCATGATCCGATAGAATTCGGAGGTAGTGCCTTTAGCCAAGTCCGGGCCGTACCTTCAAGCATCATAGTGAAATATTTGGCACAAGCCGATTCATCTACGTCCAGCATCTCCATGGCCATCTCGTAACTTTCCACCCAAGCTTCGGGCGGTAAATCGGCTGTGTAATTAGGCACCTTGCGAGGTCCTTTGAAATCCTTGGGCAACTTAACGCTCCGCAGGGTAGGGACGAGACATTGTATCCCAAAACCGCTCGCTGTTGCTCCTGTCCCTGTGATGCCTGTGTGAACCGGCGTCGACTGACGAACTCCCTCCCTGGCCTCCGATCTAGGCCGGTTTCGATCCGGGGCTGGCATCTCTGCCCTTGCCGGATTATCTTGCCTGTGCTGATGTCTTCTCCGTTCGCTGCTGGACACTTCTGGCTCCTCCCAATGTCTAGAGTAACTTCGGTTGGGACGTGGTGTTGAATGCAACCTTTCCCGGCTATGAGAGTACGCTTGATGCTGTATTAACGCCGTATTAAGTAGCTTCTGGGCCCTGCGCGCCTCTATCGCCATCGGAGATGTTTCTTCCACGGGTAAAGCGGCCAACCGTGCTGCTGCTGCGGCAATATTGTCCACAGGGTTTGAGTAGTGTCCCGGGGGGATAGGAACATAAGGCGCCGATGTAATCCGTCGCTCCCGCTCTGCAGCAGGTTGCTGAACCGGCTCCTCACGAGCCGGTGGGCTTCTCCGGTTTAAGATCGGATTGTTACTGGCCCCAGCCCCAGGTGTTCTGAACAAATTCACAGATTCGTAACCCGGCGGCAGGCGGGATCGATATTTTCGCCCCCTCACTGCTTCCACCGAAGCCTGCTCCATCCTTAAGTGAAAAGCTTGATCATCCAACTCTGCTTGTCTGATGGCTAATATCTCTCCTTCTGCCTTTAAATCCTCCTTTAATTGATCGATCCGGGCCTTCAACTGAAGAAGCACTGCATCATGTTGCGCCTTGTCTGCTGGAGCCACGACCTCTACTGCCTTAGCTGCGAACTCCTCGATCAAGGTGGATAGAACCGCAGTAATGGAGGGATTTGAACCGCTTCCCCCTGCGCCAGCCTCCGCTGTTGTTCTGTTCGTCGGGGGCTGTGAACCGGCCATGAAGACCGCCACCCGGTTTGGCCGGTCAGAGGGGCCCGGAATACTGTTTCCATCGGACTCACCCTCAGACCGGCCGTCCCGCAACCGATACAGAGATTCAGTTTCCCCGGACGAAGACTCGTCATCTGAATAGACGACGGTTGCACCATCAGATTCCGACCCGTCCTCGGCTTGTCCTCCGTGGATCGCTCCAACAAACACATGCTTCATGGCTGGTTGAATCCGGGTCGACCTCGCACGCTGAGCCGGCTCGACGATGTTGGGGAAGGTGTCCGGCTCAGGTCCCGGTTCTCCAATTTTGCCGATGAAGACTTGGATGCTGCCGAAGGGAACCCGGTACCCGTATTCAATCGAATCGGCCTCCGGTCCCCAATCCGCATCGTCGATGTAGATCCGGCCCCGACGACTCTTGGTCATCCGGCCGACTGCGTAACCCTTTAACCCTTCGAAGCCGCCTTCCAAGAACTCGAAACCGTCGTGCGCAGGCCCCACGGTGGGCGCCAACTGTCGTGGAATTAACACGGCAGATGTCCGGTTTAGCGGACTTGATGATGGAACCATCGCACGGGTTAGCTTGAAAGGGTTCATGGCACACCAAGGACACAAAGGATTTTATACTAGTTCGGCCCCTTGGAGAAGGTAAAAGCCTACGTCTAGTTGGTTTGGTATTGCTTGGGCGTCGGTTTACAGGGAGCGGAATCGCTTGCCTGCGTCTCGACGGATTGATTGTTGCTTGTCCCTGAACCGGTACCGGGTCGTCCCTTTATATAGAGGTGACGCCTGGTCCGGTTTACAGAGTCCCGAGGCCGGCTCATAATCGTGTCCGCCTCGGTCTCTGCCCTTTCTTTCTTATCTCTCAAGTTACATCTCTTTGGCGGTTTACAAGCCGTATTTCTATACATGGGCCTTGAAATCTCATGGGCCGTAATCTCTGCTAAAAATAATAAACCAAGTACGATATAACTAAACCGGTTTATAATATCCGGTCTATACCTATTAACCATATCCCTGACAATTATGGAGGTGATAAAGAGTTCGTCGTATAGAGTTACGCCGATGCAAGTTTTGACACTAATCCAGATGACTCTAAGTATCAATCTGGATGCGTATTGAAAATGAGAGCAATTAGTTAGAGTCGCTCCATGCGGAGCATTGTAGATAAAGAAATTTGCGAAATACATACGGATCTGCATGTGACAGACCCGTTGACTAAACTTCTCTCACAAGCAAAACATGATCATACCTTAGTACTCTTTGGGTGTTAATCACATGGCGATGTGAACTTGATTATTGACTCTAGTAAACCCTTTGGGTGTTGGTCACATGGCGATGTGAACTATGGGTGTTAATCACATGGCGATGTGAACTATTGGTGTTAATCACATGACGATGTGAACTAGATTATTGACTCTAGTGCAAGTGGGAGACTGAAGGAAATATACCCTAGAGGCAATAATAAAGTTGTTATTTTATATTTCCTTATATCATGATAAATGTTTATTATTCATGCTATAATTGTATTAGCCGGAAACTTGATACATGTGTGGATACATAGACAAAATACCGTGTCCCTAGTAAGCCTCTACTAGACTAGCTAGTTAATCAAAGATGGTTAAGTTTCCTAACCATAGACATGTGTTGTCATTTGATGAATGGGATCACATCATT
The DNA here is from genome assembly GCA_902687465.1 of Secale cereale. Lineage (NCBI taxonomy): Eukaryota > Viridiplantae > Streptophyta > Magnoliopsida > Poales > Poaceae > Secale > Secale cereale. Next base: position 829,797,532 of record LR738711.1, on the reverse strand, counting down.
AGGATAATAATGTGATGGACAAGACCCATCCGTTAGCTTAGCATAATGATCATTTAGTTTTATTGCTATTACTTTCTTCATGACTTATACATGTTCCTCTAACTGTGAGATTATGCAACTCCCGAATACCGAAAGAACACCTTGTGTGCTATCAAACGTCACAACGTAGCTGGGTGATTATAAATATGCTCTATAGGTGTCTCTAAAGGTCTTTGTTGAGTTGGCATAGATCGAGAATAGGATTTGTCACTCCGAGTGTCAAAGAGGTATCTCTGGGCCCTCTCGATAATACACATCATAATAAGCCTTGCAAGCAAATGACTAATGAGTTAGTAACGTGATGATGTATTATGGAACAAGTAAAGAGACTTTCCGGTAACAAGATTGAACTAGGTATGAAGATACCGACGATCGAATCTCGGGCAAGTAACATACCGATGACAAAGGGAACAACATATGTTGTTATGCGGTTTGACCGATAAAGATCTTCATAGAATATGTTGGAGCCAATATGAGCATCCAGGTTCTGCAATTGGTTATTGACTAGATATGTGTCTCGGTCATGTCTACATAGTTCTCGAACCCGTAGGGTCCGCATGCTTAACATTCGATGAAGATTTGTATTATGAGTTATGTGATTTGATGACCAAAGTTTGTTCGAGTCCCGGAGGAGATCATGGACATGACAAGGAGTCTCTAAATGGTCGAGAGTAAAGATTCATATATTGGAAGGCTATATTCGAACATCTAAAAGGTTCTGAGTGATTCAAGTATTTTTCAGAGTACCGGGGAGTTACAGGAATTCACCGGGAGAAGTAATGGGCCTTATTGGGCCATACGGGAAGAGGAGGAAGCAGGCCAAGGGAAGGTGGCGCACGCCCCCCATGGGTCCGAATTGGACTAGGGGAAGGGGGCAGCGCCCCCTTGCCTTTTCCTACTCTCTCTCTCTTTCCCGCTTTCCTTCTCTCCTACTCTGAATAGGAAAGGGTTTCCTACTAGGACTTGGAAATCCTAGTAGGACTCCATACACTTGGCGGGCCCTAGGAGGCCAACCTCTCTCCCTCCTCCTTTATATATGTGGGAAGGGGCACCCCAAAGACACAACAGACAATATCTTAGCCGTGTGAGGTGCCCTGCTCCATAGTTACACACCTCGGTCATATCGTTGCAGTGCTTAGGCAAAGCCCTGCGCCGGTAACTTCATCATCACCGTCACCATGCCGTCGTGCTGACGGAACTCTCCCTCATCCTCAACTGGATCAAGAGCTCGAGGGACATCATCGTGCTAAATATGTGATGAACACGTAGGTGTCGTACGTTCGGTACTTGGATCGTGAAGACGTTCGAGTACATCAACCGCGTTACTAAACGCTTCCGCTTTCGGTGTACGAGGGTACGTGGACCCACTCTCCCTTCTCATTGCTATGCTTCTCCTAGATAGATCTTGCGTGATCGTAGGAAAATTTTGAAATACTAGGTTCCCCAACAGTATGTACTTTGTAAGTATTACCTAAAGGGCGAAAGGCCATTCAGAATAAATGGATCATCAAGAAGAAGACGGACGCAGACGGTAATTCCACCGTCTATAAAGCTCGACTTGTGGAAAAGGGGTTTTCACAAGTTCAAGGATTTGACTACAATGAGACTTTCTCACGTGTAGTGATGCTTGAGTCCGTTAGAATTATGTTAGCAGTTGCTGCATTTTCGATTATGAAATCTGGCACATGGATGTCAAAACAGAGTTTCCTAAACGGTTTCCATGAGGAAAGGTTGTATGTGATACAACTGGATGGTTTTGTCGATCCTAAGGATGCTAAATGGTATGCAATCTTCAATGATCCTTCTAAGGATTGGAGCAAGCATCTCGGAGTTGGAATATATGCTTTGATGAGGTGATCAAAGCTTTTGGGTTTACACAAAGTTTGCAAGAAACTTGTATTTACAAGAAAGTGAGTGGGAGCACTACAACATTTTTGATAAGTATATGTGGATGGCATATTGTTGATCGGAAATGATGTAGAATTTCTAGAAAGCATGAAGGGTTGTTTGAAAGGAGTTTTTCAAGGAAAGACCTGGGTAAAGCTGCTTACATATTGGGCATCAAGATCTATAGAGATAGATCAAGACACCTGATAAGACTTTCAAAGAGCACATACCTTGACATGATTTTGAAGGAGTTCAAAATGGATCAGCCAAAGAAGGAGTTCTTGCCTGAGTTGTAAGGTGTGAAGTTGAGTAATAGTCAAAGCTCGACCACGACAAAATAAAGAGAAAGGACGAAGGTCATCCCCTATGCCTTTCCCATAGGCTATATACTATATGCCATAATTTGAACCGCACCTACGGTGTGCCTTGCCATGTGTCTGGCAAGGGGGTACAAAATTGACCCAGGAGTGGATCACTGGACATCAGTCAAAATTGCCCTTTAAGGAATAAGGAAATGTTTCTTGGTTATGGAGGTGATAAAAAGTTTAACGTAAAGGGTTACATCGATGCAAGCTTTAACACTTATCCGGATGACTCTAAGTAGCAAACCGGATACATATAGTGGAGCAACCATTTGGAATAGCTCGAAGTGGAACGTGGTAGCAGCATCTACAATATGACATAGAGATTTGCGAAGTACATACGGATCTGAATGTTGCAGACCCGTTGACTAAAACCTCTCTCACAAGCATTACATGATCAAACCCCAGAACCCATTGAGTGTTAATCACATGGTGATGTGAACTAGATTATTGACTCTAGTAACTCTTTGGGTGTTAGTCACATGGCGATGTGAACTATGAGTGTTAATCACATGTCGATGTGAACTAGATTATTGACTCTAGTGCAAGTGGGAGACTGTTGGAAATATGCCCTAGAGGCAATAATAAATTCGTTATTATCATATTTCCTTGTTCATGATAATCGTTTATTATCCATGCTAGAATTGTATAGATCAGAAACTCAAATACATGTGTGGATACATAGACAACAAGATGTCCCTAGTCAGCCTCTACCGGACTAGCTCGTTGATCAAAGATGGCTATGGTTTCCCAGCAGGGTCTACACACTTAACGTTTGGTGACGATATAAGTATACATTACACCACGACACTCAAAACAGCGTCAAACAATGTGTCGGCATAGGTCACCTAAGGCGACACATTTAGTGTCGGCAAAGACTTTTGCCGATAGAAAGGAAGCTGTCGCCTATAGTCCTGCCAGGAAAGGTCTTTCCCGACAGATAAATCTTTACCGACACATACTATGTCAGGCTTGGTGATGTCTACGCCGACAGACAGTGCTATGCCGACAGATAATCTGACAGTGTGCTATGCCGACAGATCATCTGACACCCATTGTTATGCCGACAGTTCATCTGTCAGCGTGCTATGCCAATAGATAGTGTGACGCTCAATAGTTTTGCCGACACATTTAGTGCCAGCATTCTACGTTCCAGCACAAATGCAAATGCACCATATTTTAACATGAAATTACTTCATAATATTCAATTTATGTTCAATGTGCAATACACATACAAACAAAACACACTTTCTGATTCATCACAAGATACCACGGATTAATACATTCATTCAAGCATATATACAAAATTCATTAGGTTGCTACATTCAAGTCAGCTACAATCAATAAGGAAGTAAGTAAGTTGACATACAAGACGTGGTCTATTACAAAATATGATGGCTAAGCTCCTAAGAGACCCAATTGTTCGATCACTTGACTACTACAAAATATTAAGGAATAGACCAAATCTCCTCGATCACCAAGCTGGCATCAACTTCCATATCCACAAAATGTGTCAAACATGTTATGAACAAAAAGGATCATCAGGACATCTTGTATCAACTTGTGGACGTGCCATTGTCGCTGCAAAAGAACATACATATTTGAGCAATCTTAGAAATGAGATTTTTTTCAAATTTGTGAGTTGCCCCTGATCCCAAATATATGAAAATAGAATATGTACTACAAATAATTTGGTTACAGAAGATATCCTTAACAAAGCATCAAGAAAAGTCATGCTAGCAACTAGCATATCACATGCCATAATAGAAAAATTATGCACTCATTGACTCAGATCTGTTCCAAGGCATAATGAATAAGGTTCTTATTGTAACTTTACAGATTCGTATTTGAAGTTCCTCAACCAACAAATAATCAGATATGCACTTGTACATGTACCAGCAGTCATATATGTGGTAGCAGGAAGTGCACATGGTGAAAAAAACATTTCAAAGACGATATGCTTGCGCATGCATCTTGGTTCAACAGATGCACTCAAGTTAGGAATTGTCTAGTGTGAGTAATTGCTAGGATGATCTTCACACAACTTATAATAAATTCATGCCTGCCATTTACTATGTGCTCCGAGTTCATCTATAGTCCATTTAATAACTACATGCAAGAAAGATACCTAGCAAGTACATGTTGTTACATCTTCCATAACGACAAGAAAAACAAGCATGCACAACTTTAAGAAAGGACATCCAACTATCAATTGAGCTAATCAGTTGCCCTTGAAATGTTACAGACATAGTAGCAAAACCATGCATAACATGGTTATATTGACATTTTTCAGCATTTAAGGGAGGACAACATACTTCATGCCGGAATAAAGAAAAGAATGGCTAAAAAGCTAGTACTTTGTTCATTACTTGCTTTTACCCTCGAGGACCTTATATAAGTTGATAGTGTGCCATCATCATTTATCACATCTTAGTGCCTGCATATAACCAATGAGTCTTTTCAGTTTCAGATGTCTATACTACAATTATTCTAAATTTGTAACATCAGTAAAGATTGAAGTAAAAGAAATTGCCCAATACTAAGAGGACCTTCAAAATTGATTACTTTGTAATATTACAGTGCAAATGCATTAGAGATCAGATGTAACCTGTAATTCAAATGTCATTAAGAAACACATGGTACTAAGACAACCGAGCATAGCAAGTTCATGCAGAGAGATTTGTGCAAATGGTATTCAGACAGATAGGCTATATAAAAGAAGTTACATAGTTAACAAGGTAAAATAGGTTGGCAACTTGGCATATACTAGCTTCTATCGAAAAAAATGAAATGTAGTTGTTAAACATGTTTATACTGACCTGACTAGTGAAAATTATGTGCACCAGTTTAAGGCCAACATCTAAGAAGCATAAAATAAATGGGACACATTGCTAGGAGTAAAACAAAATCACGTAATGCATAGTGCAGGGATGCCTCGGTTAGAATACGACATGACTCAAGTTTGGTTCACAAATCAATATTTACAATGAACAAGCGGATCAAATAGATCCTTAAAGAACAGGACCTCCTACCTAATAAGGCATGACTGTTCGATGAGCTTGATGATGCCATTCACAGGACTGTTCTTCTCAATCACCAGCATTTTAGCTGGCATATGTAAGTTCATTTTTTGTTTCTTTTTGTGAGAATCGATGAGAAGTGAATATATGCAGCATGATTTTCAGAATTGAATTGGTTAAGCTGACCTTGAGAGAAACTGCATAGAACTGGAGGTAGTGGTTCAAAAGTGTGTTCATCCCCTCCTCTTCGGTCTTCCTGTATGCCTTGAGCTCCTTCTAAAGCTAGCTTGGATCAACCTTTCATAATCCTGCGGCACGAGAGTTGAATCCATTAGTTGATATATAGATAGACAGAAGCACATGACTAAAATTCTGAAACATAAGTGACATCAGTACAAGTAGTGCAAAAAGGAAAAAACATTTAATTGGTGTATCATTAATTACTTTGTTGTGGAAATTAATTGGCAAAGTTTGGAGCTTTTACGGGTCATGATTCTGTGGGCGGGTTGATGGACATGCAGCAGGACAAAAAAGAATAAGGTAACATTAGTCCCTCCCTTGGCAGCCTCGCGGCCGGAGGAAAGGAGCTCTCCGTAGCCACATTAGCAACCGATCCAATGACCCTGCTGGATCCGGTTGGAGGAGTGGAGCATGGAGACGGCGACGCACATGGAGGAGGGGATGAGGATGAATGACATGGAGTATAATTCAAATAAGACACACAATGGACACCTTGCCAGAGAAGAGCATAAATCATTGCCACATGGTGACTAGGTGAATTAAATAAGTATAACAGGTTGCCTTCATAGAAAATTAGAGAGGTTGATCGCAATCGCCTACCATATATGTTTGTAACATTCTTTAATAGTATCCATGTACAAATCAACCAAGCACCACCCACGAAAGTCATGGCCTTATCCAGCGGCACATACGAGTTATTGGTTGGTCCTGTCATGGAAGTTCAAAATAAGCAAACAAAAAAGGTAAGCCAAACTGTTGTATGAAAATATATTGGGCTACAACACAAAAAATGTATCATTTCAGTTTCAAATGTTTGCACTATAATTATTTTAAATTTGCAACATGAGTGAAGGTTGAAGTGTAATTTTTATAGAACTACAAGCTAATGATAAAAAATATGTTTCATTCGAAAATCGAAACTAAGGGTAATGATGAAATAATTAAGATGACCATTTCCTCAAATAGGGCAAGGTCAATCAATAAGTTAAGTCTGTTCCTATCAATATAGAAAGATAGAAACTGTGTCATGAAAACGTGATAAGAAAAAGTAATATCCAATGTTGCTTAATGAGTACTATTCTGACCTCATGCAGGCGTTGACCAAGCTTCAGAAGCCTCTTGTGGAGTTTTACCTCTGTACATAGATTCAACTGAAGACGCTACAGAGATAATACTATTCAGTTCAACACTAAACCAGGAAGATCTCATGGGCAATATCACACAATCATGAGGAATCACATAAAAGAATAACCCATGATTAAGCTTACCTACATGATGCAACGGTTATATTCAGAGGAGGGCAGGACAACGGGGAATAGGGGAGCCATCACCGGAGGTTGAAGAGGGACGGCTAGGTGGCACCGCGGGATGCAGGGGGCTGTGCGGCTCCTTGGCCGTGAATGGAAGCACCACGGGGTGGAAGGAAGCTTTGGGGGGGGGGGGG
>LR738711.1:829697584-829785143 GCA_902687465.1 Secale cereale | reverse complement strand
CGGCGGAACTCCCAATCTAGGTTTCTTTTCGGGGGTTTCTGTATTTATCGGAATTTTTGGCGTCGGTCTCACGTTAGGGGGGGGGGGGTCTCCGAGTCATCCACGAGATAGGCGGGCGTGCCCGGGGGGGTAGGGCGCGCCCTCCACCCTCGTGGATGGCTCGAGACTCTTCTGGCCCAACTCTCTTACTCCGGGGGCTCCTTTTGGTCCATAAAAAATCATCAAAAATTGGCACGTCAATTGGACTTTGTTTGGTATTCCTTTTCTGTAAAACTCAAAAACAAGGAAAAAACAGAAACTGGCACTGGGCTCTAGGTTAATAGGTTAGTCCCATAAATCATATAAAATAGCATATAAATGCATATAAAACATCCAAGATGGATAATATAATAGCATGGAACAATAAAAAATTATAGATACGTTGGAGACGTATCAATGTGCTGGTACCACATGCGAGGAGCATGTTTGCGGCCATATAAAGATCATGACAACAAGCAGACGTCATTAGGTCGCTGGGGGACGATAAAACCGACCGGCTACTGACAGAGAACTCACTCCTGGAGATGGACGTACAAGAAAGCATTGTTGATGTCGAGCTGATTTACGGGCCAACGACGAGAGGTGGCCAGCTGGAGGACAACATGGATCATGGCTGGTTTGACAACCAGAGAGAAAGTCTTAGAGAAGTCAACGCCGGCACGCTGTGTGAATCCACGTACAACCCAGCGAGCCTTGTACATGTCGAGAGAGCCATCCGGAAGGAGCTTATGGAGAAAAACCCTCTTACCGGAGATGACGTCCGCGCTTGGAGGATGAGGGACGAGGGTCCAAGTCCGATTGGCGACAAGAGCATCATACTCAGCGCGCATGGCGGCGAACCAATGCGGATTACTCAACGCAGAACGCACCAAGCGCGGGACCAGAGAGATGGTCATGACGCTGAGGTTATGGTAGCGCGGGTTCGTCTGATGAACTCCAGCCTTAGCACGCATCACCATGTAATGATGAGGCGGTGGGGAAGGTGGGGGTGGGCCGCGACGATGAGGACCCACAACCGGTAGCTCAGAAGGCGACGAGGTCGCGGGCGAGGCCTCGGGTGTCGGTGTAGAAGGCGCGGACAGCATGGCTGAAGGTGCGGCCGAAGAGGCATCTGAGGGACCGGCCATGGCGGCGACGAAGGCACCGATGGGGTCGAAGAGGCCATCGAGGACCCAGCCGTGGGCGGGGCCGGTGCCGAAGGGCCCCCCGAGGGCCCGACTGTAGACGGTGACGGGGGCGCCGACGGGCCTATGGAGGCCGGCTCCTCCGGAGCCAGCGAGAGGGAGGCCTGCGTGGAGACCAGCTAGGGGGGCGCCGAGGTCTACGAAGTCCAGACCGAGGACGATGAGTCTGACGGAGTCGCCTGGGCGACCAAGCGACACGATGGAGGGAGTTCAAGGGCTCCACGAGTCCGACGGGGAGGAACGCCTGGAGACGGTGTTGAAACTGTCGGTACCTACTAAAAAGGGAAATGAACCTCATCAAAGTAAACATGCCGTGAGACAAACACGCGATAGGACACCGGGTCGTACCAGCAGAATCATTTGGTGTTAGATTGGTACCCAAGAAAGACACATGCAAGAGATCGAGGGGCAAGCTCATGTGGTGCAGTGGTTGTGATGTTAGGATCATCATAAGACGGGAGGACCTGAATAAGAGGTGATGAGGTGTGTAGTTCCATCGTGGTTTGCAAGGCCGGATGTTGAGAAGGAGTGTAGCGGTGGCAAGAGCATAGGGCCAAACTCGGGTGGGCATGTGTGCATGTAAGAGCAAAGCACGGACACTCTCATTGAGCGTGCAAAGAACACGTTCGGCACGACCATTTTGTTGTGATGTGTTTGGACAGGTGAGACAAAAAATTGTGCCATGAGTGGATAAAAGATTGCGAATAACGAGATTATCAAATACTTTTCCATTGTACATTTGGAGATGGGCAATGGTGCGATGAAGTGGGTGGAAACATAAGCATAAAATGCATGGAGAGTCGAGGCGACGTCAGATTTGTGGCGTAATGGAAAAGTCCAAGTGAAGTGAGAAAAATCATCTAAAATCACAAGGTAATATGAAAGACCCGAATTGCTAGGCACTAGAGACGTCCAAACATCACAGTGAATAACATCAAAAGGAAAAGTAGAAATTGATGATGAAGATGAAAACGACAAACGAACGTGTTTTCCTATGTGATAGGCATGACAAGTGTGTGCCTCCCAATTATTACATGAAAACGGAAAAGTCCGCAAAATTTTATGAAGAGCGTCGGCACCAGGATGACCAAGGTGAGCATGCCAAAGGGAGATGTCGGTGTCATGGCATCGCTGCTCGCCGTTAGACCGCATGGATAAAGATTGCCTGATGAATCACATCGGTGCAGAACCTTCCGGAAGTGAGCATCATCAACAAAAAAACCAAGTTTGACAAACTCAACTATAACAGGGTGTTCACGAGTAAGAGTACGAACGGAGCATAAGTTTTTGAGTAAGGACAGATACACAAGAACATTGTTAAGAGGTAATGATGATGATGGGAGGGGGAAGAGGCGCCGTGATGGGTGATGCGGAGGGTGGCACCATCACGACGATGATGCGAGAAAATAAGGGATACAGAGAAGCATGAGAGAGGATACCGGGGTGCGATGCCATATGAGAGCTAGCTCCCGTGTCCATGTACCAATCCCCGCCGCCGTTGTAGTTGCTCGGTGGGGCGACGTGGAGGGCGGCGAGGAGCGCCGGGTTGTAGGGGGACCCACCAGGGGTGGCACCATAAGGCGAGGGCGCGACGCCGCCATATGCCGAGGGGCCGCCATACACTGAAAAACCGCCGGTGTCGAGACCTCCGGGCACGGTGAGGAGGGCCTGATGGGTGGCCGGCAGGGGGCCAAGGAGGCCCGGAGCGGGTACCCGGGGGACCGTCATGGAGTATGCATGGACTACGCCGGTCTATGGATTGTAGCCCGTGAGCTAGGGAGGCGGCGGCGCCGTGGCCCATGCAGCGGCTGGGGCGGCTGTCGGGCAGGGCGTGGAGGTCGGGTTGTGGGCCTGCCCATCACGCCACCCGGACTTTTCTTCTGGCGACCACGATCGGGGGCGGCGGGCGGTGTTGCTGCAGTTGTGCGGTGAAACGGCGGGGCCGTCGACGATGCCTACATGGAGTGCTGCATGGGTCGCCTGCCTGGCCGAGTGGCAGAGACATTTCTCCTCCATCCGCAGGTAGGTGACCGCAGGAGGGGGTGGTGAGGGAGAGGTTGGTGGCGGACTGGCCGAGGTCGGGATGGAGGCCGCGGGAGGAGGTTGGTGAGGAGGACAGAGTCGTCGATCACCATGCCGACGTGGCGAAGCTCATCGGAGAGCACCTCCAGGTTTGTGCAGTACTCATCGATCGTGAGATCGTTTTGCTGCAAGGTGAAGAACTCGCCTTGGAGGAACATGCGATGTTGCAGCTGATTGTCGAGGAAGAGGTCTCATTGCCGCGTCCAGATGACGTGCGCGAATGGGCCACGACAGTTCACCATGTGGAAGAGCCCTCTAGAGATCGTGAGGAATAGACACTTGACGATGCATGCATCGACGGCCAGCCACTCGTCGTCATCTTTCATGTCGCGGATGTCGATGCTCCCATCAACATGATCGATGAGGCGGTAGGAACGGAAGAGCAATGGGAAGTAGGTGCGCCTTGCGTCGTAGGAAGGAGAGTCGAGCTCGAGAACGACGTGGACATGATCCTTGATGGGGAGGTCGTTGAGGCGAGGATGGTGGTGGAGCTGTCAAGGGAGGAGGAGGATCCAACCATGATGATGGATGGGTGTGGCGGCGGCTTAGGGCAAGAGCAGCAGCGGCAGGTTAGGGTTTAGGTGCGGCGGCGGCTTAGGATGAAAGCAGCGGCGACGACGTGGTAGGGTTAGGGTTTAGGTGTGGCGGCGGCAGGGAGAGAGGAGGAGGCGACGGCGTGAGAAAACAGATACCATGTAGAAGACTATAGGATGCAACTCAATTGTATTCATCGGAGTCTGTTACAATATATATACAGATGATGTCTTGCGTGACAAGCCAACTAACCCTACAATATCTTTACTAGTTAATCTATACAAGGCTAGAGATCATAGGAGGATCAATCGGTAATAAATATAGATATGTCACGTTCAACATTTTTGTTGAAAGTGGCTTTTTTGCTGCAATCGACATTTGTGGTTTTTGCTGCTGAGATTGTTTTGCTGGAACTAGCGTTACATTTGCTCGAACAGGCAAATTCATTTGCTACGATCAACTACCAAAATTTTTTGCTGGTATGATTTTTGCTGGAACCACCATTAATATTTGCTGAAACTGTCAAATATTTTCTGCTTCACTCGAGTGTGGGAGGTTTTTGTTGCTTTAGATTTTTATTGGAACCGGCAAATGTTTTTGCTTCAACCACATACTGGAGGTTTTGTTGCTTTTGATTTTTTTCCTGGATATGGCGGTCAGGCGGTGCAAGCCGATGACGGCGGCGAGCCGGAGACAATCGTCGGGATGCTATAACCATGGTGACCCATGCTGGAACTCACCAGTGTTCGAGCTACGACCATTGCGAGCCGAGGTGAGCGTAGTGGCACAAGCGACCGACGAGCGTGGATGGCGGGCGTGGTGGCATGGGTGGCGGCAAGCACGAGAAGCCGAGGACAAGTGCGGGCGACCTGCGAGCCCGCGTAGTGTCCAGCCGGCGAGTGCACCTGAGCTAGTTCGCAACCTTTTTTCCCTTGAATCCGCTTTTTCATCCTCGTTTGACTTTTTGGAGAGTGATTTTTTGTATCGTACGGTTAGAAAAGACTTCATCCTCCCCTGTTTCTGTTGTACTTCACATTTCTGCTCGCAGTCTCGGTTGTGTCGTTGGGTCTCAGAATCACCATCATTTTGGATACATATACACGTAACTGCATTAGTTTGTACATACTATACAAAGTTTAAAGCTTATGAACTGGGTTCTGAACCTCCCTACCGTCTGCACACTTTGTATGATTTTATAACATGTTAATTATACGGGGAACACAACTGATGGCAAAATAAAATAGAAGTTTCAGGCCATGCTTTGGAAAGATTGATTGGTTGTCAATGTCATACCACTAATAGCTGCTAGCTGTTTCATTCTCAACACTCAGCTCATGCTAGCTCAATCGCACCGGCACGTCTCGCTGCAGCGGAAGCTACCAAGAAATGCAGGAATCTCATCACCTGGGAAGTAAATGTATCAGTGTTCATATCAACAATGCAACATACATAAGCATGAGACTGGGAGCATTACCTCAGGTGGGTTCTTCACTGAGAAGTAGGCTTCAGTAGGCCTGGGCTCGTCCGAGACGACGATCCCAATTCCATGGGTGTCCTTACAAATCACCTGGTTGTAACAAGCACGGGGGCAAAAATATTTTTTAATGATGCTTTTCAAAAGATAAAAGACGAACTTTAGATAATCTTGAGAGAGGAAGTTACCTTGAAAGCGTCTTCGTCCGTCTTATCGTCGCCAATGTAGATTGGGACGATCTCGGAACTGTCCAGCTGAAGTTTCTGGAGTAGATAGCGCACTGCATCACCCTTGTCCCACTTCATGTTCGGACGAATCTCGATAACCTGTATACAGAAAAAAAATCAGGTCAAAGATAATATGTGATGAATACATTAAACATTGGATGGTTTTTTTAAGGTCGAGGGGGGGGGGGGGCAAAAGCCCCCCACCTGAATTTTCGTTTTCTATTGAGTAACAGCCAAGAGGGTGAGAGTTCTTACACGTTTTCCCCTGAATATCCGAGGAGGGGGGGGGGCTACCATTGGATGATTGATCTGTTAAGAATAATGTAATTGCCAAAGTCACTTGTTCTCTATACCTCTAGAAAAAATATACATACAGCTACATAGGCCCAATGGGCTTTCTTCTACTATTCTACAGAAACAAGATATACTCTTAACATGATGAAGTTACCATGTGACCACCTGTTTCTATGAGCTGTGGATAATCCACGCTTACATTCCTAACACAGTCCACAACCAAGCTCCAGTCCTGTAGAAAAGAGAGGAAAAGTGTCGGGCCAAGTTCTAAACAGAAAGCTTGTGTCTCAGATGCATTGATAAAAACAAAAGAATTATAAATTCCGGTAAATTATACCTTCTCCTTAACTTCTCGGTAATGTACCGAGACGCAAAATACATTGTTCTCGACTCTGGATGCACTTTTTTTTCATTGGGCCCATGTAGTTGTATGTATATCTTTTTCAGAGGAATAGAGAACAAGTGACTTTGGCAATTACATTATTCTTAACAGATCAATCATCCAATGTTAGCCCCCCTCCTCGGATATTCTGAAGAAAAAAACGTGTAAAAACTCTCGCCCTCTTGGCTGTTGCTCAATAGAAAATGAAAATTCAGGTGGGGGGGGGGGATTTGCCCCCCCCCCCGGACCTTAAAAAAATCATCCAATGTTTAATGTACTCATCACATATTATCTTTGACCTGATTTTTTTTTGTTATCGAGCTTCGTCCGAACATGAAGTGGGACAAGAGTGATGAAGTGCGCTGTCTACTCGAGAAACTTCAGCTGAACTCGCCTTGGGGGCAAAATACATTGAAAAAAATTCATGATTTTTTCTTCAAAGTTGGTGCCCTTTTATTTTCCAAAAATGGTGAAGTTTTTTCCCCAAATTCGTGAACTATTTCTCAAATCATTGATTTTTAAAAAAAATTGAACTTTTTATAAAAATGATGAATTTGTTTTTAAAAATCAATGAACTTTTTTTGATATGAATGGAGTTTTTTACAAAATTGATAAAGTTTTATTGAAAAAATTTGTTTTTTTATTTTGATATTTTAAAAAAAATCAATGATTTTTTTCTTCGAAGTTGTGATCTTTTCCCAAAATTGATGAAGTCTTGTTTTACTTTTTCTGATCACTGAGCTTTTTTAAAATCCAGAGAACTTTTAATTTTTTTGTGAACTTTCTTGAATTCCTAATTATTCATTTTAAAAATTATCTAAAAGTCAATAATCAAGTTGTGATTAAACTCCCTCCTCTTTCTTAATGAGTGTTCTTTGAAATTTATCTTGGATGCTTGGCATGGTGATACTAGTGTGTGGAACAAATTTGTGTCCATTTTATTGATGTGAAAAAAGTGCATCCAGACTTGCCCTACCAGCCTTCCCGAGCCATCACATTTGAACATGATATGCTTTTTGCCATGCACGAAATGACACCAAAACTTGTCAGTATGTGACCGTGCTCATGGTTGGCCTTCATGCAAAATTTGAAGGAATTCATACACCTAACACACACTGTGTCATGTTCGGTTAGTGTTTTAGGATTTTTTTCACGGGAAAACCTTAGTAAATGCATACAAAGTCAGACCTCAATGAAATTTATCATGGATTCTTTGCATGATGATGTTAGTGTTTCGAAAAAAATTGATTTATTTTATTGGTGTCAAAAAAAGTGCAATCAGACTTGCCGTACCGGCCTACTCAAACCACCAGCTTTGAACATGGTGTGCTTCTTGCCATGCATGAAATGACATCAAAATTTTCCAGCATGTGAGCATGCTCATGGCAGGCCTCCATCGAAAATTTGAAGAAATTTGGACACCAAACGTACGTTGTGTCACGTTCGGCTAGTGTTTTAGGGTTTTTTCACTAGGAAAACCCTAGAAAATGTATAAAAGGTCATAATTCAATGAAACTTATCATGGATGCTTGACATGGTGATACTAGCGTGTGGAAAAAATTTGGGTCCATTTTGTTGATGTGAGCATTTTTTGAAAGAAAAAAGAATGAAAAACGAAATATGAAAAACAACAAGAATGAAAATAAAGAAAAAAGAACAGTAAACCGGTCGCTGAATGATTTATTTTCATTTCCCTTTTTTCTATTTAATAGATGCTTAGAAATTTTAAAAGTGTCCTGTTCTTTTATGTGAGCATGATCCTATTTAAAGGAACAATAAACAAACATTTTTGTTTAAACGAACATTTTTTCTATTTAATAGATGTTCAGAAATTTAATCATATTGATGTGAGCATTTTCTATTTAAACATACAATTTTTTGACATATCTGCACTATTTTCTTAAAATGTGAATATCTGTACTTTACGAACAAAATTTTAAAAATCATTTTTTAAATTCAAAAAACAACAAGTGTGAGAATTTTTAGAAAATAAAAAGGAAAAAAAGGAAAAAATAATAGAAAAAACGAAAACGAAATAGTGATAACAGTACCAATTCAACAATGGGTCGGCCTAGCCGCGAAGTGAAGTAGAAGAAAACAAAAAAAGAAGTAAAAACAACCAAGCATTAGGTTTTTCTAGTTGGTTAATGTGGTTTTACTTAGACCAAGAGGTCTTGAGTTCGATATATGGTGGCTGCGCTATTTTTTGAAATTTTATAAAAAGTGGGTATGATGTCTCGTATGTGTCACTTAAGTGTATGAGTATACGGTTTGATAAAATGACTATACCGCCCTTATACGGTTTGTGGAGGGGGGGTCTACTGAAGCAGGCCTCATGAAATTTTCATCCTTTTGACACAAGCCAGGGGAAGGACCAAGCATATCATTGGAATTCATGATGTTTAGCCAATCAACAAGGATAATGACCAAATTTACCAAAGGAGTTCCAACATAGACCTCACATCACTTGAGTAAGAGGAACTTATTGCGCAATTAAACCTCAGTAGTAGCTGCAATCTGAGAACAATTCCTTTACCAAGCAGAGCCAACACTATCCTAGCAGCAGCACAAAACTCACCCAAATCTGGGCAGCGCACATAAGCAGCACCACAAATCCTTTGAACTGAGAGCATAGAACAACACAAATCTAGCGCATCAATAGAAGGTTCAGCAGATACTAGCTCAGCTAGGAGTAGCAGCCAGAAGTGGCGGATGCCAAAAAGGGCCAAAGAGACTGCGGTGGGTGGTACAGCCAGAGGAACTGCAGCACAACGGCCACAAATTAGACAAGAACGGATTTTCACGGTGCCCAAAGCCCAGACTGGACTCGCACAGCCGGGGGGACGGAGGATGGCAGCGGGGGCGGCCAACTCCGACCTGGAGTTATGCAACCGGGGCAATGGAGGAACGCAGTGTTGCACAGTCTGACTCACCCGAGTCAGACCTGGACTCACACGAACGCGATGGGGACAGGTGCTAGCAACTCACTGGCGACCGCGACGTGCTGGAACCTAGGTCTACGGTGGAGATGGCATAGCTCTATTACCATGTTAAGAATAATGTAATTGCCAAAGTCACTTGTTCTCTATTCCACTAAAGAAGGTATACGTAAAGCTACAGGGGCCCAATGGGATTTCTTCTACTGTTCTACAGAAACAAGATATACCCTTAACATGATCAGCTTACCATGTGACCACCTGTTTCTATGAGCTGTGGATAATCCACACTTATATTCCTAACACAGTCCACAACCAAGCCCCAGTCCTGTAGAAAAGAGAGGAAAAGTGTCGGGCCGAGTTCTGAACACAAAGCTTGTGTCCCAGATGCATTGATAAAAACAGAAGAATTACAAATTCAGGTAAACTATACCTTCTCCTTAACTTCTCGGTAATGTACTGAGACGCAAAATACATTGTTCTCGACTCTGGCTTTGGGGATCGTGCTAACAACTGCTTTTAGAGCATTTGTAGCCTATTCCACAAACAGTCGTTAGCATCGTTCATTATGCAATCAGATAAAATAGGGTGGGATGCTAACTGAACTAAAATGCAATGGTTGATACCTATGTTATAATAGGTTCATACTCCCAAGCTGGAGTGTAAGTCTCAGTTTTGTAGCTCTACAGTTAGCAGTTATCATAATTTACCAAAATTCACACAACATTTTTTTTACAGAAAGACTATAAGGGAACCCCGTATAGTATAATCGGTGCAACAAACCCGAATTGCAAGTACCGTGCCTTGAACCCGGGTGAGTGGGAAGGCATCAACCCCTTCCCACCACTAGGCTATGCCTTTATCTGCAATTCCCACAACATTCAAAAGCATCCACATTTAGGATTTGTATAGAGTAAAAAAGTCAAAGTTGGTTACCATTTTGATCTACATGCTATGACTTCCAGCATAATGTAGTTCATCTAGAAGAACAAATCCCTTCAATTGAACACAAATAGCAAAATTCATCAGTTTTATTCACGTAAATAGGTAAAGCTTTGAAACAACAAGGCCAAGCACTCCGTAATACTACCTTCTCCAAAGATCTCCCACTCACAACTGAGGTGGGGAAGAACTCAGCACATCTCCTGAAAATGTCTCGCATCTGATTGTGTTAAATAGAGAATATGCAAGTCTTAGATTAGATACATTAATTCTCTTAATTAACATGTCAGCTGTTACAAACCAAACATCCACATAGCTCTTTAACGCATAGGCACAGGTACATCATGGCTAGGGGACATATGCCCCCCCCCCCCTACATAAACTACAAAACAGAAAAACTTTATGGAGTAGACCTAGAAAAATATAGCTGCTAGTGAACAATTTATATTTGTATTGCGGTGAACCTTTTTTTGAACACCCAATATTAAATTCCTGGATCCGCCATTGTTGGTGGATATGAGTACGCAGGGAAATGGGAGGGTGCTGGGGACGTGCCGGATGGGGGTGAAGCAGGGACGGGGAAGAGAGGAGCCAGAGTAGGGAAGCATGAATTGGGACGGCGAGGAGCAACTGGGGATGGGGGTGTGAGGCGCGGCATGGGAGGAGGAGCACCGAGGAGTGGGCGCGTGTACGCAGCCGAGCTTCGAGGTCGCCGCCGGACCGGATACTGCTGCTTGGACAGGTGGTACTCCTCCACGAGAACTGGATTCGATCCGTCCGTTGTTCGTCTCGCACTCTCTGGCTCGGCTGCTCGAATTTGTCTGTCTCTCGGAGCTAGAGTGATTATCCCAGGCTGCGTTTGTGCCGGATATGGAGCAGCTCACTAATAATGGTTATGTCTTGCTTGTGGCTCCCGCAAGGTCCACTTTTTTATCCGGTAGCAGCACGTCAAGTGATAAGTGGTAGATGCTTCTAGGCTTTGTCTCGTGTCACACGTTGAACGGTTCATTTGTATTTTTTTACTAGCAAAAGGGTCCATGCGTTGCAACGGGAGAAACATCGACACCGCTAGTGAGACATCCATGTTGCCACTTGCCCTCTTCGTCACCGTTGATCAGCGAGCCGCCTATTCACTGTTGGAAATATGCCCCAGAGGCAATAATAAAATGGTTATTATTATATTTCCTTGTTCATGATAATTGTCTATTGTTCATGCTTTAATTGTATTATCCGGAAACAGTAATGCAAGTGTGAATACTTAGACCACAATGTGTCCATGGTAAGCCTCTAGTTGACTAGCTCGTTGATCAACAAATAGTTACGGTTTCCTGACCATGGACATTGGATGTTATTGATAACGGGATCACATCATTAGGAGAATGATGTGATGGACAAGACCCAATCCTAAGCCTAGCACATGATTGTGTAGTTCGTATGCTAAAGCTTTTCCAATGTCAAGTATCCTTTCCTTAGACCACGAGGTTGTGCAACTCCAAGATACCGTAGGAATACTTTGGGTGTGCCAAACTTCACAACGTAACTGGGTGGCTATAAAGGTACACTACAGGTATCTCTGAAAGCATCTGTTGGGTTGGCACGAACCGAGACTGGGATTTGTCACTCCGTATGACGGGGAGGTATCTCTGGGCCCACTCGGTAATACATCATCGTAATGAGCTCAATGTGACTAAGGGGTTAGTCATGGCATGATGTGTTACGGATTGAGTAAAGATACTTGCCGTAACGAGATTGAACAAGGTAACGGTATACCGACGATCGAATCTCGGGCAAGTTCTATACCGATAGACAAATGGAATGGTATACGGGATTGATTGAATCCTTGACATCGTGGTTCATCCGATGAGATCATCATGGAACATGTGGGAACCAACATGGGTATCCAGATCCCGCTGTTGGTTATTGGCCGGAGAGTTGTCTCGGTCATGTCTGCATGGTTCCCGAACCCGTAGGGTCTACACACTTAAGGTTCGATGACGCTAGGGTTATAGGGAATGTAGTATGTGGTTACCGATTGTTGTTCGGAGTCCCAGATGATATCACGGACGTCACGAGGAGTTCCAGAATGGTCCGGAGGTAAAGTTTTATATATGGGAAGTCTCGTTTTGGTCACCGGAATGATTTCGGGGGTCATCGGTATTGTATCGGGGCCACCAGAAGGTGTCCGGGGGTCCACCGGGTGGGGCCACCTTCTCGGTGGGCCAAGTGGACCAAGTGAAGGGGGGGGGGAACCAGCCCCTGGTGGGCTGGTGCGCCCCCCAAGGGCCCAAGGCGCCTAGGGTTTGGGGGAACCCTAAGGGGGGCACCCCCCTTGCCTTGGGGGTCAAGGCACCCCCCTGGCCGCAGCTCAAGACGTTATGAACGCCTGGCAGTCGTGTAGTGATGATTACTCCCTGGTTCAGTGCGGCATGCTTTACAGCTTAGAATCGGGGCTCCAAAAGCGTTTTGAGCAGCACGGAGCATAAGAGATGTTCTAAGAGCTCAAAACGATTTTCCAAGCTCATGCCCGAGTCGAGAGATATGAAGTCTCCGACAAGCTCTACAATTGTAAGATGGAGGAGAATAGTTCTGTCAGCGAGCATATACTCAAAGTGTCCGGGTTGCACAATCGCTTGTCTCAGTTGGGAATTAATCTCCCAGATGATGCGGTCGTTGACAAAATCCTCCAGTCGCTCCCACCTAGCTACAAGAGCTTTGTGATGAACTTCAATATGCAAGGGATGGAGAAGTCCATTCCCGAGGTGTATTGAATGCTGAAATCAGCGGAGGTGGAGATCAAGAAAGAACATCAAGTGTTGATGGTGAATAAAACCACTAAGTTCAAGAAAGGCAAGGGTAAAAAGAACTTCAAGAAGGACGGCAAAGGAGTTGCCGTGCCCGGTAAGCCACTTGCCGGGAAGAAGCCAAAGAATGGACCCAAGCCTGAGACTGAGTGCTTTTTGCAAGGGAATGGGTCACTGGAAGCGGAACTGCCCCAAGTAGTAAGCTGATAAGAAGGCCGACAATGTCAAAGGTATATGTGATATACATGTTATTGATGTGTACCTTACCAGCGCTCGTAGTAGCTCCTGGGTATTTGATACCGGTGCAGTTGCTCACATTTGTAACTCAAAGCAGGAGCTGCGGAATAAGCGGAGACTGGCGAAGGACGAGGTGATGATGCGCGTCAGGAATGGTTCCAAGGTCGATGTGATCGCCGTCGGCACGCTACCTCTGCATCTACCTTCGGGATTAGTTTTAAACCTCAATAATTGTTATTTAGTACCAACTTTGAGCATGAACATTGTATCTGGATCTCGTTTAATGCGAGATGGCTACTCATTTAAATCCGAGAATAATGGTTGTTCTATTTATATGAGAGAAATGTTTTATGGTCATGCCCCACTGGTCAATGGTTTATTCTTAATGAATCTCGAACATGATGTTACACATATTCATAATGTGAATGCCAAAAGATGTAAGATTGATAATGATAGTCCCACATACTTGTGGCACTGCCGCCTTGGTCATATTGGTGTCAAACGTATGAAGAAGCTCCATGCGGATGGACTTTTGGAGTCTCTTGATTATGAAACATTTGACACATGCGAACCATGCCTCTTGGGCAAGATGACCAAGACTCCGTTCTCTGGAACAATGGAGCGAGCAACCAACTTATTGGAAATCATACATACTGATGTGTGCGGTCCAATGAGTGTTGAAGCTCGCGGTGGCTATCGTTATGTTCTCACCCTCACAGATGACTTAAGTAGATATGGGTATGTCTACTTGATGAAACACAAGTCTGAGACCTTTGAAAAGTTCAAGGAATTTCAGAATGAGGTTGAGAATCAACGTGACAGAAAAATAAAGTTCTTACGATCAGATCGTGGAGGAGAATATTTAAGTCACGAATTTGACACGCACCTAAGGAACTATGGAATTGTTTCACAATTGACGCTGCCTAGAACACCTCAGGGTAATGGTGTGTCCGAATGTCGTAATCGTACTCTGTTGAACATGGTGCGATCTATGTAACGCCCAGGATGGAGTTATACCTCCTACGTGTCGAGGCACGACTTAAAGGCATAAGTCCATCCTAGAATGATCTCAAGTTTGGTATCTTTGCACAACTCATGTAAAAGGGGGATTAAATTGCAAAAGGAGATAGTTGGCTTACACTCGCCACTTCACACAATACATTACATAAGCATAACATCATTCAAAACATCACAACCCGACTACGGGTGAAGATCCAAAAGAAAGATACCAAAACAACATAAAGCCACAGGCCAAGATCGAATCCTAGTAGAAACCACTACTGAACATCGAAACGTCACAAGCAAACGACCACAAGCTTCAACGAGCTCCTGGTGAAGGACTGATCCAACTCCTGCATCAAACTCGGCTGAACCTGCATCTGGTGTGGTGAAGTAACTGTGAGCTACAGAGGACTCAGCAATCCCGTTCCCGGGTAACAAAACTATTTAAGCCTTGGGTGAGGATAAGGCTGAAGAAAGAATATGAGGTGAAGGAACAAACAAGAGTCTGCAGCAGCAACTAGCACTAACTTACGCAAAAGAGAGCGAGAAGAGAAGAGCATCGGTCGAAAGATGATCACGAAGTGATCCTAACTAAAGCCGGTCAAACATAACCCCACCGTGTTCAACTCCCGAATCCCTATTCGGAAATTGACAGTCACGGTACACACGCTGGTAGTGTATTGAAACATTGTGTCAAGTTATCTACAACCGGAATTAACAAGCTCCCATCTGCCACATAACCGCGGGCACGGCTTTCGAAAGTTCAAACCCTGCAGGGGTGTTCCAACTTGACCCATTACAAGCCCACGATCCGCGGAGTCGCAACTCCATAGTTGGGAAGACCCGAGTATTCTCGGAATCCCGTGCTCAAGTTAAACCGAACTAAGGTAAGGCTAATCCAGCAAATCCTCCCGGCGTGCCGACACCCTGATAGTACCCGCGCGTATCTCGTCTCAGGCCACGACCGGATGAGCGCTACGTACAGTACCAAAGACCCCAGATAACTGGGTGGTACCGCAAGTGACTCTAGTTTGGGACCAACACCATCAGCACTGGCCCCCCCTGCTATGTAGAAATAAAGGATCCTCGAGGGAGCGACCCCCTATGCAAATTTAATTAATTAATTAAGTTGTTATTATGAGGCAAATAGTACCAATGTTGGGACTTGCTGGAAAAGACTTAGCACTTACCGGTTTATCAAGGGGGTCCCATACACCCCAACCGTGTTAGGAACGCATAATCAAGGAACATAACACCGGTTTATACGGTTCCTAACGGCATGAGTGGAACAAAACACCAAGCAAAAGGCTTAGCCTTCCACCCTGCCAGTATATAGATGATTTCATTTTTAAGCAATTATATAGTGTGATATAACCCAACCAAACTTCAACATGAAGCAAGCATCTTCAATCTTCACCTGCAACTAATAATGCTATAAGAGGGGCTGAGCGAAGCGTACTTAGCCAAGCAACGGTTTGCATAGGTAGGGTGGTTAAACATGGCAATTGGTTACAAGTAGGAGGCTGACAAGAAGAACATGGGCATCGAGGCACAACTATAGATCGAGACATCTAGCAAGAGGCAAAATAGTAATGGTATCCGGGTTCGGTCATCTTGCCTGGGATTCCACAAGGGAGAAGAACGGATCCAAGAAGCAGACGGAGCAACAGACGAGAGGATCCTCACAACTCCGGAACGAAACCGAAGCTAACAAGAGAGCAACCGGAAAGAAGAAACAACACGGTAAACACACAAGCATAGACATGGCATAAGATGCACAAGCAAGTATGATGCATGTCCGGTTTAATTATGCATGGCATGGCAAGTGCACAAACAAATACTACAAGTTAAGTGGAGATCAATATGCAACGAGTTGCATATTGACGAAACACCACATTTAATTATTTAGTTGACTCTCGTTATTTACAAGACAAGATTAAATGTTTTTAGCATGGCAAGAGGTGAAGCATAATAAAACTACACTATTTAGACATTTTAAATGAGGCCGGAGAATAACAACAACATATCCGGAAAATCCCCATGAGCATGTTTAATAATTATAAGCAAACAACAATTAACATATCATGTTGTTATCATGATGCGGATGACATGATCAAGTTATGCAAGTTTTTTAAAGGTTGACTTAAGAGGATAAGAAGCATTGTCACCGTGGTGGAAGAAAAAAAGGTGCCACGGCAACGATCCGAAAATGAAGCCATGCAACATATCGGTACCGGTAACTCGTTGAGAGACCGGTGCAAAAGATGATGGAGAGCGAGCCAAACGAGATAAAAGGTGGGGTGTTCCCGTTACCGGGTTCCCACGAGTCGGTGACGAGGCAACCGAGGAACAACAAAAGGTCGGAACGGGCACGAAGCACACACGAGAAACATTTCACACAACACACAACAAGCATCACACGGGTCACGTCTCGGGTTATACCTTTGAAGCGTGCGTTTCGGGGCGGTTTGAGACGTAGAGGAAGGAGTCGTTCACGCGATTCGTAGAGGAAGTAGACGTTCCGTAGAGGGAAGTAGTTGTACTCGGGCGATGGTAGATGTACTCGTTCCGTTCGTTCTTGCCGGTTCCACGACGGCGGTAGTTGTTCACGGTCATCGGTAGTCGTTCGGGTCGTCGTGGACGTAGTGGAACTTGGTCTCGGCGCATCGAAGGGGTACTTGTTGCATCGACGAGTAGGGGTACTTGGTCGTTTCAAACGTTCGTCGTGGTACTCGTGCAGTCGAACTTGACGGTCATCGTGTGTAGTCGTACTCGGCGAAGGTAGTTGTACATGTCATTTGTCGCCGTGTAGTCGTACTTGACGGGTCGTCGGCGACTCGAAGGTGTACACGGTTCGTCGTTCTCGTACATGTAGTCGTTCTCGAGCTCGTAGCCGTAGTCGTACAAGGGTCCAAAAGTAGATAAACTTGCTGTTTTCCTGGTTAACTGAGATTAACAAAAACAGCAACAAAACCAACAAACAAGGGAAAAACAGCGGGCGACGGAGAGGTGCGGGTCGCGGCGCTCGGGGCGGCCGACCCTTGCTGGAGGACGGGAAGGCGGAGGGAGGACGTTGACGAGGAAGCAGAGGCGGGGGCCTGGCCGACCTCGGTCGAAGCGTGAAGGACGGAGGGCGACCACGGCGCTCGCAGGAGCTGGGAGGGGCCACGGACGCGGAGGTCCAGCGGGCACCCCTGGCCGCGGGAGGAGAGGCGTCGCTCGCGGGGCGATGGAGGGCGGAGCCTGGGCTCGAGGCGCCGCATGGGAGGACGAGGCAGGGGCGGCCAGCCTGAGGACGGAGGGGCCGCGGAGCAGGGGGAATTAAGGCAGGGCACGGCTCCTGGTGGCGAGGGAGCGACGGGATGCGGGGAGGCCGTGGCCTCGGGCCGGGGCGTTGCTGGCGCTGCTGGGGAGGAGCGGCGCTCCTGGCCGGCGAGGTTCTGGCCTCCACTTCGCGGACGATGCGGGCTGCTGGGGAGAGAGGTGAGGCGCGAGAGAGGGAGGGACGAGCGAGAGGAACGGGACGGGCCGCGAGGAAAAAAAGGAGAAGAGTGGTGGCGGCGGTCGGGCGAAGAGAAGGGAGGATCGAGGGGGAGATCGGGTCGAGGGAGACTGGAGGGATCGAGGGAAAGGGTGGCGGCGCACCGAGGGAAAGAGAGGGAGAGCGAACGATCGAGGGATGGGCTAGGGTTTCGGTGCAAGGGAGTTGGGCTGGGAGAAGAGATGGGCCTTGAGGCCTGGAGGGAGGAGGAGATGTGGGCCGGCTAGGAGGGAGATCCAAGAGGCAGGTTTGGGCTGCACTAATTTTATTTCTTAGCAGAAATAAAATAGAGAGGGATCCAAAAAAAATAAGGAAAAGAGGCCAGTAACAGAAAAATAAAATATGGAACATTTTTATAAGGCTTTACGGGATAATTCCAACCTCACAAAAATAGTTCCAACAAAAAGGGAAGTGCAAACTAAATTAAATAGCTTGCCTTAAAGGAGTTTAAAAGGAGTCTAGATATGGAAGAGCCTCGAAACAACGGAAAAGAATATAGCAAGGTTTAGAAGGTGAAACTCGAAGTGAAAAGACAATGGGGAAAATATGCAAATGTGTTACGGTGATTCCGAAGCAATTGGAATATTTTTAAATATAGCTCCCTAAAATAATGAGAGACTTTTATATGTTATAAAGAGAAGTCACCTTCCCTCGATTTAAATGGACCGAAGGTCCACACGATTTATTTAGGTTGAGATGCAAAAATTAAAATATGACATGATGGCATGATGACATGATGCAATGCAAAAAATAAATAACACAAGCACAAAAGGACACACGGGCAACCCGGAACATCTTGAACCTTCGGGAAACTTCTGGAATCTTCTGGGACGTCGGTCTCGGGCGTCACAATCTATGATGTCTCTTACCGACTTACCGCTATCATTTTGGGGTTATGCTTTAGAGACTGCCACATTCACTTTAAATAGGGCACCGTCTAAATCCATTGATACGACACCGTATGAACTATGGTTTGGGAAGAAACCTAAGTTGTCGTTTCTAAAAGTTTGGGGATGCGATGCTTATGTCAAGAAACTTCAACCTGAAAAGCTCGAACCCAAATCGGAAAAATGCGTCTTCATAGGATACCCTAAGAAAACTATTGGGTACACCTACCTCAGATCCGAAGGCAAGGTCTTCTTTGCCAAGAATGGATCCTTTCTGGAAAAAGAGTTTCTCTCGAAAGAAGTAAGTGGGAGGAAAGTGGAACTTGATGAGGTGATTGTCACCCCTACCGAACCGGAAAGTAGCGCAGCGCAGGAAGATGTTTCTGTGGTGCCTGCACCGACTAGGGAGGAAGTTAATGATAATGATCATGGAACTTCAGATCAAGTTACTTCAGAACTTCGTAGGTCCACAAGGACACGTTCCGCACCAGAGTGGTACGACAAACCTATCATGGAAAGCATGTTGTTAGACAACGGTGAACCTTCGACCTATGAAGAAGCGATGGCGGGCCCGGATTCCAACAAATGGCTTGAAGCCATGAAATCCAAGATAGAATCCATGTATGATAACAAAGTATGGACTTTGGTGGACTTGCCCGATGATCGGGACGCCATAGAAAATAAATGGATCTTTAAGAAGAAGACTGACGCGGATGGTAATGTGACCATCTATAAGGCTCGGCTTGTTGCCAAAGGTTATCGACAAGTTCAGGGAATTGACTACGACGAGACTTTCTCTCCTGTAGCGATGCTGAAGTCCATCCGAATCATGTTAGCAATTGCCGTATTCTATGATTATGAGATATGGCAAATGGACGTCAAAACGGCATTCCTTAATGGCTTCCTCAAGGAAGAACTGTATATGATGCAGCCAGAAGGTTTTGTCGATCACGAGAATGCTAACAAGGTATGCAAGCTCTAGCGCTCAATCTATGGGCTGGTGCAAGAATCTCGGAGTTGGAACATTCGCTTTGATGAGGTGATCAAAGCGTTTGGGTTTATACAGACTTGGGGAGAAGCCTGTATTTACAAGAAAGTGAGTGGGAGCTTTGTAGCATTTCTCATATTATATGTGGATGATATATTGTTGATGGGAAATGATGTAGAACTCTTGGAAAGCATACAGGCCTACTTGAATAAGTGTTTTTCAATGAAGGACCTTGGAGAAGCTGCTTACATATTAGGCATCAAGATCTATAGTGATAGATCGAGACGCCTCATTGGTCTTTCACAAAGCACATACCTTGACAAGATATTGAAGAAGTTCAATATGGATCAGTCCAAGAAAGGGTTCTTGCCTGTATTGCAAGGTATGAGATTGAGCACAGCTCAATGCCCGACCTCGGCAGAAGATAGAGAAAAGATGAGTGTCATCCCCTATGCCTCGGCCATAGGTTCTATTATGTATGCCATGCTGTGTACCAGACCTGATGTGAACCATGCCATAAGTTTGGTGGGGAGGTACCAAAGTGATCCCGGTATGGAACACTGGACAGCGGTCAAGAACATCCTGAAGTACGTGAAAAGGACTAAGGATATGTTTCTCTGTCACACCCTGCATTTTGTAACATGTTATTTGCATCAATGAAGCATGAAAATTTGGACCAGCAATTTTTTTTGGCATCATTTGGCTTTTATTTGGAATTGAGTTTTTCTTCATGTGCTCATTAAAGTCAACTATTACCTCTTGTAGAATTCATCTCCATACCCAAAACTTCTGCCCAATGATCATGCCAAGTGTTATATAACATTATAGTATTTTCTTACAAAATTAATTTGGCCAAAATGTATTTTATAAATTTAGTTTTCCAAAAACCCCTGAATTGAGATTTGCACTGCAAGTGCTTGATTTAGGGTGAGAAAATTATTTCAAAAAGTATATTTGAGACCTAGTAGTCATAGGACTCCCAGAAACCACAAAAGTATAATTTTAAAAAGTTATTTTCCTATTTTATTTAAAAGCTTTTTCTTAAGGCCAGAAATGGTCTTTAATAGGGGAAAATTATTTAAGTGTTTCAAAAATATTTGCCAAAATTCAGGGAGACTCAGAGGACATATATTGTCCATATATAAGAGTTTCAACACTTGGTCATGTTCAAAATAATGGGCTAATCTCTCTAAAACCCTTTCTGGATATTTCAAGCTTTTGAAATATTTACAAAGGAAATATTCTCCAAAAATTCCAGGGAAATTCTATCATGTCATATATGACATATATGATGACCTTGCCAAGTCCCCTGCCTTGGGAAGCAAGAAAACATCATCAAAACCCTTCATAACCATTCTGTCCATAATTGAAGTTTGAGC
Source organism: Secale cereale (assembly GCA_902687465.1). NCBI lineage: Eukaryota > Viridiplantae > Streptophyta > Magnoliopsida > Poales > Poaceae > Secale > Secale cereale. The sequence continues at coordinate 829,764,214 of LR738711.1, read as the reverse complement.
AACTTTACATTGCCAAACTTGTCCAAATGCTCTCAAACTTGGTGCACATGCTAGAAATGCCTAATAAGGCATCTAGACCAAATGGCACAAGATTTGGAATAGAGCAACTTGATCAGAACACCCCAAAACCCTTTCTGTTCAAATGCAAATTTGAACAACTTTACATTACCAACTTTTTACTTGGACCTTCAAACTTTGTGGGCATGATCAATACCACAAATGATGAAACTACACCAAATGGTGCATCAAGGGGAGATGATTAGCTTAACCCAAACAAGATGAAGCCATTTATGTTGATTTCTAGGGTTCACCAAAGTTACATTGGCTAGTTTCTTCAAATGAGCCCAAATTTGGTGAAGCACCCTATTTTCACATATCATTCAAACATGTTAAGTGTCATGGCAAGTGGAGATCATTTGCTTGACCAAACACTGATCAAACACCTTCTGGCTTTTTACCAAAACCCTCTTCTTGATCACTTTCACCTTTTACCTTGGCCTCAACTTTCTACCACATATTTAACCAGTTACTGGCTACCTCCAGTAACTTCCCCAGGGCCCCAGCTCCATGATTGAGGGGTAAGAACCCTAGTTTACCCTGCTGGATAGCCATTTCCTACCAAGTTACCAGCTTCCTCTCTCTCTCATAGCATCTCCAGAGCATCCAAGGCCACAGGCCATTTCTTTACTCCTCCCTTGACCTTCTAGACAACCTTGGGCACGTTGGACATGACCAGAGCGGCGAGGGCACGAATGTGCCAGCCATTCGGGCGCTCTAGAGCACGCTACAGTGCGCCACCGCACTGTAGCTTGGCCCAATCAGCTGCCCCCGACAGCCTCGGGCCTCCCCCTCGCGCCTCTCAACGTGCCTCGACGTCCGCGACGCCCCGGCGCTGTCCCCCCTCCTCCTGCGCCCTCCAGTGACCGTCGCCGCATGCGCACCGGCCGCCCGCGACACCCACTCCTCGGGCTCACACGCGCGCACGGCCTGGAAGGTTCCCCGCTCCTCCTCTCACCTCAAATGGACGTAGAGCTCGTCCAGCAACGCCGTGGACTCACTCCCATCACCTCCCGTGCGCTGTAGCGTCGAGCAGGAGCTCGTCGGCGCACTGGACCACGGGGCTCCGCCGTTCCCCTATAAATAGGACCCCCCGAGCCTCTCCAACAGCACCAGCAGCTTCACCACATCTCCCTCAGTCCCCCAGCACCACCCGTACTTCCCCAGGAAGCTCCAGTGCTCGGGATCGACTGGAGCTCCGCCGCGTCGGGCCGCCGGTGATCTCGCAGTATGGGCCTCCTCCGCCCCTCTTTTTGCCCGATCTAGAACCGCCGTGCACCACTGATTCTTTCCCCCCCGCTTTCCCCTCTCTGTTGCAGTCGGAATCGGCCGGAGCGGCGACCTCCCGAAGCTCCTCCGCCGTCCCACCTTGCCGCCGGCGAACCCAACCTCCCCGGCGTGCTGCACCACCTCCACTACATCCGCCACTCGACGCTGGGTCCGTTCCTGCCCTCCGTTGCCGTCGCCGTGGCCGGAATCGCCGCCGGTGAGCTCGCCGTGGCCGTGGCCGTGAGGTTGGAGATGACAGGCGGGCCCCGCCTGTCATCCTCACCCCTCTCTCCCCCTCCTCTCAGCCACTGACCGCCGGGCCCCACCCGTCAGGTTTGAAAACCTGACGTGCGCGCGCTGGCACCCGTGCGGCTGGGCTGGTTTGCCCTGGGCCGTGCACTATGGCCCCTCTGGCCCAGTAGCACAGGGGCATTTTCTTTTATTCTTTCTATAAATATTTCAAACATTTTTACAGAAATGAATATTGGTCCAAATGAAATAATTCCAACTCCTAAAATCTTATAATATTCCAACCTATTTATTGGTGTCACTTTCACACATATCTATGAAACTTTTCTGTTCTGTTCAAATTTAAATTCAAATTTGAGCAATAAAACTCCTGTTCAAAAATCCCTAGATTCCATTCTGTAGCTCCAAAACTCTAACTAAGAATTTTCCCCACCTTAGAAATCCCTCTAGTATTTAACAAAAATATGTTGACATTTTTCTGAGCACTTTGATTTTTCTGTTTTATTTGTGGTCTTATTTTTCCGTTGTTATTATGCGACGTATAGATACCGTATTTGATGAAGTTGCTGAAGAAGGAAAAGGAGAAGGATTTGAAGACTTTGAAGACCAAGACAATCCAGGCAAGCAGCCCTTTGACCATGATACACTTGTTCTTCGGAACCCGTTTGTTTCCGATGCATGATGATAGGGTTACGGTGGTGACCTAGTTGAAACCACCACATGATGCATGCTTTACTTTTGATCTTGCCATGTGCTAGATGCAATGCATATGGTTAGTAGTAATGAGTAGTGATGCATGTGTGACATGAACCCCCGTGGTTGAAATCTTCGCATAAAACCCCGTCGGGTGCCATTCATGCCCGAGGGAGATGATGAGTTGGGTAACCACTTGATGACGAAGTGGTGTACCGAGACAAGTGTGTGTTTTTCAAACGGATTGGTTTAAGTTGCGACCGTTATTCCAACCATACATGTGGAACCACTCTACCCCTTATGGGACGGGGCGTTATTGATTACTTAGGCCGATACTAGCATGGTGCCCGCATTACTAGTGACGGGAAGACTTGAGGTCTTTCCCGAGACGGGGTCGTGCTTGGAAAGACGACCATGACTGTTTTTACAGGGCACCGGACACACCGTTGGTCCCTTCGGGTACGCGTGACATTGAAATTAGGGCAAGTCCCGTGATCTATTGTTTGTACTCGAGGGCCGTGTACCAACGAGTGGACTCTATGTTAGTATCGTCTAAGGAAAGATAATGACCGGGTGCTTCCCCCGAGTACTTGAGGTACTGCGGGATCGTGGATGACACGAAAGCTTCCCGGATCTTGTGGGTAAAGTGTACAACCTCTGCAGAGTGTAAAACTATTCGAATAGCCGTGTCCACGGTCATGGACAGTTGGGTAACCGCTCTTGGGCTACGTCCAATGTTTGTGAAAACATGTGTGTGTATATGAGAGTCAAGGTGGAGACTTGACTCGATGAGTTGGCTCATATTCATGTTGATATCGGTAACCTGCCTTCGAGGTTACGTGAGTTTATTGATGCATAAACTTGATGGTAGAATATTTATTTCTAGCTCTTTGCTAGATTGTTCATTATTGCACTGTTACTTTGTACCACATCATGGGTTGCTTGCGAGTACATTCAAAGTACTCATTGGCTTGCCACTGGGTATTTAATTGGCCAGGCATGGAGGAACAGGAATATGATGAAGAGTTCTTTGGAGACGAACATGCGAACTAGGACGCTATCCCAGTCAGAATGCCTGTAGGGTTAAGGCAGATGGCATGGGTTCTACCTATTATCGAAGACTTCCGCTATTTGAGTTATTTGCTATTCAGCCCTTGAGGCTTTATCTATGTAAGACTTGTCCATAATGGCCATAATTTGTGTAAGACAATATGTATGGATGTAAGACTCTTGTTATTCAGCTTCTGTGTTCAGTGAGCATTGATCTCTGGGATCACTGTACACGTGCATTCGGTGATCTCGACTTCTAAGTCGGGGTCCCCACAGAGCTGGTATCAGAGCCATCCTGACTGTAGGAAGCCTTAGTTAGCATGGGCGTTAGTTAGATGAGACCCTTTTTCAAAAACCTTCTGAACCTCTCTTCTTTTCTAAACCTGAGATTTCATCAGCTTATTAACCCCTCCTATTCCACCTTTGTAGATGACCGCTGTACCCGAAGAGCACCTGACCACTGGGTTTCCCTTGCTTCTCGAGGATAGCCTCCAGGAGTGTCAGTTCCACCGAGCACCCATCCTCACCTACCTTGAGCATTGGGTTAGCGACACTGAGGTGGAGTACCATGTGGAAGTGATCGTGAAGGCAAACGATCCTCCCACAAGTTGGTTCTTCGAGGGACCCCAGATGGCAACACTACCACTCGCTGTCGAGGCTGCTGCACTCAAGGCACTAACCCGTCTCCGCGAGCTTCTTCCGGAGATGGCAGCCAAGATCACAACTCGCTTCTTACCTTACCGGAAGGAAGGTGAAGAAGAAAGCAGTGCACTAGCCCCTCCACTGAAGGAAGGACTCTCGCTTCGGTTCCAGACCTACTTCAGTCTATGTGCCGACAGCTTGGCACAAGACTTGGCCTCGGAATCGGTGAAGCTTCGAGAAGAACTTCACAAGACCAAGGCACTTCTTCATCGAGCTCAAGAGAAGACAAATAGGATCAAGAAGGAAGGAGCACCTTCAGGACAGTCCGTTATCGCATATCGAGGCGGAAGACCCTCCGAGGATGTATCTTCCAAGAATGAAGAACCACCTCGGCGACGCCGGATGACGGCAAGGGAATATCGCAAGCTTTTCCCTGCACCACCGATGAAGCACCGTCATATCCAACTCCTCCACTCCCCCACACCCTCAAGTGACAAGGGGGCCCAGACGGATGAAGACAAGGAGGAAGACCCAGAAGAGCCGGAATACGCGACCGAGCATTCCGCCGCTTAGGCATTATTCGCTACTCGGATATGCCAGTTGTGACCCTACGGTAGGATAGGTCGTGTAACCCCTATGCGTAGTCGAGTCCTTGTATGGTTCATATGAAACCATCTAGTGTTTGCTTTTGTTGTGTCAGGATGTATGTCGTATTCTTCCTTCGGGAATGTGTAAACGACTACACCACCCATTTGGATTTTAATGAATGTGTTTTGGCCTTCCGGCCCTTGCATGATTTGATTTGTGTCACACCCACCCCCTTACTAGGCACCCATCTATCTTGCTTTCCCTCTTCCGAGTCATGAGACCTTTTACCGCTCCAACAGGATGCCTGTTGTAACTCGTACTGGTACCTCTACCCAGCAGCCTGAAGCCGGAGCATCCGCTCAGCCAGAGGTAGGCCACGACCAAACCAACGACCAAGCTCCACCACCACCTCCTCCGAGCTTGGACATGGCTCAGCTTCTCCAAGCCTTCCGAGAGGAACGCCAAGCCAACACTGCAGCCCTTCAGCTAATTGCTCAAGCTGTCACCAACAACCGCCAGCTGGTGGGGAATGGCAATGGACGTTCCACGTTGGCAGAGTTCAAGAAGCATGCACCGCCAACTTTCATCGAGACTGCTGAACCCCTGGATGCAGACAATCGGATCCGCTCCATTGAGGAAATACTGGAACTAGTCGGATGCACCGAAGACCGCGAGAAGGTGGCTTATGCAGCCCACTGCCTCGGGGGGACTGCTAGAGCTTGGTGGGATGGATTCAAGGTCATGCATGCTGAACAAGACATCACTTGGGTCAACTTCAAGGCAGAATTCCGCAAGGCCCACATTCCTTCCGGAATCATGGCTATCAAAAAGCGTGAGTTCCGAGCCCTGAAGCAAGGAAGTGGCACTGTCAAGGAGTACATGCAGAAGTTCAGTGTTCTGTCAAGGTATGCCCCTGAAGATGTCAGCACTGATGCTGCAAAAAGGGAGCGCTTCATGGAAGGCCTCAATCAGACTCTGCAATACTCGCTGGTCGTGTGCGGCTGCCCATCCTTCCCTGACCTGGTGACCAAAGCACTTATGCTTGAAGACAAGCGGCGTGCTTTGGAAGACACTCGCAAGCGCAAGTTGGTCAGTAAGGGAAGTTCCAGCAACCAGAAGCCTCGTCCGTGGCAGTCAGCCCCGGCCAAGCCAACCTATCAGCAACCAAGAGCTCCTGCACCTCGCACCAACCCTCAGCCTCAGCAGTATGCCAACCCAAGGCCAGCTTTCAACCCCAATACCAGTGGTGGCAACAAGATCAATCCAAACCAAGTCACTTGCTTTGGATGTGGTCAGTCCGGACACATCGCAAGGGTGTGCCCCAACAAGAAGCCTGATGCCCCGCGCCCCAGTGCGCAGAACCAGGGACAAGGCCGCGTGATGCCGCCAAGGAACCCAGCTCCTCGCAATACACCTAACCATGGGAAGGGGCGTGTGAATCACGTCACTGCTGAAGAAGCCCAGGAAGACCCGGACGTCGTGCTAGGTACGTTCCTTGTCAACTCAGCACCTGCAACTGTCTTGTTTGATTCTGGAGCAACGCATTCATTTGTCACACAAAGATTTGCATTAAAAAGTGGCATGACCCCTACACCCCTGAATAACCCTATGGTGGTACAAACCCTCGGAGCCGAGATGAGAGCCAAGATAGGCTGTAAAGGAGTCAGTATTACCATTAACGGTGTAGACTTCCTAGCAGACCTCATCGTCCTGAGATCACAAGGCTTGGATGTGATCCTAGGCATGAATTGGCTCAGTAAGCACCAAGGCTTGTTAGATTGTGCCAATCGGACAGTCACTGTGACCAATAACCAGGGAGTCGAAGTCAAGTTTGCTTCCAACTCCTCTTCCGCTCAAGCCGCTCAAGTCAACTGTCTGTCTGAAGTTGGGCTAGAGCAAGTACCGGTGGTATGTGAGTATCCTGATGTCTTTCCGGATGAACTACCGGCAATGCCCCCTGACCGTGACATTCAGTTCATCATCGAGCTCGTGCCCGGAGCAGGACCCATCTATAAGAAGCCTTATAGAATGGGGACAGAAGAATTAGCTGAGTTGAAAAAGCAGCTGGAAGAGCAGCTGAGGAAGGGATTTATTCGCCCAAGTGCCCCCCCTTGGGGATCTCCTGTTCTGTTTGTGGCAAAGAGGGACGGTACCATCCGCTTATGCATTGACTATCATTCCCTCAATGAAGTTACAATCAAGAACAAATATCCACTTCCCAAGATCGAAGATCTGTTTGATCAGCTCAGCAGAGCCAAGGTGTTCTCCAAGATCGACCTCAGATCTGGGTACTACCAGCTGAAGATCAGACCCCAAGATATTCCGAAGACGGCATTTGTAACCAGATATGGCCTGTACGAGTGCACGGTCATGTCCTTTGGGTTAACCAATGCCCCAACATACTTCATGTATCTCATGAATAAAGTCTTCATGGAATATTTGGACAAGTTCGTTGTTGTCTTCATTGATGACATTCTTGTCTTCTCGAAGTCGGAGGAATAGCACGAGCAGCATCTGAGGATGGTCTTAGACAAGCTTCGGGAGCACCAACTGTATGCCAAATTCAGCAAGTGTGAGTTCTGGCTCCATAAAGTTGGATTCTTAGGTCATGTCTTGACCGAGGAAGGATTATCTGTTGATCCCTCTAAGATCGAAGCTGTGACCCAATGGCAATCTCCAACGACCGTCAAGGAAGTCAGAAGCTTCCTCGGACTTGCGGGCTATTACCGCAAATTCGTGGAAGGATTCTCTAGCATTGCACGACCAATGACTCAGCTCCTCAAGAAGGACAAGAAGTTCGAGTGGACGCCAAAATGCGAAGAAAGCTTCCAAGAACTCAAGAAGAGATTGACCACCGCCCCAGTTCTAGCAACACCTGATATCCACAAGGAGTTCGTGATATATTGTGATGCCTCTCGAACCAGATTGGGAAGCGTTCTGATGCAAGAAGGCCGAGTCATAGCATACCTCTCCAGGCAGCTACGACCCCATGAGGAGAACTACGCTACTCACAATCTTGAGTTAGCGGCAGTGGTTCATGCCTTGAAGACATGGCAACATTACCTCCTCGGGAAACGGTGTGAGATCTACATAGACCACAAAAGTCTGAAGTACATTTTCACCCAAAAGGAGTTGAACATGAGGCTTCGGAGATGGTTGGAACTCATCAAAGACTATGACCTCAGTGTTCAATATCACCCCGGGAAGGCTAACGTGGTGGCCGGTGCCTTAAGCAGGAAGGCTTGCTCTTTGAATGTTGTTATTCAAGAAAGGTAGCCAGCCTTGTTTAAGGAGCTCGAACAATTCAGTTTGGATTTGGTCACCCCTGGATTTCTGGATCATTTGGAAGTCAGACCAACCCTGATGGACGAAGTCAAGAAGGCACAAGATGGACACACAAGCATTGAAGGCATCAAGAAGAAGATGAAGCTAGGCAAGGCCCCAGGATTCTCCGAAGACGAGCACAGGATTGTTTGGTACAAAGGTCGTATCTGCGTACCAAACAACACAGAGCTGAAGAACCTGATTCTGCAAGAAGCCCACGACACTCTGTATTCCATCCACCCCGGAGGAACCAAGATGTATCAAGACTTGAAGGCACGATTCTGGTGGCACGGGATGAAAAGAGAGATTGCAACCTATGTTGCAAAGTGCGATGTATGCCAAAGGGTCAAGGCTGAATATCAGCGACCTGCTGGATTGCTTCAACCACTCAAGGTTCCTGAGTGGAAGTGGGATAAAGTCGGAATGGACTTCATCACTGGTTTACCAAGGTCGAATAGGGGACATGACTCCATCTGGGCCATAGTCGACCATTTGACCAAGGTGGCCCATTTCATTCCTGTCAAGACTACCTACTCAGGCAACCAGCTGGCAACTCTCTATATCAACCGAATCGTGAGCCTCCACGGTGTTCCCAAGGAGATTGTGTCAGATCGAGGCACTCAGTTTACTTCAAGGTTCTGGAGAAGATTCCAAGAAGCCTTGGGAACCAAGTTATCTTTCAGCACAGCTTTCCACCCACAGACCGGAGGTCAGACAGAGCGAGTCAATCAGATTCTCGAAGATATGCTCCGAGCCTGTGTCTTGGCATATGGAGCCAAGTGGGAAGATTGTCTCCCTTTTGCCGAGTTCTCCTATAACAACAGTTACCAGTCAAGCCTTCAGATGGCACCATTTGAGGTGTTGTACGGACGCAGATGCCGCACACCCCTCAACTGGTCAGAGACTGGAGAAGGACTAGTCCTTGGACCGGATATTCTCCGCGCAGCAGAAGAGCAAGTCCAACTAGTCAGAGAGCGTTTGAAGGCAGCCAAGTCAAGGCAAAAGAGCTATGCTGACACTCACCGTCGGGACATGAGTTTCCATGTCGGAGATCATGTGTACCTGCGGGTAACCCCTCTAAAGGGAACCAAACGTTTCCACGTCAAGGGGAAGCTTGCACCAAGGTTCATTGGCCCTTTCAAGATCACCGACCGACGAGGAGAAGTGGCTTACCAGTTGGAACTACCACCTGAGCTATTCGATGTGCACAATGTGTTCCATGTGTCACAACTCCGGAAATGTCTCCAAGTTCCAGATAAGCCTAATCTCTACAAGGATGTTGATCACCAAGCCATTGATCTGCAGCCTGATTTAACCTACCGCGAGAAGCCCATTCGCATTCTGGACGAAGCAGAGCGACGGACGCGAAGCCGTACCATCAAGTACTTCAAGGTCCAGTGGAGCAACCACGCCGAAGCAGAAGCAACCTGGGAACGTGAAGACTATCTTAGATCCGAGTTTCCCGATCTCTTTTAAGACCTAGTTTAGGAATCTCGGGGACGAGATTCTTGTAAGGGGGGTAGGTCTGTCACACCCTGCATTTTGTAACATGTTATTTGCATCAATGAAGCATGAAAATTTGGACCAGCAATTTTTTTTGGCATCATTTGACTTTTATTGGGAATTGAGTTTTTCTTCATGTGCTTTTTCATGTGCTCATTAAAGTCAACTATTACCTCTTGTAGAATTCATCTCCATACCCAAAACTTCTGCCCAATGATCATGCCAAGTGTTATATAACAGTATAGTATTTTCTTACCAAATTAATTTGGCCAAAATGTATTTTATAAATTTAGTTTTCCAAAAACCCCTGAATTGAGATTTGCACTTCAAGTGCTTGATTTAGGGTGAGAAAATTATTTAAAAAAGTATATTTGAGACCTAGTAGTCATAGGACTCCCAGAAACCACAAAAGTATAATTTTAAAAAGTTATTTTCCTATTTTATTTAAAAGCTTTTTCTTAAGGCCAGAAATGGTCTTTAATAGGGGAAAATTATTTAAGTATTTCAAAAATATTTGCCAAAATTCAGGGAGACTCAGAGGACATATATTGTCCATATATAAGAGTTTCAACACTTGGTCATGTTCAAAATAATGGGCTAATCCCTCTAAAACCCTTTCTGGATATTTCAAGCTTTTGAAATATTTACAAAGGAAATATTCTCCAAAAATTCCAGGGAAATTCTATCATGTCATATATGACATATATGATGATCTTGCCAAGTCCCCTGCCTTGGGAAGCAAGAAAACATCATCAAAACCCTTCATAACCATTCTGTCCATAATTGAAGTTTGAGCAACTTTACATTGCCAAACTTGTCCAAATGCTCTCAAACTTGGTGCACATGCTAGAAATGCCTAATAAGGCATCTAGACCAAATGGCACAAGATTTGGAATAGAGCAACTTGATCAGAACACCCCAAAACCCTTTCTGTTCAAATGAAAATTTGAACAACTTTACATTACCAACTTTTTACTTGGAGCTTCAAACTTTGTGGGCATGATCAATACCCCAAATGATGAAACTACACCAAGTGGTGCATCAAGGGGAGATGATTAGCTTAACCCAAACAAGATGAAGCCATTTCTGTTGATTTCTAGGGTTCACCAAAGTTACATTGGCTAGTTTCTTCAAATGAACCCAAATTTGGTGAAGCACCCTATTTTCACATATCATTCAATCCTGTTAAGTGTCATGGCAAGTGGAGATCATTTGCTTGACCAAACACTGACCAAACACCTTCTGGGTTTTTACCAAAACCCTCTTCTTGATCACTTTCACCTTTTACCTTGGCCTCAACTTTCCACCACATGTTCAACCAGTTACTGGCTACCTCCAGTAACTTCCCCAGGACCCCAGCTCCATGATTGAGGGGTAACAACCCTAGTTTACCCTGCTGGACAGCCATTTCCTACCAAGTTACCAGCTTCCTCTCTCTCTCACAGCATCTCCAGAGCATCCAAGGCCACAGGCCATTTCTTTACTCCTCCCTTGACCTTCTAGACAACCTTGGGCACGTTGGACATGACCAGAGCGGCGAGGGCATGAATGTGCCAGCCATTCGGGCGCTCTGGAGCACGCTACAGTGCGCCACCGCACTGTAGCTTCGCCCAATCAGCTGCCCCGACAGCCGCGGGCCTCCCCCTCGCGCCTCTCAACGCGCCTCGATGTCTGCGACCGCCCCGGCGCTGTCCCCCTCCCCCTGCGCCCTCCAGTGACCGTCGCCGCACGCGCACCAGCCGCCCGCGACGCCCACTCCTCGGGCTCACACGCGCGCACGGCCTGAAAGGTTCCCCGCTCCTCCTCTCACCTCAAATGGACGTAGAGCTCGTCCAGCAACGCTGTGGACTCACTCCCATCACCTCCCGTGCGCTGTAGCGTCGAGCAGGAGCTCGCCGGCGCACTGGACCACGGGGCTCCGCCGTTCCCCTATAAATAGGACCCCCCCCGAGCCTCTCCAACAGCACCTGCAGCTTCACCACATCTCCCTCAGTCCCCCAGCACCACCCGTTCTTCCCCAGGAAGCTCCAGTGCTCGGGATCGACCGGAGCTCCGCCGCGTCGGGCCGCCGGTGATCTCGCAGTACGGGCCTCCTACGCCCCTCTTTTTGCCCGATCTAGAACCGCCGTGCACCACTGATTCTTTCCCCCCGCTTTCCCCTCTCCGTTGCAGTCGGAATCGGCCGGAGCGGCGACCTCCCGAAGCTCCTCCGCCGTCCCACCTCGCCGCCGGCGAACCCAACCTCCCCGGCGTGCTGCACCACCTCCACTACATCCGCCACTCGACGCTAGGTCCGTTCCTGCCCTCCGTTGCCGTCGCCGTGGCCGGAATCGCCGCCGGTGAGCTCGCCGTCGCCATGGCCGTGAGGTTGGAGATGACAGGCGAGCCCCGCCTGTCATCCTCAGCCCTCTCTCCCCCTCCTCTCAGCCACTGACCGCCGGGCCCCGCCCGTCAGGTTTGAAAACCTGACGTGCGCGCGCTGGCACCCGTGTGTCGGTGTACTAAGGTAGGGGTACCTCAGTACCCCAACTTGTGCACGGGCAGTTGCAGCTTCCCGCGGCAGGGTTCACCGCGTGCTCGCCGGAGACCTTCCTGCTCCTTGTCAAACCATTCAAAAACAAAGTATACAAGAAAGAAGATCGAGACCCCGGCAAGTGGAGCTTGCCGGGAAGGCCGTACCAGGCACAAGATTACATCACTCACGCAAGGCCCTGGCAAGAGGAGCTTGCCAGGAAGATTAGAAGATTCCAGCATAGAAGACACGCCTCGGCGCTATATGCGCCCCGGCAAGGGCCCGGGAAGCGGCAAGCTCCCGGGCCCGGCAAGACCAAGACCCCGGCAAGGTGCTTGCCGGGAGAGTTGCGCTGTGTGCCCACGCTCCAGCTCATCGGCCCACGCGTCGCCCTGGGGCCTATCCAGGGACGCGTGGCGGATGGCTGTGCAGCCTGGGGGACACGGTGGCGCTCCACGGTGGTGGATCCATCGCCGTGGCAGACGGAGACGCAGTGGCGGGAGCTTTTGGGGTCGACGGCGACGGGTATTAAATGCCCTTGTCCCCCACTGTCAAAGTAGGTAGCGACCACTGTTCTGCACTGTAGCTCCACTGTTCCCGCACTGTTACAACTACCACCTCTTTTACGTTTTTACCCCTTTCTCCTACGTTGACACCTGTCGGTGACCCCTTGCACTATAAAAGGAGGCCCATGCACAACATGGAGGGGGTTCAGAACCTAGATCACTCATACGCTCGGTGTAGCTGCTTCTTCAAGCTCCCGAGCACTCCAACTCAATACACAACTAAGCAGGAGTAGGGTTTTACGCGTCTACCGCGGCCCGAACCTGGGTAAAACTGCCCGCGTGCTCGCTACGATCTGCTCTTCGTGCTCCCTCCGCCCTCGTACCGCACAGACAAAGGGGCTCCGGTCCCATAGGTGTTCGTGGCGGACAATTTCCCCCGACATCTTTGGCGCGCCAGGGAGGGGGCGTCGAGGTTGTGCGAACCTGATCCGGCGTTCGCGCGGGCGCATTCTTCATCAACCTCTCCAGTTTCATCAGCAACTTCATTAGCAACAGCTCCATGGCCCCGAAGAAGAAGGCTTCGGAGGTCGGAGGCCCGTCTGCATCTCATCCGCCGCCACCAGAGCCAACGGTGGGCGAGGGAGACGCCGTCGGAAGGGTGGTCGCCGGCGAGGACACTCACGGCGCCACCAGATCCAAGAACAGGACGGACGACCGAACCTCGGTCTCCGTGGACGCGCCACGTCCATCCCAGCACACGACAACCCAGCAGCGCCATACCACAGGAGGTGGTATCCGCTTGCTGGGCCAAGGCCAAACCGGAGGCTCGCGGGACGCCCCGGACCTCCGTCCGGGCACCAGCAAAGCGAAAGCGCCGGCGCGGGACCCTGCTCCTTCTAACGCCGTTAGAAGTCCGAGCATATCCCGCTCCTCGCACCGCTCGCCCGCGTTCCCCTCTACTCCAGCAGAAGCGCTCGCAAGGGCGCAACTGCTCCTCGATTTCCCTCCAGCGGCAGACAAAGCCGAGGACTGGAGGGCCACCATCCAGAGCCTGATAGCCTTCGCCAACAACGATTCTCCGCAGCAGCCGACGGCCTCGCGGCCGCGGCAAGCTGAGAAGACGAAGTCCGACGGCGACAAGACCGCCGGGGGTGCGACAAGCGTGCACTCCCCACCGCAAAAGCAGAAGACGCCGCCCCGCCGGAACAACGCCGACGACGGCTCCACGGCCTCGTCGGACCCGCGGGCTCGTCGGGACCAGCGCCAGGTCCTCGACGACCGGCGCCAAGAAGACGCTCGCACAAGAATCGAGCGCCGCCGAGAAGCTCGGCGACAATCAGACCAGAGGGCTGAGGACGCTGTCGACGCGCGCGCGCCTGGCGAACCAGGGGACTTGCCGTACGCGGCAGGTTGCCCTGCGTTCACTCGCGAGCTGCGGCGCGTCCAGTGGCCCAGCATGAAGAATTTCAAGCCCGACGTACCGGAGAAGTACGACGGCAAGACGCACCCCTCGGAGTTTCTCAGCGTCTACACCATCGCGGTGCAGGCCGCCGGGGGGCGCGACGAGAAGATCTTAGCAAACTACTTTCCGCTCGTGCTTAAGCCGAACGTCCGTTCGTGGCTTATGCACTTGCCGGAAGGTTCCATCTCTTCTTGGGCCGACCTTTGCCACCAGTTTGTTGGCGCCTTCACCGGCGGCCACAAACCCCACGGCCAGGAGAGCGATCTCCACATTCTGGCCCAGAAGGAAGGTGAAACCCTGCGCAAGTACATCCACCGCTTCAGCCGTGTGCAGCACAACATCCCTGACGTCCACCCTGCCGCGGTTATCAGCGCGTTCCACCAGAACGTGCGTAACCGCCGCATGCGTGAGGAAATGGCGATGACCAAGATTCGGGATGTCAGCGAGCTCTATGCTCTTGCTGACAAGTGCGCACGCGCAGAAGAGGGGAGGAGACTCCCCGGGGAGGATGCTGGCGCAGGAGGAAGCGACAGCGATGACACCGCCCCGGCAAAGAAGAGCCGGCGGCGGAATAACAGAAGGAAGGGCAAGAAGGAGGTGCTTGCCGTCGAGAAGTCCGGCAAGGAGGCTCCCGCCAAGCAAACGCAGGCTGGCGGCTCCGGCAAGGAGCCTGCCCCTGTAACGGCAGCCGACAAGCAGGACGGCTCCGACAAGCAATACTGCAAGATCCACCGCACCAAGGGTCACGATCTCTCCAACTGCAAGCGCGTTGAGTACCTCGTCGAGCAGCAGAAAGCTGAGTACGAGAGGCGCGACAAGGAGAAGGCCCAAGGTGGCGGGGAAGAGCCAAGCAAGAAGCGGCCGTTCAACGGCCGGGGAGGACGCCGCGGCAAGGCCAAGCAGCGGCAAGGAGATCGACCTCCCCGGGGCCGCGACAAGGACGAAGACGACGACGAAGACATGGAGGACGAGGATAACAGCGAGCAGGAGTTCCAGAAGGCCACGAAGGTCCTGTGCGTCGACGGTGGTGCCTCTCTGCACACCTCCCACCGCCAACTCAAGCAGTGGGTGCGTGAGGTGAACGCAGCAGAGCCGCCCGTGGAGTCGCGCAGGCTCCTCAAATGGTCCAGCACGCCCATCATTTTTGATCTTGAGGATCACCCTGACCGCACCACTGCGGTCGGGTGCTTGCCGATGCTGGTTTCTCCCACTATCCGCAACCTCAAGGTCACCAAAATGTTGGTTGACGGCGGGGCCGGGCTGAACTTGATCTCCTCTGCTGTGATCAAGAAACTCCAGATTCCAGATGGCGAGCTCGAAGAAACCGGTTCTTTCCAAGGAATCAACCCGGGAAGGAGCAAGCCCAAGGGAAAGATCACTCTGCCGGTGACCTTTGGCGGGGAGCTCAACTTCAGAACTGAGCGCATCACTTTCGACGTCGCCGATATTCCGTTGCCCTACAACGGAATACTCGGCCGTCCCGCCCTCGCCAAGTTCATGGCAGCTTCCCATTATGCTTACAACGTACTCAAGATGCCGGGGCCGATAAGCGTCATCACTGTCCACGGCGACAAGAAGGATGCGCTTGTCTGCGCCGACAAGATCTACCGGGACGCGGCAGCTGCGGCAGAAAAGGATACACTTGCCGCTGAAGCTCCCGGGGGGAAGAAGACGAAGACCAAGTCCGGCAAGTGCTCTGGGGCCCACTCCGGCAACCGCACCTCTTCGGAGTGCTGCGCTGCCGTCGAGGACGTCCCATCGAGCTCCACCGGCAAGAGTAAGAAAGGAATGGCCGCTCCCCCGGCAACCAAGAAGGTGTCCGCCAAGGAGGACGGCACTGGTGGTACTTTCACCATCAGTGCCACACTTGACAGCAAATAGGAAAGCGCGCTCGTTGCCTTCCTGCGGGCGAATGTCGATGTGTTTGCCTGGCAACCATCTGACATCCCCGGTGTTCCCAGGAAGGTAATTGAGCACAAGCTTGCTGTTTGTCCTCATGCGCGGCCCATCAAGCAGAAAGTGAGGAAGCAAGCCGTGGAGCGTCAAGAATTCATCAACGAAGAAATCAAGAAGCTAGAGGCAGCGGGCCTAGTTAGGGGTGTGATCCATCCGACGTTGTTGGCGAACCCAGTCATCGTGCGCAAGGCCAACGGGAAGTGGAGACTGTGTATAGACTTCACCGATGTGAATAAAGCATGTCCCAAGGATCCATTCCCTTTGCCGCGCATTGACCAGATCGTTGACTCCACTGCCGGATGTGAGCTACTCTGTTTTCTTGATGCATACTCAGGCTATCATCAGATTTTCATGGCCAAAGAGGATGAAGAGAAGACTGCATTTATCACTCCATGTGGCACTTATTGCTTCATACGCATGCCATTTGGACTGAAGAATGCAGGTTCAACCTTCGCAAGGGTAGTGTACACTGCTTTTGAACCTCAGATCCACAGAAATGTAGAGGCTTACATGGATGACATTGTGGTGAAGAGTAAGAGCAAGGAAACCCTGATCCAAGATTTGGAAGAGACATTTCAGAACCTGCGCAGAATACAGCTCAAGTTGAACCCCGAGAAGTGCGTCTTTGGAGTCCCCTCCGGCAAGCTTCTCGCGTTCTTTGTATCGCAGAGAGGGATTGAAGCCAACCCCGACAAGATTAAAGCCATCGAGCAGATTGAGGCCCCGAAGCGCGTCAAGGATGTCAGGAGGCTTGCAGGTTGTGTGGCTGCCCTCAGTAGGTTCATTTCAAAATCCGCAGAACGCGCCCTACCTTTCTTCAAAATCTTGAAGAAGGCAGGTCCCATGAAGTGGACTCCGGAAGCGGAGGCAGCGCTGCAGGATTTGAAACGGTACCTGTCCTCCACTCCAATACTTGTCGCACCTAGACCACAGGAAAAGTTGTTGCTATACCTAGCGGCAACCAACCAGGTGGTTAGTGCTGCGTTAGTAGCGGAGAGGGAGTCCGACGATGAGTCAGCACCACCGGCAAGCGAATCCAGCGACAAGCAGGGGGCTGCTCCGGCAAGCTCTGGCCCCGACAAGGACAACTCTACGCAGGAACAGAATGAAGCACGGAAGAAGATGGTGCAGCGTCCGGTGTATTTTGTAAGTTCCCTTCTCCAGGGGGCTAGATCAAGATACTCCGGGGTGCAAAAGTTGCTTTTCGGCCTCCTCATGGCCTCGAGGAAGCTGCGCCATTACTTCCAAGCACATGAGATAACAGTGGTCACTCGCTTTCCGCTGAAGAGGATATTGCACAACCCAGAAGCAACAGGCAGGATCGTTGAGTGGGCACTGGAGCTGTCGAGCTTTGGACTCAAGTTTGAAAGTACTTCAACCATACAGAGCTGAGCTTTGGCAGAATTCATAGCTGAATGGACCCCAACGCCCGATGAAGAAGTCCAAGAAACAAGTACACCCGTACAAGAAGCGACAAGTGAATGGGTAATGTAATTTGATGGTGCCTTCTCGCTGCAAGGCGCCGGTGCTGGCGTGGTACTCATCGCGCCCACCGGAGAGCACCTCAAATATGTTATCCAGATGCACTTTCCCAGGGAGCAAGCGACAAACAACACTGCAGAATATGAAGGCTTGCTTGCCGGCCTCAGGATTGCGGCCGAACTTGGGATCAGGAAACTGATTGTGCGGGGAGATTCTCAGTTGGTGGTCCGGCAAGTTAACAAGAGTTACCAGAGCCCTTTGATGGAAGCTTATGTAGATGAAGTGAGGAAGCTTGAGGAGCACTTTGAAGGTCTGCAGATGGAGCATGTCCCGAGAGCTCAGAATGAAATTGCAGATGGCCTTTCAAAGTGTGCTTCGATGAAGTTACCTGTGGAACCAGGGACCTTCTTGCTCAAGCTGACTCAACCATCCGTTACACCATCAATTGGGCAGTCCAAGAAGAGAAAGTTGGTCTCCGGCGACTACTTGCCGGCGGATCTTCCTGAAACCGCCGCCAAGGTCCCCAAGATCAACAACAACGCTGAGGAACAGTTTGCTCCTGCGGATCCTCGGGTCTGTACAGTTGAAGCAAGCATTCCCGACAAGCCTCGCCCCGGCGAGCTTGCCGGGGGACCATCAGCTCCGGCAGAACCAGAGGTCCTCGCCATAGAAGCTGAGGTTCCCGCAGCGGCCCTCGAGCCTTTAGTCCTTGCCGTCGAGCCTCGAGCTCCGGCATGGGCACAGTAGATCGTCCGTTTTCTTCAGACCGGAGAACTTCCCGACGAACCTCAAGAGATAGAAAAGATAACCAGGCAGTCAAGTATGTACCAGTTCGTGGATAACGAGCTGTACAGAAGAAGGCTCAATGGTGTCAGATTGAAGTGCATCTCCAGGGAAGATGGACAGAAGCTGTTGGCAGAAATACACGGAGGCATATGCGGCCACCACATTGGCGCAAGGGCGCTTGCCGGGAAAGCTTTCCTGCAAGGGTTCTTTTGGCAAGAAGCCCTCCAAGATGCAACTGCACTAGTAACCAAGTGTGAAGCGTGCCAGTTCCATGCGAAGCAGATTCATCAGCCAGCTCAAGCTCTCCAAACAATCCCTTTGTCCTGGCCCTTCTCGGTCTGGGGGCTCGATATCCTCGGCCCCTTCCCCCGAGCCGTCGGGGGCTTTGAGTACTTGTACGTTGCAATCGACAAGTTCACAAAGTGGCCAGAAGTGGAGCCAGTGAGAAAGGTGACAGCACAGTCAGCAGTCAGGTTCTTCAGGTCAATTGTTTGCCGTTTCGGAATCCCTAACAGGATCATCACCGACAACGGTACACAATTTACTAGTCGCACCTTCATGCAGTACGTCCAAGACCTTGGCGCCAAGGTCTGTTTCGCTTCTGTTGCTCACCCAAGGAGCAACGGTCAAGCGGAGAGGGCCAATGCTGAAGTGCTGCGCGGACTCAAGACAAGGACCTTTGACAGGCTGCGCAAGTGCGGAAGAAATTGGATAGAGGAGCTACCGGCGGCTCTTTGGTCAATCAGAACGACACCAAGTCGAGCCACCGGACAGACACCCTTTGCTCTAGTCTATGGAGCAGAGGCAGTTCTCCCCACGGAACTCGTATACGGATCTCCTCGAGTGCTCGCTTATGATGAGCTCGAGCAAGAGCAACTGCGGCAAGATGACGCGTTGCTCCTCGAGGAGGGACGTCTCCAGGCTGCTGTACGAGCTGCTCGATACCAGCAAGCCTTGCGTCGCTACCATAGCCGCAAGGTCAAGGCCAGGAGTCTCGAGGAAGGCGACCTTGTTCTTCGGCGTGTTCAGTCCGCCAAGAATTCCAACAAGTTGACGCCGAAGTGGGAAGGCCCTTATCGGGTGAGACAAGTTACGAGGCCCGGCGCTGTCCGCCTCGAGACCGAAGAAGGCTTACCGGTGAGCAACTCCTGGAACATAGAGCATCTTCGCAAGTTTCACCCATAAGGCGCGGTTGCCGTGACCCGCTCCGGCAACCACCTTTTGTACAAGCTTTGCCGCTGTTGCATGTAACCCTTTGTACAAAGCCGGGCGCAGACCCCGTGCATCAGTAAAGTCTTTGTGTTTTTCACACCGATTGCCTTTTGCATGCTTTTCTTTGCTATTTGCATGTTTTGTTTGGCATTTGGTGCAACACTCAAGTATCCGGTAAGCATTAGCACGCCGAAAGGCCATGTACTTGTTTCTCTCTTCCTTGCCTTTGCCTCTTAAGCAGAAGGAACGTTCCTCACGCACAAGTTTGCCGGGGGGGAAGGAGGTGGAGGAGGAACCAAGTGCCGTTCAAGAAAGAGAAGCCTTACCGGGAAGCAAGCAATATATGAAAGCTAAGTTGTTAGAATTTGACCAGTTCAAATTTTAAATTTTAGTTGCCTTCCTTGAACAATCACACTTTGTATGGAAAACCTGTGCGCGGAGGAACCTACCCGTAGCTTGCCGCACCCTTATCTTGTTTCCGAGTTCGCTCAACGATTTAAGTGAGCTGCGGCAAGTGTCGCGCCCTTGTTTCGTTTCCGAGTACGCTCAGCAAGCTAAGTGCATTGCGACTAGCCGCGGTGAGGTTGCTTGCCGGTGAGACCTTGGCCAGCAGGCTGCTCAGAGTCCAGCACTCAGCGCTCGCGGCAAAGGCCCCTTGCCGGCAAGCTCCCCGGGAGCGTAGGGTGAAAAACATACAAAGTCAAGGATTAAGACAAGGAAGATAACATTGCACTAATTGATCAAAATGAGATAAATATCTTACAAGGGATAACTTGTCGCAATGGACTAATGAGTTCATATCATCATATGCAGCAACAAAAAAAAAGATAAAGATAATGGAGGCCTAATCTACGCGGTCGCCCTCCTTCCTGGAGATCTTAGCCACCTTGGCTATGATGTGGGCGACCTGCTCCTTCAGGGCCTCCATGTCCGCATCGGCCGGCAAGCTGCGAAGAACGTTGGTCAGATTGATGCCCGGATTGCGGTACACGATCTTCGTCAGCACGCGCTCCAGAGTTCCCGTGCAGAGCAGGCGCGTCTCCTCGGCCAGCTGCGCAGGGATCTTATTCCTCAGATCAGCAAGGGCCGGCGCGATTCCCCTGAAGAAGAGGCTGAGCTTGGCGCTGTGAGGGAGGTTTGGATCCGGGGAGTAGATGAGGTGCTCCAGCTTCCACGCCAGCAGCTCCTGGTCGATGTTGGATGCGCAAGATACTAAGTCCTCCGTCCATACCTCAACGGTTTTGCGGAAGAGCTCAGACGCTTTGTTGGCGCTGTCCACCAGGGTCCGCTCCTTGCGGAGCTCCTCCTTCAGCTTGGTCTCCCGAGCCCGGGCAGCGTCGAGTGAATCCTTCAATGTAGTGACCTTCAACTCCAAGTCCTCAATGGAGTCCTTGGTGGCCTTCAACTCGTCGCCCCTTTCAGAAAGACGCACCTGGAGTTCTGAATTGGTGTGGGCGTCCTTCTCGCGCTCCGTGATGAGCGCGGCGACCTTCTCCGCGCTCACCTTCAGCGCCTTCTCCAGCTGCGTGACCTTGGCGGCGAGCTCTTCCTTGGC
Organism: Secale cereale; assembly: GCA_902687465.1. Taxonomy (NCBI): domain Eukaryota; kingdom Viridiplantae; phylum Streptophyta; class Magnoliopsida; order Poales; family Poaceae; genus Secale; species Secale cereale. Next base: position 829,743,368 of record LR738711.1, on the reverse strand, counting down.
GGTCTCCGCGGCAGCCGCGGCGGCTTTCGCCTCCTTCAGTTCCCCGCCAAGGGCCTGCTCCCGAGCGGCAAGTTCTTCCTCGTGGGCGTCGAGGTTGACCTTGCGCTGGGCGAGTTCTCCCTCTCGCCGGGATAGCTCCACCCCGGCGAGCCGCTGCTGTTCCTCGGCCTCGGCCTTCTCCAGCACCCACTCCTGGTATTCGCCGGCGAGACGCTCACGCTCCTCCGCCACCCCGCGGAGGGCCGCCTGGTTGGCGGCGCTGAGCTCCGCCGCGCGCTTCTCCATCTCCACGGCGGCCTTGGCGGCAAGGGCTTCCCGGGAAGCAAGCTTCGCCTGCCTGGCCCGGTAAAGGGCCAGGAGCTGGTGAAGTAGCTTCTCTTCCTCGGGCCCTTCACTCCCGCCGGGCGCCTCGACAATCTTTAGGCCCGCGGAGGCGAGGACCTCCCCGTCAAATGCCTCGCCCTCCGCGGGAGCTCGCGACGACGAAGACCCCCAAGGCATCTGGATGAAGACGCCGTTGGGGGCCTCAAGGTAGTAGCCATGCTACTTGCCGGCGGAGGGGTCGGTGGCCGGCGCAGCACTTGATGCTCCCGCCGCCCCCGGGTCGGCTGTGCGATCGCCGTCCCCCTCCCCGGCCGCTGCGTCCGCAGCCGGAGCGGTCTCCTGCGCGGCCGGCTCGGCGGCCCTCGCCGTGTCCTCGGCGGCGGGGACGTCGCCGCCGCCGCCCTGCGCGCCCTCCTCATCCTCGATGTTGATGACTTCCGTCTCCATCGGCTCGGGAGGAGGAGGATCTAAAGAGAAGAAGAAGAAAAAGAAGTTCAAGCAAATATCCAAAAAGAGACGAAGCCAAGAAGACAAATTACAAGACATACCTTGGCGGACGTCCTCAGCGGCGGGCTCCCTCGCCGGGGAGCTCTGCCTTGGCGGAGTGGCCGCCCTCGCCGGGCTGCTCGCCCTTGGCGGGGTACTCTGCCTTGGCGGAGTACCCGCCCTTGGCGGAGCACTCTCCCTTGCCGGAGAGTTCGGCCTTGGCGCGGACGGCGGGGCCTGCGGCTCCTCAAGGACGGTCTCCGGGCGCTCTTGCCGCTGTGGCTCCACCTCTGCACAAGTCAAGACAAAGACATCAAGATACTGAAACAAGACAAAACCCTCAAGCGCCTCCCGACGAGCGGAAGGATAGACCCCAGACTTACGCTGGGGGCTGCGCTGGGGGCTGCTCCTCGGAGCAGCACTCGGGTCCGGCAGGCTTGGCTCCGGCACGTCCCCTGTTGCCGCGGCGGCCGAGTCTTCCGCGACCTCGACCACGGGCGCCTTGGCCTTCTTCGCCACGCGCTGAACCAAGGTCCTGAAATCAAAGCAACAAACGAAATCAGCATCAACAATAATCAAGACGAAACTCGAGAAGGTGTAAGATCTTGGATCCTTACTCCTGATCCTCCTCGTCGTCCTCGCTCAAGGCGGAGAAGTCATACTCCACCTGGGGCGCGTCGGCACGAGGAGCGGAAGACGAAGATTCCCTCGCGTGCTTCGTGGTCCCTGGGGCTGGGGGCTGCGAAGACCCAGCCCCTGTGGTAGCCGGCGCCCGAGGAGCGGGCGGAGCCGTTGCTCCGCTCCGAGAAGACCCCTGTCGGCTCGACGCCGGCCTGCGAGGCGCCTCCGTCGTGGCCCGCGCGCGGGCCGCCTCTGCTGTGGCTGGTGCGCCGGTCGCCCTTGGCGCGGCTTGGCTCCCCCAGGGAGCTGCCCGGCGAGCTGGTTGTTGCCGGGGCGCCTGCGCCCTCTCCCCCGTCGCCGCCTTGCGGAGACGTTTCGGCGGGGACTGCCTTGGGCTTGCCGGGGGCGGGGAGCTCTCCGACGAGGAGAGGTCGTCGGCGTAGAGCTCCGTAGATCCGTCGGAGTCCTCGGCCTCCTCCTCCTCCTCCTCCTCCCCGGCTGGCTCGCTAGGCCCAGCGCCCTGCGCTGCGGCCTCCTTTCCTTTGCTGCCTCCGCTTCCTCCGGTGCCTCCGCTCCCCGCTGCGCCTCTGTTCCCTCCGGCAGCGCCATCCCTTGCCGCGGCCTCGGCCGCGATTCCATGGATGCCGGAGTGCCTCAGAGAGGGGACCCCGGCGAGCGCGTCGGGAGGGAGTTGCAGCAATCTGCGGATCTCCGCCTCCTCCGCCTGGCTGGACGCATCCGCAACCTCCGCCTCTTCAGGCGTGTATCCAAAATCTCCCGCCGCTGCGGCTGCAGCGGCCTCTTCAGCCCGAGAAGCCATGTAGGCAATCTCCTGGTCGGTGGTGTCCCGCGTGTGCTCCTTGATGTCATTCTTGTTCTTCGCCACCTCCACGAGGTTGTCGTAGAAGTTGAGGACGTCGATGGGCTTGGGCGGAATCCACGTGCGGTCCACGCCGTGCGAATCGCAAGCGGGCATCATGGCCCGGAGAGGATCGCAAGCTGTGCTGTTGCAAAGGGGCACCACTTCCCGGGGAGGTCTGAACCACTCAGGGTGTGCCGGGTCATATTTGAAGAGTTCCCGGTCCATCCCCTTCAGCTTCAGCGTCGTGAAGTTGAAGTTTAGCCCGGGGCGCAGCCTCATTATATCCGCCGGGCCGCCGTACTCCCAGGCCGGCCTTTTCCTGTCTTGGAGAGGGGCGATGCGGCGGCGGAGGAAGTCTGCGCCTACCTCTGCAACGGACAGCTTTGCCACCCGAAGATGAAGAATCCGGATGAGCGCGATGTCGAGCTTGATGTCGTCCGAGTCTAGCTCGCTCCAGTCCCTGCCGCGCACGATGGGCGTTGTGCGCGGCGCGGTGAAGGCCTGCGGCTCGTCCTCAACAACCCAGCACCACTCCGCGCGCCATTCCTCCCACTTGCCGCGGAGCTCCCCCGGCAAGTAGGACCCCTTCTTGTTCAGACGGAAAACCCAAGAAATTCCTCCGGAGAGGGGGGCGTCGGCCTCTGCTCTAGGAGTGAAGAAGTGCCTAAAAAGCGCTACGTTTGGGTGTATCCCTATGAAGTTTTCGCACATGTGTGCGAAAACCGCCATGGTGAGGATGGCGTTGGGGGTGAAGTCAAGAAGATGGAGGCCATAGGTGTGCATGATGTCGCAGAAGAAATCGGAGAAAGGAGGACAAAGACCGCAGTGAAAGAAGGCTGCGAAGAAGTAGTACCCGCCGGGGTAGTTGTCCTTGGCGGCGGCCGGATAAGCTCGCGTGCGGGGGTGCGCCTTGGTTTCCTTGGCCCAGAACAAGTAGTACTTGTTCCAGAGCTCCCGCGCGCCGAGCCTCGGCGGGAAGACGAGGTGCTGCTTCCGATACGCGGCGAGCTTCGCCGCTTGCTCCGACTTCTCCCTCTTGGCCTTCTCCGCCTTCGCCTTGTCGGTCTTCGGGGCCATGGCGGACGTGGCGGAGGAAGGGGGACGAAGAGCCCGGCGACGCCGGAGATGCAGACGGCGGCGGCGGAGGCGTGGAGGCGGAGCGCAAGAGGGTTTCTGGAGGAAGAAGAAGATGCAATGAAAGCGCAAGGAGGGGAACCGCTCCTGCTTCCTCTGCTTTTATGGGGAAGTGGGGGGCGTTTCGCCCTTTCCATTAAGAGATCGTGGGCACGTCCCATCCCACGACGCCACAATCGACGCGTGCCGTTACGGGGGGATGCGGCGGATACGGAAGTGGATTCGGCGCGCCGTGGGCCGCGTGTGCCCGTGCACTGTTTTGGGCCTGGCCCAACAGCGCTCGGCACCGTGTGTGGCCCAGGCCCGGGGGCTCCTGTCGGTGTACTAAGGTAGGGGTACCTCAGTACCCCAACTTGTGCACGGGCAGTTGCAGCTTCCCGCGGCAGGGTTCACCGCGTGCTCGCCGGAGACCTTCCTGCTCCTTGTCAAACCATTCAAAAACAAAGTATACAAGAAAGAAGATCGAGACCCCGGCAAGTGGAGCTTGCCGGGAAGGCCGTACCAGGCACAAGATTACATCACTCACGCAAGGCCCTGGCAAGAGGAGCTTGCCAGGAAGATTAGAAGATTCCAGCATAGAAGACACGCCTCGGCGCTATATGCGCCCCGGCAAGGGCCCGGGGAGCGGCAAGCTCCCGGGCCCGGCAAGACCAAGACCCCGGCAAGGTGCTTGCCGGGAGAGTTGCGCTGTGTGCCCACGCTCCAGCTCATCGGCCCACGCGTCGCCCTGGGGCCTATCCAGGGACGCGTGGCGGATGGCTGTGCAGCCTGGGGGACACGGTGGCGCTCCACGGTGGTGGATCCATCGCCGTGGCAGACGGAGACGCAGTGGCGGGAGCTTTTGGGGTCGACGGCGACGGGTATTAAATGCCCTTGTCCCCCACTGTCAAAGTAGGTAGCGACCACTGTTCTGCACTGTAGCTCCACTGTTCCCGCACTGTTACAACTACCACCTCTTTTACGTTTTTACCCCTTTCTCCTACGTTGACACCTGTCGGTGACCCCTTGCACTATAAAAGGAGGCCCATGCACAACATGGAGGGGGTTCGGAACCTAGATCACTCATACGCTCGGTGTAGCTGCTTCTTCAAGCTCCCGAGCACTCCAACTCAATACACAACTAAGCAGGAGTAGGGTTTTACGCGTCTACCGCGGCCCGAACCTGGGTAAAACTGCCCGCGTGCTCGCTACGATCTGCTCTTCGTGCTCCCTCCGCCCTCGTACCGCACAGACAAAGGGGCTCCGGTCCCATAGGTGTTCGTGGCGGACAGTTTCCCCCGACACCGTGCGGCTGGGCTGGTTTGCCCTGGGCCGTGCACTGTGGCCCCTCTAGCCCAGTAGCACAGGGGCATTTTCTTTTATTCTTTCTGTAAATATTTCAAACATTTTTACAGAAATGAATATTGGTCCAAATGAAATAATTCCAACTCCTAAAATCTTGTAATATTCCAACCTATTTAATGGTGTCACTTTCACACATATCTATGAAACTTTTCTGTTCTATTCAAATTTAAATTCAAATTTGAGCAATAAAACACATGTTCAAAAATCTCTAGATTCCATTATGTAGCTCCAAAACTCTAACTAAGAATTTTCCCCACCTTTGAAATCCCTCTAGTATTTAACAAAAATAAGTTGACATTTTTCTGAGCACTTTGATTTTTCTGTTTTATTTGTGGTCTTATTTTTCCGTTGTTATTATGCGACGTATAGATACCGTATTTGATGAAGTTGCTGAAGAAGGAGAAGGAGAAGGATTTGAAGACTTTGAAGACCAAGCCAATCCAGGCAAGCAGCCCTTTGACCATGATACACTTGTTCTTCGGAACCTGTTTGTTTCCGATGCATGATGATAGGGTTACGGTGGCGACCTAGTTGAAACCACCACATGATGCATGCTTTACTTTTGATCTTGCCATGTGCTAGATGCAATGCATATGGTTAGTAGTAATGACTAGTGATGCATGTGAGACATGAACCCTCGTGGTTGAAATCTTTGCATAAAACCCCGTCGGGTGCCATTCATGCCCGAGGGAGATGATGAGTTGGGTAACCACTTGAGGACGAAGTGGTGTACCGAGACAAGTGTGTGTTTTTCAAATGGATTGGTTTAAGTTGCGATCGTTATTCCAACCATACATGTGCAACCACTCTACCCCTTATGGGACGGGGCGTTATTGATTACTTAGGCCGATACTAGCATGGTGCCCGCATTACTAGTGACGGGAAGACTTGAGGTCTTTCCCGGGACAGGGTCGTGCTTGGAAAGACGACCATGACTGTTTTTTACAGGGCACCGGACACACCGTTGGTCCCTTCGGGTAAGCGTGACATTGAAATTAGGGCAAGTCCCGTGATCTATTGTTTGTACTCGAGGGCCGTGTACCAACGAGTGGACTCTATATTAGTATCGTCTAAGGAAAGATAATGACCGGGTGCTTCCCCCGAGTACTTGAGGTACTGCGGGATCGTGGATGACACGAAAGCTTCCCGGATTTTGTGGGTAAAGTGTACAACCTCTGCAGAGTGTAAAACTATTCGAATAGCCATGTCCACGATCAGGGACAGTTGGGTATGTCACACCCTGCATTTTGTAACATGTTATTTGTAACTTTGAGGCATGAAAATTTGAACCAGCAAAAAATTTTTTTAGCATCATTTGGCTTTTATTTGGAATTGAGTTTTCTTCATTTGCTTTTTCATGTGCTCATTAAAGTCAACTATGACCTCTTGTAGATTTCATCTCCACACCCAAAACTTCTGCCCAATGATCATGCCAAGTGTTATATAACAGTATAGTATTTTCTTACAAAGTTAATTTGGCCAAAAAGTATTTTATAAAATTAGTTTTTCCAAAAACCCCTGAATTGAGATTTGCACTGCAAGTACTTGATTTAGGGTGAGAAAATTATTTCAAAAGGTTTATTTGGGACCTAGTAGTCATAGGACTCCCAGAAACCACAAAGGTATAATTTTAAAAGTTATTTTCCTATTTTATTTAAAAGCTTTTTCTTAAGGCCAGAAGTGGTCTTTAATAGGGGAAAATTATTTAACTATTTCAAATTTTTTTGCCAAAATTCAGAGAGACTCATAGGACATATATTGTCCATATATAAGAGTTTCAACACTTGGTCATGTTCAAAATAATGGGCTAAACCCTCTAAAACCCTTTTTGGATATTTCAAGCTTTTGAAATATTTACAAAGGAAATCTCCTCCAAAAATTCCAGGGAAATTCTATCATGTCATATATGACATATTTGATGATCTTGCCAAGTCCCATGCCTTGGGAAGCAAGAAAACCTCCTCAAACCCCTTCATAACCATTCTGTCCATATTTGAAGTTTGAGAAACTTTACATTGCCAAACTTGTCCAAATGCTCTCAAACTTGGTGCACATGCTAGAATGGCCTAATAAGGCACCTAGACCAAATGGCACAAGAATTTGAATAGAGCAACTTGATCAGATCACCTCAAAACCCTTTTTGTTCAAATGCAAATTTGAACAACTTTACATTACCAACTTTTTATCTAGAGCTTCAAACTTTGTGGGCATGATCAATACCCCAAATGATGATGCTGCACCAAGTGGTGCATCACGGGGAGATGATTAGCTTGACTCAATCAAGATGAAACTGTTTCTGTTGATTTCTAGGGTTCACCAAAGTTACATTGGCTAGTTTCTTCAAATGAGCCCAAATTTGGTGAAGCACCCTATTTTCTCATGTCTTTCAACCCTGTCAAGTGCCATGTCAAGTGGACTTCATTTACTTGACCAAACACAGATCAAACACCTTCTGCAGAAATTCTAAAACCTCCAACTTGACCACTTTCACTTTTCTCCATGGCCTCAACTTCTTACCACAGGCTCATTGGGCTACCAGCTACCTCCAGTAACTCCCCCAGCACCTCAGCTCCATGATTGAGGGGTGAAACCTCTGTTTTACCTTGCTGTACAGTAGGTTTCTACCATTTCACCAGCCCTCTCCCTCTCTCTCTACATCCCCAGGGCATCCAAGGCCTCAGGGCATTTCTTTACTTCTCCTACAACGTGCTAGACACTGTTGGACACGCTGGAACGGACCAAACCGGCGAGAGCGCGTCGATGCCAATCAAACGCATGCTCTGGAGCGCGCGAACAGTGCACCTCGCACGCTGGCTCGGGCCAATCAGCCTCCCCCGACAACCTCGAGCCTCCCCCTCGCGCCAGTCGAGGCGCCTCGACGTCCGCGACCTCCCCGGCGCTGTCCCCCCTCCTCCTGCACCCTCCAGTGAGCGTCGTCGCACGCGCACCGGCCGCCCGCTTCGGCCATTCCTCTGCCTCACACGCGCGCCCCCCTCTGACGCTCCCCCGCTCCTCCTCTCGCCTCAGCTGGACGTAGAGCTCGTCCAGGAACTCCCCAGACTCATCCCCGTCGCCTCCCATGCGCTGTAGCGTCGAGCCGGAGCTCGCCGGCGCACTGGACCACGGGTCCTCGTCGAGCCCCTATATATAGGCCCTCCCGAGCCATTCCAACAGCACCAGCAGCACCTCCTCCTCCCCAGCATCACTCTTGCACCACCAGCTCGCCCCCAGGAGGTCCCAGTGCTCGGGATCGACCGGAGCTCCGCCGCGTCGGGCCGCCGGCGATCTCGAGGTACAGGCCTCCCCTGCCTCTCCTTCCACTCGTTTCGGAACCGCCGCACCTCACTGACTCTTTCCCCCTCGTTTCCCCTCTCTGTGGCAGTCGGAAACGACCTCGACCACCGCCCTCCGACGAGCTTCCGCCGTCCCACCTCGTCGCCGGTGAACCAGGGCTCCCCGCCGTGCCGCACTACCACCGCTACAACCGCGACACGATGCTGAGTCCGTCCCTGGCCTCCGTTACCGTCGCCGTGGCCGGAGTCCTCGCCGGTGAGCTCGCCGCCGCCGTGGCCGAGGGGTTAGAGATGACAGGCGGGCCCCGCCTGTCATCCCCCCACCTCTCTCCCCCTCCTCTGTGTTGCTGACCCACAGGCCCCGCCCGTCAGGTTTGAAAACCTGACGTGCGCGCGCGCTGGCTCCGTGCAGCTGGGCCAGTTCGTCTGGGCCGTGCACTGTGGCCTTCTCTGGCCCAGTGCACATGACCCTTTTTCATTTTCCTTTTCTGTTGTTGTTTTAAACATTTATACAGAAAAGAATATTGATCCACATTAAATATTTTCAACTCCTTAAATCTTGCAATATTCCAACCTATTTAATGGTACTACTTTCACTCAAATCCATGAAACTTTTTTGTACTGTTCAAATTTAAATTCAAATTTGAGCAGTATAACTCCTGTTCAAAAATCAATATGTCCTATTCTATAACTCCAAAACTCCAACTAAGATTTTTCCCCATCTTAGAAATCCCTCTAGTATTTTACAAAAATGAGTTGACATTTTTCTGAGCACTTTGATTTTTCTGTTTTATTTGTATTCTTATTTTTCCGTTATTATTATGCGACGTATAGATCCCGTATTTGACGAAGTTGCTGTGGAAGAAGAAGGAGAAGGACTTGAAGACTTTGAAGACCAAGCCAATCCAGGCAAGCAGCCCTTTGACCATGATACACTTGTTCTTCGGAACCCGTTTGTTTCCGATGCATGATGATTAGGGTTACGATGGTAACCTAGATGAACCACCACATGATGCATGCTTATTGTTGATCTTGCTATAAGCTAGATAACATGCAATAGGAGGTCATGATGCTTATATGATGCATGACATGATCTTGATCTTGCTATGTGCTAGATGACTTGCATATGGTTAGTAGTTATGAAAAGTGATGCATGTGTGACATGAACCTTCATGGTTGAAGTCTTTGCATAAAACCCCGTCGGGTGCCATTTATGCCCGAGGGAAATAATGATGATGAGTTGGGTGACCACTCGACGACGAAGTGGTGTGCCAAGGGAAGTGTGTGTGTTTTTCAAACGGATTGGTTGAAGTTGCGACCGTTATTCCAACCATACATGTGCAACCACACTACCCCTTATGGGACGGGGCTTTATTGATTACTTAGGTCGATACTAGCATGGTGCCCGCATTACTAGTGACGGGAAGACTTGAGGTCTTTCCCGGGACGGGGTCGTGCTTGGATAGACGGCCATGACTGTTTTTACAGGGCACCGGGCACACCGTTGGTCCCTTTGGGTACGCGTGACATTGAATTAGGGCAAGTCCCGTGATCTATTGTTTGTACCCAAAGGCCGTGTGCCAACGAGTGGACTCTATGTTAGTGTCGTCTAAGGAAAGATAATGACCGGGTGCTTACCCCGGGTACTTGAGGTACCGCGGGTCGTGGATGACACGGAAGTTCCCCGGATCTTGTGGGTAAAGTGTACAACCTCTGCAGAGTGTCAAACTATTCGAATAGCCGTGTCCACGATCATGGACAGTTGGGTAACCGCTCTTGGGCTACGTCCAATGTTTGTGAAACCATGCATGTGTATGTGAGTCAAGGTGGTGACTTGACTCGATGAGATGAATCATATCCATGTTGATATCGGTAACCTGTCTTCGAGGTTACGCAAGGTTATTGATGCATAAACTTGATGATAGCATATTGTTCTAGCTTCCTGCTGGATTGTTCATTATTGTTCCATTGCATTGTTACCACATCATGGGTTGCTTGCGAGTACATTCAAAGTACTCATTGGCTTGCCACTGGTTATTTAATTGGCCAGGCATGGAAGAGCAGGAGTATGAGGAAGAGTTCTTTGGAGACGATCATGCGAACTAGGACGCTATCCCAGTCAGAATGCCTGTAGGGTTAAGGCAGATGGCATGGGTTCTACCCGTTTATCGAAGACTTCCGCTATTTGAGATATTTCCTATTCAGCCCGTGAGGCTCTATCTATGTAAGACTTGGCCATAATGGCCTTAATTCGTGTAAGACTATTTGTATGGATGTAAGACTCTTGTTATTTCAGCTTCTGTGTGTTCAGTGAGCATTGATCTCTGGGATCACTGTACACGTGCATTCGGTGATCTCGACTTCCAAGTCGGGGTCCCCACAGAGCTGGTATCAGAGCCATCCTGACTGTAGGAAGCCTTAGTTAGCATGGCCGTTAGTTAGTTGAGACCCCCTTTTTCAAAACCTTCTGAACCTCTCTTCTTTTTCTAAACCTGAGATTTCCTCAGCTTATTAACCCCTCCTATTCCACCTTTGTAGATGGCCGCTGTTCTCGAAGAGCACCTGACCACTAGGTTTCCCCTACTTCTCGAGGATAGCCTCCAGGAGTGTCAGTTCCACCGAGCACCCATCCTCACCTACCTTGAGCATTGGGTGAGCGATACTGAGGTGGAGTACCATGTGGAAGTAATCGCAAAGGCAAACGATCCTCCCACAAGTTGGTTCTTCGAGGGACCCCAGATGGCAACACTACCACTCGCTGTCGAGGCTGCTGCACTCAAGGCACTAACCCGTCTCCGCGAGCTTCTTCCGGAGATGGCAGCCAAGATGGCAACTCGCTTCTTACCTTACCGGAAGGAAGGTGACGAAGAAAGCAGCGCACTAGCCCCTCCACTGAAGGAAGGACTCTCGCTTCGGTTCCAGACGTACTTCAGTCTATGTGCCGACAACCTGGCACAAGACTTGGCCTCGGAATCAATGAAGCTTCGGGAAGAACTTTACAAGACCAAGGCACTTCTTCGTCGAGCTCAAGAGAAGGCAAACAGGATCAAGAAAGAAGGGGCACCTTCTGGACAATCCGCTATCGCATATCGAGGCGGAAGGCCCTCCGAGGATGTTGTTGGGGAACGTAGCATGGGAAACAAAAATTTTCCTACGCTCACCAAGATCAATCTAGGAGATGCACATCTACGAGAGGAGAGTTGGATCCACATACCCTTGTAGATCGCTAAGCGGAAGCGTTACTAGAACGCGGTTGATGGAGTCGTACTCGTCGTGATCCAAATCACCGATGATCCTAGCGCCGAACGGACGGCGCCTCCGCGTTCAACACACGTGCAGCCCGATGACGTCTCCCACGCCTTGATCCAGCAAGGAGAGAGGGAGAGGTTGGGAAACCTCCAACCAACAGCAGCACGACGGCATGGTGGTGGTGGAGGAGCGCGGGACTCCAGCAGGGCTTCGCCAAGCGCTGCAAGAGACGAGGAGGGAGAGGGGTAGGGCTGCACCAAGAGGGAGATGTTCTCGTGTCTCCAACAGCCCTAAAACCTCACATATATATAGGGGGAAGGGAGGGCTGCGCCCCCCTTTAGGGTTTCCCTCCCCTAGGGTGCGGCCAGCCCTAGAAACCCTCTAGGGGGGGCGGCCAAGGGGGAGAGAGGGGGAGGCGCACCACTATTGGGCCCTAGGGCCCAACTGCCTTAGGGTTTGCCCCCCTCCCCTCTTGGAGGCGCCCTGGGACTTGGTGGGGGGGCGCACCAGCCCCCTTGGGGCTGGTCCCCTCCCACACTTACCCCACGCAGCCACCTGGGGCTGGTGGCCCCACCTGGTGGACCCCCGGGACCCTCCCGGTGGTCCCGGTACATTACCGATATCGCCCGAAACTTTTCCGGTGACCAAAACAGGACTTCCCATATATGAATCTTTACCTCCGGACCATTCCGGAACTCCTCGTGACGTCCGGGATCTCATCCGGGACTCCGAACAACATTCGGTAACCGCGTACATACTTTCCCTATAACCCTAGCGTCATCGAACCTTAAGTGTGTAGACCCTACGGGTTCGGGAACCATGTAGACATGACCGAGACAACTCTCCGGTCAATAACCAACAGCGGGATCTGGATACCCATGTTGGCTCCCACATGTTCCACGATGATCTCATCGGATGAACCACGATGTCAAGGATTCAAGCAATCCCGTATACGATTCCCTTTGTCTATCGGTATAGCACTTGCCCGAGATTCGATCGTCGGTATACCGATACCTTGCTCAATCTCGTTACCGGCAAGTCTCTTTACTCGTTCCGTAACACATCATCCCGTGATCAACTCCTTGATCACATATTGTGCACATTATGATGATGTCCTACCGAGTGGGCCCAGAGATACCTCTCCGTCACACGGAGTGACAAATCCCAGTCTCGATTCGTGCCAACTCAACAGACACTTTCGGAGATACCTGTAGTGCACCTTTATAGCCACCCAGTTACGTTGTGACGTTTGGTACACCCAAAGCATTCCTACGGTATCCGTGAGTTGCACAATCTCATGGTCCAAGGAAAAGATACTTGACATATAGAAAAGCTTTAGCATACGAACTACACGATCTGTGCTAGGCTTAGGATTGGGTCTTGTCCATCACATCATTCTCCTAATGATGTGATCCCGTTATCAACGACATCCAATGTCCATGGTTAGGAAACCGTAACCATCTATTGATCAACGAGCTAGTCGTCTAGAGGCTTACTAGGGACATGGTGTTAGTCTATGTATCCACACATGTATTTGAGTTTCCTTTCAATACAATTCTAGCATGGATAATAAACGATTATCGTGAACAAGGAAATATAATAATAACCAATTTATTATTGCCTCTAGGGCATATTTCCAACAGTCTCCCACTTGCACTAGAGTCAATAATCTAGTTCACATCGCCATGTGATTAACACTCACAGGTCACATCGCCATGTGACTAACATCCAAAGAGTTTACTAGAGTCAGTAATCTAGTTCACATCAATATGTGATTAACACTCAATGAGTTCTGTGTTTGATCATGTTATGCTTGTGAGAGAGGTTTGTAGTCAACGGGTCTGCAACATTCAGATCCCTATGTACTTCGCAAAACTTTATGTCATATCGTAGATGCTGCTACCACGTTCCACTTGGAGCTATTCCAAACTGTTGCTCCATTATACGTATCCGGTATCTCCACTTAGAGTTATCCGGATAGGTGTTAAGCTTGCATCGACGTAACTCTTTACGTCGAACTCTTTATCACCTCCATAACCGAGAAACATTTCCTTACTCCTCTAAGGATAATTTTGACCACTATCCAGTAATCCACTCCTGGATCACCTTTGTACCCTCTTGCCAGACATGTGGCAAGGCACACATCAGGTGCGGTACTTAGCATGGCATACCGTACAGAGCCTATGACAAAAGCATAGGGGACGACCTTCGTCCTTCCTCTTCCTTCTGCCGTGGTCAAGTTTTGAGTCATACTCAACTTCACACCTTACAAATCAGGCAAGAACTCCTTCTTTGACTGACCTATTTTGAACTCCTTCAAAATCATGTCAAAGGTGTGTGTTTCTTTTGAAAGTATCATCAGGCGTCTTGATCTATCTCTATAGATCTTGATGCCCAATATGTAAGCAGCTTTATCTAGGTCTTCCTTTGAAAAACTTATTTCAAACAACCCTTTATGCTTTCCAGAAAATTCTACATCATTTTGGATCAACAATATGTCATACACATATACTTATCAGAAATGTTGTAGTGCTCCCACTCACTTTATTGCAAATACAAGTTTCCAACAAACTTTGTATACCCAAAAACTTTGATCACTCCATCAAAGTGTATATTCCGACTCTGAGATGCTTGCTCTAGTCCATGGAAGGATCGCTGGAGCTAGCATATCCTTTTAGCATCCTTAGGATCGACAAAACCTTTCTGATTGTATCACATACAACCTTTCCCTACGAAAACTGGTAAGGAAACTTGTTTTGTCATTCATCTGCCAGATTTCATAAATGCAGCTAATGCTAACATGATTCCGACGGACTTAAGCATCGCTACGGGTGAGAAAATCTCATTGTGGTCAACTCCTTGAACTTGTGGAAAACTCTTCGCCACAAGTCGAGCTTCATAGACGGTGACATTACCGTCCACGTCCGTCTTAGTCTTAAAGATCCATTTGTCTCAATGGCTTGCCGATCACAGGGCAAGTCCACCAAAGTCCATACTTTGTTTTGATACATGGATCCTATCTCGGATTTATCGGCTTCTAACCATTTGTCGGAATATGGGCCCACCATCGCTTCTCCATAGTTCGTAGGTTCATCGTTGTCCAACAACATGACCTCTAAGACAGGATCACCGTACCACTCAGGAGTAGTACATATCCTTGTCGACCTACGAGGTTCGATAGCAACTTGATCTGGAGCTTCATGATCACTATCATTAGTTTCCTCTTCAACGTCGCAGGTTCCACAGAAACATCTTTCTGTGTTGCACTACTCTCTGGTTGAAGTGATGGTTCGACAACCTCATCAAGTTCTATTTTCCTCCCACTCAATTCTTTCGAGAGAAACTCCTTCTCGAGAAAGGACCCGTTCTTAGCGACAAACATTTTTGTCCTTTGGATCTGAGATAGAAGGTATACCCAACTGTTACCTTTGGGTATCCTATGAAGATGTATTTGTCCGCTTTGGGTTCGAGCTTTTCCTGGCTGAAGCCATAAGCATCGCAGCCCCAAACATTTAAGAAAACGACAACTTTGGTTTCTTGCCAAACCATACGACGTCGTCTCAACGGACTTAGATGGTGCCCTATATAAAGTGAATGCAGCTGTCTCTAATGCATAACCTCAAAATAACAGCGGTAGATCGGTAAGATACATCATAGATCGCGCCATATCTCATAAGGTTCGATTACGATGTCCGGACACACCATTACGCTGTGGTGTTCCAGGGGACTTCAACTGCGAAACAATTCCACAATGTCTTAAGTGATTGCCAAACTCATAATTCAGAAAATATTCCCTTGATCAGATCGTAGGAACATGATCTTCTTGTTATGATGATTCTTAACTTCACTCTGAAATTGCTTGAACTTTTCAAACGTTTCAGACTCTTGCTTCATTAAGTAAATATACACATATCTACTCAAATCGTCAGTGAAGATGAGAAAATAATGATATCCACCACACGCCTTAATTCTCATTGGATCACACACATCAGCATGTATGATTTCCAACAAGTCACTTGCCCGTTTCATTGTACCTGAAAACGGGATCTCAGTCATCCTGCCCATGAGGCATGGCTCGCATGTGTCAAGCGATTCAAAATCAAGTGACTCCAAACATCCATCAGCATGGAGTTTCTTCATGCATTTTATGCCAAAATGACCTAAGCGGCAGTGCCACAAGAAAGTGGTACTATCATCATTAACTCCACATCTTTTGGCATTAATATTATCATCATGTGTATTGCTATAATCGAGATTCAATAAACCATTGGGTGCATGACCATAAAGGTATTATTCATGCAAACAGAATAACCATTATTCTCTAACTTAAATGAATAACCGTATTGCAATGAACATGATCTAATCATTTTCATGCTCAACGTAGACACCTGATAACATTTATCTAGGTTCAACACTAATCCCGAAAATAGAGGGAGCGTGCGATGGTGATCTTATCATCCTTGGAAACACTTCCAACACACATCGTCACCTCGCCTTTAGCTAGTCTCCGTTTAGTCCGTAGCTTTTGCTTCAAGTCACTAATAATAGCAACTGAACCGGTATCCAATACCCAGGTGCTACAAGGAGTACTACTAAGGTACACATCAATAACACGTATATCAAATATACTTTGTTGAAGTTGCCGGCTATCATATCTACCATGTATTTGGGGTAATTCCGCTACCATGTGACCGTTACCCTTACAATCGAAGCACTTAGTCTCGAGGTTTGGGTGCAACCTTGGGTTCCCTCATTAGAGCGACAACTGGTTTGCCATTCATGAAGTTTCCCTTCTAGCCCTTACCCCTTTTGAAACCAGTGGTCTTGTTAAACCATCAACACTTGATGCTCCTTCTTGATCTCTACTTTTGCGGTACTAAGAACCGCTGACAGCACCGGGATTATCACCATCCTTTGCATGTCATAGTTCATCACGAAGTTCTAGTAGCTTGGTGATAGTGTCTAGAGAATTCCGTCAACCACTATCTCACCTGGAAGATTAACTCCCACTTGGTTCAAGTGATTTCAGCACCCAGACATTCTGTGCACATGCTCACTAGTTGAGCTATTCTCCTCCATCTTTTTGGCAAAAGAACTTGTCAGAGGTCTCATACCTCTCAACACGGGCATGAGCCTGAAATCCCAATTTCAGCTCTTAGAACATCTCATATGTTCTATGGCGTTCAAAACGTCATTGGAATCCCGATTCTAAGCCGTAAAGTATGGTGCACTAAACTATCAAGTAGTCATCAGGACGTCTCTGTCAGGTGTTCACAACATCCACAGACAACGTTGTAGGGATTTGCACATCGAGCGGTGCATCAAAGACGTAAGCTTTTTGTGCAGCAGTGAGGACACTCCTCGGACTACGGACCCAGTCCGCATTATTGCTTACAATATCTTTCAACTTAGTCTTTCTCTAGGATCGTATTAAACAGGGAGCTACAACGCAAGCTTTTGATCTACAACATAATTTGCAAAGGCAACTTAGACTATTGTTCATGATAAGTGAGTTTAACTAATCAAATTACTTATAACTCCCACTCAAATTGACATCCCTCTGGTCATCCGAGCGTGACATGATCCAAATCCACCAACCCAAGTCCGATCATCACGTGAGATGAGGTGGTGTCAATGGTGAACATCTTCATGTTGATCATATCTACTATATGACTCATGCTCGACCTTTCGGTCTTCCGTGTTCCGAGGCCATGTCTGTACATGCTAGGCTCGTCAAGTCTAACCCGAGTGTTCTGCATGTGCAAAACTGGCTTGCACCCGTTGTATGCGAACGTAGAGTCTATCACACCCGATCATCACGTGGTGCTTCGAAACGACGAACCTTCGCAACGGCGCACACTCGGGGGGAACACAATTTTATCTTGAAATTTTAGTGAAGGATCATCTTATAATGCTACCGTCGTCCTAAGCAAAATAAGATGCATAAAAGGATTAACATCACATGCAAATCATAAGTGACATGATATGGCCATCAACTCATGCTTTTGATCTCCATCTCCAAAGCACCGGCATGATCTCCATCGTCACCGGCGCCACGCCATGATCCCCATCATCATGATCTCCATCATCGTGTCGCCATCGGGGTTGTCGCGCGCCCACCATGCTCTTACTACTATTGCTACCGCTTAGCGATAAAGTAAAGCATTACAAAGCGCTTAATGATTGACACGCAGGTCATACAAAAATTAAAGACAACCCTATGGCTCCTGCCGGTTGCCGTATGCATCGACATGCAAGTCGATATTAACTATTACAACATGATCATCTCATACATCAAATATATCTCATCATGTCATTGGCCATATCATATCACATACATACCCTGCAAAAACAAGTTAGACGTCCTCTAATTTGTTGTTGCATGTTTTACGTGGCTGCTATGGGTATCTAGCAAGAACGCTTCTTACCTACGCAAAGCCACAACGGTGATATTCAAGTTGCTATTTAACCTTCTACAAGGACCGCCTTGTTCTATTCCGATTCAACTAAGATAGGAGAGACAGACACCCGCCAGCCATCTTATGCAACAAAAGTCACATGTCTGTCGATGGAACCGGTCTCATGTACGTGGACATGTAAAGTTGGTCCGGGCCGCTTCATCCCAAAATACCGCTGAATCAAGAAAGACTAAGGAGGGCAGCAATTTAAACATCAACGCCCACAAACCCTTTTGTGTTCTACTCGAGAAAGCATCTACGCAAGAACCTAGCTCTGATACCACTGTTGGGGAACGTTGCATGGGAAACAAAAATTTTCCTACGCTCACCAAGATCAATCTAGGAGATGCACATCTACGAGAGGAGAGTTGGATCCACATACCCTTGTAGATCGCTAAGCGGAAGCGTTCAAGAACGCGGTTGATGGAGTCGTACTCGCCGCGATTCAGATCGCCGAAGATCCTAGCACCGAAGCAACGGTGCCTCCGCGTTCAACACACGTGCAGCCCGGTGACGTCTCCCACGCCTTGATCCAGCAAGGAGAGAGGGAGAGGTTGGGGAAGACTCCATCCAACAGCAGCACAACGGCGTGGTGGTGATGGAGGAGCGCGGGACTCCAGCAGGGCTTCGCCAAGCACTGCGGGAGACGAGGAGGGAGAGAGGTAGGGCTGCGCCAATCGACCGAGGTCAAAACTTGTTCTGGGCAGCCCTAAACTTCACATATATATAGGGGGGAGGTAGGGGCTGCGCCCCCATCTAGGGTTTCCTCCCTAGGGGTGGCGGCAGCCCCCCAGAACCCATCTAGGGTGCGGCCAAGGGGGGGAGAGAGAGGGGGCGCCCTAGGATGGGCCTTAAGGCCCATCTGGACCTAGGGTTTGCCCCCCTCCACCCTCCATGCGCCTAGGGACTTGGTGGGGGGGCGCACCAGCCCCCTTGGGGCTGGTCCCCTCCCACACTTAGCCCACGCAGCCTTCTGGGGCTGGTGGCCCCACCTGGTGGACCCCCGGGACCCTCCCGGTGGTCCCGGTACATTACCGATATCGCCCGAAACTTTTCCGGTGACCAAAACAGGACTTCCCATATATGAATCTTTACCTCCAGACCATTCCGGAACTCCTCGTGACGTCCGGGATCTCATCCGGGACTCCGAACAACATTCGGTAACCGCGTACATACTTTCCCTATAACCCTAGCGTCATCGAACCTTAAGTGTGTAGACCCTACGGGCTCGGGAACCATGTAGACATGACCGAGACAACTCTCCGGCCAATAACCAACAGCGGGATCTGGATACCCATGTTGGCTCCCACATGTTCCACGATGATCTCATCGGATGAACCACGATGTCAAGGATTCAATCAATCCCGTATACGATTCCCTTTGTCTATCGGTATAGCACTTGCCCGAGATTCGATCGTCGGTATACCGATACCTCGCTCAATCTCGTTACCGGCAAGTCTCTTTACTCGTTCCGTAACACATCATCCCGTGATCAACTCCTTGATCACATATTGTGCACATTATGATGATGTCCTACCGAGTGGGCCCAGAGATACCTCTCCGTCACACGGAGTGACAAATCCCAGTCTCGATTCGTGCCAACCCAACAGACACTTTCGGAGATACCTGTAGTGCACCTTTATAGCCACCCAGTTACGTTGTGACGTTTGGTACACCCAAAGCATTCCTACGGTATCCGTGAGTTGCACAATCTCATGGTCTAAGGAAAAGATACTTGACATATAGAAAAGCTTTAGCATACGAACCACACGATCTGTGCTAGGCTTAGGATTGGGTCTTGTCCATCACATCATTCTCCTAATGATGTGATCCCGTTATCAACGACATCCAATGTCCATGGTTAGGAAACCGTAACCATCTATTGATCAACGAGCTAGTCGTCTAGAGGCTTACTAGGGACATGGTGTTAGTCTATGTATCCACACATGTATTTGAGTTTCCTTTCAATACAATTCTAGCATGGATAATAAACGATTATCGTGAACAAGGAAATATAATAATAACCAATTTATTATTGCCTCTAGGGCATATTTCCAACAGATGTGTCTTCCAAGGGTGAAGAACCACCTCGGCGACGCCGGATGACAGCAAGGGAATACCGCAAGCTTTTTCCTGCACCACCGTCGAAGCACCATCGTATCCAACTCCTCCACTCCCCCACTCCCTCAAGTGACAAGGGAGCCCAGACAGATGAAGACAAGGAGGAAGACCCAGAAGAGCCGGAATACGCGACCGAACATTCCGCCGCTTAGGCATTATTCGCTACTCGGATATGCCGGTTGTAACCCCTATGGTAGGATAGGTCGTGTAACCCCTATGCGCAGTCGAGTCCTTGTATGGTTCATATGAAGCCATCTAGTGTTTGCTTTTGTCGTGTCTGGATGAAAGTCGTAATCTTCCTTCGGGAATGTGTAAACGACTACATCACCCATTTGGATTTTAATGAATGTGTTTTGGCCTCTCGGCCTTTGCATGATTTGATTTAGTGTCACACCCACCCCCTTACTAGGCACCCATCTATCTTGCTTTCCCTCTTCCGAGTCATGAGACCTTTTACCGCTCCAACAGGATGCCTGTTGTAACTCGTACTGGTACCTCTACCCAGCAGCCCGAAGCCGGAGCATCCTCTCAGCCAGAGGCAAGCCACGACCAAACCAACGACCAAGCTCCACCACCACCTCCTCCAAGCATGGACATGGCTCAGCTTCTCCAAGCTTTCCGAGAGGAACGCCAAGCCAACACTACAGCTCTCCAGCTGATTGCTCAAGCTGTCGCCAACAACCGCCAGCCGGCGGGGAATGGCAATGGACGTTCCTCATTGGCAGAGTTCAAGAAGCATGCACCGCCAACCTTCATCGAGACTGCTGAACCCCTGGATGCAGACAATTGGATCCGCTCCATTGACGAAATACTGGAACTAGTCGGATGCACCGAAGACCGCGAGAAGGTGGCTTATGCAACCCACTGCCTCGGGGGGACTGCTAGAGCTTGGTGGGATGGATTCAAGGTCATGCATGCTGAACAAGATCACTTGGGTGAACTTCAAGGCAGAATTCCGCAAGGCCCACAATACTTCCGGAATCATGGCTATCAAAAAGCGCGAGTTCCGAGCCCTGAAGCAAGGAAGTGGCACTGTCAAGGAGTACATGCAGAAGTTCAGTATTCTGTCAAGGTATGCCCCTGAAGATGTCAGCACTGATGCTGCCAAAAGGGAGCGCTTCATGGAAGGCCTTAATCAGACTCTGCAATACTCGCTTGTCGTGTGCGACTGCCCATCTTTCCCTGACCTGGTGAACAAGGCACTTATGCTTGAAGACAAGCGGCGTGCCTTGGAAGACACTCGCAAGCGCAAGTTGGTCAGTAAGGGAAGTTCCAGCAACCAGAAGCCTCGTCCGTGGCAGTCAGCCCCGGCCAAGCCAACCTATCAGCATCCAAGAGCTCCTGCACCTCGTGCCAATCCTCAGCCTCAGCAGCATGCCAACCCCAGGCCAGCTTTCAACCCCAATACCAATGGTGGCAACAAGATCAACACTCCAAACCAAGTCACTTGCTTTGGGTGTGGTCAGCCCGGACACATCTCCAGGGTGTGCCCCAACAAGAAGCCTGATGCCCCGCGCCCCAATGCGCAGAACCAGGGACAAGGCCGTGGAATGCCACCAAGGAACCTAGCTCCTCGCAATCCACCGAACTATAGGAAGGGGCGTGTGAATCACGTCACTACTGAAGAAGCCCAGGAAGACCCGGACGTCGTGCTGGGTACGTTCCTTGTCAACTCAGCACCTGCAACTGTCTTGTTTGATTCTGGAGCAACGCATTCATTTGTCACTCAAAGATTTGCATTAAAAAGTGGCATGACCTCTACACCCCTGAATAACCCTATGGTGGTACAAACCCCCGGAGCCAAGATGAGAGCCAAGATAGGCTGTAAAGGAGTCGGTTTTACCATTAACGGTGTAGACTTCCTAGAAGACCTTATCGTCCTGAGATCGCAAGACTTCGATGTGATCCTAGGTATGAATTGGCTCAGCAAGCGCCAAGGCTTGTTAGACTGTGCCAATCGGACAGTCACTGTGACCAATGACCAAGGAGTCGAAGTCAAGTTTGCCCCCAACTCCTCTTCCGCTCAAGCCGCTAAAGTCAACTGTCTGTCTGAAGTTGGGCTAGATCAAGTACCGGTGGTATGTGAGTATCCTGATGTCTTTCCGGATGAACTACCGGGAATGCCCCCTGACCGTGACATTGAGTTCATCATTGAGCTCGTGCCCGGAGCAGGACCCATCTATAAGAAGCCTTATAGAATGGGGACGGAAGAATTAGCCGAGTTGAAGAAGCAGCTAGAAGAGCAGCTAAGGAAGGGATTTATCCGCCCGAGCGCCTCCCCTTGGGGATCTCCTGTTCTGTTTGTGGCAAAGAGGGACGGTACCATCCGCTTATGCATTGACTATCGTTCCCTCAATGAAGTCACCATCAAGAACAAGTACCCACTTCCCAAGATCGAAGATCTGTTTGATCAGCTCAGCGGAGCCAAGGTATTCTCCAAGATCGACCTCAGATCTGGGTATTACCAGCTGAAGATCAGACCCCAAGATATTCCGAAGACGGCGTTCGTAACCAGATATGGCCTGTACGAGTGCACGGTCATGTCCTTTGGGTTAAGCAATGCCCCAGCTTACTTCATGTATCTCATGAATAAAGTCTTCATGGAATATTTGGACAAGTTCGTTGTTGTCTTCATTGATGACATTCTTGTGTTCTCGAAGTCGGAGGAAGAGCATGAGCAACATCCGAGGATGGTCCTAGACAAGCTTCGTGAGCACCAACTGTATGCCAAATTCAGCAAGTGTGAGTTCTGGCTGCATAAAGTTGGATTCTTAGGTCATGTCTTGACCGAGGAAGGATTATCTGTTGATCCTGCAAAAATCGAAGCTGTGACCCAATGGCAATCTCCAACGACCGTCAAGGAAGTCAGAAGCTTCCTCGGATTGGCGGGCTATTACCGCAAGTTTGTAGAAGGACTCTCTAGCATTGCACGACCAATGACTCAGCTCCTCAAGAAGGACAAGAAGTTCGAGTGGACGCCAAAGTGCGAAGAGAGCTTCCAAGAGCTCAAGAAGAGATTGACCACCGCCCTAGTTCTGGCAACACCTGATATTCACAAGGAGTTCGTGATATATTGTGATGCCTCTCGAACCGGATTGGGAAGCGTTCTGATGCAAGAAGGCCGCGTCATAGCATACCTCTCCAGGCAGCTACGACCCCATGAGGAGAACTACGCTACTCACGATCTTGAGCTAGCGGCAGTAGTTCATGCCTTGAAGACATGGCAGCATTACCTCCTAGGGAAACGGTGTGAGATTTACACAGACCACAAAAGTCTGAAGTATATTTTCACCCAAAAGGAATTGAACATGAGGCAGCGGAGATGGTTGGAACTCATCAAAGATTATGACCTCAGTGTTCAGTATCACCCTGGGAAGGCCAACGTGGTGGCCGATGCCTTAAGCAGGAAGGCTTGCTCTTTGAATGTCATTATTCAGGAAAGGCAGCCTGCCTTGTTTAAGGAGATCGAACAATTCAGTTTGGAATTGGTCACCCCTGGATTTCTGGATCATTTGGAAGTCAGACCGATCCTGATGGACGATGTCAAGAAGGCTCAAGATGGACATGCAAGCATTGAAGGTATCAAGAAGAAGATGAAGCTGGGCAAGGCCCCAGGATTCTCCGAAGACGAGCACGGGATTGTTTGGTACAAAGGTCGCCTCTGCGTGCCAAACAACACCGAGCTGAAGACGCTGATTCTGCAAGAAGCCCACGACACCCCGTATTCCATCCACCCCGGAGGAACCAAGATATACCAAGATTTGAAGGCACGATTCTGGTGGCACGGTATGAAGAGAGAGATTGCAACCTATGTTGCGAAGTGTGATGTGTGCCAAAGGGTCAAGGCTGAGTATCAGCGACCTGCTGGATTGCTTCAACCACTCAAGGTTCTTGAGTGGAAGTGGGATAAAGTCGGAATGGACTTCATCACTGGGTTACCAAGGTCGAATAAAGGACATGACTCTATCTGGGTCATAGTCGATCATTTGACCAAGGTGGCTCATTTCATTCCTGTCAAGACTACCTACTCAGGCAACCAGCTGGCAACTCTCTATATCAACCGAATCGTAAGTCTTCACGGTGTTCCCAAGGAGATTGTGTCAGATCGAGGCACCCAGTTCACTTCAAGGTTCTGGAAGAGATTCCAAGAAGCCTTGGGAACCAAATTGTCTTTCAGCACAGCTTTCCACCCACAGACCGGAGGTCAAACTGAGCGAGTCAATCAGATTCTCGAAGACATGCTCCGAGCCTGTGTCCTGGCGTATGGAGCCAAGTGGGAAGACTGTCTCCCTTTTGCCGAGTTCTCCTATAACAACAGTTACCAGTCAAGCCTTCAGATGGCACCATTTGAGGTGTTGTACGGACGCAGATGCCGCACACCCCTCAATTGGACAGAGACTGGAGAAGGACTAGTCTTTGGACCGGATATTCTCCGCGCAACAGAAGAGCAAGTCCAACTAGTCAGAGAGCGATTAAAGGCAGCCAAGTCAAGGCAGAAGAGTTATGCTGACACTCGACACCGAGACATGAGTTTCCGTGTCGGAGATCATGTGTACCTGCGGGTAACTCCTCTGAAGGGAACTAAGCGTTTCCACGTCAAGGGGAAGCTCGTGCCAAGGTTCATTGGCCCTTTCAAGATCACCGACCGACGAGGAGAGGTGGCTTATCAGTTGGAACTACCACCTGAGCTATCCGATGTGCACAATGTGTTCCATGTGTCACAACTCCGGAAATGTCTCCAAGTTCCAGACAAGCCCAGTCTCTACAAGGATGTGGATCACCAAGCCATTGATCTGCAGCCTGATTTGACCTACCGCGAGAAGCCCATTCGTATTCTGGACGAAGCAGAACGACGTACGCGGAGCCGTACCATCATGTACTTCAAGGTCCAGTGGAGCAACCACACCGAAGCAGAAGCAACCTGGGAACGAGAAGACTATCTTAGATCCGAGTTTCCCGACCTCTTTTAAGCCCTAGTTTAGGAATCTCGGGGACGAGATTCTTGTAAGGGGGGTAGGTCTGTCACACCCTGCATTTTGTAACATGTTATTTGTAACTTTGAGGCATGAAAATTTGAACCAGCAAATTTTTTTTTTAGCATCATTTGGCTTTTATTTGGAATTGAGTTTTCTTCATTTGCTTTTTCATGTGCTCATTAAAGTCAACTATGACCTCTTGTAGATTTCATCTCCACACCCAAAACTTCCGCCCAATGATCATGCCAAGTGTTATATAACAGTATAGTATTTTCTTACAAAGTTAATTTGGCCAAAAAGTATTTTATAAAATTAGTTTTTCCAAAAACCCCTGAATTGAGATTTGCACTGCAAGTACTTGATTTAGGGTGAGAAAATTATTTCAAAAGGTTTATTTGGGACCTAGTAGTCATAGGACTCCCAGAAACCACAAAGGTATAATTTTAAAAG
This sequence comes from Secale cereale, assembly GCA_902687465.1. Taxonomy (NCBI): domain Eukaryota; kingdom Viridiplantae; phylum Streptophyta; class Magnoliopsida; order Poales; family Poaceae; genus Secale; species Secale cereale. The sequence goes on along the minus strand of LR738711.1, from coordinate 829,718,050 downwards.
TTATTTTCCTATTTTATTTAAAAGCTTTTTCTTAAGGCCAGAAGTGGTCTTTAATAGGGGAAAATTATTTAACTATTTCAAAAATGTTTGCCAAAATTCAGAGAGACTCATAGGACATATATTGTCCATATATAAGAGTTTCAACACTTGGTCATGTTCAAAATAATGGGCTAAAACCTCTAAAACCCTTTCTGGATATTTCAAGCTTTTGAAATATTTACAAAGGAAATCTCCTCCAAAAATTCCAGGGAAATTCTATCATGTCATATATGACATATTTGATGATCTTGCCAAGTCCCATGCCTTGGGAAGCAAGAAAACCTCCTCAAACCCCTTCATAACCATTCTGTCCATATTTGAAGTTTGAGCAACTTTACATTGCCAAACTTGTCCAAATGCTCTCAAACTTGGTGCACATGCTAGAATGGCCTAATAAGGCACCTAGACCAAATGGCACAAGAATTTGAATAGAGCAACTTGATCAGATCACCTCAAAACCCTTTCTGTTCAAATGCAAATTTGAACAACTTTACATTACCAACTTTTTATCTAGAGCTTCAAACTTTGTGGGCATGATCAATACCCCAAATGATGATGCTACACCAAGTGGTGCATCAAGGGGAGATGATTAGCTTGACTCAATCAAGATGAAACTGTTTCTGTTGATTTCTTGGGTTCACCAAAGTTACATTGGCTAGTTTCTTCAAATGAGCCCAAATTTGGTGAAGCACCCTATTTTCTCATGTCTTTCAACCCTGTCAAGTGCCATGTCAAGTGGACTTCATTTACTTGACCAAACACAGATCAAACACCTTCTGCAGAAATTCTAAAACCTCCAACTTGGCCACTTTCACTTTTCTCCATGGCCTCAACTTCTTACCACAGGCTCATTGGGCTACCAGCTACCTCCAGTAACTCCCCCAGCACCTCAGCTCCATGATTGAGGGGTGAAACCTCTGTTTTACCTTGCTGTACAGTAGGTTTCTACCATTTCACCAGCCCTCTCCCTCTCTCTCTACATCCCCAGGGCATCCAAGGCCTCAGGGCATTTCTTTACTTCTCCTACAACGTGCTAGACACTGTTGGACACGCTGGAACGGACCAAACCGGCGAGAGCGCGTCGATGCCAGTCAAACGCATGCTCTGGAGCGCGCGAACAGTGCACCTCGCACGCTGGCTCGGGCCAATCAGCCTCCCCCGACAACCTCGAGCCTCCCCCTCGCTCCAGTCGAGGCGCCTCGACGTCCGCGACCTCCCCGGCGCTGTCCCCCCTCCTCCTGCGCCCTCCAGTGAGCGTCGTCGCACACGCACCGGCCGCCCGCTTCGGCCATTCCTCTGCCTCACACGCGCGCCCCCCTCTGACGCTCCCCCGCTCCTCCTCTCGCCTCAGCTGGACGTAGAGCTCGTCCAGGAACTCCCCAGACTCATCCCCGTCGCCTCCCATGCGCTGTAGCGTCGAGCCGGAGCTCGCCGGCGCACTGGACCACGGGTCCTCGTCGAGCCCCTATATATAGGCCCTCCCGAGCCATTCCAACAGCACCAGCAGCACCTCCTCCTCCCCAGCATCACTCCTGTACCACCAGCTCGCCCCCAGGAGGTCCCAGTGCTCGGGATCGACCGAAGCTCCACCGCGTCGGGCCACCGGCGATCTCGAGGTACAGGCCTCCCCTGCCTCTCCTTCCACTCGTTTCGGAACCGCCGCACCTCACTGACTCTTTCCCCCTCGTTTCCCCTCTCTGTGGCAGTCGGAAACGACCTCGACCACCGCCCTCCGACGAGCTTCCGCCGTCCCACCTCGCCGCCGGTGAACCAGGGCTCCCCGCCGTGCCGCACTACCACCGCTACAACCGCGACACGACGCTGAGTCCGTCCCAGGCCTCCGTTGCCGTCGCCGTGGCCGGAGTCCTCGCCGGTGAGCTCGCCGCCGCCGTGGCCGAGGGGTTAGAGATGACAGGCGGGCCCCGCCTGTCATCCCCCCACCTCTCTCCCCCTCCTCTGTGCCGCTGACCCACGGGCCCCGCCCGTCAGGTTTGAAAACCTGACGTGCGCGCGCGCTGGCTCCGTGCGGCTGGGCCAGTTCGTCTGGGCCGTGCACTGTGGCCTTCTCTGGCCCAGTGCACAGGACCCTTTTTCATTTTCCTTTTCTGTTGATGTTTTAAACATTTATACAGAAAAGAATATTGATCCAAATTAAATATTTTCAACTCCTAAAATCTTTCAATATTCCAACCAATTTAATGGTACTACTTTCACTCAAATCCATGAAACTTTTCTGTACTGTTCAAATTTTAATTCAAATTTGAGCAGTATAACTCCTGTTCAAAAATCAATATGTCCTATTCTGTAACTCCAAAACTCCAACTAAGATTTTTCCCCATCTTAGAAATCCCTCTAGTATTTTACAAAAATGAGTTGACATTTTTCTGAGCACTTTGATTTTTCTGTTTTATTTGTATTCTTATTTTTCCGTTATTATTATGCGACGTATAGATCTCGTATTTGACGAAGTTGCTGTGGAAGAAGAAGGAGAAGGACTTGAAGACTTTGAAGACCAAGCCAATCCAGGCAAGCAGCCCTTTGACCATGATACACTTGTTCTTCGGAACCCGTTTGTTTCCGATGCATGATGATTAGGGTTACGATGGTAACCTAGATGAACCACCACATGATGCATGCTTATTGTTGGTCTTGCTATAAGCTAGATAACATGCAATAGGAGGTCATGATGCTTATATGATGCATGACATGATCTTGATCTTGCTATGTGCTAGATGACTTGCATATGGTTAGTAGTTATGAAAAGTGATGCATGTGTGACATGAACCTTCATGGTTGAAGTCTTTGCATAAAACCCCGTCGGGTGCCATTTATGCCCGAGGGAAATAATGATGATGAGTTGGGTGACCACTCGATGACGAAGTGGTGTGCCAAGGCAAGTGTGTGTGTTTTTCAAACGGATTGGTTGAAGTTGCGACCGTTATTCCAACCATACATGTGCAACCACACTACCCCTTATGGGACGGCGCTTTATTGATTACTTAGGTCGATACTAGCATGGTGCCCGCATTACTAGTGACGGGAAGACTTGAGGTCTTTCCCGGGACGGGGTCGTGCTTGGATAGACGGCCATGACTGTTTTTACAGGGCACCGGACACACCGTTGGTCCCTTCGGGTACGCGTGACATTGAATTAGGGCAAGTCCCGTGATCTATTGTTTGTACCCAAAGGCCGTGTGCCAACGAGTGGACTCTATGTTAGTGTCGTCTAAGGAAAGATAATGACCGGGTGCTTACCCCGGGTACTTGAGGTACCGCGGGTCGTGGATGACACGGAAGTTCCGCGGATCTTGTGGGTAAAGTGTACAACCTCTGCAGAGTGTCAAACTATTCGAATAGCCGTGTCCACGGTCATGGACCGTTGGGTGACCGCTCTTGGGCTACGTCCAATGTTTGTGAAACCATGCGTGTGTATGTGAGTCAAGGTGGTGACTTGACTCGATGAGATGAATCATATTCATGTTGATATCGGTAACCTGTCTTCGAGCTTACGCAAGGTTATTGATGCATAAACTTGATGATAGCATATTGTTCTAGCTTCCTGCTGGATTGTTCATTATTGTTCCATTGCATTGTTACCACATCATGGGTTGCTTGCGAGTACATTCAAAGTACTCATTGGCTTGCCACTGGTTATTTAATTGGCCAGGCATGGAAGAGCAGGAGTATGAGGAAGAGTTCTTTCACTACTAGAAAAAGGGCTATCCGTAATATCACTATTAGTGGCGCACCGTGGATGTGGTGCGCCACTGCTATATAGCAGTGGCGCACCATAAACAGGTGCGCCATTACTATTTTTTTACTAGTGGCGCACCTGGTGTGTGGTGCGCCACTAGTAAGTTTGTTCTATGCACACCCCCCTCCCCAGACATACTAGTGGCGCACCGTGTGGAGGTGCGCCATTACTAGTTAAACTAGTAATGGCGCACCTCCACACGGTGCGCCACTACTAACATTTTTTTTAATTTTTTTTCAAAGTTAGTAGTGGCGCACCGTGTGGAGGTGCGCCATTACTAGTTTGAACTAGTAATGGCGCACCTCCACACGGTGCGCCACTACTAACATTTTATTTTTTAATTTTTTTTTCAAAGGTAGTAGTGGCGCACCGTTGCAGAGGTGCGCCATTACTAGTTTTAACTAGTAATGGCGCACCTCTGCCACGGTGCGCCACTACTAACATTTCTATGCATTTTCACCAAATGCACCCCCCCCCCCCGTGGACCGCCTTTTCAGTTTAAAAAATAAATAAATTAAAATGATAGAAATGTCAAAAAAATAAAAAAATAAGATTCCAATGTGATTTGTGGTCTAGTTGTTAGCAAAATTTACAAACATGAATTTCGAATTTTTTTGCAAAATCTCTCGAGAATTTGTAAAATGGGCATAACTTTTGCATACGAACTCCGATGAAAAAGTTTTTTATATGAAAAAGCATCTACTCGAAAAGTTACATCCGAATTCAATCGGGGGAACCCCGTTGAAGATTCTTAGAATCCCCAAAAACCTAACCGAATAAAAGATACGGGGCTTTTAAGATCTAGAGGCAAAAAAATTCAAAAATAGTAGTGGCGCATCGTGGGTGTGGTGCGCCACTAATATATTTTTTTTTTGAATTTTTTTTTTAAAAACTATTTTTTTTTGGAATAAATATTTTTTTTTGAAAAATTTTTTTTTTGGGAAAAAAACGGTTTTTTTTGAAAAAATGTTTTTTTTGAAAAAAATAGTTTTTTTGAAAAAAATGGTTTTTTTTAAAAAAATAGTTTTTTAAAAAAAAATTCAAAATATGATATGTAAAATGACCGGGAAGTTTGAAATATTTTATCAAAATTTCATCACACTCATGAACATGAACAAACTCCTAGACATCAACAAGGTTTAATAGGATTGATATGATAGATATATCAACAAGTGCCTGCTAAGTGAGCTGGTGCTGGGTTGGATAGAACTTAGAAGTTAAGCGTGCTTGGGCTGGAGTAGTGTAGGATGGGTGACCTTCCGGGAAGTTTGACCACGGAGTGCGATTTGACCCGAGATTAAGCCATAGTGACCCGAGATTAAGGAAAAAAAATTTGAAAAAAAAAATTCTGGAAAAAAATTTGGAAAAAAAAAATTGTTACTAGTGGCGCACCTGTAGCAATATCAGTGGCGCACCTGTAGCAATTCTGGAATAAAATTTGAAAAAAAAAATTGAAAAAAAAAATTCTGAAAAAATATTAGTGGCGCACCCTTATACTTAGTAGTGGCGCACCAGCAGGCCACCGCTATACATTATCAGTGGCGCACCCGGGGGGATATCAATGGCGCACCAGGTGGTGCGCCACTGATATCTGGAATAGTAATGGCGCACCTATGGTGCGCCACTAATACACATTACTAGTGGCGTGGTAATAGTGGCGCACCAGAGGTGCGCCACTAATACCCAAAAGTGGTGCGCCACTAATGAGCTTTTTTCTAGTAGTGTTTGGAGACGATCATGCGAACTAGGACGCTATCCCAGTCAGAATGCCTGTAGGGTTAAGGCAGATGGCATGGGTTCTACCCGTTTATCGAAGACTTCCGCTATTTGAGATATTTCCTATTCAGCCCGTGAGGCTCTATCTATGTAAGACTTGGCCATAATGGCCTTAATTCGTGTAAGACTATTTGTATGGATGTAAGACTCTTGTTATTTCAGCTTCTGTGTGTTCAGTGAGCATTGATCTCTGGGATCACTGTACACGTGCATTCGGTGATCTCGACTTCCAAGTCGGGGTCCCCACAGGGTAACCGCTCTTGGGCTACGTCCAATGTTTGTGAAACCATGTGTGTGTATATGAGAGTCAAGGTGGAGACTTGACTCGATGAGTTGGATCATATTCATGTTGATATCGGTAACCTGCCTTCGAGGTTACGTGAGTTTATTGATGCATAAACTTGATGGTAGACTATTTATTTCTAGCTCTTTGCTAGATTGTTCATTATTGCACTATTACTTTGTACCACATCATGGGTTGCTTGCGAGTAAATTCAAAGTACTCATTGGCTTGCCACTGGTTATTTAATTGGCCAGGCATGGAGGAACAGGAATATGATGAAGAGTTCTTTGGAGACGAACATGCGAACTAGGACGCTATCCCAGTCAGAATGCCTGTAGGGTTAAGGCAGCTGGCATGGGTTCTACCTATTATCGAAGACTTCCGCTATTTGAGTTATTTGCTATTCAGCCCTTGAGGCTTTATCTATGTAAGACTTGGCCATAATGGCCATAATTTGTGTAAGACGATATGTATGGATGTAAGACTCTTGTTATTCAGCTTCTGTGTGTTCAGTGAGCATTGATCTTTGGGATCACTGTACACGTGCATTCGGTGATCTCGACTTCTAAGTCGAGGTCCCCACATTCTCGTTTATGGAGTTGACGAAGAGCTCATCGTAAAGGGTTACATCGATGCTAGGTTCAACACAGATCTGGATGACTCCAAGTCACAAACCGGATACGTGTATATTTTGAATGGTGGGGCAGTCAGCTGGTGCAGTTGCAAGCAAAGCGTCGTGGCGACATCTACATGTGAAGCGGAGTACATAGCTGCTTCCGAAGCAGCGCATGAAGGAGTCTGGATGAAGGAGTTGATCACCGACCTAGGAGTTATTCCAAGCGCATTGGGCCCGATGACTCTCTTCTGTGACAACACTGGAGCTATTGCCATTGCCAAGGAGCCCAGGTTTCACAAGAAGACCAAGCACATCAAGCTCCGTTTCAACTCCATCCGAAATTATATTCAAGATGGAGACATAGATATTTGTAAAGTGCATACGGATCTAAATGTCGCAGATCCGTTGACTAAACCTCTTCCACGAGCAAAACATGATCAACACCAGAACTCTATGGGTGTTCGATTAATCACAATGTAACTAGATTATTGACTCTAGTGCAAGTGGGAGACTGTTGGAAATACGCCCAAGAGGCAATAATAAAATGGTTATTATTATATTTCCTTGTTCATGATAATTGTCTATTGTTCATGCTTTAATTGTATTATCCGGAAACAATAATGCAAGTGTGAATACTTAGACCACAATATGTCCCTGGTAAGCCTCTAGTTGACTAGCTCGTTGATCAACAGATGGTTACGATTTCCTGACAATGGACACTGGATGTCATTGATAACGGGATCACATCATTAGGAGAATGATGTGATGGACAAGACCCAATCCTAAGCCTAGCACAAGATTGTGTAGTTCGTATGCTAAAGCTTTTCCAATGTCAAGTATCCTTTCCTTAGACCATGAGGTTGTGCAACTCTCGGATACCGTAGGAATATTTTGGGTGTGCAAAACGTCACAACATAACTAGGTGGCTATAAAGGTACACTACGGGTATCTCCGAAAGCATCTATTGGGTTGGCACAAACCGAGACTGGGATTTGTTACTCCGTATGACAGAGAGGTATCTCTGGGCCCACTCGGTAATACATCATCATAATGAGCTCAATGTGACTAAGGGGTTAGTCATGGGATGATGTGTTACAGATCGAGTAAAGAGACTTGCCGTAACGAGATTGAACAAGGTATCGGTATACACACGATCGAATCTCGGGCAAGTGCTATACCGATAGACAAAGGGAATCTTATACGTGATTGATTGAATCCTGACATCGTAGTTCATCTGATGATATCATCGTGGAACATGTGGGAACCAACATGGGTATCCAGATCCCGCTGTTGGTTATTGGCCGGAGAGTTGTCTTAGTCATGTCTGCATGGTTCCCGAACCCGTAGGGTCTACACACTTAAGGTTCGATGACGCTAGGGTTATAGAGAATGTAATACGTGGTTACTGAATGCTGTTCGGAGTCCCGGATGAGATCCCGGACGTCAAGAGGAGTTCCGGAATGGTCCGGAGGTAAAGTTTTATATATGGGAAGTCCTGTTTTGGTCACCGGAATGATTTCAGGGGTCACTGGTATTGTACCGGGGCCACCGGAAGGTGTCCGGGGGTCCACCGGGTGGGGCCACCTGCTCGGTGGTCCAAGTGGACCAAGTGAAAGGGGGGGCAGCCCCTGGTGGGCTGGTGCGCCCCCAAGGGCCCAAGGCGCCTAGGGTTTGGGGGAACCCTAAAGGGGCGGCGCCCCCTTGCCTTGGGGGGCAAGGCACCCCCCTGGCCGCCGCCCCCTCCTCAGATCCAATATGAGGGGCCGGCCCCCTCTCCCTGGCCCCTATATATATGTGGGGGTGGGAGGGCAGCCGCACCCAAGTCCTGGCGCAGCCCTCCCCCTCTCCCTACTACTCCTCCTCTCCCGCGGTGCTTGGCAAAGCCCTGCTGGATTGCCACGCTCCTCCATCACCACCACGCCGTTGTGCTGCTGCTGGACGGAGTCTTCCCCAACCTCTCCCTCTCCCCTTGCTGGATCAAGGCGCGGGAGATGTCAACGGGCTGCACGTGTGTTGAACGCGGAGGCACCGTTGTTCGGTGCTTAGATTGGAACCAACCGTGATCTGAATTGCTACGAGTACGACTCCTTCATCCGCAGTCTTGTATAGCTTCCGCATCGCGATCTTCAAAGGTATGAAGATGCACTCCCCTCTCGTTGCTAGTAGACTCCATAGATAGATCTTGGTGATGCGTAGGAATTTTTTTTGATTTTATGCAACGATCCCCAACATTCACATAGATGGAGAACTTGATCAATCTCAAGGTGATGAGCTTGGTCATCATGCTCTAGCATTCCACATCATGGTCCTCCTCCTGCACAGACTTAATTTTGCGGCTTGCAATGATGGTGAACGCCACCTCCGTCTCTTTTACAGTTAGTATATGCAGTGTCGAAAGAATTCATGCGTGGCAATGGAGACAAATTAAATAAATATGTGCTTAGAAATATGAAAAATAATGGTGATATTCCTTGTATAGTTATTACTCACCTAGCAAAAGGACCCATATCTTCATCTTTCACTGTAATTCTCTCACTCTCACAGTATTCCCTCCAACAGCAAGCAATTAACCGGAGTGGCAGCATGGAGCATCCAACTGCTAGTACCTCTGGTCAAATACCTTTACAGCATAAGTATTTTGTGTAGGTTGCAACAGGAGAAAAAATCATTCTTTCCATGTTTCTACCTCACTAAAATCAAATAATATCTATACTTAATATTAAAAGAATAAACCTTTCATAGTTCTTCATACATCATCCTTTTATATCCGTTGATTTTACGTAAATCATAATGATTGATAGTTGAGATTTAAAAGGACCACCCAAACCATAATCGCGTGTGCGTGGGCTTTTCATGGGGTTTTTCTGTCCAAAGGTCTACCTCGACTCGGACATCACAAGCGCAAGAAAGGAACCAGGGAAAACTGTCAGTTGGAACCTACCCACGCACGTTCTCCTCGGCTCGACCCCTTCTCTCCTGTCCGCCACACCGCCAACCTGCCTCACCCTCTCCTCGGAGTATTGACCATAGAGATGGTGTCTCGTCTTTCCCTATACATGGCAATGGCTCCTTGATACGTCTCCAACGTATCTATAATTTTTGATTGTTCCATGTTATTATATATTCTGTTTTGGATGTTTAATGGGCTTTATTATACACTTTTATATTATTTTTGGGACTAACCTACTAATCCAAGGCCCAGTACAAATTGCTGTTTTTGCCTATTTTAGTCTTTCGCATAAAAGGAATATCAAACGGAGTCCAAACGGAATGAAACCTTTGGGAGAGTTATTTTTGGAACGATATCTTCACGAGAGACTTGGAGTACAAGTCAGAGAAGAAACGAGGTGCCCACGAGGGCGCGCCCGCGCCCCCACCCTCGTGGGCCCCATGTTGCTCCACCGATGTACTTTTCCTCCTATATATACCCACATACCCTAAAAACATCGAGGAGCACGAAGAAACCCTAATTCCACCGTGGTAACCTTCTGTTCCCGTGAGATCCTAACTAGAGGCCTGTTCCGGAGCTCCGCCGGAGGGGGCATCGATCACGGAGGGCTTCTACATCAACACCATAGCCTCTCTGATGATTTGTGAGTAGTTTACCATAGACCTTTGGGTCCATAGTTATTAACTAGATGGCTTCTTCTCTCTCTTTGGATCTTAGTACAAAGTTCTCCTCGATCTTCGAGGAGATCTATTCGATGTAATATTTTTGCGGTGTGTTTGTCGAGATCCGATGAATTGTGGGTTTATGATCAAGATTATCTATGAACAATATTGGATTCTTTTATGAAAACTTTTATGTATGACTATAATATCCTTGCAAGTCTCTTTGAATTATTGGTTTGGTTTGGCCTACTAGATCTATAGTTCTTGCAATGGGAGAAGTGCTTGGATTTGGGTTCAATCTTGCGGTGTCCTTTCCCAGTGACAGGAGGGGCAGCAAGGCACTTATTGTATTGTTCCCATCTAGGATAAAAAGATGGGATTTATATCATATTGCTTGAGTTTATCCTTCTACATCATGTCATCTTGCTTAAGGCGTTACTCTGTTCTTTTTTGACTATAAACAGTAGGGTAAACACCCCACTGCAACTTTTATTAATTAAAAAAAGGGAAATAACAATAGTCTGGTGGGCTTGAGCTAAGCCCAACTAAAAACAAAAACACAAGAAGAAAAGAGAGAAACTACCAAAAAAAGAAGTTATACAACAACTAAGCACAAAAACTAAAAAACACTAACAAGAAAAGCAAGGAGAATTATACAAATTACAACATAGAATCCAGCCAAGCAGAGAATTGCACTTCATATTTCTTCTTGATCCTGAATTTCAGAAGCTTGAGTTCCTCAGTAAAAATGTGTTTCCAGCCCTGAAATGAAGGAGTTATATTATCAAAGATTTTGTTGTTTCTGGATATCCAGATGGCCCATGATCCCAATATGATAATCTCCATAAAGAAAGGGTATGTGAGTTTGTCTTTGAGGTCTTGAAATGCCTCCAGAACTGACAAGTTTGGTGTTCTTGAAGGACAAATAAAATCCCAGCATCTGATGGCAAAAGGACATCCCCAAAAAAGATGATGCAGAATTTCCTATTAAGGATAGTCCCTCACTGCACAATTGTAAACTTCCAATTCAAAGTTTTTCCTCCTTAAAAGATTCCTGTGTTTACTCTGTCATGCAAGAGCATCCAGAAAAAAACTTTATGCTTGGGTTGACAAGAGCTTTTCCAAATCCATGAAAAATGTGGTGGGGTTTGTTTGTGCCCAATTAGCACCTTATAGGCTTTAATTGAAGAATATAATTCATTGCCCAGATGTAACTCCAAGTATCTAGAGCATCTAAGTATTCTAATTGTCTCATGGAAATGCACATGTCCTCCATTTGTAGGAACTCTTCATATGCCTGTGCAGTTAGGGGCAGATGGAATAAGTCTTGGAGATATTCAGTATCGATCACTTGTTGAACACTTGTCTGAGGGTTTCTAACAAAGGAGTATAGATGATCAAACTTGTGCTTGAGAATGAATTGGTCCCACATATCATCCTAGAACAAAGCAATTTTGCCATCTCCCACATTGCATCTTGCTATAGCTTTGAACTGATCAATGAGTGCAAGATTGGATTTCCACCAAAATGAGCCCACTTTTTGATCTCCTGGAAGTTGCCCATTGCTGTAGTATGTTTCCCAAATTAGATTGACCCAAGGGATGTCATGTCTATTGTAAAACTTATGAAGGTTTTTCATGAGCAGAGTTTTATTTTGTGTGAAGATATCCAGAACTCCCAAGCCACCCTGATTTTTAGGTCTGCAAACTGTGTGCCAAGCCACTAGGGCTGGCCTCCTATCTTCCAAATCAGGGCTCCTCCATAGACAATGCCTTAAGTAATTGATGATCTGGTGTTTAATAGTGATGGGAATGTCCATACAACACATGAAGTAAACTGCTAAGGAAGCCTACACAGATTTGACCAAAAAAATCTTCCCTGCCTGAGTCATGAAAGTGGAAATGCCAGTAATCCTCTTAGCAATTCTATTGACTATGGGAAAACACTGCTCTATAGTTGGCTTATAAATGCCCAAAGGTAGCTCGAGATAAGTGAATGGAAATTGCCCCCTGGCACATTGCAAAGTGTTAGTGAAAATATCTACTCTCTCTTCTGCAATGTTTAATGGCACCATGATTGATTTCCCATAATTTACTCTAAGGCCCGTGGCATCTGCAAATGTGTTGAGTAGAGCTTTGAGGCATACAAGCTATCTAGCACTTGCTTGCAAAATAACAAGAGTATCATCTGCATACTGCACAATAGGGAAGTCAGGGCATGAGGTCACTTGTAGTGGAGGTGTTATTAGTTCCCAAGTCATGGCTTTATTGAAAATTGATTGAAGCAAGTCAGCTGCCAATATGAATAGAAGAGGTGAAAGGGGATCTCCTTGCCTTACTCCTCTTTTACAGTAAAACTTCTTCCCTGGCACCCCATTTAACGTTACAGTAGAGGATGCAGAATTGAATAGCATGTGCATCCAGTTTATCCACCTTTCACCAAATCCCTTAGCCCTTAAGATGTCAATTATAGCCTGATGCTCAATAGTATCAAAAGCATTTTCAAAATCCAGTTTGATAAGAAGCAATTCTTCTTTTGACTTGTGGCATTGATGTATATATTCATAGGCCCAACCCAGACAATCTTGAGTTACTCTGTTCTTTAAGAATCCATACTGATTGATATGAACCAGCTTGAGAATGACTTTTTGTAATCTATTTGCCAGCAGTTTAGTAATGATTTTGAGCACCCCATTAAGCAATGAAATTGCCCTAAAGTCATTAGGGGATATAGGTACCTCCTTTTTAGGAATGAGTGTGATATATGAAGTGTTTATGCTTTCCAAATTCACATTTCCAGCATGAAAGGCAATGATAAGTTCAGTAACATCCAGATTGATAATGTCCCAACAAGCTTTGAGGAACTCATTATTAAATCCATCAGGGCCTGGAGATTTGTCCGTGGGCAAGTTTTTAACTACCTCTTCAATTTCTTCCTGAGAGAAAGGTCTCTCAAGGTCTTGGAATATTTGTGGATCCACTCTGTTATCATACAGGTCCTGTAAATTGAAGTGCATTGTATGGACATTTGATTGTCCCATTCTCTTCTTAAAAGCTTCCCAAAGAATTGCAGCCTTCCCTTCATGATCAGTAATTTCCACTTGGTCCTCATTCATGAGCATTGGAATATTGTTGTGCCTGTGATTAATTGAAGCCTTTGTATGAAAGAATTTGGTATTTTAATCACCAAATTTGACCCCCTTGATTTTCCCTCTTTGTTTCCAATAAATCTTCTGATTACTGAGGACAGTTAGTAGTGTTTCTTTCAAAAGCTCCCTGCAATTATGCTCAGATATAGTGAGGTCTCTGAATTCCTCCAAGAAGTCCCATAGGAATATACATTCATTCAACTCATCAATCTGCTTTTTAAGACAAGATAGGTTTTTTGCCCAAAGTTTTAGTGCTTTCCTCAAGTTCTTGAATTTAGCATTAATTTTCTTTGCTGGATCAGTATAACCAACAGTGATGTTCCATGCAGCTTGAACAATATCTTTGAAAGAGCTGTGCTTCAACCAATAATTTTCAAATCTAAAAACCCTTGACTTAGGAATAGACATACCAATTTTAATTACACAAGGCAAATGGTCTGATATTGGTTTTGCAAGAGGCAGAGCAGTTGTGTCAGGATAAGTAGTCATCCATGCAGCAGAAGTGAAAAACTAGTCCGGTTTTTCAAGTAGAGGACTTTGTTGCATATTGCTCCAACTGAACTGTCTTCCTTTTAGAGGTAATTCAATTAACCCCAAATTACTAATGGCCTCATTGAACAGTAACATCTGATTGACATCTCCACCAGGTCTATTTCTGTCTTCAGGTGACCTAATGAAGTTGAAATCCCCCATAACTATCCAATCAACATCATCTGGCATTTGGATATTTGTACACCAATCAATAAATTCCAATTTGTCTTCAAGGTTGCAAGGTCCATAAATGTTTGTGAGGATCCATGGTTTGTTGGTTGAAGTACAAGTGAACTGCATAGAAAGTGAAAATTTATTCTGAAAGAGCAATTGCCCATTAAAAAGAGCCTCATTCCAAGCAGTCAAGATCCCTCCATATGCCCCAATAGAAGGCATGAATTTGAATTTATTGAATCTTTGTGGACAAAAGTTATGAATATATGCCAAATCAAAAGCTTGTCTCTTAGTTTCTTGAAGGCACAAAATACCAGCAGCACTTTCCTAATTTTTTTGCCTAATGGCCAGCAATTTATCAGGAGAATTCAAACCCCTAATGTTCTAGTTCAAGATGTTCCAGGATCTGTTTCTACTCATGATTAACTAACTGAATGGAAAATGTGTGATACCAGGCCCCATCTCCTGGTATGTTGCCATACATATGCAAAGCATAGCATTTGTGTGAATGAGACCCGGTACAGTTTGAGGTGTCAGAAAACATGAGTAACAGATGAAACACAACAGTCCTGCTAGAGAGCACAATATTTTCAAAGTCTTCATGGCAACCACAACTCCAGAGCATAGTCAAATAGATCAACATAGCAGTAGACAAAAGAGGGCACCAAGTTTTCAGTACAGACATTAAACATGTTCTGCTTACATCAAGCAAACCAGACTTCATACATTCCACTATCAAACTAGCATTTCTCAAAATATTCCTGATACTATTAGTAACTGGACAGTTCATCATGGCACATCCTAAGGAGTCACTACTAGGAAAAGGGCTATAGATGGGATGGACACTAATGGCGCACCAGACATGCGGTGCGCCATTAGTATATACTAATGGCGCACCATGTGCTGGTGCGCCATTAGTGTGGAATACACTAATGGCGCACCGGGCTCATGGTGCGCCATTAGTATCAATTTTTTTTTCCAAACATACTAATGGCACATCCAGACACAGTGCGCCATTACTAGTTGTAACTAGTAATGGCGCACCAGCCAAAGAGTGCGCCACTACTATTGTTTTTTTAAATATATTTTTTATTCTTTTTTTTTGCAAAACTACTAATGGCGCACCGTGCCACAGTGCGCCATTACTAGTTTAAACTAGTAATGGCGCATTGTCCCACAGTGCGCCATTAGTATGTTTTTTTTGCAAAACTACTAATGGCGCACCACCAGCAGGTGCGCCATTAGTAACCTGGGTTACTAATGGCGCATTTGGAGATGGTGCGCCATTAGTAACCTGGGCACCAACAAGATATTTTGGACAGCCACTCCTACCCGCTCACTTTCTCCCCACTTCATTCTCTCCACCTCCTCCTTCAAAGCTTGTCTTGGCTGCCTCCTCTTTGTCACCTCATTTCCACCATAGATTCATTCAAATTAAGTGGTTAAATTACCTTTTTTTGATAGGTAAGTAAGGGGGGAAGCTATCTTTATGTTGTTCTCCCTCCAACAATGTGCACATGCACTTTTTATGGCCTAGCTAGATCTATGTATGTTCGTGGTGTTGCATATGTTTGTGGTGTTGCATATATGTTTGTGTTTGCAGGTGTACCGGTATTTGAAATGCGATAGGTTCCAATATTTTACCGGAATGTTGATTCATTTCCGTTTCGGCGAGAATTTTGGCATTATGCATTCTTTTTGGTCCTATTTTTAGGGAAAGTCATGCCAAATTTTTTCTTGGTTCTAAAATATTGTTTTGCTCTACCCCGCAGGCGACCATGGTCCGCACGATGACCGAAGGCATCGTGAATAGGTTTTTGAGCTCCGCAAAGGCCGAGATGCTTCAAAAGAACGAGACGGAGATAAGATGTCCATGTCGAAGATGCAAGCTGAAGAGCCTTATTGCGGACCCGGATTCCGGGCAGGTGCGGGACCACCTGCTCTTGCGTGGTTTCATGGATGGCTATCGGTGGCAAGGTGATGAAGATGACTACGAAGTCGTCCATGGGGGCCGGGCAAGAAATGAGGAAGGGCAGCAAGACAACCACCGCGGCTCGAGCTGGCGAGAAGACGAAGAATCTCCAGGAGATGATCACGACGGTGATGCTGTACACAGTCATCATATAGAAGATGCAGGACATGATGATGAGGAAGATGCTGGAGCAGACGACGGGCATGATCATGAAGATGATCATGCCGATGGAGCAGACGACGCTGGACCATCGATGGGCTGGGTGCAGGACCCTCATATTCAAGAGCTGCTTCTCAAGAAGACGGATAACGCAAGAGCTGCCGCCCGAGAGAAAGCCAAGATGGATCAACTGGAGATAGACGCGGTTACTCCATTGTATGAAGGATGCTGGCCCGAGGATACCCGCCTGAAAGTAACGCTCATGGCTCTGGAGATGAAGGTAAAACACAAAATGACCGACGCATGCTTCGACGAGAACATGTCATTCTGGCACGAACGTCTTCCCAAGGGGAACAAGTGCCCGACCAGTTTCGAGGAGGCGAAGAAAATCGTGTGTCCTCTGGATTTACCGCATGTGAAATACCATGTGTGAATGAACAATTGCATCATTTATCGGGACGAGCACGCGGAGTCTACCATATGTCCGGTGTGCGGCGTCACTCGATACAACAAGAAGAAGAAAGCTCCTCGAAAAGTGGTGTGGTACTTTCCGATCACTCCTCGTCTGCAGCGGTATTTCGCGGACCCTAAGGTAGCAAAGCTCCTGCGTTGGCACGTGGATAGGGAGGAGAAGAAGCGAGAAGATGACGCAAATGATCCGGAGATAAATAAAAAAGACAAGATGTTGAGTCACCCTAAGGATGCGAGCCAGTGGCAAGCGTTGAACTTCAAAGACGCAGAATTTGGGAACGATCCAAGGAACATCGTGCTGGGCACGAGCACCGTTGGAGTCAATCCGTTTGGCAGCCAGAGAAGCACACATAGCACCTGTCCTGTGTTTGTGTGGATGTACAACCTTCCCCCCTGGTTGTGCATGAAGAGGAAGTACATTCACATGAGTATGCTAATTGAAGGACCGAAACAACCAGGGAACGACATCAATCTGTATCAGGGGCTGCTGAAAGAGGAGCTAGACACGCCGTGGAAAACGCCAGCCAATACGTGGGACGCCGCAGAGAAAGAATATTTCCCTATGAGAGCCGCACTGCTCACGATGGTGCACGACTATCTCGGTTACAGATATGTCGCGGGGCAGGTGGTCCATGGATTTTCAGGATGCGTCAGGTGCATGGATGACACAACGTATCGCCAGCTAGATAGAGATCCCGGGTCTTCGAAAACTGTGTTCATGGGACATCGAAGGTGGCTTCGCGACGATGACCTGTGGAGAAAACGCAAGGATATGTTCGATGGTGAAACCGAACCCCGAAGACGCCCGCGTACGAAGAGCGGCGAGGAAATAGACGAGCTGTTGAAAAATTGGAAAGATTGCCCACTGCCGGGAAAGAAGCAAAAGGCGCCAGAGCCGGGAAAGAAGCGAAAGGCGCCAGAGCCGCTGATGAAGGTATGGAAAATGAGGTATGTTTTCTAGGACTTGCCGTACTGGAAGATCCACCGTGTGCCTCACAAACCTTGATGTCATGCATATCACGAAGAACGTGTGCGAGAGTCTGCTTGGTACCCTGCTCAACGTGCCAGAGAGGACCAAAGATGGGCCGAAAGCAAGGGAAAACTTGAAATCAATGGGCATCAGGCAAGAGCTTCACGCTAATGATGATGATGATGAGGCGAAGCAGGACACGAAAAGTCGTCGCAAAGGCAAAAAGGCCAAGAAGACCGGAAATGACTACCCTCCCGCTTGCTTCACTCTATGTCAGGAGGAGATCGAGCACCTGCATCGTAGGAGTAAAACTTCCTTACGATTACACGGGGAAGATAAGCAGATACCTAGACCCAGCGAAGCAGAAGTTCAGTGGGATGAAGTCTCACGATTGTCACGTGCTGATGACGCAGATACTTCCAGTTGCAATCCGTGGGATCATGGACGCGCACGTCCGTGAAACGCTATTTGGCCTATGCAACTTTTTTGACGTCATCTCTCGGAAGTCGGTTGGCGTGAGGCAACTCAGAAGGCTACAAGATAAGATCGTGGTGATACTATGCGAGCTTGAGATGTACTTCCCGCCCGCATTCTTCGACGTTATGGTGCATCTGCTGGTCCATATCATGGACGATATCATCCAACTCGGGCCGACGTTCCCGCACAGCATGATGCCGTTCGAAAGGATGAATGGTGTCATCAAAGGATACGTTCGCAACATGTCACGTCCAGAGGGAAGCATAGCCAGGGGCTTTCTGAATGAAGAGTGCATCTCCTACTGAACGAATTATCTAGGCATCGAGAACCCCGTTGGTCTGCCCGTCAACAGGCACCTCAGTAGGCTCGCTGGATGGAGTCACCGCGATGGTCACCGCGAAATGCATGTCGACTTCGAGGGTCGATTCGCCGACTTTGAAAGAGCAAACCTAGTCGTGCTACAACACATAGACGTGGTCGATCCTTGGGTGGTAGTGCACAAAACCTTTATTGAGAAGACGTACAATGACCGAGGCCAACAGAGGAGAGACAGAGATATAATCATAGAGCACAACTCATGTTTCACGCTGTCGGTGTACTAAAGTAGGGGGTACCTTAGTATCCCGACTTGTGCACGGGCAGTAGCAGCGTCCCGTGGTCGGGCTCACCACGCGCCCGCCAAAGCCCACTCTGGTTCCCTTGAAGCCATTCAAGAACAAAGTATTCAAGTTAAGAAACAAGACCCCGGCAAGAGGAGCTTGCAGGGAAGGCCGCTCCAGGCTCGAGATCATCCCTTCTGCACAAGACCCTGGCAAGAGGAGCTTGCCAGGAAGGCCAAAGGACAACATTTCAGAAGACCTGCCGTGGCGCATCACGCGCCCCGGCAAGACCCGGAGAGCGGCAAGCTTCCGGGCCTGGCAAGGTAGCGACTGCGGCAAGGTGCTTGCCGCGGCAAGCTTTCACTGTGTGCCTGCGCTCCAGCTCACCTGGCCACGCGTCGCCCTGGGGCCCTTCCTGGGGCACGTGGCGGATGGCTGTGCAGCCTGGGGGTACACGGTGGCAAGCCACGATGACGAGGCCTCCGTCATGGCGAACGGAGGCGCCCGGGCGGACGCTTTTGGGGTGACGGCGACGGGCTTTCAATGCCCTTGTCCCCCACCGTCAGGGTTAGGTATAGACCACTGTGCCTACACTGTACATGCACTATTACAACCACCACCAATTTTACACTTTTACCCTCATCTACGTTGACACCTGTCGGTGACCCCTTTGAGCTATAAAAGGAGGCCCATGCACAATGTAGAGGGGGTTCGGTTCCGAAAACTTGATCACTTCCACGCTCGGTGTAGCTAGTACTGTAGATCTTCTTGCTCCCGAGCCAAGAACTCAATACAATCAAGGCAGGAGTAGGGTTTTACGCATCCGTGCGGCCCGAACCTGGGTAAACTGCTCGCGTGTGCCCCTCGATCTGCTCTTTGTGCTCCCTCCGCTCCCTTGCCGTACCGAAAAGGGGCTCCGGTCCCATAGGTGTTCATGGGCGATCAGTTTCCCCGACACACGCGTTGGTTCAAGCAGAAGCTTCATTCGTACCCTTTACATGAGGATTCTTCCGTGGAAGAACAACTCATATTCGCCTTGTCATAGGGCGCCAAGCACAACCTGATGACCTATGAGGCGTACGATATCAACGGCTACACATTCTACACCGAGGCCAAGGACATGGAGAGCGATGGTTATCAGAACTCCAGGGTAACGATGGAATCCTACACCGGTAACGACAAGGACATATACTACGGAAGGATCGAGGAGATCTGGGAGCTGAGCTACGCTGGAGAGAAGGTCCCGATGTTCCATGTCAGATGGGCCAAGAGCGTCCTAAAATAAGACCGGTATTTCACGACCATGGTTATACCCGAAGCCAAATCCAAGACCGCGGGCGCAAACGTCACCGCGAAAAATGAGCCATGGGTACTGGCTTCCTAAGTTGACCAATGCTTCTTCATTACCGACCCGTCAAAGCACAGTCGTGTTGTCGTGAGGAGAGGCAAAAGGAAGATCATCGGAATGGATGGAGTAGCCAATGAGCAAGACTTCGACAAGTACGGTGACCCGAAGATCGAACATGACGACGATGATGAAGTAGCAGCATACACCACAAGAAGAAGCAGAACCACCCTACCTAAAGGACGTCCGTTCCACAGAAGAACTCCATTTGCGAAAAAGAAGGGCAAGAAGATTGTGAACCGATAGCTAGCTAAGATCGATTGTATTTAAATCGTAGCCTTCATTTCTCGATTGTATTTCATGGGCACTTTTTGAACTCTTGAATGTTTTAAAATTTCATGGACACTCGATCTCGATCCCCCTCCATCTCGATCGCTATCCCACCTCGCCAGATCCGTTCCCCCCTCGCCGTCGAGCACCCCCCGCTCCATTGGCCGCCGCCGCCGAACCCCCGCACCCTCCCCTACTCCATCGCCGCCG